>OX578272.1:141131436-141808102 GCA_951217065.1 Baccha elongata | reverse complement strand
TAGCCGGCCACAAACAAAAAAAAAAAAACAATATTGTAATATTAAAATGAACATTTAATATCACTACACCAAAGTCCTAAGTCGATCGGCTGAGGAGATATTCAGCCTCAAAGTATCTCATAAATCCACTTAAAAATAACCTATAAAAAGTGATTTACATAAAATAAAAAAAAAATAGGTGGAACGGATAGGTTGAGTCAAGACAAAAAATTGTACTGGAAGGGCTGTCTATCACAAACATTGACTTAAAACAATGCCTTGTTATACCTTTATGCCTTGTTATACCTGTTTATTTTCAAACTCAAAATAAAAGAAAAATAAATGTTTTAGCTATTTTTTTTTAAATTTTGCGTTGTTAAGGGCCGTTTGCACATTCGATACTTAAGCATCTATGTTCTACATAAATCCTTAAGTAGTACTTTTTCCTTTTTATAAACTGTCACTTAGGGATTTATGTAGAACATAAATGCTTAAGAATCGTTTCAGCATAGGGGTCTTAGTACTACTTTTGTTTTAAAAATTCGGATTTATGAGATACTTGGAGGCTGAGGCTTAATATCTCCTCAGCCAATAGACTTAGGACTTTGGTGTAGTAGCCGGCTAAAATAAAATAACACAACATTGACTTTTGTTGTTCAGATTAAACCGGATCCCCCTTCCGTCAGCCTAGAAACATATTATTTATTTTTATTCAGAATGTTAGTAAGCTCTACTTCAGAATTTTATGAAAAAATAAAAAAACAATTTCGCAAAAAGTCGTAAAATAATATTTGATCATTTCCAACATAAAAGTAATAAAAAGTATAAATTAGAAAAGTAAAACATTTTTTATACTAACATCACTGATTTACAAGGATTAAAATTAAGGGAACAAAATGCATCGCATTCGCGTCCGCGTTCAAGCCGTTGACCGTAGACAAGAGAAAAAGCGAAGAAGAGGGAAAACTCTCTTATTTTACTATTCCATTGAAGTGTATAGGATACAACTATATGTTTGAAAACGGCGAATTTAAGGAAAGTATTTAAGCTTATAGGGTCAAGAGAGCGAACTAGTACGTTCGATTATCTATAGGAAATTGTCTCGTTTATGCTATTAAGTTAGTTAGTTTAGTTTAGGCAGAGACAAAATGCCATAGACAGTTTTATTCGCTCTTTTGATTTCATAGGGGGGTTCCGGCCGCGTATCTATTCTCTTATCTATTGTAAAATGTTTACATGATAGAGGTGTCCATCTTATTGTAGTGTTCAAATACTTGAAGTTGTACTATATTTTAAATACAACCAGTTCAATAGAATTTGGCTGTAAATCTATGGATTGTTATTTTTTAACACTTTTTTTTCGAAAAGCATCTACTTAATTAGATTATTTCCTGCAAGCGTAGCTCATAAATATATTCATTATAGGCATAACAAACTTTTTTATTTTTTTTTTTACTTGTGTATAGGTTATCTAATACAAAATTTCATATTTATGTCTTATTAAAAATGTTTCTCAGTATTTCTAATGTAAAGTGATACAAACAAAATGCTGATAAAAATATAATTATAAACAATCAATTATATAAATGCTACTTACTTTTAAATAAAAAAAATATGTAATACAAATTATGTTGATTACGTATCAGTTTTATCTCAAGTCAATAATTATTTTTTTAAATTAAAATTCACCTGTGTGTGTATATTAAACATTCATGATATATCAGAAGACAAGAGAAAAAATATTTTAAAGTTATTTACCGATTTCGAGTGTTCATTACAAAAAGGCCAGATTCATTGTTCGATGGAAATTACAGTTTATGTTTATAGTTTGTATAATATGCAAGAAGAAAAAATCCTGAAACCCTTTTTGCCCAGAAGGATAATGGTTATGGGAATAACAGGTCTGATACAGTCAATATTTAATTTGGGATTCAATTACCAGCTGGCGGGTGCACAAAGGGATCTCTCTCTGTATTCGTGGACGTCGTTGTCATGGAATATTTAATAAGTAGTAAATCCTTACACATATTCAGCGTATAAAGTTCACAATTGAATGAAATAATATGAAATACAAATTATTCAGAAAGTTTTTGAGACTCCATAAGTAGGGCAGTGGGTAATAATCCATTTTATAGAAGAACATTATGTGCTCTTTTTCGATGAAAGCAGATTGTTTCCATTATTTTGTTTATATTGATTAAATGTTGATATCCGGCTGCAATAGAGAAAACAAAGTTATTTATTAATTGGTTAAAAAAAATATTAAAATTAATCAAAATTTAATTGTGTATACCTAGTCGGTATTTATAATTTGATAAAATGATATTATACCAATAAACTAGATAATAAAATCGAGATAATTAAATTGGAACTCTTTTATTTCAAAAGTATGACTATAGCTTTGCTTTAGTTATTAAATATCTTTAACTTAAAAGTTTCTTATAGCCACTCTAGTGGATTTTTCATGCTATCACTGTAGCGGACTACTGCCGATTAAACAAAACAATTAAGCTTTATAAAGGGGTACCTCTCATATTATACGGTTTCAGATTTTCCAAATGTTCTTGAAAACAGTTCTAACTTAAATTTTGTGTTAGTCATATTCTGTTTGCAAGAATATTTTTATCACATTTTTATCTAAAAATGTACCAAACTGATATATTTTGTATCAGTAAAACAACATTTCGAATATTAAATATCAAATTTTGGAAATTTTATTCTATATATTATATGTATATTTTTCTATTATACTTTTCAACTTTCCAAATTATTTAATTCAAACACAACACACTGAAAACCATATAACCTTCAAAACAAACGACTATTATTTTAAAATTAAATAAAGTTGCCATCCACACTTTAGAAGCCAGACAAGTTTTCAAATTAAAGTTTTTGGCAGTCGACCCTTTTGGCCACAAAAAAAAAAAACATTTAACCTCCCCGATACGGAACAGAAGCAGGATAGGAAAAAATATTTGATAGAATTCATTTTGGTTTTTTGCATCGGAACACGTTTTTTGTTGGTTTATCACTTTTCCTCTGATGTAAAAAAATGCGATGGAAATGTGTGAAATCACCCACCACCACCCTCTGGGCCACACCACAACAGCATTTTAATAAAAAAAAGTTTTGGTGTGTTGCCCATTCTGCCACTTATCCGTAGGTAGGGTTGCCAGCTTTTGATCTTATTAAAGACAACAAATAATTTATTTATTTTGTGTTTCCATTTTGAAAATATATTTGAATTAAAAACTGAGCTTATATAAAAAAAAAAGGTTGATACCACATATGATTAATGCGACTGTTCTTTTTTAAATGACTTTAGTTGTCATTAGATAATAAATATTGTTATAATTTTCTTATGCAAAAATCATAGAATTTGAACAGAATTTGAGACTGTCAGGGCAAGAGACATTCAGGGAATATCTTTATATTTGTCTCTTTAATTGTTTTCCAGTGCTATCAATGTAACTGTTTTAAAAAGTTTTCTATACGTAAGACATATCCGAAAGGGGTATGAAAATCTGTTTCGGAACGCATAATTCGAAGTATAAGAAGATTGTTACTGAACATCTTGATTATCATCTTTTCCACTTCACCTAAGCATTTTTCTATAACATCGCGAAACGTCTTCGCGCATGTACCTATCCATGATTCAAATATTTTTGAAATTGGTAAAATCAGCTGCAAAAACTATACATATAATCAGTGCAAGTGCCATTTTTGTATTTTCTACAAGTGAGTATAGAAACAAAACAGAAATTCTCCAAAAAATCGGATACAATTTTTTTCCGAACTGAAACCTTGATACGACTGAATGCAATCCCTCATAAATACACCTCTTCATATTTTTAGAACCTAATTCATTTATCAAGTAACCAATAGCTAATTTAAAAAAAAGAAATCAATCTAAAAATAGCTAGATCCAAAATTTACAATAATTTTAAGTCGGCAGCCCTAATTGCAGCTGCTGGCACAATATATTAGCATCAACGGATATGGCTTTGTTCGCTTTCGCATGAACTTTGGGTAGACATTTTGGCTCACCCTGCTTATCAAGCAAGCAAGGAGGCTATTAATTAAACCGCTTCATTTAATTCCAGTAGCAAATAGTTCCCACCAAGGTCCTCCGCTGAATCCATAGCCAAACGAAAAGGGAAATAAATTTTTACCGGAAGTGGTATTCAGAAAATATTAATACCCGCATTGTTCTGGATGAGGAGGTGGCATTTGGGTTTGCGTTTTTAAAGTAAATTCTCCCCTATATACTGGACTGGAGGATGGTTGAATTGAAATCAAATTGGTTTTTAGAAATTTTAACGATTTGCTGGTGCCCTGGTAAAGGAAGTATGTAATATAATCGATAAATTACGATTTGAAAAAGCGGAAACAAACAAAATGGTTTGGTGCTCTTCGTACAGATAATTTCAAAAATCTGTTGCTTAAAAAATTGGTTTATAAGTGTTTAATAAATATTTTCTATTTAACATGCGTTTCTGAAATTTTAGAAGTGAAGTGTTCTCAAATGATATTTCATCAAGTTGGACTATTGGGGCCAACAAAATTTTAAATATGAAAAAAGTTGGAAGAAGAAGTCTTACTTTTACTTGTATCTATCACAACTAAAGTAGTGTCCAAGCTCGCGTCATGACTTATGGAAAAGTTTAATTTCCAATCCACAAGGTGAGTCTCTTCTTGGATTATTTGAGTTGTTATTGGTTTGTTTTTTTTTTTTAGCAAATATTTCATGATTCAACCTTTATTATCAGATTTCCGATATACATATGGCTGGAAGGTATCTACTAAACCTTTTCCTTCTCTGGCATTGAATTTGAGATTGAGGAAGTGTTGAAACAAAAACCAGAAATAGTTTAACAAGTTTTAATCCTTTTGTAATAAAGGTAGAGAAAAATAATACACATTCATATACGCCAAGGCTTGGCGAGAAGCAATAGTTTCGATAGACTATTAAATAATAAGGCTATATCACTGTTTGTTATTAAAACGATAGAAAAATGTCTTCATAAATTAAAATTCAGCTACTTCAACCAAGGATTGTTATCCTCGAAACAAAATGTTCATATTTTATACATTCTACTTAGTTACTTTCTCCAATATTCATAGGTATACATTCGTGTTATATGATGTACGTACACAATTTACACAATGGTAAATTTTCTTCTTTATGCGAGTTTTTCAAAGGGTTGAGTTTATTTAACAAAATTTATTTCCCTTACATATTGCAGCTAAGGACATTTGAATCCACTTTATTTATGTAATATAGTTAAAAATCAAAAGTTCAGCTTTCTAATTTCTTCATTTCACTGCGGGATACCTATGCTTGGACGATTTATTAAGGACACTTTTCATTTCTTTCCAAACCCCTGCTGATTAGATTTTGTTAACAAATCACTTCGGCATTACATTTATCTTTTCTTCTATTTATATTGCGTGACTCCCTTAAGTTGTGTCACATCAGGATAAACAAAAATAGGAAAACCACGGCTTGCTAAAAGATAACATCCTTCCGTGTCCACCGACATCCTACCGTATACTAGATTGATTTTTGAGGTATGTAGACAGTATTGTGTGTATATGTATATCTGCTAGGAAATGTAAATTTACAGGATTATTCATTACATTCATTAAGCCTACGTGTACCGGAGTTGGTTGACAAGTCTACGATTTGTTTGAAAAATGAGCATGAAGAAATTAAAGTGGATGATTTTTTTATTATTTCAATCAATTTTTGAAGATTAGACGATGATGAGCTCATGTCGAAACGATTTATTTAAAGCGATGATTACAAAAAATCGTATTGTTAAAGCGTGTTGTTAAGGCTGTTTTACCAATACATGTTTTGTTTGTTGAAATCGGATTGTCTTTATAACATAGTCGTAGATCTTTATTAAAATATTCTTTTCAGGGATCTTTCCTTCCGTTTTCCAAAAAGTATAGGAAATCTTCTGCGTATCTATGATGAATTGCATTTGATATATTTTCCTTTTCGGTATATTAAAAGATTGGTGCAAGTTAGAATACTTCTAAATATTTATTTCATTATATCTCGAAATTGCATTACAATTAAAATTTTCTTTATTGAGCCTTTAAAAATCAACATTATTTTAGTTTTGTATCTTAAATTTAACGCATAGTATATGCATATACTTGCTAACGTCATGCTAATCTCGGAATTGTATTTTTCTATTGCACTTACACTTTCAGTTTTAAAACTCCAATTTATATTTTACATTACTTCCAATTTGCATCACCATCAATGAAACATCAAGAAACGTTTTTGAAATGTATCTCATTTAGTCCAGTCGATATGTCAGAAAAAATGCGGCTACCTGGAAAGTATTCGGAATTTAATAAAACTTGCACAGATTATTTGGGGTTGCTCGTATACTAGTTTTTGACCCCGAGGACCCTGTGTTAACTTGGGAAGGGGCGAAAACCCCCAATTTTTTCTGACTTTTTCAGTTTTTCGTTTGTATTCTCCTTTAACTTACTTTGATGCGAGACCCACTAGGTGGTGATTTAATTGAATTGACACAACAAAAATATTAATTTTGCCACCTCTCTAAAATTAATATATTGTCTCCTATATAGGGCCTAATATAAATAAGAATTTTGAAGAATTTATTTGTCCACAGCGAACGCATCCTAAAATGCCCAGCTATTTCATAAGCACACAAATATTATTTTTGGATAACTGTAACATGTCGAAAAAGCTTCAAAAACATTCATCCTTTTAGTTTAACCCTGGTCTCTCTAAAACACGCCCGATCTATATTGAAAAGATAAATTCTTATTATTTTGTATCAAAAGTATCAGAAAACGCCCTACTTTCCTTATTCAACAAATTTGCTATCAAAACTTGGCACTTTACTGCCGAGCACACCTTGATTTAAGCTTACAATTTATACGATACTGCACCACCAACCGCCCAAGGAAAGGATTATCGCAACCTTGTCAGTGTGCAAACATTTGAAATGTGTTGCGGCATGTCATTCAAACGACTTTGTAATGCCTTCTCCGCTTAGAAAAAAAATCTAATTCACACAATCGAGTTTGGATGCCAGAATGAATAAAAATTTCACCCACATATTTCCGGATGTATATGTATAGCAGCAGAATCACATAAAAAAAAGTCGAACGAAAAATAAAATTCGGCATCAATGTTTGTATGGATTGGAAAAGAAATCCGAAAAACTAGCGCAACCTAAAGAATTTCTTTTTATTAGAGCCAAAGTGCATTTAAATCCCCCTGGCACCATTCCAAGAACTTCAAAGATTCATTGGATTTAACGTCGACTTCGGTTGGTGGCGATGCTGGTGTTCCTGCATGAAAAAGTGGTTTTCTATAGCACATGTACTACAATGCGCCTAGCATCCTTGTACGCCATTAACATTCGCAAACTCACTTAGCCTTGTTTGGAGGGGTGAAATTTTGCTTATATGGTTCAGACACTTTTCTATATAAGAATGTGTGTTTGGATGTTACGAACCTACTACTCCAACCCGTATACACAAAAGGGAAGATAAATTGAAATCGATTAAAGACATGATGACGCGTATTGCGGCGCATTAAGTTGTAAAGTTTTTTTTTTATTGTTTCCGAAAGTGTGGCATTTTTCATGTTTGTGTTCTAGGAAATATATTGTTTTAGAAAGTTTTTATGCAAATTTTTTTTCTAAAGAGAATCCGGGAATTTCAAATGTTTTAAAAAGGTGATAGGTAGGTACATATAAACAACAATTTTTAAATAAGTTTTTATAGATTTTAGGTCTGGAAGTTTTTAGCATTTTCTATTTTCACATCACATTTTTTTTTTGTATCTGACATTACATTAGTTTGCTCTTTGCAATTATGAGGTCTTCCAACAAAATATCCCTCTCATGAAAACTTGAATTATTTGAATAATTTTATATTTATATAGGTACCATGGGTAATCTCAGTTCTTAAAGTACCCACTAGAGGTAGTTTTGATTTTTTAAACATATTTCGTATTAAAAATTGTTTTAGTTCCATTAAATAGTTTATTGAGAGTTTAAGGTCGAATTTATTAAAGTTTTGACTAAGGTATGAAATCGCTTATTGACCACAAACACATCTCTTTGCGTTCAATAATGATTTAATACTTAAACCAAAACTTTAATGTTTCGTATTTTTGTACGAAAATTAGGGATTTATGCACGAAATGTCATATCTTCAAAGTGTCTCCATCTCATTTCAGAAATTTCGGTAAGCTTTCCGTTTACGGATTCTCCCGCATATCTGAGGCCAACTGAATGCTGGTATCGTTACATTTGTTTTTCTAGGGGTTCTTAGGCCTAGTAATCTCGCAAAAATTCTGGGGATATGTTGATTTAAAAGTCCTTTATTATACTGTCGCCAGCTCTAAAGAATTTTGATTCTTTGATCGGGAATTTCAAAAATAGTTTCTTGATCAATTAATGACATGAGTGTTCTTAAAATTCCAGAAAATCCTACTAAATTCTTTTAGTAAGATTTTCTTGAATTTTTACTTAAAAAAATATAAATATTTGATTTCATTAATTTCATTAATTTGCAGCAGCCGCGTTTTTGTATTTGAAATATGGTACTACTGAACTGTCAGACAGAATGAAATGAAAAAAAAAAAACATTTCATAAAAGAAGTATTTTCAAAAAGAAAAACACACATAAAACTAAAATGGAAAATGAAGAAGTGGTAATAACAAATCGAAAAACTTGAATTTTAAAACATATTTCATGTTATAATTCATGGCAAATTGTCATTCTTACAGATGTAATTGCAATTTTGTTATTTTGCCGCAAATAAACTCTGCAAATGTCCGAATTGGATTTGTAAATGCCTGTTGAACAATCGTGGTTAAGCCTTAGTTATAATATTTGCATATGTGGCCCTAAAATCCTGTTAAAAGAGTAAGTGTCGAACATTTATTGCTTGCTGATGACAGCTAAGGTCGCACTGAATATTCCGCAAATGCGAATATGTCTAACCACAAAGTGAAAAAGCTCAAAACTAAGCAAAACTTAAATTTCAGATTTGGCAAGATACTGTTTACTTTTATTTTTTTTTACTCGAGGAATATTAAAAATGCAACAAGAGCACATTTTTTGATTTAACTGGCAAATGTAATGTCCTCCTATGTATAAATTTTCAAAAGACATTTGATTTTCCTTAAAAAATTGATATTGAATTGATATTATGATATTAAAAAATTGATTTGTTTCGAGATTTGGGTATGTTTGTGGGCAATCGAACATAAAACAAGATCACGCTTTAAAAGCCACTACAACTTTACGAACATACCCCTATCGCGATACATGAATTTATCATTCGTACCAACAATAACAAAAATTTTGATCGATACTCGAATGAAAGTCGAAAATTTATCGGCAATGAGATTTGACTTCTCCTTTTATCGGTAGTGATACGCAATGAGATTTTTGTATGGAAAATCAAACTTCACTACGGATAGCTTTTCCAAAATTTTTTTCATTGCAGTAAAACGAATAAGTCATGATAGGGTCCATCTATAGATCAAAATATATTATTTCTACTATTAATCAAACGAACCCCCATTGGCCTGGATATCCATTCAAAAAGTAAACTCTGTTTAACAAACCCCAACACTATTAATTTAATCATTTACCCATACACAAGCCATTTATACCAAAAATTACAATGAATTAAATGGACCATAAATGAAACCAAATGTGAAATGTTTGATGTTTGCTTTCTTAGCTTGTTTTCTCGTCCTAGTGGGAATGCCAAATAACTTTTATTTCCAATATACATATACATGCACCTCATTTCCTGCATCTATTATTATTTTTGTATCCTTCTGCTTTAACTTATATGCTGTTATTTCTATACCCTATATTGGGGTCGTTAAAATCTGTTCTGTCTATGTCATACAGTATCACAGAAAAGTATTCGTACCAATAGATTTTCATTAAAATTTGCAAGTAATTATAATATCAACAGTCATTTATTAAACTTAAAATGAAAAGTTTTCCTGCAGATAGACAATGGTAAGGCTTTGGTTTTTAGGTGACGTGAAATAGTGCCAAACAAAATAACGCCAAATTGGCCTTAAAGCATGCCCCAAGCCAACGTCACTGCGACAGAGGAAACGCAACTATGCTCACACCAACGCGACAGCGACATTACGACAGTTCCATTTAATATCAATTTTTTTTCAACTCAATATATATTACGCACATAATTTACCTTTTTTTTATCTTTTAACATTGTTTATTTATCATAAATAGTTAGTTTTCAGACTCCTTTTTAATTTTTAATTTAATTTTGTCCTAATTTTCGGGAGCCTGTTTGCAGCTTCTGGCAAGTTTCATTGTTGTCTCGATTTCGATGGTGAATGCATTCATATAACATATAAACCATATTATAAAAAATCTGTCATAAATGTTTTTTTACCTCAGTGAAACCAATTTCAATAATTTAACCAATAATATTAGATTTATATTAAACAATATTTTGCAGCATACAGCTATATATGCATGTATACTTTTGTGATACAGTGTAAAAACACATATCAAACTCTTTATCTATCAAAAGACACAAATACGAGTATCTATCTACATATATACATATATCTAAATAGATATCAGTATTTTTGTTTTTTTTTTTGTTTTAACATCAATGAACTCGGCCTCCCAAAACAATCTCAGCTTGCAAAGGATATAACGGTTTTCCTTTGAAGGAAAAATCGAAATGATGACGGGAAGTCTTCTAAGTGTTGACCTTGCTAAAGCTTTGGGTGGTTAATGAATCAACTACCCAAAGCTTAAGACCACAAAAATAATATCTTTATAAGAAAAAGGTGGTTTCAGTGAACATAAATATTTGATCAAAAACTTAAGAACATCCTTGTTGTATGAAATTAGGCCTTTTTTATTCTTAAAAGGATGTATGCAATGTATATGTTTTTCACAACGAAATAATACACATACCTTAACTTATATTATGATAGAATGTCTATTTAAATCTTTTTGACTAATTTCAATGGCTTCAGAAAATTGCCAAAAATAAAAAAAAAAAAATAAGAAAGTTTATTTTCAATAGGTGTTGCACGACACTAGAAATATACATGTAGAAAGATGGGAAAGAATTGTTTTGGTACAATGGATAGACAGCTATTTGATTTTTATTTTTCATTGCATACCTCATGAGTGGCGTCCAGCGTAAGCTGGGAGGTATGCTGAAAGAAAAAAAATCCTTTTTACCCGAATGTGAAAGGAACTGGCAACCTCTGGGTTAGCTAGCAAGCAAGCACTCCATCCATTGTACCATTGCCATCTATTAAAAAAAAATAATCATTTGTTTGGAGCGCATTCGTGAAATAACGCGTTTATTTCTAAGAAAAAAAATAGAAAGTACACCATGCGACAATTTACTTACCTTGCCAGTTAACAAAATAAGCAGAATTTCGCCTTTGAAGTGAAATGCTGGAAACAATACAATAAATCCAAATATTTTGCTTTGATGTTGAGCTCAGAATGCTGTTTGCAATTATTTAAAACAATTGTTTGAAAAATTTAAAAATATTTGGGCCTATTCGGCGAGATCTTTTATTCTTTTATTCTGTTATTCTATTATGAATTTCCATACAAAAGTTTAAGTTGTCAAAAAATCTTTTATGAATAACAGATTTGGTATTCGGCATGCTTAATCTGTTATGAAATCTTTTAAGTAATCTGTTATGAACTGTCGAAAATTCGAAAATTCAAAAAATCTTTTATGAATAACAGATATGGTATTCAGCATGTAAAAATCTGTTATGAAATCTGTTATAAATCATAAAATAATAAAAGAAAGATTTTCTTAATTTTATTTTGATGATTAAATGAAATGGTGAAAGGTTATACCTATACAGTCCCGAAACTAAACATCAAGTGGATACCGGGTGATAGGTTATAGGTTATACCTGTACCTACTGGAAAAATCAATCTCGCTTGGTAATAAGCAATATTTAGAAAAATAATGAACCAATACTCCACTCCACATGTTTAGGTATAGTTACTGTGTTCACACATTTCATTTAACTCATTTTTTCCAGTACGGGCATAGTACAATCTACAATTTCATCAATAACCGCTTGATGTTCAGTATTGGGACATCCAAAATAAGAAAACATTTAGGTTTGTACAACTGTTCACTATTTCGATATTTACAATACAAGATAAAAGGTTTAATCGAACGATTACATGTAGAGAATTATAGGTATAGGTATATATACAATTGTAATCCCAACAATTTCACACGCAATCTTTACTCAAGCAAAACTATATAAAACCACTGTTCTAAATAAAATAAATCCGCCTCACGCATAGCCTCCAGCGGGGATATCTTTTGAAATAGAGCTTAACCGTTAATTAACTTTTTCCCTCAATGTAAATTTAACATTTGAATTCACAAACGTTGCTTCATTTACAAAAATATCCACATACATACATAACAATGGCCGTGCTCCTCTTCCAAACCCGCACCAACCAAAAACCTAAAAATAACACAAGCAAACAAAAAATCCTGGCAAATTTTAACCCAAAACCAGAAAAAAGAACAAAAATGGATGGAGGAAGTAAACGCAAAAAAAAAAACGAGACGCAAATAATTGCATTATACACCAGCGCAACATCCGCTGAGTGAATTTGTTGGACCGTGGCAAGCTTTTGCGGTCAGCCAGCACTTAAAACAGTTAAAAGCAGTTTTGGCTTAGAGCCAACAGAACTGAATACGTCAAATGAAATTACTTACCTTGGTTGAGATTCAGAGGGGGGTCCTTGAAGTTTATTTTGTTTCGTATTATTTTGCTCTTGGCACAAAAGCACTAATTAGTCCTCGTTCTCAATACAGTTCTCCTCTAGAGTTAAATCGTTAAGTGATTCGCAGTGGTCAAGTACATTATTTTCGAAATCAGCGCTCGTTGGCTGATCCTCGCTAATGCTAGCAATCTCATCTTGGGAGTGCTGCTGATTTAGACTAGGTGACGAAAAATGATGAAAATTTCTATCGACATTCGGCGACGGGTTTTCGAAGTATTCATCCATAAAAGAAAATTCCGAATAGCTGTCAGAGTCATCGCATTCGAAGTAACGACTCTGTTTTGAAGAAAAAGAGGGATGGTTAGCAGTAAAATGATTGTTAAGGGGTGTCTTTAGAATCAATAAAATATTTATACTAACTTGACAATCGAGGCATCGGCAGTTATCACATAGGGTACAGGAGAGTCCTAGGAGTTGGGCTGCTTCCTTATACAGTTCGGCGCTTGACTTTTGATTAATGTTTGTATTTTTATTCGTATCGCTGTTTCCGGTCCAATTACTGTTATTTAGGTTATTGTTTTTGATGCTGCAGCTTCGTGTATTGTTTTTGCTAGACTGGTTTTTTATAGCTTGAGTAATTTTACCATCATTTTGTGCAGCAATAGAGTTCTGGTTGTCGTTTAATCTTGCTTTATTGCTCGGGGAAAGATTTCCAATGTATCTATTAATGTTATTTCACAATGATTTTGTTTTTAGACAGTTGTAAAAGTTATGAAAAGAAAAAGAGAAACATATTAAATGAAATGGATACTAAGACTTCCATATTTGAAAAAGTTTTTTCTATAGACAAATGGATTTAAAAATGGATGAAAAGACAGTCTATTTAACAATGTATTTTTACTTGCTCAATAGGGCAAGTATTGGTTTCGTGTAAAAAAAATCGAGGTTTTAATCAAACTTGACATTACGAAGATAGAGAAGCCCAAAAAAGTAAGTTTTGTCATGCCGTCCGTCGCTCTGTCTGTGCGGATGTGCGGTTATTGTCTGTGCGCACCAACCTACAGCCTAAACGGTTTGACGAATTTACTTCAAACTTCACATATAGCACTTTTTGCCGATTTCCTAGAGGACAAATTCGAATTTTTGTTTTAACCCGGCTATAACGGGTACCTCTCATATAACGGTTTTATTTTGTCAAAATTTTCTCGAAAACAGCTCTAAAGATTTTGATAAAACTTTTTGTACGTTATATCTGGAGAGCGGTTAATATAACTGCATTTCAGGTTTTTGGCTAAAAATACACATAACGGATATTTGGTGTTAACTGTTTTTACAAATTTGGCCATAATTTGATAACGACTAAACCGATTTTGTTTAAAATTGGTTAAGCACTTAATTTAGTTAATTAACACAAGATGACATCTAAAGTTTTTGGCTAAAAAAGTTTTTAATGGTACCTACCATACAACTTGATCTCACGTATCATAAACGCAATATCAAGTAGTTGTACCTACATATTGTACCTACATTAAACGGTTGTTTAGCAAAAAAAAACTGTGAATGGCATTTTGTGTTTAATGTCACGATTAAAATTCATACCGAATTCGAAAGAAATCATCAGCCGGTATCAAGTTTGGCCAAATTTTGTAAAAACCGTTAACACCAAATCTCCGTTATGCGCATTTTTATCCAAAAACCTGAATTGCAATTATTTTAAGACTGCTGCAAATATAACTTACATCAAGTTTTATCAAAATCGTTAGATCCGTTTTCCAGTAAATTTTGAAAAACTAAAACCGTTATATCACAGGGAATCACAAAAAAGTGCTATATACGAAATTTTAACTAAATCCGTATAACTGTTAAGGCTGTGGGTCGGTGCACACCCAATCGAACATACGCACATCCGCACAGACAGACCGATGGACGGCATGACGAAACCTACTTTTTAGACTTTTCTAGTATCGTAGTGTCAGGTTTGATTAGAACCTCGAATTTTTTTTTACACGAAACTATAATACTTGCCCAATTGCGCAAGTAAAAAAGTGAAAAATTGAATAAACTTTTCATTTGTTTGTTTTCATCCAAAAATAAAATACACAATAATACACAGGAATACATATCTTAATGTCACATAGAGCTCGTTTTCAACGCCGCGTTGAGTTTCACAGCGGCAGCGTTAAAACGCAAAAGGCGTTGTGATAAATTACAATTTATGTTTTTGACGCCGCGTTAGAAATATTCGGGCCTATTCGGCGAGATCTTTTATTCTTCTATTCTGTTATTCTGTTATGAATTCCCATACAAAAGTTTAAGTTGTCAAAAAATCTTTTATGAATAACAGATTTGGTATTCGGCACCCTAAATCTGTTATGAAATCTGTTAAGATATCTGTTATGAACTGTCAAAAATTCGAACTCTCAAAAAATCTTTTATGAATCGAAGTTTTGGTATTCAGCATGGTGAAAATTATAAAATCTGTTAAAATTCATAAAAGAATAAAAGACAGATTTCTCTGACTTGTATCATAAAAGATTTAAATAAACATGTACATAGGTATTTGGAGTAAAACTTGATTTTTACCCTTTATTTCGTTAACAAAATAATTAAAAGGAGACAAGGGTAAGCAAATATATTAAATTATACATATAAAAACTAAATATATTAAACAAAGTATTTTTTTTAGATGAAAACCTGTTCAGATTACACTTCTTTTTTCCTCCAAAGTCATAAAATAAGTTGTAGTTTTTTGTGCACTGAATGTTACTTTTGGAATAAAACCATCATGGCATTAGTTCTTACTAATTTGAAATAGTCTTTTAATGTTAAGGAATTTTATGACATCGTATCCGATAAACCTCCTGGTCATATTCGAAAACTAATTGCTTCATTTGGATGATTGAACTGTTCTTAGTTCCGGTTGAAGTTCTCATCATACTGGTTCTGTTAACCAATTCAAATCCGACCAACTATTTAAAAAGAATCGTATGTAATTTTTTAATTTTCAGAAAACTTTTGTGAAATTTTTTTGAAACAGTTGGTCGGATTAAAATTGCAGAACAAGGCAAAGAACTTAAATTGAAATTCAGAAAAGCTTCAATTATCCAAATGATGCAAATAGTTTCGGAATTAATGCTTGATAATTCTGAGTTCCAATTTAAGGTCTCAAACTTATTCTAGAAACCGTTTTCAATTTGCCTAACTATTTAAAAAAAAAAAATCATATAAAAGCAATTTTGCCTTTTTAAATTTTCAAAAACATGACAAATAACTTTTACATAATTTTTTTTTTAAATATTTTTTCGATTTTGATTTGGTTTGCAGAATATGTTTAAGAAATAAAATTGGAACTCAAAAGAGTTTCAATCATCCAAATGAAGCAAGTAGTTTGGGATTCGCAAGGTGGTTTATCATCTAATTTCATAAAATTTCAAGAAATGTCTACAAATTGCTACATATACGTCATACAACGCACGGTTTTATTCCGAAGCTACTTGCTTCATTTGGAAGATTGAAAAGGTTTTCACCACCAGAAAACCACCAACATTTTTGACTTCGCCGTAGCCATCACATGAATTGAAGAAGACAAAAACAACTTTGATCTGAAGTAGAGGTATAAATAGTTAAAAAAGAAAGTCTTCATAAACATATTTTTTTTTTATTTAAGCTCCAAACTTAATTGCCTGAGTCCCCTTTCAACTGCATAGTTGGGAACAAAAGGAAGCTCTTGAAGGTAGCGATCTTGTTCAAATCTTGATCATGAATTTGTCCACCACTTTCGGCTTAGAAATTCGTCTTGTCTTGTATGATTTTCCCACTTCTACATATCTCGAAGTAACTTAATTCACAAATTGATTTTAATAGGTACTCAATGGCTACAATTTTGACATTGCAATGTCTGACTCTGAACCCATGACCGGCTGCTCGCTCATCGGACTTCATAACTTGATTCATGCCGAATATTAATATTTAAATGAATGGTTGGTAGGCCGAATAGATGTTCCTTGCAGTTCTGAAATCCCATGAACATTGGTATTGATTTCATCGATCTACTGCGGTTCCTTTGCCTTGCGATAGAATGTAGGAGTTTTGTAGAGTTTTGTTTGGCAGCTTTGTAGCCATCCATATCAATGTAAAGATTTCGAGTTCTTGAAAAAGTTTTCAAGAATTGTTGTTTCTCTTCGTTAAATACATCGATGATCTGCTGCGGATGCTTTTTAAGTTCGGGAAACATTGCCAAGGATTTCCACGAAGGTTTGGGCAAGAGTGGCAAAGAATCCTGGCTTGGTATTTAGTTTCTCGGTTGCGTATCTGAAAGAAAAACAATTTGATATGAGTTGTGCAAAAAAATAATTAATCGCAACTAACCTGTGTTTGATGAATGAGTTTTAGTTTCTCCAGCATTCATCCAGCTCTGTATATTTTAGTTAATTGATTTATAAATCTTCCAAATAATAAACTTTTCACAATTTTTATTTTGTTTTAATTTTTTTTTATGACAGCTGATAAAAGATTTTAGTTCTGTTTCCTTGGAATTTTGTTTTCGAAGTTCCATAGAAGATTTTTATAAAAGATCGAACTCCTGAATACCAATTATAAAAGATCTTTTATGGTAAAAATATTTTATCAATCATAACAGAAAATTCATAACAGAATAACAGATTTGGCAGAATAGGCCTAATTATTTTTTGAATTTTATTAATTATTTATGTGAATTGATTGTTGCTATGGCAAATATAATAATAGAACAAAAGAATACAATTCAAAAATGTCGCATCAGAGCTTATTGACATTTTTTGAGGAAATGAAAATAAAAAATCAAATATTTTACGCTTTGTTGACTTCTTTTTGTGTGGCGTTTATAGAACGTTGTCGGTCGTGTCAAAATGTTTTAAAATCCGCGTTTAATAATCTCAACGCCGTCGCCGCGTTAAAAACGCGTTCTGTTTGACGGAGCCTTAAGTGGGCTTTTCCTGGGAAAAGTATCTGAAAAACCTGAGCCTATTGAGTATGGCCCATTTGTCGAAAGTCGATATCGCGAGCAAAAAAATTAGTTTATCATAAAAGTTGCTTTAATGTAGTCTCGGTATGATAATGAGACGAACATCGCCAAAACGTATAGATGAGTGCTTTACATACCATTAGTATGCATGTGAGTTTTCATGATGGCGATGTTGTCATCGCTTTGAACTGAGCGAAGCTTAAAGTATTCCCCATTTGTGTGGCATGGCTTAAGAAAGTATTTTTGAAGTTTGAACTATTAGAAATATGGTTTCAAGAAATCGCAGCATACTGTTTATAAAAAGTAGCGATAAAAAAATTAAATATTAGAAGTAATCTGCACCTCACAGTGCATCTGCAATAATAGGATGGTTGTAAAACTTGATTAAAACGCAAATCTCTGAGGTAAGAGCCCATTCCACTGGTCAGGGTCACTAACCCAAAGAGAACTATGTGACTACGTGACTACATGACTCAATCATTGTTAACACAATTTTTAAAACAAACTCAATTGCAAGCAGAAATCGTTTTAAACACATCCCATAACACAGGATTCGAGCTCTAAATTGCTCTTAAAGGACTACATTTTCATACATGTATACATACATTGCACATACGTACAAAACATGATTCATGTAAAGCTAACTTTAAAGTTTTTATTTTAAATTAATATTCCCTATATGCTCGTTTTGGTTTATTTTTTGTCTTCGTGTTAAAAATAGTGAAATGAATTTCTAAATCCATTGTACGCACAACCGCTTTTCAAACATGCTCTTGTATTTATGACCAGCGTTTTATGAAGTCCCAATCCAATTTGCATTCCCGTTCTACAAATGCGACCGACAAGAATAGTTCACTATACGTATAGATTTTTGAAAAAGAAATAGTCACACCACACCTCACAGACGACTTTATTCAGGACAAATTCTCAAATGTCTTGGCAATACAAATTTCAAACTCTCATACAAGATGTTTCATTTTTGTCGCACCAAAACTTTTCTCATTTTAATGAAACGGAAATCCCTGGCTGTTAAGTTTTCTTTTCTTTTTTCTTTGCTCATGGCCGGCATTGAGCTGGCTCTCCTTGAATATGGCGTTCTCGAATTTCCATGTTATGCATACAGCACATTGTTATTCAACTAAAGTATCCTGCCATTATGAGGTTTTATTTTACTTACTTAAAGACACAAAAAATACGAAATATAAATAAATAAATATTAAAAATAAACTATTGTTTGTTCCCCAGGGTAGGATATCAACGGGAAGATTGTTTACGCATACGAATGTATGTATATTTGCAAAGTCTAGTTCAAATGGCATTTTTATCGAAAGACGGGAGTTGCATATAAGATGAAACTGGTTTTTATGGTCAGGAAAGTTTTTTTTTCTGGCTCTTTAAGGGCAAGTATTGGTTTGTGTTTATTTAGTTTTTGCTAATCAAACTTTTGTTCACTTTCGTATTTTTCTGATAATTTTAAATGATGGTATTATATATTTTGATAAAAAGTAAGGAGCACGATTGAATTGCTTGAAATAACTACCAGGGAAAATGCCTAAGGATACAAAAGATTTGAGTTAATAGGTACCTACACAAAGATATTTCAAAACTACCTAAAACAATATTTCATAAAAATCAGGATTTACAGGATATTTTTCTCTTAAAACAATTTAAAGAACTAAAACAAATCAAACAAAATATTAATTTAATATAAACTTATTTTTCTCTAAATTAAAAAAAAAAAAAATTATTTTAAAACCCTTTCAGGGTGGAAAATTTTTTTTCAATAAAAAAAATTTAGTTCTTGTCCGAATTTCTAGTACTTACTCGGATTTGCTCCAGACATCAAAATAAAAGTTCCTGACAAACATTCAGCTTTTTCGGTGTTTTTTTGTAGTTTCACTTTTTAGCTAAAACTTTTTAATGAAAGGTTTGATTAAAATAACTTGAGCAGTCGGCGGGAGAATCAAAATCCTTGGAACGAATTTTCATGAAAATTTGGTTTAAAAAAGCTGATATATTTTTAACACCACTTCATTTTTAACACCAATTAGCGATCGTTGAACCAGTTTTCGAGTTAAATAAGTTATTTTATAATTTGTTATATGGAGGTGGCGGGCATAGATTGTTCACATTCTAATCAAAATTTACAAAATTTTTTCTAGAATCGAAATCTTATATACTTGAAAAAATGCACAGTGCCGTAGGTATATAATGTTTAAAAGTTGCCATTAAAAAAAATCTATACAGAGCAAGTACTTGCGACCAGGACACCTCATGTCACTTTAACTCAAGTCGTTTGTTCCTCAAGCTGTTCTAAAATGCATTTTCACTGCTAATTTTTCCAGATATATTATAAAGTTGCACAAAGAGGATAGGACGAAAATAAATGTATGTAGATCATTAAAATGAGCAAGGATGAAAAGAACGTGCGGTTGGTACATTTGAAGATTTAATTGTTGTCATTGTTATTTTACCTGCGGAGTTATAAATTCATTTTAAGTCCTAAACATGCTATGGATCTGTTTGACTTTTTTATAAACTTTTTTCTTATCAATAAATTGAGAATTAGAATGTTGTATATGGTGTCATTTAGAATACAAACAATAATTTAGTTAAATTTATTTAAGCATAAAAAAAACAACGGTATACTTTTTAGAAAGCCAGATATCTATTCTTTTTAATTCTTTTTAAATTAAGTTGTTTTAGTGAATAGTTTTTGAAAAATTAATTTTCAAATTCAAAATTTATAAAAAAAAATTGTTTTAAAGCCATTTTTTTCAAAATTTATTGTAATTAAGTATGATTTTTGTTTAAAAAATTCAATGCTTTTATTAGTTTTTATTTTAAAACAGAAAACCGGATGCTGAACTGTCTTGTAGTTTTTGAGAAAATCAAAAATAACGAGAACCCCCTCTTATACGAAAAACCATTTTTTAGTACTGACCTGACTGGACTTTTATTTAATTTAATTAATATTAAAAGATTATTTTTTCTTTTTTGATCCTTCAAATATTCAGAATGTAAAGTGCATACAATTAAGTGAAAAAGTTCTGAATAAATGCTATACTACACGTTTTTTTAATTGAAAAACACTTAAATATCGACATGTCAATTTTGTTTATTACGGCGTGGTGGGCGGTGCCCGTCAAAGTTTATATGATTCTTACATGTTATCTAATTGAAAATATGTGCTACAACTGAGACACTTCTTATTGGGATATCTTTTAGTGTAAGGTCGTTGGGTTTCACGATCTCGAACATTAGCTAAAGTGCGTCATTGAAAATTGTTTTCGAAAGTATAGTTTGACATCGTGATGTGTTGAATAGTTAACATTAAAATTGAAAATAAATTTTTAGTAAAAAAACCTCAACATTACTTTGTTTTCAGGAAGCAAATATTTTATATTTTAGCTTAAAAAAAGTGCAGAACCCATCGACACGATCGGTGCCTCCGCGCACCACGCGATAATAAGAAAAATTGACAGGTCGATTTTTAGGTCCAGTTTTCCAGAATCGTTAGTTAAGTTTGTTTTACTTTTGAAATGGAATAAAAAGAGACCGAAAATAAAATGGCGCAAAATTATAGTCAAGTTAACTTGAAACTAAAGCAAATTTAGCTTGCTTTATTTGCTTTAGTTTCGAGCTAACTTAATTCTATTAAAGATACTATATACTATAGATGATAAGTTAAAATTATTAGCGCAAAAATAATTTTAACTCATCATCTATTTTTTTAAACTTGATGCTTTCATAAAAAGTTTTATTTTTCAATTTTTAACTTCAATGGGAAAAGTTCGTTCTCCACATTTCTTTTACACTTTTTCACAAAATTCAATTTCAAACCAAATAATGCAATTTAAACAACGAAAAAAATCGTTACCATAACTTGAATTCTCTCTATAACTTCCTGATTCAAAGTAATTTAATGCCCAATGTCCACAAATCCTCTACATAAAATAAAAACATTTGTTCTTGGCACCAATCCTTTTGTTTGCATTGTTAGTTCAACAGGATTATAAATGAACTATACGACTAAGGTGATGAGATGCATTTTATCATGACAAGGGTATATAACTCTTGAGTATTTGTCACTTCCTTCCAAGAGGCAAGACTACTGAAAAAATATCACTGGAAATCGGTTTAGTGTTACCACGAGCTTATAAGAATAAGTACATTTGTTTTTTACATTTTTAGTCAATATTAGTCTTCAATTCATTCAACTCGTTCATTCTTCATTCAATTAAAATAAGAATTATCGCATTTATTTTATAAACACTTCACAAACATTGAATACGTTTGCTTGAAATTGTAACTACAGAACAATATTTTTCCACAATTTTGTATAGGTACATAGGTAAGTGAAAAATTGAATAAATTTAAATTCAGTTGAGCAAGAGTGGATCAATTATCACCTTAGGCTATTTTACCCCTAATTTTAATAATTATGTGCTTTGTCATAAACAGTTACTAATGAAAGCTTCGCATATAGCACTTCAAAAAGCTATGCACTTTATATACTTAGTCTCAAGAGACTAATTTTTCTTATGGTCTCTTTGAAAACTTCAAAGTTATCACTTTGCCATCAGTGCTTTCCATTTTCCCATAATAATTACTAACAAAATGAAACTCACCAACACAAAAAGCAGGCAAACATAAAAAGCAAAACAAAATAACTGACAAATTATTCAACTTATTCCTTATGCACCTGAGGGAGTCTCTTTATCCCTTGTTGTTGTAAAATATAAGAAAAAAAGAGAGCAACATTTTAAAAATTTCGTTCTTAACAACGATAGAAGCGTATCGTATCTACCTTTCTCGGTCGCGTTCACAGTTGTTGGTAGTTGATAAATTCTCATCACTATGCTTCCGCCATTTCTCCTCCTCAACTAAGTATTTCCAAAACTTTGTCTTCTTGGCAATTAGTGTTGATTTAACCGAGGTAGTCGAATTGAAATGTTTCTTCTTGCCACCACCTACGCAGGGAAGCACGCAATTTGTGCCGGAAGTGGTATTGCTATTGCTATTGCCACGTAACGATAGTGACATTTGGTTCTCCAGATGATGGTATTCTAGTTGCGGGTGGTGCACCGAATGGGGCTGGTTCCCCGTTTCATTATGGGCATAATGGTGATGCTGGGAATCATTACTATTGCCATGATGATGGGCCAAGTCATAGTTTATATGGATGTTGGAGTGGCAGTTTTTGTTGTTTGTGTTGTTTCTATAATTAATACTCCTGCAGCTGTGAGCCGTACTGCTGCAATTGAATAGCTTTTGAAGGGCGGCCGCAGCAGGCGAGCACGATGTCATTGATGATGAATTACTTTCTGCGGCACTTGAGGCACCTCCCGATATCATTTCGCTGGAATGGTGTCGTAAACTTTTCAATTTATGTAAACTCCTCGAAAGAGAACAGTTCTTGGAATTGTTGTATATTTCATCCGAACAGGATTGGGGATAACCAAATGCGTTGGGACGACCGAATTCCTAGAAGAAGAAAATTTGATAGAAAAAGTTTTGGTAAATTTGAGTGCGAATTTATGTCAATATTATTTTTTACTTTTTTTGTTACAAATTTTCTGTTTTTAAAATGTAATTTTAATATTTTGAGGGATTTAAGGTACGAAGTAGGTTAGTTGGGGATGAAGATTTTCAAGGTTTGGATTTATGAGAAATTGTAAAATTGAGACACGTGTTGTTTATAGAAAATGGAGCAAAGGTAATAAATATTTTTTCTTCGAAACAGGCTAAAATTTGGCGTTTTATGTTTGGTTTCTCTTGGGTTCATCAATTGATTGAGAGACTTTTTATAATACATACATATTATATAGATTGTATAGATATGTAATGTATGTATATTAAATGACTGGAGTCAACGCAACTGCTAAAATTAAAATTGGATGCATGTGCTACGGTTCGAAATAAAATAATTATGTTAAGCAAATAATTTACTTAGGTGTATACCTTAAATATATCGATCGCTATTAACCCTCATACATCAAGTACGTTATAATATTACCTATCGGTCACCTGATAAAAAAAAATCAACGTTTGTGAAAGAGTGAGGAACACATGAGATCGTTGCATTAATTTAACACAAGTTCAATTTCATTTATATTTTTTTTAATGTATTAGCAGTCAACTAAAGCTCTTTATTCTTTTTCAGCTTCGAATTTGGTATGTAGGGTTTGAAGACTATTCTTTATTCCTTAGAAGAGAAATCAAAAATTTTGTTCTAGCTTAAAAAAAACCGTAGAAACCTGCCATATAACCGTAAACGAAAATCTAATTTTTCCCGAAAAAAATACGATCGATTTTGATAAAATGTTTTATGAGCCATTTGATGAAAAGGATAGTCTTTTTTAAAAGAAAAATAAAACAAAAAATCTTTTAAACGGTACCTTTGATATAGAACCGTTTTTATACCGACTATCTTGTAAATTTATTTACCGTATTTGATGAAATTTGACATTAGTTATTCCTTCAATGCCTGATAAATATTAGTTTATAGTTTATTTTAGTTTATTGTGTTTGCCAAAATTAGACAACAGAATTATTTAACAATAATTTGTAAAGATCAAAGATTTTAAAGATTTTTAGAAAATTGCACACAAGTGTTCCAACAAAAAATATTTGAAAAATAAAAATTTATTTTCCTATAGATAAAAACCAGAAAGCAGAAAATCTGAAATGCAGTATTAACAGTATTCCATACCACACAATTCTTTCACAATTTTTTATCAAAATCTTTAGAGCCATTTTCGAAAATAATTAATTAGCTATATGAGGAGGTACCCGTTATAACCGAGCTAAAATCAACATTTGAATTTATCCTTTAGAGAAAATACATATTTCTTACTATACTGGATCTGTAATGTATTGAAATATCTGATTGAACAAGGGAAATACGTTTGAAATTGTTTTATTAAGATTACTGCTATATCAATATGGTTTCTACAACGAGAGGAATACGGATCAAGTTTTGATGCTAACTTTTTCCAGCAAGCATTACTTTCGTGTTAAAGAAGCCCTAAATTTCTCGTACGTGTCTCCAAGGATATAAAATTAGTTTTATCTTTCTATAACTAACATAATATGTGTGCGATAAGGATATTAAAGGTCAAAATTCATCCATGTAAGGCATTTCAGTTAAAGGGTAATATGCCATTTCAATACGCAGGCATTTGTATTAAATTTGGCTTTATCACGAATGCCCTGTATTTTTTTTTATTTTACATCCGTGTTGTTGCTCTTCCTTACATAACACAAATATTGGGAACGGGAAGGTATATAACGTATAAGCAGTTTCTCATTAATGTGAGAGCTATACACTTACCCCGTATGTGTTATAGCTGGTATTAAGTACATAAATAGCGTTTTTATTATTATTCTGGAATACCATGTCGTCCATGTTATCTGAAATAAAAATAAGAAAACAAAAATTGTATATTATATTATTAAAGAACCTTGGGCAGAATAATAACACTGGCAATTGCTTTCATTTCGTTCACCATGTTAGATTGGAAAATGACAGCAGGGATTTGCTTTTCACAATGAAAATGTATATTTTTTGGAGGGGGTGGGTGCATCCAGAAAAATGATAATATCAACACAATGAAAACAAAAATTATTTCAATTAAATCACAGAGGCTGCTTTTGTTTTAATCACCGGACAAACGAAATGCGGGAAAGGACAACATTATTTACATACAATTATTAAAATTTAAGCCACGAATATAATAAATGTCTGCGGAGATAGAAAAAACTTATTGTTATTGTTGTTTCCGTTTTTGTTTTCGCTTTGTTGTTTTTAATTAATTAAAGGACATTGTTGTGATTGCAGGAGTGCTTACTGAGGCGATTTTCTTAAAGCAGCTTTTAATATAACAAAAAGCTTTTGTGGTAGCATTATTTCCTTGACAGAGGGATTATAATAAGGGATTTGGATCAGAAGGTCCTTTTTAACTAGTTGCTCTTAATTTATGAACATTAATAACTTTAAAAGGATGTGCTTACATTTAAGCAAGAAATAAAAATAAAGAGTTTTCTTCTTAATGAGGTCTTATTTTCGACTTTGACATTTTACGTTGTTTAAATGGAATTGTCTAATACAAACTTGTACCATGAAGTCGACAATCTTAAAAAAAAAAAACATTATTAACGACCACATATCTAAATACTTTTAACAAATAAAATGAGGTGCCTTTTTAAGAATGTTTGTTTACACTTGACAACTTTATTTATTAGTGTTCTAAAAGTTTTCTTTAAGAAAATTGGTCTTCTTGCTAACAAAAGTGTTAAATTATGTTTTACTAGTTAGGCGGCAGAAGTTGTTCCTTTCTATCCGGTAATTGGCGCGGTTCATTGTTCGGGATGAGCATATTTTACCGAATTTTCGAATTTTAACGAATGTTTTCCCGAATATTGCACAGAATTATGTTGGCTATGATTGGCTTAGTGGATGAATGATTTTGGCTGCGAATTCCGTCGATCAAAATCAAATCAATTTTCAACTCCTTACCGCGACAGTGACAAAAACGCTGTCGACCGCGTTTTTAGAAAACGCTGTAGGTTTGCCGCCGCCGCCGTCGCAGCGACACTGTCTCGTTGGTGTGGGCACTCTCATATGCCGCTGTGTAATTAAAATTTGATCCCAACAAAATTCCCCTGTCGCTGTCGCGGTGTTGCGTTGGTTTGGGACTGCCTTTATACGTGTACGCGCCCGAGAGACGAGAATAGAACAAAAAATGTTGTGCACAACAAAATGTCTTTTTGGTGACTTGTTTTGGAATCCGCTTATAGTGACGACAGGCTCAGAATCTAAATCCGCACTTTCCAGCGTGTTTTAATTGTAGCTCATGCACATACCTAAGCGCATTGAAAAATATGAACTCAATATGTTGACAAATAATGTAGTTATTGGTTTATATGTAAAATGTTTTTTTTATAATACAAATTCTATATACCTACATTGAAAAAATTAATAAATAATTATTGGTTTCTTTCTACTACTAATGGGCGGTCACTTGCTATTTCTGGACGTTTCTGGTATCTCCTTCTACAAACATAATTCGTTCTTACTTCGAGGCTCAGTTTTTCAGATTCCTTTGGTTATGACTTGATTCTTTTTTGGTTGACCTTCCATTGCATTGCATTGCAAAACTATTTTGCCATTTTACTTTAATTCTTTTTAAAGTATTTTTTAGCAAGAACTACATATGTACATTTATTTGAAATGAAAATATGTATACAAATCTGTTGATTTTGATATTCGAAGTATAAAATTTCCCAGCTGTTAAACAGAAAACTAGTTTCATTTTCCATGTCGTTATTGCAGTTAATTGAATTAATTTAATTATTAAAAGTTTTACTTTTGAGTATTTTATTTTGACTTCATCTGAGTGATTCGACTTAAAAAAAAGTCCCAATTAATTTTGAAGTCTTTACTAAAATAATCATTTAGAGCACAGTCAAACGAATTAAAGTAAAAAGAATGCAGTGCTTTTAACTGATTGAATTCTTTGAAGTCATTTAAAAGTCTTTTACATTCTTTGCAGTCTTTAAGTCTTTTGATTGCCCTTTAGGACTGCAAAGAATGTAAAAGACTTTTAAAGGACTTCAAAGCTTTGAAGCAATTAAAAAAGTACTTCATTATTTTTACTTCAAGCACAGACAATAATTAAATAATTAATTTTACTGTCTGTGCTTCCTCCAAGTCTTTTGACTGATCTTAACTTTTGTTTTACTAAAGACTTCAAAATTATTTGGGATTTTTTTAAAGTTAAAGCACTGATATAAAGAATGGGAATGCATTCACGTTGTGCAATACCAAAATACTGCATTTTTGTACAGCTCTGAAAAAAGATGAATAACATCTTATGCTTAAGTTTATTAGTTTTGATACATTTTGATTAAACCGAAAACTAGTTTCGTTTCGAGTTTTGTATAAAATATGAATAATACGGGCGTTAATGAATCAATAAAAAAAACTTAAATTTTTTACAAAAAACTGCCGACTGCCAAAATCCCGACTGGACAAAATCCCGACTGAGAATCCCGACTGCCAAAATCTCTGCTGCCAAAACCCCTACTGCCAAAATCCCGACTGCCAAAATCCCGACTGACGAAATCCCGACTGACTAAGTACTTTTTTTTTGTAAAGGCAATTTAAAACTGAATTTTTCCATATAAATTAATTGCAAAAATGTGGCATCGTTTCTACCGGTTATTTGTCATGTATTTATCTTGTTATCTAGGGTAGCATTTATGGTTTTCAATATATTTTCGTCAAAACCTTTCTGTAGTCAGTCCCGCTCACGCAACTTCGTTGCTCCGCTTAGGGTATGTCCAGTCGTCTTTCAAGCGCCTGAGTCTAAAGTTTCCAAATTCAACAGTACCTGGATGGCTGTTTCGTTTCTTATTTTCTTCCTTTTCAATTCCTATTTTAAATAATTAGTGTAAAAGCAAAAAAAAAGGTACAAAAACGTGCTAAAAGTGCTGAAAATCGGGATTTTTTATTCGTACCATTCGGATTTTGTCAGTCAGGATTTTGCCAGCCGGGATTTTGGCAGTCGGGATTTTGACTGTCGGGATTTTGTCCCTATCCCGTTAAAAATGCATATAATAAAGACACTAAAATCCTTAACTTTCTCACATCACAACACAAATAGGTTTTTATAAGAGCTAAAACAAACGACCACACATTATGTGTGTACTCTTATTACTGCTTTCCAAAAATATATCGGCAATTTAAAACATTCACTCCAACGCTCCCGCATTATTTTCGTTCCTTATTCTTTATGTCCTTCTTATGTATCATAACAAACACACTGCCATACTGCCATTAGGACTGAAAAAAGCCCAACAACCCTCATTAAAGGCTTGAAAATAAATTCAATCCCTCCGTGCCCAACATGAGCTTGTCGTTGTCACTCCTTTCAACTATGAGTCATAACCCCGTCTGGTTGATGAAACACCTAAATATAAAAAGGAAAAGCAATGGGCAAAAAAATGTTAAGGCAAGGCAACCAACAAGTGGCATGAAAAAGCAACGAAAACGTTCATCCTTCGCAATTCCTTTGATGGCATTCATTTCATTCACTTGCGGGTGAAAGAGCACGTTGACGAGCGACGACGCGAATGGCTGTTCCGTTCATGTATAGCTATGACGATGACGAACTTTAAAGTCAAATCCTGTTGGCCCGAGACGTAAAAGTTGAACGGCACAAAGATGCAAAAAAAGTATGAACAAATTTCCATAGGTAAGAGTAGGTACGAATATAGCTGGAGAGTGTTGTAGCGTTAGGCTTTTTTTTTCTTTGCTCTCAGTCAGTAAAGTGTGCTTCTAAATGGCCTCAAAGAAATCCACAAGTTGGACACTTCAAAGGGGGACATAAAAAATCCTTCGAAAGACGGTTTTGTGGCGATGATTTTGCTTTGCCCTAAAGTGCAAGGGAATACGACCGAAAAACGACTTCTTTCATCTTAAATGCCATGAGAAAATGTCAACATAAGATAAAAATAAATAAGAGGAAACGTCAGTAAGTCAAAAAAGCCTTAACCATCTACTGAACCTACAAAGAATAAATTGTTGAGATTGCAGAAACCTCCTTTCCTTGTCACTTGATAAGGAAAACCCGGAAGTCCTTGAGTGTAGTTGGTATATTCCCTCTTTTTTAAACAAATAAATGGAACGGGTAAATAAACACGATCCAGAGGGGTTGAAGGTATACTACAACAAGAAAGAATACAAATCTTCAACTTACCTAGGGAGCTGTTGATGAATTTTGTCTCTAATGTTTCCAGTCCCGTGCTCCTGCCAAAGAGTAAATCGCCGTGTTTCCTCTTTTTCAAATTATCCTTAGGTAAACGTTTTCTCTTGTGTAGGTCTGAGCTACACCAGCTCGTTATCCATAAGGATTGTAAATCTGCAAGAAATAGGTGTTTTGTTATAAAAAAGCCAAGATATTGTGTGCGTCTTCTGATAAAAAAAAGAAATTGTCGACAGATACTATTAAACCAGGATAACAGTACAAAGATTAATGCAGGGTGTTTCGCATGATGTTCATTTGCCAAACATGACAGAGAAGTTATAGCGCTAATATTAAATTAAAATAGACTAAGTTGGAAACTATTTGATATAGGTATAGGTATCTAAACTACCTACCTTTTAAAGTTTTTTAAACCAAATTTAATGACAAGTTACGTATTTTCTAAACTTTCCGAATATTTAAAAGTATTCTATTATTAAAAACTAACTGACCCAACAGAGGTTGTAAGTATAATTTCCGCTTACCCATTTTCAGAAATTTTTTTTAATGGTATTAATTCGCTATTTTTGACCACTTTAGCTTTTAATTCGTATCTATATGTATATACATAGTTGAATGATTTATATACATAGTTATAACTTATAAGTCAACATGACCGGATCAATTTTTAATTGACATTGTAAATCTAAAAAAATGGTACCTGCCTTAACCGATATGGCGATGTCTTTAAAGAACGCTACAGAATCTCGACATACCTCCCTCAATTTTTAATTGAATGGTAATTCGTAATTTCGTAGTTCCGTAATTCCGGACTTTGTAATTTGGGATTCTGTAATTCGAAATTTTGTATATAGAGATTCTAATGTCGAGATTTTGTAATTCAAGATTTTAGACATGTAGTTAAATCATTTTTCTAGACAACGCTTCCAGCGATCTTTACTTAATTTCTTACATAAACTGTTCTTGCTAATTTGTATAATATGGCTGAGCATTTTTCTAAATATGTGTTTGTTGAGATTTTGTTAAATGTTTTTATTTCTGTGAAATGTTTTAAACACATACATTTTAATAATTCTTTGAAATAAGTTGTAATAATATAGAAAAACAGATATTCCTTAATTGCTTCGCAAAAAGAATACGGCAAGATAATTCAAATAATAGAAACCTACTATATACATCAATTTATTACTGCTGCCATCCTGCTGAGATCATATTGGCGTCCTTAAGTATCAGCGATAAATCGATTAATATAGTTGTTTCTCCAGTTCTCTATTTTTACTTGCGATTATGGAAACTATAAGGCAAGTTATGAATTCGTGCAAAAAAAAAGTTTTTAGTTAACAATCAAACATGACATTACGATGATAGCGAAGTCGAAAGAAGTGGGTCTGGCAATTTTGTCTGCGTGTCTGTCTGTCTGTCGTTCGCACCTGCAGCCTAAACGGTTGGACCGATATCCTTTAAACTCGGTATATAGGATTTTTAGAGTGAAAGTCAGAGGGGTTTCTTGAATTTTTGTTCTAGGCCTAAAACTAACGGTACCTGCCATATAACGGTTATGAAAAAACTCGTTTTTTCTCGGAAACGGCTCTAACGATTTTGATAAAATTTTACATAAGTGATACGAAATTAAAAGCCATTTAGATGGCATGAACCGCATTTCTTTAGGAACAGTTTAAACGGTACCTGACATATAACGGTCTCTTCAAATTTTGACATTGATTTTTACATAATTTTATTTCTAAAAATACCTAGATAACCAAAGAATAATGGCGTACTTAATTTTTTAATGACGTTTCTTAAAAAATTAGTTAAACAATTTTTTTTTTGAAAATTAAATATTTATGATTCTTTTTTGAAATTTATTTTTCGGATGGAAATTATTAATTAGCTTAAATTGGCATTCTCCAAAATTAAAAAAAAAATATTTAAAAAAAGTTGTTTGAAAAAAATCGATTTTTTCGAGAACTGGATCTACGATTTTGAAAAAAAATAATTACTGGCATACCACGATTTTCATGGAAAACTCTCGGTTTGTCATAATGTGATTTTCAAAGATATTTGTTACTTTTTTAAAATTATTTGAAAAAATTTAAGAAATAATTTGATATAAAATAATTTTTTGGCAGGTTCTTTTAAACTCTTGGTAACTTGACACAAGAACAAGTTTGTGCGACCCAGTTGTGCCTTTTATTTTTTAACATATGAGTGTACTTTTGCACCAACCCTGTATCAAAATTGAAAAATATTTTCTGTTTTCATTATATTTCATGAATTTACATTTCTCATATCCAATACGAACCACCCTGTGTGTAATGTTATTTTCAGCTCCCTATAAGTTTTTGACATTATAGTGCCTATGTTTATACGTTCCCTAATGATCCTTGACTTACAACATTTTCAGAAGAAACTTTAGAATTTCTTTTTGCAGATATACTATTCCTTAATGTCAAATCTGGAGCAAGATAATGATAACTCCAACAACTATGATAAATACAACTCTAATGGGATGTCACTTTGTTGTATCTTAAAGAGGAACTAAGGAAATTCAAATAAGGAAAACTCCAAAACGCAGTTAAGATTATTTTAAAAATAGAATTCTTCAAGTTTTGTAATAGTGTAATATATATTTTTGTTAATCTATATATTTTGTAGGCACATCTAATAATAGAATTTGTAAACAATCAAAATTCATTATGTATAATCTGTAATATAAATACGATGATATAACTATATGCAATTTTATATTATAACTTGTCTATGTGTTATCATGTTAATTTATTTACTTTTATGTAAATATTCCTACCAAAGTGGTGGTTTCGATTGAAACCTACCCACTGCGATCTAAACATTTTCGACGTTATTTTTGTTAATATATATAATACTTTTTAAGTTCAATATTTTAATACCAAGATATTTCTTTATAAATTTGAACAAAATTAGTTATTTTCACACATATCAAATGTTTTCCTCTTATATTAAAAAAATATATATATCACTAAACGTCGAACCTCAATGAATTATTGTTCTTTAAAGAATACCACTATTTACACCACACACACATTAAAGATTACTTGGGGATATATTTGTGGTTTTTTTCAAAGATTAACTCTTCCATTGCTCAGGCTCAGGGATAACCGTCTCCAGAGTCCAGAGATAGAAAAAAGGTTTAGTTCCATTTTTGACCGTACTCAAATACAATAGTAACAAAACAGATCCAGATGCGTGTGGTGTGACCCAAAAAAAAAAAAAGATAACCGAAAAAAAGTAATAGCAAACATATTTATTTATGTTCCTGTCAACGGGTTGAAAGGGATAGTTTTCATTCAGTTAGGGTGGATAATTTATGAGTTTTTCATTAGCAAAGTTAGAATCTTTTTTTATTCTTTTCTTTGCATTGTAAAGGACGGAATAGATACATGTTTTATCTTACAGTCTGCATAATATGATTCATGTTTTTTTTTTAACGTTTATTTTCATTTTGTTAGGACAGAGCAGGCATCTGTTTACGTAGTTATATAAATAGATTCAATTGAGTAGAATTTACACCTGTGACTTAAAAAGGTGTCTCACACTAGTGAAAATAAAATAAGAAACTTACGTAACCCCTTTTTCTATTTTTGCTCTAGTATAGAAGTATATAAATATAAAAAAGTTCTTAACTTATCCATATAAAACTAGTGACAGTAAACCGATCCAACAAATGCAACGATACCAGCATATTACCATTGCCAGCTCTGAGATTTACAATTTTTATTTACTATAAAGTGTACTATAAGAAGGATTAATTTTTAAATAGAAGAAAAGTTTAGATTGCAGATATCATACCCTTAGATGCTGTAACTTTGCATAAGCAGAGGTAACTATTGAATAGAAGTTATTTCTTAAATTCTTAAATGATATCAAGTAATTTAACACGAAATGAAAAGTACTTATTTTGCTTTTTTATTACCAATAATAGGATAAAGTTAAATATACACTCCAAATTATTGAATTTATAAAAAAAAAGTATTATTTTGATTTTAATGTTTAAATAAAATTGTAAAAAAATATTAAAGTTATTAGATAGGAAATTTGGTAAGGATCCGTTGTTTGTTTGGTTAACGAGAAAGTTAACAGAAAAAAAACCGTATTATGGCCGAGGGGTTTGTCACTAGCCAGTTTAGTGGTTCAATGATTGCAATATTTCAAATGACTTTATATGATTTCAGGTGATTTCAAGCAGTATTTAAATTGATTTAAAAAAATTGTGATTGCACTGATTTCAAATAGGTAAACTTACTGATTTCAAATGATTGCAAATTAAATCAAGTAATTTCATTATGATTTCAATTCGTGATTTCATTATGGCATTATTGATTGCATGATTGCAAAAAAAATTTCAAATATTTTTGATGATTGCAATAAATCATTTGAAATCAATAACCAATTTTTTTTTTATTTCATCACTTGAAATAGTGATTGATTTCAACGTGATTTCAAATGATTGCAAGTATAAGTGGTAAGGTGATTTCATTTGTGACAAACCCTTCGATTATGGCAGGTGACTTTAAAATTATATTCCTTAAAATTGAATTTTTTAATGGTATACGATTTCATTTTGAAATAAAACAACACATTGTGGAATTGAGTGCATATTCTTTTAGTATTTTGGTAATTTGATTCATAATAGCTATGCTTCATACGCTAAGTCCAATTTTCAAACACTTGGACTTGAATCGCTCGATCTGTAAGACAATGAACGACAAGGTCTATTAAGCTTTTCATCTAAGGTATCCTTTAATTGGGAGGGTGCTATATATAACAAGTATATATATATATATCATATGTAGGTATATAGTGCGCTCCGGTCTGTTCCTCATGGCATTCTCAGGAATAACCTGACTTCAAACAGTGCATTATGAATGTATATAATGTCTTCTTCATATTTTCAACATGATTTTTATCATGAGCCAAAAATCAACCTAATACGATATATATACATATACCTATATAAAACAAAAACACTTTGCGAAAAATTGTATGAAGGCGGCCATGGTCTGAGGCACATCAGATGTAGCCACCGCCACGTCTAAAAAAAAGGTCTCAGAACAATTGTTGAACCTTTCAACAAAAGTCACTAGTCGGAAAATTTTCACCAAAAAGAATCAAAAATCCTTTTTCTCAATACCTATACATTCTACATACATTACATAATGCAAAATGCTTTTGAATCGTTCTTGAAACATATTTTTAAGTTATTTATATTTTCTTTTAGCATTGATATAAAAGATCGGTTAAAAAAGCATTCTATATATAAATAGATGCAGTGGGAACCCCATTCCATCCTATACAATGATATTTTAATATTATGTATTTTGAAATATAAATTTTAACGTCATTTTCCAAAGGGGAATAACATTTTAAAACTTATCCTCCCACACCATCAATTCGTCTTAAAATCAATAAAGGAAAAAAAAAAACTTAAGTGGTGAAAAACTGTCCTAAATAATGTTATACATTATTAATTTCTATGTCAGTCGTACATTGTGACGAAATCTCATGTGTGTGTTATTTTTGTCTTTTATATTTTTGGGGGTTAAAACAGCCTGTCTCCTGAGTCCTCGAATAAGTAATGCACAACTTATCACTGCGTGGGTTTTTGCAAAAGGAAACTTTTAAAATGTGATTTACTCAGCCCCTGGACGAACATTTTATCCAACATTCATTTCGTTTTATACATTCATTTTGTGAAAGTGAAAAATTATTTCAAACACGGGTTGTTCCCTCCTTTTCAATAGCAAAGACCATCATCATCATCATCATCCTCATCATGATGTAACTCTATGGGATCGTTACTGTCTTCAGAAAACTTTTAAATTGCATTTCCATTGCTGCAAAGGGGATTACATTATTTTTCAAATGCATGTTTTTTTGTTCGTTCATATAGATACCTATACCCTATTGCCACCGACACTAACAGAATATCTTATTGCCCAAGCTTTCTTTCCTATTCCAACTATGAAACACAAAAGGATTTAATTACGTTGATTATTTAATGTATGCTTAAAGGTGAGGGTAGATTTGCAAGAATCCTGTTGGCCCTCCGGCTTTCCTCGGAGTTGAAGTCTCGGAGAAGAAGAACGCAAGAACGAAATGTTATCTACCTCCATACATGTTCATTGTTCCGTATTCACGGCCTTGGGCCGTATTCGTGTAAATATTCAGGGTAAAACACCCTTGGTGCACACAGCTCCTTATAAAAAGCCACCATCACCCATCGCAGATCCTTTATGTAATTAAAGTAGATTGTAAGTGACTTTGTCTGTATCTGACACAGTATGCCAGTGGAACATTATACATTAACGAAATTCCTCTGTTTTACTGCTCCCATCTGCAAAGTGGAATGTTTAACCGGCAATAGCCAGAACCAGCCAAAGATATTCGCTCGAGCCCTTAACGGGTTAATTCATTGACCCAGATTTTATTACTATACTATTGTGCATGTATATAGTTTAAGAGAGTCCAAGCAAGTCCTTCAGGTTTCCTTGGAGATTTAACTGCTTTCGTTTAAGTAAGTGTGGATGAGTTTTTTGGCGACAATATTGTGAAAATATTGGTGGCGCCAAGAAAACTATTAAACTCTCAGCCGTATCATCTCTTAAGATAGTGTGGACTGTGGAAGGGGAATTATATGGCATAATTTATAAGAAGGTTTCTATTTCATGAATTCTTCGTGCGTAGGCATGATATTCTTGAATAATAGCACAATTTTGCCAAGTAAAATTTTTTGTATAAAAGTTTTTGTTTGTTGAAAAAAAGAAGGTTAAAAATGTGTACCTAAATTGTGTATTCTTAAAATTAAAGTTTGCAGTTTAAGTTAAGTTAAATAACAAACTTACAGCATTTAACTATAGTTACCCAAAGTTTGATTCTTTAAATAGATTTTGTAGCCGATTTGATGAGCTTACCAGTATCAAGAATCAGTTTCTGCGTTGTTTTGAGGCAATCTATACATATTGTGAATTGAGAAATTCCCAAAAAAAAATCATGCTTCTGAACTGACAGACGAATAAAATAAAAAAATTTAATTTATTCGAAGAATTTTTTTCGATGTGAAAAACATAAATATTAAACTAAAAGGGAAACTTCAAAAGAAAATGTGGTAAGAAATATATCGTAATAGTTGAATTTTACAACATACATACACAGGTAATTCATAGCCAAATTGGCATTCTTAGATCGGTTTGTTGAAACGATACTTGCATTTATGTTCTACATAAATCCTTAACTGACAGTTTATACAAAGGAAAAAGTACTATTTAAGGATTTTTGTAGAACATATGTAGATGCTTAAGTATCGTTTCAGCAAATGGCCCTTACAGACATAGCTAATTGAAATTTTGTTATTTTGCATCTACCAAAATAAACTTAAATGAAGTTTGTTTGCAGAGTAGATATATTTTGCAAATACCTACATACATATATGCAGGGGCGAACGCAGGAAAAAAAATCGGAGGGGGTTTCCAGAAAATGTATTAAATATTAATGAACAATTTTTTATACACTTTATTCATATGGCTCAAATTTTTAAACTTCATATCTTGTAGGTAATAGCAATTCAGGATTGCCAGATTTTTTCCGCATTTCGACGGGACAAATGGCAAAAAAATAGACAAAACCCGGGATTTCAAATTATTGCCCGAGAGAAAAACTTGCTCTTGTGGCAAGTTTATTGAAGGCTTAACTAAAAAAAATGTAATAATATTTAAATACAGAAATTAAAAGAAAAAAATTATGAACGTTTTTTTAAAGTGCTAAATCTGTACGTAATAAAAATTCAAACCAAAATTAAAAAAAACATTCAAAAGATTTTTTGGTAAATATGAATATGCAAACAAAAATATATTAAAAAAATGATTTTTTCGAATAATTTTTTTAAAAACATTTGCCAAAAAAATAGCTGTTTTGAGAATAATTTTTTTTATGTCTGCAAAACTAAGTTTTATAAAAATTCTTTTAAAGGTTTTCTAAATATGCATTGAGTTAGCAAAAAAGTTATTATTTAAAACTAAAAACTATTTTGTAACAGCTGTGTTTAAGAAGAAAAAATGTATAATTAAAAAATTGCATTTTGTTTCGCGAGCTCATGGTTTGTCTGAACAGTAAAATTTTCCTCTTTTCTACGTTGAGTAGTTAAGAGCAGCTCACTGAAATGAACAAATGACATTTCAGGATCTTGTCATTTTAAATGTAAACAGTTTCGAGCGGAAGTCCTTTTTGCACGTGGTAGAGTCGCAAATCAATTTTGCTTTGATTTGATCATTTTTATTTCTTTCAATGGATTAAAGTTTAAATTCAACTTTTCAAGTTTCAAGTTTTTCTATATGTAAATACAAATAACAAATTAAAATCTATTCACATGGAAAACTATAAACACTGCTATTTCCTCGATCCGATTTCAAATGACTGAACCTGTTGTTTAAGTAAACAATATTGCATTTGCTGTCTTGTTCATTGACAAACCGTTTCTATTTCCAGGAAATGATTTTAAAATGCTCGAAATGTTTTACTTTTTGAGGAAAAAAAAAAACTTTTATAACACACACTATAAAACAGACTGCGAAATGCATTCAAAAGCATACATGCCATGCAAACAGGACATTGTTTGGAGATTTGGAAGGACTAATGCCATGTCCTTTCAGCATGTGTCCACACAAATTTGCCAACGGAATTCGTGCACATTGAAATTGAATTTAATGAATTTAAAAACAAAAGCGCAAAAGTGTACTTTAGATTTTATTGCACCAAATGTTTCACTAAGCCCTTTGAATTGTTTTTGTACTTTTAAAGGAGTCCATTTACCCGATATGATTTTCTATACTTAGGGGGCAGTTATAGCTATTATTAAAACTCATCATAAAACTCATCATTGAACATTTTCTTTTTCAATTTTAAGGCAAATTATTCAACAATTTAAATGTTTATTGTTATTAAAATGAAGGTAGTAAATTAAAGAATTTTTCTATAAAAAAAAATAACGCTATTTGGGTTAAGTTCACGAAATAAGAACACTTTTTTTTCAATGATCATTGAAATCACAAAAGTGATATTTTTACGCGAATTAAGATCAAATTGAGTTTTTTTTTTTGACACTATAATTCATTATAGTATAGGCTACTTAACCTTTTTCTTTGAATTTCATTCAATTACTCCACTAAACTAAAATAAAAATTAACAACTAGCAATAGTTGTTGCTGTTATTTAATTTTTTCTTTTTATAATTCATTACTTTCATTTTAATACCAATTAACACCAACAATGATGGATAATTTGCATTGAAATTGAATTCAATAATGAGTTTCAATGATAGCTATAACTGGCCCGTAAACCTATTATATCTACCCATTGCTTGTGTGAATTCTTGGACACTCTTTAGTTTTGGATAAATAGTTAAAACCTGTGCATAAGTCGTTTGTATGCATATATGTCAGTGGTCAGATGGCAAACTGTTATGAGTGAATTTTTTAAATTTAACGTGAATTTTTAAATCTCAAAATGTTATGAAAAATCAGAAAGTTGTTTTCACATTATTAAAGAAAAAATAAAATTTACAAAAGGAGAATACAGAAAACTTTAATTTTTGAAAACAACTTATTGATTTTCCATAAAATTTTGAGCTTCAAAATCGTACCTACGTAAAACCTACAAAATTCTTTTACAAAATTTTCCCATCTGACCATTGATGTATAGATACAAATAAAATTTACTTTTTCTGAACATCTTTTTCATCTAACGTTAGTTTAGGTACAGACGGCTTCACATAAAAGATTAGAATTTTTAAATGTATGCAAGCATCTACGTGCGTCAAAATGTTATTCATCAAATTTAAAATAATCGTTTAGATTGAGATGAAAGAATTCTTGCAATAAACTTGAATTGCTTTCAGTCTGCGTTACGCTATTCGATAGATTGCCATCGATTGATGTTATTGCTTTACACTTTTCTCTGAAACCAATTGTTTTTAACAGCTTTACCATTTTTTCACCTCAATTTTTTTTCAGCAAACACCACTAACGTTGTGCAAACACAAAATGTATGTATGTACCTACCTATCTACATTTTTCTCTTCTTTTTTGCATTTTGTAGGGTTGCACGACCATAACGGGACGCATATATCCTTTCCACAAACACATCCCGGCTCATACCAGCACCTGGATATCTCTATCAACTGAAAAACAGAGTCCTTGATTTTTTTTTGTTTTTGTTTGAAGTAAGTTTTGTTTTCTTTTTTTTCTTGCACTGTTAGAAGTCTTTTTATCAATATAAGTTTGCGGTAACTAACTAATGCATTGAAATGGAATTTCGTCGTTCTTGTTTCATCTTCATCTAAAAACGACACTTTAAGCAAAACATAGGACCTGAAAAGTACGTATAGATGTAGAACTGTGTATGAATCTGAAACCCCACCTCTTAAACATTTTTTCATGCTATTGTCTTTTATAACGCTGAATTGCAAAGTTGGAAAAAGAATGAAGAAGAACATTCTGTGACGAGAAGTCGAGTAAGGCTTGCTACTACTGTGACTGTGAATCTACGATACACACCATCAGGCGTTTATGCTTTTTAATATTTGATTCGTTGAACGTGAGACACCTGTGTTTGTTCAGCATCCTGGTGTTCTTTTGCGATACATCACATCTTGATAGGGATGTAGGTATCTGTTTTGGCGTGCATTTATTTTCCTTTCATCTATGGCAATAAAGAATACACTTTACAGTCATACAGAAAAATGAATTTGCCATTATATTATTTTTCTTTAATATGAAAGTTTTAATATGTTTTCTGTGGTGTTCGCCTCTCATACATTGCTATTTAGAATTAGACCGACAAAAAGATAAATTTTATATTATTTTCATGTCTTCGTGAAAATAATAACACGAAGACATAAAGTAGATAGGTAGGAAGGTAGCTACTTTTAGGTAAAGGGTGTGCCTGTGCCAACATTCACGCAACATTTGAATTTGGCGACATTTTCGCAGTACCTACCTACAGTGTTGCCAGCGAAAAATTTCAGTTAAAGTCGTCTTGGGGCTTAGAAAATCAATATGAAAAAGCTTTTCGTCAATTTATATTATAGAAACACGAAACACCTTTAATACCAAGTAAAAATTAACCAAGAAATAAGTAGGTTAGGTATGGGTATCTCATGATATTAAGTATGGTGTCGTTTGAAAACTAGAAGTACGTGAAGGGCATTACGTATACTTCCCTCAGCAACTCTACCTTACTTTGAAAAGTGTACTAATCTAACTTCGTATTTCTTAGAAGTGTGTCACAAGGGCTTAAAGTCCATTTCAAACGGTAGTTTCACGTTTCAAAAATATACAAATTTTTTTTTCGAATTCTATGTTTTTTGGGTCGCTGAATCCGAATATGAAGAAATCGAACAAAATTTCCTGGTGTGTTTTGAGATATCCGCGAAAATCCGCGGAATTTTCGCACTTTTTTCGGTTTTTTTTTTGCTAATAACTCGGAAACTAGCGTCTTAACTGAAATTTCACCCACAGCTAAATGAAAGACCATTAAATTTGCTACAAAATTCACCAATATGGTTTACTTCTCAGGCGTTCCATTAACCTATTAGAGCGCGTTGAAATTTCAACATAATTTCCCATTTCTGTAAAAAAACAAATTATTTTTACATATGAATTTTTAACGGTTGGTTTTGTTTATTTTTTTTTTTTTTTTTGAGAAATGGGAAATTATGTTGAATTTTCAACGCACTCTAACAGGCTAACGGTACGTCTGAGAAATAAACAATATGCATAAATTTTGTAGGAAATTTAATGGTCTTTAATTTTGTTGTTGTAAAATTTCAGTTAAGATGCATAGTTAGTAAGCAAGAAACAGAAACCGCGGTTTTTCAGATATCTCAAAACGCACCAGGAAATTTCGTTGGATTTCTTCAGATTCAGATTCAGCGACCCAAAAAACAGAATTCGAAAAAAAAATCCATTTGTATATTTTTTGTAGCATGAGGGTGATTTTAACTACACTTTGACGGACTAATTTCTTGGAGAAGGCCTAATACCTGGGCCAAATTATCGCTCCTGATTGCATCTCTTTCTATCTAACTATGACAAATTGTTGTTACTGTAACAATACGATACCCAAAGCATATCGATCTCCACAATAGACAATTTTGAAGTGACACATATATAAATGTTACTGGGTGTGGGTAGCAGAGTGGCCTTATGCAAAACAAACAAAATTTGCCGACCCATAGTCTTTCTAGTATCTTTTCCTTGTTCTTAAGTTTATTATTATTTAAACCTGATGAATCTGGCTACACAAAGATTTTATTCTACAATCCAAAAAACATAACAACATTGTTTATCTCTTTGTATTTTGTATTTTCAAAATGCCGATAAATAAGTTTTGAGTTCGTATCGTATCGTTTAAAGACAGATTAAAGGAAACTCTTAAAAAAGGAATTACAAAATAATAGTTTTCTTGTCACATTTTTGTTTAGTTTTATAGTATACAAAAATCAACAAAAAACAAAATTAAACGAAATGACACTTTTGAGGGTTACACCATCGCTTAACCACCTACTTGGGTGGTGTAACTTAACTCACAGTCCAAAAAAGCTATTCCGTGTTTATTACGGAGTTAACGATAACTCATCGATAAATCGCGTTTATTAATAAGGGTGTAAGGTTGTAAGACTTTTGTTAATCGTTTTTTGCAGATTTATTAAAGATTACTTGGATTCAAATTACCTAGATATTTAGTAATAAATCAATATTTAATTGAAGCTAGATTAGTCAGACCCAGCATAATTGCACCAAACAACCGTTATATTGAAGCAATGCTGTGATTCCATTGCCCATTGGTAACGTAAGGATTAGTGAGGAACTTCGACTCTGCTTCCAGTTCGTTTAAATATCCCATTTCAGAATCTGACAAGTCTGTCCGATGATAGAGATCAAACCTGTTGGCAGAAGTCGAAGTGCATGTCCCATGGGCACTGTTGAGTAGAGAGCGAAAGATATAGAAAAAAAAAAGAAGTAGAAGAGGATTTGACAGGAAAGGGACGAGTCGGAAAGAAATTGGAATGCATAATTTCGGGGAGCGTGGCCTGCTTGCTATGCGCAGCTTAACTCACCGGACGGGATGGGATCTTGTCCCCGAAACTACACCTCACCAGCAACAAAACATAAATCAGGCCGGTAGAAAGAAACAGAACTTTCAAAAAAAAAAAAAAGACAACGGACGGACTTTATCACACCTAGAGGGCGCTGCAGATGACCTGCAGCTGGCCATAACCAACCCAACCTGGTAATCTGGTGGCCATGTTTAGATTTCCCTACCGAGTACGTTTCCACCAAATTCACCACCGTCAGATTACTCACCGTGCACCCCACTGAAAGAAATTTTCTTCAAACCACAAAAAAAGAAAAAAACAATTCAAATATTTCAATACTATTTAACATTAGGAATTTTATTTCCGGTACTAAAGCTAACAAAATATTAGCTATCTATTGACAAAAAATCTGAAACGTATACTTTAATGTGTAATATAATACACACAATGATTTTTTTTTAAGTGAACAATAGTTATAATAGATAATAGATTTCCCGTAGAAATCCAAAAACATCCCAACGAAAGGTACGAAACCCAGATCCTACCTAAATAGAGCTCTGTTTAGGCAATCTATTGGGCAAACAAAATAACATAAAAAAATACGTACATGGGCCTGACTAAAACAGAAACCTAATTATCACTTACAAAAGGTAGTTCACTAAAGTTTACACTTAAGCAAAAGACTAAAATAAGAAATATCTTTAGATAATGAAATTAATATGCCAATTATAGAGTATGTCTAGATGACGTTAGCTTAACAAAAAAATCTATGCAATAAAACTAATATCTGATAATGTAATTTCAGGACTACAAATTACAGATAAAATAATTGCAACTAAACTTATGAGGCACCTTCCCAACCAATTGGAAAAAAAACTAAATATGAATTTTCCATGAAAATAAGTGGAAAGTCAATGATAAGTTCATGATGTACATTAGCAACTAATTTTCATTATAACAGATAAACATAAATATAAATACATATACATATATATTAACAAGGTAAAGTTATTAAACTACTTTGTTTTTCTTTTAACGAAAACTCACGTGACCTCGGTTTGAACAGTGTTTAAAATTTAACTACAGCGCTAGTTACACATAATGAATCTATTGAATAGATTTAACATTTTTACCAAATAGTTTTACCTGGTATTCGAATCTATCAGAAATAAGGTGCATTTTTAAAATTACAAAGTAAAAAAAACAACAAAATGACCGGGTCATTGAACAAGCCCCAGAGTGACATGCGAACCTAATTCGGTTCGAATACTTATTGACATCATAATCATTTTGTCTAATTCATTTGCCGATTTTGTTCATAACTTAAGACATATTATTGTACCGTTTCGTATTATCTCTATCTGCATCGGCTGATTTTACCACTATCCCAAAAACTGTTTTATTTATCTTATATATGTAATATATAATGTCCCTATATTTTGTTTGTATGAAGCCAGTCATAACTCCTTGCTACGATCCATATAGCTTGCGCATCTCTATTTTTCTTAGGGCTCGTTGACCAACGGAAATGGCTGAGTTCATGCACTATTTATGAGGATGCTTAAGTAAGGATTTTTGTTTTTTTTTGTTGTTGTTGTTATTGATAAATTATTTATTGTTATTTTATCATGTATTTATATTATGTGTGCTGTTATAAGTATTATTATTGTTTTTATATAAATTTTTTATTACTAATGTTGTTATCTTTATTTGTTTATCATTTTTATAGCTTAATTATTGTTGCTTGTCTTATCATTATTAATATTTATTACTAGTTTTATCATTATTAATATTAATATTATTATTATTAGTTTTAATATTATTATAGCCTTTATTATTATTATATTATAGTTATCATCCTCCTTATCATCATACTTATTTTAATATCATTAGCAGTATTTTGTTATTTTTTTATGAATATTAAATTGTTTTATATTATTATTGATGTCATTAAAACTAATTTATTATTGTAGTTGTTATTTAGTTGTTATTATTATTACAAATATTGGTTTGTTATTACTTTTATTATTTATTACACTTCCTTAGCATCAACTCAATATTCTAACTATGGCCACAAGAGGACAGCGTTTTGGAGTGTTTTATTTCTTGCCACCAGAGTATTCTGAGGTAGTCTCGAGTCTCGACTCCTTATTATTTATGACTATTTTAACAAAACAAGTGATTGTTTTTGTTGATTATTTGTTAGCAAGGTGGATAAAATCAACGTATAAGTAATAAAGTAGTAAACAAGTTTGTTTTTTTTTTCTTTCTTACAGGCACCCACCACAAAGTTAACTATTACGGAGGAAGAACGAATTTTGTTTCTACTATTCGGTCATCAGTGTGTATCTTTTCTCGCAAATTGTACAGTCTAAGGGCCAATCTTTTCAGCTCTGGTTAAATCTTTGGTTTGTTCACCATAGAATTTTCTTAACCAGTTGTTTCGAAAGTCGGTTAACCACAGTTCGTCTTTTCACCATTTTATCTACTTTGGTTACCAAACCAGAGATAGTTCCAGTTTTCCACTGGTCCAGTTGTGAAACGGAATGTCTGGTTATGTTTGTTTATACTTTTTTGAATGCGAGAGAAAGAGATCGAAGATCTTGTCAATAATTGATAACAGCCTGTCTCGTTTCGATGTACATGGATAAACTGAATTGATTCATTTACGAACAAAGGAAAACAAAAATATTTACATAAAATATAGGGGCGTAATTTATTAAGATGGTAGATCATCATTTTTTTAATTTTATTCTTTACGATTAGTAATAATGATCAATAAGTATCTAATATATTATTTATCATTCAACACAAATGTGAAAAAAATAATCGCTTACCATAGAATTTCTGTGGTTAACCAAGCAAAATTGACTGGTTAACGAAATCTCTGTTAACCATAGATTCTCTGGTTAAAATTTTGCTGAAAAGACCAAATCTCTGTTAACCGACTGGAATAATGACACTAACCACGGAAAATTAGCTGGTTAACGTAATCTATGGTAACCATAGATTCTCTGGTTAAGATTTTGTTGAAAAGACAGAATCTATGGTTACCAGCTGAAATAATCAGTGATTAAACCTAACCAGAGCTGAAAAGACTGGCCCTAAGTGGATTAGGACGGAGTTTATCATGATCGTTAAAATTGGAGACTGCTTAATAAGATGCCAGAAGCATAAATGTGCAATTTGAAAATTATGGGTAACAGTTTCTTTCCCATCACTTATTTGTATGTTTTTCTTTTTAACATTTTGTGCAGTATACTAACCACTCTTTCATAGAGATGGGGGTCAGTTCCCGATCTGTGAAAATGTGAAATGATATACTTTATCACGCCTTAGCGTTAAATTCGATTCCCGATTTGTGAAAACAAACTTCAAAAACTTTTCATAATAATAAATATCTTATCACAGTAAAATCGTTCTGTGAAGAGCAGTGAAAACGCGCTGACAGATCTTACACTGAGAGACAAAAAGGCAAATTAAAATTTAATAGATTAAATTTGATTTCCGAATTATAATGGTACCCTAGCTCGAGTAAATTTGATTTAATTATGCTTCGTTCTTAATTTTTTTCCCCAAACTTTGATTTTAAAACATTCGTATTCGAAGCAATTTTTTTTTAAATAGGCTTAAATCAAAGTGGTTTTCTCTTTGTGGGTATTTTCTTACTAAAGTTTGAATTTGACCAAAATTTTCCTTAAATATATAATTCACAGATTTTTTTCCATATTTTTTTTTAGTCAATTTTAGTCAATCAAATTCATGCTTCTCCATGCCCTTACATACTTGAAATTTGTTTAAATCGTGTGTGATCTTAGCATAAAGATCTTTTTTCATCGTAGTTGATGATGATGCAAAGAAGTCTTAGCAAATGAAGATACTTGAAATACTTGAATGTACAACCTTTGCCAAAGCATGTGAGCACAAAAAATTACCTAATTATAGAATTTATCAAAACATTATAGAAAAAGAAACAGAATTCCAATATAATAGACTGAATTTAAACTTTTTATTTTCATCTTTTTATCTACAGTGAATCTTATAGAGTAAAATATGTAAAGAAAATAACTATCAAATGAAACCGCAAGCTCTTTGATGGGATCAACGTATTCTTTGTGCCAATTCCTAAAATAGTTGCTGTCTACACATTCCTCCATACACATAAATAGTCTTGTTTTGTGAACGTCTGCGACTCAATGAAAAGGTAAGATGAGAGAAATACCCTTGTGAAACTCAAGATGATTCCCACCGACCGATCCCTATCAACCTCGAAATTACAACTTTGTTGAACCACAAAATTAACGCTGTCTCACTCATCTATGTCTAATTAGGACCTACATTCTCCGCGCGTACTTCAAACTCACATCAGAATTTTTCAAGTAGGTATCTTTAATGAAAATAACCCTTTTTCCTTCAAAGGCACCCCAAGGAAAAGGTTCTTAACTAACATTTTGCTGATTACATTCCTCGCTTTGAGAAATCTCATTTCCATTTTTTACATTAGACTGAACTTTTTTTTTAGGGTGTTATGTTGCCGTCAACACACTTTACCACCCCCCACCCATGATAACAGGAAATAACAGTAATAAAAGAAGAATGAATACAAACAAAATGTAGCTTCTTACTTTTAAGTAAATCCGACAACGTTTTGAAGCCGTTATCTGACGACGTCTTTAGAGGAAATTCGCTTTAGAATAGCTGCGCTCTTATCTGACAGGATATCACCCGATGATACTCCACAGCTACCGCCGCTGCCGCCGCCGCTCCAAGTTGATTGTGTCACGCAAGCAGAAGGCGTTAGCGATTATCCTTATAGGGATTAATTAAATTTATAGCACATGTGGAAAAGGTGGTTGTTAGTTAAATTCGAAGGCACATAGCTGCGTTCTGTATAACAATTTAAACGCAAGGGTTTGGCACGGCTGTTTGTTGTAGGCTTGAAAAAGCTAAAACATTTTGCTGTTAATTACATTGAACTATTACCCGAAAAAAATCACAGCTGTCAGTGGCACAATCGAATCATTTATCAACCGTTCATCGATATATTTTCTGTTTGTATACACGCAGTTACCGTACTCTGCTCATATGGTACGAGCTTTTTTGCTCCTTATTTATTTGGCACCCATGCGTTTAGAGCAAAAGAATGAAAATCTTTAATAGGCCTTGTTTTCCCGAACGATGTTTTCAAAGGAGAGGGTAAGTTTTTTTAATCCGTCAAATATCACCTTCGCACGCCAGGAACCGAATGATATTTTATCCGAATCTAATATTCTTTTGAACAATTTAGAAGCACAAATCTCGACAAAAGGATAATTGAAGCTATTCCATTCCAACAGAAAAATAATACTATCAACAAATTTCAAACCGGCCGAGAAGATGCGGAACGACCGAGTTCTCGAAAAGATACCAGATGACTGAACGGAAACTTCATGACGGAGAGCACTCGAAGATGTGTATTGTGTATCCTTGCAAAATGCCGTCATATTCGACCGTGTGCCTATACTTGAATTTTTGTGTACACTGTGCATATACAGAGATTTTGACAGCCAGGGCGAACTTTAAGCGAGATGTTGAGAAAGGTTATTTTTTTCGCAGGACATGCGCACGAAAGCTAATAGAAGATGGGGAATATTTTCGCAGTTCGAATTTCTACCCTGATAGATCCTGATTCTGAGACTATGGCTAGTCATAGAAGCAATAGATAAATTCCATGCCACCCAAGAAGAATTCTTGCGATGACACCTGCTGGGTTTGCTCTGGCTCTCCGTCCCTGCCTACTCGTGTTTGCATCATTGGCGTCGTGCTTCTGGCTCACTTCAAATCCCTCGTGAAAAGGTCCTCTGAGTGGTGTTAGTGCCCCTTTTATGATAACAATATAGAACAACGACACAAAATTGTTGAATTTTTTAGTGCCACTACCACAACACAATGCGTGTGCGTTAAAAATTCTCGATATTGCCTATAAATTTATGACCGAGAAAACACTGAATATTGAAAGAGGCTTTTCAAATAATTCTGGAGTACCTTTCTGAAAGTGTTATTTATAAATGTAGAACTAGGGGATGGTCTAATTAAATTAAATCTGAAAATTTATACGTTAACATTGGTTTTAATAAAACCTGGCTGGTGCCTACCTCTACTCTACCTACACATGTCATGGTTGATTTTCTAAAAAGTCCTTTTGACAAAGTCTTAATGTCACTTGTGGTTTATTCTTTGAACGCATGATTCTACTGGGTGGTTAGATAAAGTGACATGAGAAGCTTTATCTATTCATACTCATCAGAGAGCATTATTGTGTAAATATTTTGCAAACCTTTTTTGACAACAAATTTCTTTCTGCGATGTCACCCCCGTTCATCCCGGTTGTGCTCCTCTCGTCTTCAACGACTTTTTTTTATAGCCTATTCATATTCATTTTCATTTCCGAGATATTAAATTTTTGTTTTGTTGTGAATTTCGTATGAAATTTTGAGGTTGTATATTTTCAGCCACAATTCTCTAAATTGAGATTTAACAATGCTTTTGGCATTATTTAAAATTAAATTTTGAACTTAAACATCCGATTACACTTGGCCTTTGACATGCTTGTTAAACTTCGTAATAATAAAGTAGGTACCTACCTACGACTGTGGTTCGGTGAACAAATGGACGACGAGTGTTGTAAAATGGGAGGTTCTATTTATAGACCTTCAAATAAAATCAGTTAACTTGTTGTGAGTTTATGAAATTTATGGAACTGTTAACACATTTTTGTATTACCGTATAGGTTTTCGGCTGAAACTAAAAATAAATTTCAAGGGGTTTTGAATGATTACATAGTACAAATTGTAATTTGAGCTCCATAATTCAATTTACATTGAGAAATGTTTTAATGAAATAAAAAAAACCTGTGGACACGAACACTAATTATTTAGGCAGGAATTATAACTATTTCACGGCTGCCAAGCCGATCATCAAGATCCTTTAGAGGTAGGTACCTATACAGGTTTATTTAATAATATTATTAAGTGGTGTTTAATGTACACGCACAGTTATAAACTGGCTGTACAGGTACACTTAGGTATATTTATTACATGAGTTCTTTTGACCAGAATTATTAAGTTAAAGAAACCTTTTCTTCGACAAATTGGGTTTCCTTGTGTTGTACTTGTGTATAAATATGGCAAGCTAAAACGCGTTCGAAATATTTGCTTGCGCAGATACAGAAACATTTGAAAAGATTATTCAAATTATGTTTTATTTTAAGCCTCAGAAATATATAGTAGATACATCCAAACTGATATTTAATTTTACTGATTGTTTCGGGAAAATCAAACACATTTATGTAGGTATGTATTCTAAAATATAAGAATCAGTTTGGAAAAATAAGTGTTTTGTATATATTGTGAGTTGATTTCAAAAAGGCAATATAGGTAGGGAAGAAGAGGGAGACTTGGTCCTCTGGCACCTCACGCCCCTATATCTATACAGTTTCAAAAGAGTAAAAAAAAAATACTTTGGCACCACTGACAAGTACCTTTCAAATCATATTCATATCAATGCATCTAAACCGGCGATAATTCGGTTTCCAGAGAGAGTGCCAGTCTTTAGTTTTGTTTAAGTGCGTACATATTATTTTGCATTTTTTGTCGCTCCTCTCTGGGTGTTGTTTTATGTTATAAGAACCACAAGTTATTTTTTTATGTTTCTTGTGGCAAGTTACCATCTTGCTAACGGCTTAAAATTTTATTTGACCAATTTTGAATAAAAAAAATATTTGCATTTAAAAAAAAATTATTTTTATAACATTTTTCGAATTTGTTTGTGGAAAATTTATCAGGCATTGCAGTTCTGAATTTTATCTGAATTTCATCAAAAATGGTGAACATATATACGAGATAGCCGGTATACAACAAAATATTCTATGGGAGGTATACAGGGTGATTGGTATAAGGTGCACCAAAAAGCTTAAGCGTGTAGGTGGGGTTAAGACAAAAAAAAAAATCGTATGGGAGGGGGGTCTATTTCCCTCCATTTAGGCGGGAGGGGCAATTTTCTAAAAAGTTGGCTTAAATCAGAAAAAAAATTATTTAAATACAACGGTGAATGATACAAAGCCTTGTTATATTTTTTTGGAAAGCCAGAAAACTATTCTTTTATTTTATTTTTAAACTAAGTTGTTTAAGTGAACAGTTTTAAAAAAATTAATTTTCAAACTCAAAATTTTGAAAAAAAAAAATTAAAAAAAAAATGTTAAACTAATTTTTTTTAAATTATATGTAATTAACTATTATTTTTTTTTTCAAAATTCAATTATCTTAGTAATTTTTAGTCAAAAACAGAAAACCGGATGCCAAACTGTGTCTTAGTTTTTGAGAAACTAAGAAAAACTAGAAGTATTTTTTTCCAAGAAAAACACTTTTTTTTTTGGTTTTCCCAAATTTGACCTGCTCAGGTCAATTACTAATTAGGGAATTATCCCTTTTTTATTTTTATTACATACCATCCGATTTTAATAAAATAATAAAAAAAAACAATTAACTTTTTACTTTAATTACTAGTTTTACTTTTAATTTTTTTTTTATTTCTCAAAAACTAAGATACATTTTGGCATCCGGTTTTGTGTTTTTGACTAAAAATTAATAAGAGCATTGAATTTTGAAAATAAAAATAATAGTTAATTACAAAAAATTTTGAAAAAAAATAGTTTAAAAATTTTTTTTTAGTTTTTTTTTCAAAATTTTGAGTTTGAAAATTATTTTTTTTTAAACTGTTCACTTATATGGCTTTCCAAAAAGATATAACAAGTCTTGTATCATTCACCGTTGTTTTTAAATAATTTTTTTTCTGATTTAAGTCAATGTTTTAGAAAATTGACAATCCCACCTAAAAGGGGTTTAAATAGACCCCCCCTCCTATACGATTTTTTTCTTGTCTTAACTCCACCTACACGCTCAAGCTTTTTGATGCACCTTATACCAATCACCCTGTATACACCGTTAAAAAGCTTTTTTTGAAAAAAAAATTCTAGTAAGAGGCAACAAATCGCTCATGTGAAATTTTATAAAAATTGAGAGAAAAATTGGATTTTCGATTACGCTTATATGACAGTTACGCGTTGTTTTTGAGCTAGAACAAAAATTTCAATTTTTCCTCTAAGGAATGGTCCATAAACCCTACCAAATTTGAAGCCTATCGGTTCAGCCGTTATTACGCTGTAGGTATTTATACAACCAGACTGACAGACAGACGGACCCACTTTTTTCGACTTTTCTATCATTGTCATCATTTTGTTTCATTGTTGTAAAAAAAAATTATACGAATGCATTAGGTATACTTGCCTTAAGTTCCTATAATCGCAAGTAAAAATAACGGTTCAATGCAGGATGTAGGTACCATTTATAGGCTTGACAGAAAAAAATCAAATTGCCTTTACGACAAGATTGTTTAGGAACCCATACAGTAAATTTCTTTGATTTTTCGCAATTTAAAGCATACAAAGTGTTATTCGCAAGAGTTTGTACGTGCGTCAAAGTTGTGTCCTTTACTTTACTTTTTGAGTCTGAAGTATAGTGATTGATACTAAATCAATTTGTTGTGAAATATGCATATCCGAAAGAAAAAAAAAAAAAAAAAAATCCCTAAGAACCCTAAAAAATACAACAATAAGCACAAATTGGTAGAAAAATATCTTAGGCGTAAAATAGAACCCTATCCATTTATCAAATCCAAACCTCAATATTTTACTTCACCTAAATCAAACTCAAATTTTAAAATGCCTGCCTTTCAATCACCAAAAAGATATCGGATCAAAGTAATCCAGCTTAATCTAATTGAATACGGAAAGGACACACCCTTTCACTAAAGACATCAGGACATTGCTGGTTGTGCCACAGAAACAGAATTATGTGTCCAATGCCAGTCACGTACAAAATCAATCTTGCATAAAAAGCCCAGTTTCTTTGCCTATATGTATCCACTTTCTGTTTGCGTTGTCCTTATGATAATTATCATTCAATTAAATTGCAAATCAAAACACTTCGATGATTTTCTTTCGATTCCGTTCTGCACCAAAGCTTGTAATTTGAGATAATTGTATTGCAATGGTGCTTTATCGTCTGTTATCCTTGATGAACTTTACTACCCACAGCAAGAGGAGAGTTTTGCATTTTTTCCGTTCTCTTTAACGTAATTAATTAAGTCACCTTTGCACATTAGCCAAAGGTATAGAATTTGCCACATTTTCTGGAATATGCTGTCACCCTGTTCCGAGTATTCATTTCCTTGATTCGGTACAAAAATGTCGGTGGTATTTTTTTGCACTCAATGATTTCAGAAGGGGCAATAGGAAGTCCAATTATTATTAATTCTCTTTTAATTCAAGAGGGGCATTTGGATAATTCTAAAACTACCCCCGTTTTTACTTTTTATTAAAAGACTTTTTTTTCTTTTCAAATGACAGAATAGGTAGGTAGGTATGGCCGTATGCTGCATTAGTCTTCTTCGTCCATTAATCAAAAACACAACTGTAGCTGAATGGCATTGGATAGACCGAGACTCGACTGAAAATATTGCTGAAGGGTAGGTACCGACTGTTTAGTCGTAGGTGTACCATGTACCTCAGTAATTTGAAAGATAAATTGCCTTTGAGGCAGGTTATAATTTTCAGGGACTGTTTGGGACCATTTTGTGGAAAGAATTTCACTTGAATGGATCCCCTTGAGGCACAATGAATGGGATGAACTTAATAAGGTCATAAAAAGCTATATAATTGCCCTGGAAACAGCACAGTTAATTTAAACAGGATTTTAGCCGGATAAAGAGTTGCACAGCAAAACACAACCCTCTGGCACTTGTCCAGCAATCGATACAGCATGAGGTTCCTTCAACTTATCTTAAAGAGTAGGTACCTACTTAGAATTGATAAATGTTGCAAATGAATCAAAAAGTTAACGTTCAAATGGTGCGGTCTTAAATATAAACGATGAAAGCAAATTAATAGAAGTGAGTGCCCAGACATCAGATAGAATGTGGTATCTTTAGTGGTAGATAAATTAATGTTTCATACCTTAGACTTTGTTAACCTAGAGTCTTATTGGATATTGGTATGTGTTTGTTATATGAGAGATTCGACCAAAGTTCATTAATTTGATGAAGATACCATGAGATTTTATCTGAAAGTTTGCAAGGTTAAGTTTTTTCTGCAAGTTATGGGGCAAGATATTTTAACCAACAGATATTTAAGAGATATATAAAATAAAGAGAAATTACCAAATAGTTAGGGAAAAATGGACCTAGGTATACTAAGAAAAATTTGGGTCTGGGAAATATCAAAATTTAGTAGGTACATTAAAATTTAAAAATTAATATTGAGAAGAATTCGAACAACATCTGTACGCAAACACTAATTATTCAGAGAGGTATCATTATTATTTCACCGCTGTCAAGTCTTTTACAGGCCAAAACTCAACAAAGTTAGTCTACCTATAGCTTTTGATAAAGAAAAAATGCTTTCCATGGTAAAACTAATTGATTTTAATAAAAATTATATACTTTGAAAACTATATGTATATAAAAAAAGATAGGTGCCGTAAAATAAGGCCTTACGAAATTGGGCCATTTTTTTTTTGTTGCAAATGTGGCTTTATTTCAGTTTGCGTTAGTGAAATGAAGCTATATTTCAACGTTTGGCTTTATTGTAACTTGCAAAAATAAAATGGGTCCAATTAACAAGAATACAACACTTGGCGATTGCATTTGAAAGTACGAGTTTTAAGAGATAAGCGCTCTTTTTCGTTTTTCAAGCCAGCAGCTTTTTGGTGATCAGGAAAAAGGAGCAAGAGCGTATAGCGACAAGCGAAAAAAGATTGACTTATAGGGTGTGAAAATTAGGGGGTGCGCATTTTTTTTTTTTACTTTAAGAGTGCTGAAATGTAATTTCGTTTATTAAAACCAAATTAGTTTAAGCATGGAAAACGTTTTTTTCTTTTTCAGAAGCTAGGTAGACCAGCTATTTTGAGTTTACGTATAGTAAATCTCGCATGTTTTTTTAATAAGGATATATTATCTGGATTCTCTTATAAAACTTGGTTTTTCAGCGTTTTTTTTATCGTGTAAAACTTCGTTTCCTTCGTTTTCGTAGAAAGTCACGCTGAAAAAATGTTACAACCGTTTACATAAAAAATTTTTACACCCATCCCCTCCTTCTCTAAAATTGGGTAAAGATCGGATAAAAAATAAAATGCACGACTGGGTCGCACGAACTTACTCTTTTAGCAAACTATGGGATTGGGAAAATTTAATTTTCTGAATTAACTATGTTGAACGGCCGAAAAGTGGCCTAAATCTAAGATCAAGTTGTATGGCTGTCAATAAGTGGCTGTAAAGACAAAAACTTTAAAAGCGATCTTTGTGTAAAATGTTAAAATTAAATAACATACCAAATTTAAAAGAAATCGGTTCAGCCGTTATCAATTTACCGTTAATACCAAATCTCCGTTAAGTGCATTTTTGGCCTGAATGCAGTTATATTAGGACAAACCAGGAAAATTTAGAAAAACTAAAACCGTTATATGGGGGCTAAAACAAAAATTCACATATTTCCGCGAGGGAAACACAAAAAAGTACATATTCCACACGAAGTTTGTAGAAAATCCAATCAACCGTTCAGGATGTAGATCGGGGCACAGACAATACGCACATCCCAATATCCGCATATCCGCACATACGCACAGACAGACCGACGGACGGCATATCAGAACCTACTTTTTTGATCTTCTCTATCATCGTAATGTCATGTTTGATTTAAAATGACTTTAAATGATTTCAGGTTATTTCAAGCAGTATTTAAATTGATTTAAAAATTTTGTGATTGCATTGATTTCAAATAAATTTACTGATTTCAAATGATTGCAAATTAATTCATGTGATTTCAATTCGTAATTTCATGATGGCATTTTTGATTTCATGATTGCAAAAAAACTTAAAGTGATTCCAATTTTTTAATGATTGCAAAAAATCATTTGAAATCGATAACCAAAATTTTTAGTATAAGTGGTCAGGTGACTTCACACGTTACAAACCCCTCGATTAAAACCTCGAATTTTTTTTACACGAAACCAATACTTGCCCTGTTAAGCAAGTAAAAAAGTAGGGACGAACTTATATTTTATTTTAGCGGAATTAATTAAATATTAAAGAAGTAATGTATCTCATGAATGGTATACTTACTCCTTTTAACATACAATTTCCATCAAACTAAAAAGAATCGCTACTTCAAAGCTAAACACTGTAGCTCTTTTTTCTGATTAAATTTCGTCACGCGGAAAAGCTCCTTCATATAACTCTCCTTATTAATTATATGTATTCTCATTAGTTGTTAAAAAAGATACCATAACCGTTGGAAATGTGCGTATGGCTTAAGGTTTTATACATGTAGCAGCAAAGCCGTGTTAAGAAAAATCTGAAAATAAGTCCTTTTTTCTTCGTTTTTCACAGATAAAAAAAAAATTATCGGGCAACATCGTTGGAAGGATTGTAATTTCGTCTTCTCTCTTGGATTTTTCTACAAGCAACTTATTTGCCCATAGCCAGGGAACACTATAAGCGACCAAACAACCAACGACAGATAAAACGTGAGTATCCAAGGATAATAGGGAAGGCAAGATTTGTGAGCCAAGGAAGGCCTGGTTTGAATAGATATTGCATTTTAAGCAGAATTTTCCGTTCTGTTGTGACACGAATACAAAATAATGTGCCTCAAGTAACCTTTAAAAAAAGAGAGGACATCCGCCCATAATTTGTTGCTTCTATTATTTGTTTTGTATTGTCTGGGTATATCTTTTTTTTTATTGTATGCATATAGAATATAGATACGAAATAAAGATTAACAGAAACATCTGTCTGTTAATAGATGTTTAGTACACAAACTATATGACATTATTTGGTTTGGTTTATTAAAAGGATCAAGATATTTTAACATCAAATATTCTATTTTTTTTTTCTTTCTATCATAGTCCAGTCATTCATATATAAGGTTAAATTAAACTTACTTTTGAATATTTTCTGGATCCAGGTTTTCTTTATATCAACGAAATCCTTTCCGTAACCACATCCTATAATTTTGTGTGTAATTACCTTGATTGGGTAATTGCTGGATAAGTTGTAAGCAAATGGTTATGTTTCTCACTTACTATCACATTCTACCGACAATACTCATCGTTCAATCTCCTTCTATGAATAAATTGAGAATTTACTAACATTTTACTCGTGATAGAAATGAAGAAATAATACAAAAAAAAAAAGGAAATTCGCATCAACATTTTACGGTGTACGTGACATTGAAAATTAATCCTTGTGAATCCTTAAGAAGATGTGATGCGACTCATCAATCCACCATTCATCTACCCACTTGAGCACGTGATAACCCAAAGGCGGAATTTAATAAAAAAAAAAACATGTCCCATGAGGATGAAAAATACGACTGCTAGGATTATTTCTTCATCTTTTCTACTTTTAAAGATAAAGAAGGTCAAAAACATAGGTACAAATACAGCTACAAATATAATATAGAAAGGAGATAATCAGCAAAAGGTCGTAAATGCGCGGATTCAATGTTAAGCACATACCCAAGCCATATCCTTTGTCTGTGCTGTTCTGTGCTAGCATTCAGGCATCAAAAGCTGACCTATTATATAGAGATGATGGATTTTCTTTGCGGAAAAGATTATAGTTGATTGAACAAGAACTTTAACTCTTTAACCTTTAAAATAATTTCAGATAAAATCAAATTTTAAAATAAAAGATGATGTGAACTTCGACATTTAGTAGTAAATATTTCAAATTTGGTTTTAAATATTTGAATGTCTTAAAAAATATTAGAAACTTTGGTTCAAAGGTTTAAGGGTTTGGGCGTGTTCATGTTCACTACTCAAAAATTAAAGATGAAACATTTTTCAAAACCAGATTAATGAATGATACAGTAATGTCAAAACTGCAGGGTGATCAAGGAATCAAAGGCATGTTAAAGAATCAATTAATTTTTAGAATAATAAAAGAGGGAAGGTAAAGCTTTGGTTTCTGAAATTTCTATATAATCTCAGAATTATTAACAATGTTTATTGGATTTTTACATTAAAATATTTTTTCTGAAAATCGTACTGAACATATTAGAAGATCAACTATTCTTTTCTTTTCTCTCCAGAAAATAAATTAAAGTTACATTCTAATGAAGTCAAACGACAAAAATAAATTAAAAAAAGTAGACTGCTAGAGCGACTAATTTTCGAATCAAGTCGGTCCTATAAAGCTCAAGAAATCACTAGGCTGTTCTACCTCTACTAAATAATCTATCCAGGACACACTTTTATTTCGATCAATGAAAAAATCTTGGAAGAATTCTTATTCTGCTGCTAATTTTGATAACCTTGGTTAATGCTCATATAATGCAGAAAATTTACTACTCATTGAACGTTTCTAAAACCTATAAGAACTATTCGTGGTTGGAGTAAATTTTTCCAAGATGATGTTGTGCAAAAACTAAAGTGGTTCTACGTTTCACCATTGTAGTTTTCGACCACCTATCGCCCCCGATGCTATCTTAACTCTTCTAGCCAAAGCACTTCATATTAACCCTCGTATTATAATATTTAATAATTGTAACTTTTTTGCTTTTTTTCTTATTTTCTTCATACTGCTGATAATATTATAGGAAGTTAAGGCAAGGCCTAATTTCATTCAGAAGTTGAACCAGTTTTATCTTAGTTCAAGCGCTCAAGGGAAATAAAATTCTTGATTCAAAGAAATTAAATCGATTTTCAAAGAAATTATTTCCCGTCAACATGGTTTTGTTATGCTGGTAACAACCCTTAAACTAACCTTACTATTTTTTGGAGTGATGTTTTGAATGGATTTGAGAATATGGTTCTCAATATGACATATGACAGACTTCTCGAAAGAATTTAAAAATTCAAAATGTCATCGGTTCAATTTTCATTCGTTAAGAATAGAAAGAACGCAAAAACGATTTTGTTGTGTGAAGATTTAACTGGAACTTCGTATGTAACTAGTGTTTATTCGCGCTATACCTAACATGTTGATTGACTGCCCTCACATATTGTCTTCGATTGGTTTTAATATGCAAGACAGCTTAGAGATAGATTTTGTTCTTTAATATGTCATACCACTATGATAGTACTGTTTTTGCTACTATAATAATGAACCTTTATACAAGTTTGTTCGAAAAACAAATGCTGTCTAATTAAAACTTAATGTTTAATAGTTTAATAGTTTAGTTACATTTTTGTTTCAATCTTTTTATGAAAGTAAATTGCAATTATTTTTAAGTGTATATATTATAAATTTATACGGTATTACTGATTGATAAAATAAATAAAATAATAATAAAATTAGAGGTGTCAACAAAATGATCAAGCTGTTTAAATAGATTATTTTTTTTATTTCGTAAGGACAACGAAATTCAAAAGTATGGTAAATGCCAAACTTAAAAAAATGATTACATGTGGATCCGTTCAGATCTAAATGATAGGTCTAAATATAGTACATACTAGCTAGTTCTCATTTCAGCTTTTAGGTAAACCAGACCGAAATGAACATTTTGAAGTGAAGGCCACAAAACCTTTGAAATTAAATTTCATTCATAAATATTCCACTTAGGGCTTGTTTCACAGTCTCTGAGTAAGTTTCAAGTTAAATACGCAGCAGTTAAATTCGTTGTTTGCTAAATATTGTTGTGTTGTTTTCTGTCAAAAAAAAGTTCTGAATAGCTTAATTTTAACCTACTTCGATATTGTGAAACAAGCCCTTAATAAAATTTAATTTGGATATTTTTAGTCTTTTTGTTGTTTTTATTTTTAGAACTAATTATAGGTAATATCTATACATACCTATGTACATAGTTAAAGATTTAAAAAGTTTTCGGAAATGCGAATGCAAATAACCTTTCATTAACGTTCTAATTAACAATCTGTCCTGGACAATAAACGACGTGTTTGTTCCTTTTTCACTAAACACATGTCATTAAAATTAACCTTATATAGTAATTTACATGCATCAGAGAATTTTGATTACATTCTAATTATTTTCAAATTATTCATAACCCGTTGCCAGATTCGTGATGGTATATATAGCCAAAGAGGACCTGGGTGCCTCCTGCTACTGTCAATGCAATTATTTTCAGTTGGCAGAGCTTGTCAACAGCAGAGGTATAGCTGCTAATGTAATACTAGTTGCTCTCTACCGTCAGCGACGTTTCAGCTTCATTTGAGCCAAATGAGATAAATTGCAATCAAAAATGTAGATTGCATGTCGTTAACGTATAGGCATTAAGGTATATACTGTGTTATGTTCAAGTAACTTAACTAAAATGAGGGAGAGGTAGATACTTTTGGCTAAATTATGCTTTTGGTAGCTGTGTACACACGGTTGGATGGATACAAGTCCCACTCTTTGCAAGACCCACTGGGACTAAGAATCTATCGTATTATAGTCAAAGTTTTTAATTACCTAAAGTCAATTGCACTTGAATCACGTACAACAAATAGGTCACATGAACGTTGATATCTAAAACTGAGCAAGTAATAAATTGGCAGTGACAGAGCAGGTTTACTCTTGGATCTGGGAAATTAAATTCTTGATGCTTCACAGGATCATATTCTCCAATTTGTGTCTTGTGTACGATATTGTTTTTTTTTTTTGTTAAAGCTTAAGTTTCAATTGCTTTTTGGTAATTAAAAGTAAGTTTTGGGGAAGGACTATAACAATATATCAACGCATTTCTCAGGATTTTATAGCAGTTTAATGCAAAAGAGTTTTTTTTTTTTTATTACATTTTATTTCAAACTTTTTTTTCTTGCACGAAAGCATGACTTGCCTGATAGCGCCTATAATCGCAAGTAAAAACTCCAGGTAAAATTATAGCAACCGTGGTCTTGCTGATATTGGCTTTTGAAAAAAAAAATTGTGTGAGCATCAGAGCTAGAAAAATCTTAAAATTTGCCTAATGACATACGTATGGTGCGTTTAACTGGTAAACGTCATCTGACGAACCCACAAGCTAGCACCCGGGAAAAGCACTTTTTTATACTGAAGGAAGATTAACTCTTTATCTATACACATAAATCAAAATGGAGTGTCTGTTCGTAATGTCAAAATAACAGTATTTTACTAAACGCATATCAAAGCATACACAGTCCTTATAACAAAACACTTATTTTAAAAATTTTTGTTTGTTTGTCTGTCTGTCTGCCTGTCTGTCTGTTTGTCCTGTCTAATCTGGAGAACGGTTGGACCGATTTTGACGGGACTTTCACTGGCAGATAGATAATGCTGTAGAGCGGAACTTAAGCTATTTCATTTACTCTCTAGATTGTGCTCAGGTCACTTTTTCTAGAAAAATCGTTTTTATGCCCGGTCTATGCTTGACAGATTTTGACGGGACTTGCCACTTACAGATAGCTGATGGTGCAGGGAGTGACTTAGGTTATTTTAATTACCCTCTAGAAGGCGCTGGGCCTCCCTAGGTGGCGCTCGGATCGCTTTTTTCGCATTTTCGTAATCAATGCTTTCTCCCTTATTTTTTTCTGCGGCAACAACGCGCCGGGTAACAGCTAGTTTTTAAGTAAAATTATTTTCATTAAATTTGTTGTGTTTTTTATGCTATCGAGTTTTAATTGCGAATTATTTCTTTGACTGGATATTGTTTAATTCCAAGTATGTACCAGGACCAAAATCCATCATATAGATACTCAAGAGAAACTCCTTTACAAAAGATATAAAAAAAATTCCGCTATATCACAAAAAGCACAGTTGATATCCCGGTTTTTCTAAACTATGTTTGGTATATTAGAGCTGTAAAAGAATGAAATCAATTGGTATGTATTTATGTGAAGCCTGAATTCAATTTGATATAAATATCGAATTTAAATCACTGAGTTCAAAATGAATTCAGAATTCAGAGTGTTTAATTCCCATTCAATAATATCAATCAATATAAATAGCCTTCAGAATTAAAAATGTTTAGTTGCCATTTTCTTTAGATTGAAGAAAAAATACAATCGCATTGGAAAAGATGCAATTTTATAGGAAAAAAAAATGCAAAATTGAGACACTGAATTCAAAATGAATGAGATTCAAATCACTGAATGCAAATTAATTCAGTGATTTAAAAAAATGAATTCAAAATGAATGTGGTTTGAACACTCTGCATTCTCAATTCAATTTTGAAAGTCAGTAATATAAATCACGAATTCAAAATCAATATGGGATTTGAACATGCTTAATTCTGAAATCATTTTGAATTCTGTCAATTAAATCACTGAATTCAAAAAGAATTGGGAATTCAATTCGTTGCAGTCTTCATTCAAATGAATGCAATCTTCAAATGATTTCAGATTTCACTCTCTTATAGCTCTGATATATACACTGCGGGTCATGCAGAGTAGCACACCTCCTTACGTTAGGGTTTCCAGCCAAACTTTATGAGCTTTCACTTTCAAATAATTGTTGTTTATGGCCAATTTGATTCCCAGTAAAATTATCCAAACAAAAGTTGCTTGTTTTTTTTAAATTTTTTTTTAGAGAAACAACACAAAATAATAACTTAGCTATAGGTCATTAGGTTAGCACATAAAATTTTATTTTAGTTGACATAAAATTCAACAAAAAATGGTTTTTGATTATTTTTGTTGAATTTTTGTTCACATATTAGCGATTTTCTAAGGCTTATACTCAGAAACTATTGAAGATACAAAAAAACTATGTGAATTTTTTTGTAGGACTGATAGACTAATAGCTATTTTATGTTTGTTTAAGTTTGTGTCATAATTTAATGTCGCTTTACTATAAATGCTTAATTCCATCAAAATATTTAGAATTGTCTTTCGTAACATTCTGACATGTGTACAATTTTAAGCTTCCCTTGCATACGTACATATATAAAATTTTTACCTGACACAATAAAGCTTAAATCTCATAATCTTTTTTCCTGTCAGATTTTGAGTAAATAGCATTTAAAGCCCACATTAAGTCATAAACATTCTCAACCATTGGATTTCCGAAAATGTTAGAAAAAAATTATTTAATACGAGAATTTACGGTCTTACTCTTGTGTACCTACTCAAGTAGGTATGTATATGTATATTGTGTATGGGTTTTGGTGAATTACTAATTTTTCCGACATAAGCATCTAAAATATTCCATTGAAAATTAATAGATATCCCTATTTACAGATATTCCCACAGAAAAGTAGGCAACGACTATGTCATGGGACTATGGGAGAATTTTACCAGAACACAACCTGGCGATTGACCGAACAAGAAAAAAAAATAATAAACAAAACCGTAGCCAAAGAATCTTTTTGACAACGAACAATATAAGCACCCACGTTCCTTACGTCCAAGGTGACTATGTGAACAAAAAGGAATCAGGTGAAAGCATAGACCTTAATGGCTAAAGTATTAGGTATTTATCTTGGGTTATTTAATTTCATTTCCTATTGCTTAGCGGCAAAAACGGAATTTCGATACCAACACACTCACAAGCACAAGCATAACGGATAGGCATGAAAATGCTAATAACTTCGGGAAAGTGTGGGTTGCAGCCGTCAGGAATTCTTTAGTCTCTTTAAGGATAAGAATTGATGGCATGTGTTAATTCAATGTACTATGTATGTATATGGTGAGGGTTAAGGAAGAAATGTTGGGGGCGATCTTTATGTACCTACGTCCTACAACACCTATTTTCGGAAAAAGACTCTTTTTTAAGAGGAAAGAAATTTATTACAATAGAAACAGTTGGTTACGTGCTGGTGCTTAGGAATTCGGATTGGAAGTTGATGGATTTTTTTTTTTTAATAAAACTGCTTAAATTTTAACTACTCCTAGCCTACTTAAAAAATAAGATGAGTTAAGCACATTTTTCAAATTAAGATTGTAAAATCAGTTGGTTAGGTTGCCAGCACAGTTTAGTTGACATAAACCATGGAAAAGTTTTGAAATACACCTGTGGTTTCATTTAAGCAGTTCTATAAAAAGAAACTATATGATTTACGGTAGAATATTATAAATTTCAAAAGACAATTTTAGATATAATTTTGAGAAAAATAATTAATCAAAGTTGAATCGCTTGTTGGAGATATTGACTTGACTATACTTTGGTTAAAGTGCCAGTTTTTTTTAATAAATATTTTGTTAAAAAGTGTGAATGAACTAATAAAAACATGTATGTATTCATGAACGCTTTTCTACAGGAATTACCTATATAACTTTTTCCTGGCAACCAAGCCGATCTCCAGAGTCTAGTAGAATTGGTCTATATTATAATCTCATGTTTATTCGTCAATCCAACCAACACCCATCACACATATTTGTTGACATATATTTATATAAACATGTCCCTCAAGTTAACACTACCACTTTGAAATTTCAAAAGTTTAACTGATCAATTGTCGTGAGTTTGTCGTTAATTTGGATCTCGATCTTAAGGATTAGCTTATAAAATGAAATTAAATTTGGCGTGCAACTGGTAGAGCACAAAAACACAAAAACCACAAAATACTAGTCAAAATTGCACTGTTGTAAAAAAAGAGATTTTTTTTAAAATATAATACGTTTTTCTCCAAATTCATTAAATGATGGTACAATCGTTTTTCAACTTTTTTGAAGAGAATTATGTAAGCTACAATTTTGACCCAAACATTTTTCAAAAAGTTCATATTTTCCAAGAAATTAGCAAAATATTAAATTGATAATGCACGACATGTATCAAAAAACTTTTGTATGGTAGGTACTAGGTAGCTATCATTAAACGGTTATTTTTAGTCAACGACTTTAAATGGCATCTTACAGGGGTGATTTGAGTAGGTACGTTTTTTGGACCATTTATGGATGCAGTTAAATGATAAATTTTCTGACTATCGGGAATTGTTTTTTAAAATTCAAAATATTATCTGAAAAAAATATTGTAAACTTGGAGAAGAAGAAACAAAAATTACTGTTTAAGTGTATATGCTCAAAAATGTACGAATGTGCTACTTTTATTTTCTTGATATATGTAAACCCCCCCCCCCTCTGCCATCTTGTGTTCAATGTTTAATTTAAACGCCAAATTAATTTGAAATATAGGTTCAGCCGTTATTATTTATGGCCAAATTTGTAATAACCGTTAATAATAATATAATAATATTTTGACTAATGTGTCTGTAAGGCCAATTGCTTTTTAGATGCAACAGGTATTACACGACACAATTTAAAAGGAGTCGAAAGATTAGGAAATAATTGTTTTCGTACAATGGATAAAGATAGTTGATTTTTATTTTTCATTGCATAGCTGGGATTTATGCTGAAAATAAAAAATACTAGTACCCGTGTGAGAATTGAACTGACAACCTCTGGTGTAACAGCCAACCCACTCCATCTATTGTACCATTGGTTTCTCAGACAGACTGATTACTTATACACGAAACCAATTGAGCAAGTAAAAGACGCATATATTCTATATCCTAAAAATAATATTTTACATCATGATTTTTATGTATGCTAGTTCATATATGTTATCGAAGTTTGCGACCACTATCTTCCCACATCCAAAGTCCAAAAAAATACAACCAACAATCAAGAGAACAAAAATATTGATTGCATATATGGAACATAATCTTATCGTTATCACCAGTAAACGCAAACTTCAATTTAAATCAATTTCTTCTTTTTATTGAAACGACGCAATAAATGTTTTTTTTTAATTATTATTCCTAATAACTTAAATTAGTCACTTAATACATTTCACTGCATACAAACTAGACATGAGCTTAATAATTGTTATATCTATATATGGTCTTAATATAATACTTTTAATAATAGCTATTATCCTGCCGATTTGGTTCTATTGTAACCCTTGCGTATGGACTGTTGGATCCAATTTTCCTCCTCATTGAAACTCTTGACTTCGGTCGTAATCCTATAACAACTAGACCTATTCCAGCAGCAATAAGTAGGAGTGTTACGAGAATAAAACATCCATAGACCCATCTTGGCCAATAGTCACATGAGAAATCTTTTCTTGGTAAGTTGGTCAGTTTCACTCCACGTAGTCTTGATGGGGTTATGCACCGACCATTAGTTTCGATTTTTAACTCTTTTATCCAAACCAAGTCACAGTCGCACCTTAGAGGCATTCCATTAAGATCGATTTCTTTCAATTGTTGAAATACTGATAGAAGTGTTTGATTGAAAGTGTGCAGCGCCGAACCACGGAAACTTAAAACTTCCAAACTGCGGTTGGTTGATTCCATTCCAAATGCATATTCATGGAATGAAGATAGCTGTCGACAATTTTGGAAACTCAAGGCTCTTAGTTTCAGGAGGTGAGATAAAGCATTTATTCCCACTGTTGTAAGGGACGGCATGTCTTCAACGAAAAGTATTTCTAGGCTCGATAGCTTACTGGTATGACTTTCCAAAAGATTCGGCATTGGGTTTCCACTTATGTCAAGTTCTTTCAGCCCCGATGGCAAGATGTTTGGAATGTTTTCGAGTTCATTATCCCTTAAACTGAGTGACGAAAGTAAGGCCTTTTCTGGCAAATTGATATTACTTAGTCCACATCGTTCCAGCTTCAAAGTGCTCAATTTCATGGAAACACCATACTTTGAATAAAAGTCATGATTTTGAAGGCCTTTTGAGTTATTGAGTTGTCGGTTCCATGAAATATCTAGCTTTTCCAATGAGGTCAGATAACTAAAAACATTAAATCCTATTTGTTTCAGATTGTTATGTGACAGATCCAACACTTGAAGATATTTAAGATTTTCGAAAGCGTTTGAAGAAATCGATTGGATTGCATTCCAACTTACATAAAGTTCACGCAGCTTTGTTAGCTGTTTAAAGTTTTTCTCCACAAGTTCCGAAACGTTGTTGTGCATAACATTTAAAATTTTCAAACTATCACTTTCAAAACTTGGCACGTAATCCAGTTTATTCCACGATATGTCAAAATAATCAGAATATAGTGGTAGCACATTGCCGGGAAAATAAGAAGATTTTAAGTTCTTAAAGCTGCAGTCAATTCGTAGACCTGGAAGTCCCCATGGTGATGTATTGTCGTTATTGCATTCACAGGTTGTGCGGGAGCGACGTTCAGTTGGATGACACAATCTTTCCAAGAGTGCATCTTCTTCAGCGAACGTTACCGAAATAAAGACAACAAAACCAAAAAGAAAAAATAATTTAAACATACTCGTAATAAAAACTTTTTCTAAATAATTGTTAAGAAAGACTACAAGTTTTGTTATGAATAATAGCAAAGTGAAATAATTTCTAAACGACAAACCACTAACCAGGACAGGCATAGGTACTCCGAAAGCTGTAGAAAATGCTAATCTTATCGTTCGCAGTTTGATAAGATAAAAAGTAAAAAGACCGCAATATCAGCTATGAGTTTAACAAGTCTGAAATTAGGGTTGATTTTCATAATATTATCTCTCCGAATAAACTTGGTTCTTGTTTTTATTTTACATTGATAAGAGACATTGATTTCTTGGATTGTTATTTATTGAAAGTATCTTTAAGCGATAAATTCTGTATCTTTAAGCGATAAATTAACTTTAAAAAAAAAACTAATTAAACGTGAAAAAATTACAATTGCACTCTGGCCATTTTCACCTCATTTTTGATAGCTAGAATCTCTTAGTAATCGTTCCTTGTAAAAACGTCTGAAAATTGTCTGCTTTTGAAATTGCGATTATTCATATGTATAATAAGATAACTTATTGTAAAAAAAAATAAATAAAGGGCACGACTGGGTCGCACAAACTTGTTCTTGGGGCAAGAAACTTTTGTGTTTACGACTGGAAAATTCATATTCATAATATATTCCTTCTAAAAAAATCATTTATAAACAAATGTATGGAATAAAAAAAGGTTTATATTAAAGATATCGTTTTTGGTAAAAATATAATTACTTGAAATTTTATCAAGTTTATTGTATTTTTTTTTTCGAGAAAATTAGATTTATCGGTTTTGACAAAAAAAAACTTTTTCAAAAAATACTTTTTTGCAATTTTTTTTTTTTGCAGTTTCATTTTGGTTAAGCAGTACTTTTTGAATAAAAAATGGTTCTAGGGCAGGTACCATTAATAAGCTGATTTTGCAAAAAAATTTAGATGGTGGACATCACCATTGTCAAAAACTCACTCATAGAAAATTTTATTAAAATTGATCGTATTTTTTTCGAGGAAATTGGAATTATCGGTTTTGACAAAAAAAAAACTTTTTCAAAAAGTACTTTTTTTCAATTTTTTTTTAGTTTCATTTCAGTTTAGCAGTAGTTTTTGAATATTAAATTTCGTTAAAATCGGTTAAGTCGTTCAAAAGATAGTCGGAGTAATAAAAAACGGTTCAATGCAAGGTCCCGTAATAAGCTGATTCTGAAAAAAAAATTTAAATGGTGGACATCACGATTGGCAAAAAATCAATCAAATAAAATTTTATTAAAATTGATCGTATTTTTTCGAAAAAATTGCAATTATCGGTTTTGACCAAAAAAAACTTTCTCAAAAATTACTTTTTTTCAAATAGTCAGAGTAATAAAAAACGGTTCTATATGGCAAGTACCGTTAATAAGCTGATTCTGAAAAAAAAATTATATGGTGGATATCACCATTAGCAACAAATCACTCATGAAATATTTTATCAAAATTGATATTGAGAAAAATAGAATTATCGGTTACGCTTATATGGTAGGTACCGTTATTTTTTATACCTAGGTCAACAATAAAAAAAAGTCCGGTGATATTTCACTAAGAAAATCGGCCCAACCTAATAGGCTGCAGGTGCCGATCGGAAGTAAAAAACTTAGCATAAAGATAAAATAAATTTAGCGGTGGGATGACATGTAAAGTCTCAGGGCATAATGTAAATGGACATGGTTGGTCCGATTATCCTACTACTATATAAAAGAGTAGTTTTGTTAGTTTATTTGTTATATTGTTACTGTGGTAAAACACATATAACAACAAACTATTCTTTTCTAAAATTTATTGTAAAAATTACTCTTAACTGTTCGTCAGGTGTTAGGATATTAAAAATAACAAAATACACTTTAAAACTGGGTTAATTTTAAAAAAAACTTTTGCCCGGCGAACAATTAAAGTAATTTTTCTTACCATTTCGACGTTTCACGTTTCCAATTTTTTCTAACAACTGCCATCAGTGAATATTAAAGAGAGCTCACAAAATATTTCACGGGCATTTCGCCCAACTGTCATACCTACCATTGTTAAACTTATTGAGGATTCATAAAGTTGATATGCGCAGCGAGTAGTAATCGTTGGTCTTTAGTACAAACTTGACTACTACTGCGCTACACGTATATGATGGAGTGAAAAAGCACTACTACGTAGTCACCATAAGTATCGAATTGAGGAGATGCGAAATTCGGTCATAAATTCTTAATATTTTCTGTTTTTAAGCGATCATGTTGGATAAGTACAAACTTGACTACTGCTGCGCTACACGTATATGATAAAGTTGAAATGCGCAACAAGTAGTCAAAATAAGAACTAAGTTATCTTTGCTCTTTATTACAAACCTGATTACTGCAGCGCCAAAACATGAATATGACGTTTGACGTAAAATGATTTGACAAATTACTTTTTACTGTCAGATACAACAGCGATGGCATTTGAATCCGTCACCCCTATAGTCAAAGCTGTCAAATTATTGCATTCATTTTTTGCGCCAAACCTATACCAGATAATTTCAAATGCCTCAAAACAGTTCACCAACAAACGTCAAATGCATCACTTTGACTTTTCACGTAAAAACAGCGATGACATTTGAATCTGTCACCTTTAAGGTGAAAGGTGTCAAGCTATTGAATTCATTTTTTATTTGACAAATAACTTTCACAAATGTCTATTTGAATCTGTCACCTTTAGACGATGTTCACATTGGACGTACTCATCCGACGTAAATTGACGTTTCTATATTTTGTCCCATTCCCAATCAGTCAAAGTGAGGCATTTGACGTTTGTTGGCGAACTATTTGGAGGCATTGGGAATTGTCTGGTATAGGTTTGGCGCAAACAATGAATTCAATAATTGGACAGCTTTGACTATAGGGGTGACAAATTCAAATGCCATCGCTGTTTTATCTGACGTCAAACGTCAAGTTCATGTTTTGGCGCTGCAGTAATCAGGTTTGTACTAAAGAGCAAAGATTCCTTAGTTCTTATTTTGACTACCTGCTTCTCCTCAATTACGATATTAATATCACCAGCAGAGGGCTTAATAATAATCTATACTGTATAGGGGACTCCTTTTCCGTTTTGAAAATGATGATGTACAGATGGCGTTGCTAATAGGTTAGAGAAAAATATGCATATCGTAGACAAGCACCAAAACAAATTGATTAAAATTAAATTTACCGTAAATCTGAACCAGAAAGGTTATATAAAAAAATTTTAAAAAAATGAGTCCAAATGTATTTTTGTTTTTTATTGAAACAAGGATTAGGAATATAGACATCGTTCTAGGCTGAGTGCACCGAGTGCCCGGGCAACGCCGGGTACTTTCTGCTAGTAATTATATAATTATATAAGTGCTTCGTTATCGACGGTGGACAATTGACTAATTTCCTAGTCGTTAACTTGAAAGTTATTTGCCACGCGCCAAATTTTAAGCCATGTAACTTAATGAAGGTCGTTAAAGCCCGAAAAATAAAAACATATTGACATAATATAAAAAATCACAAAATTCATATGCATACATATGAAGCGAAAATATGTCGTTCTCTTTCAGGTTGTTAGACCACTCTTGTTTGCGTCCAGAAGAATAAGTCGCACAATTTTCTGCAGAATGTGTAGTGACGAGATGAATTAAATGCAGTCGGGTGGAGGTTGGCTGGTACTTTGTATGTACTATTCATACGACTTAGTTGTCCATTTAATTGTATTTATTTGATTTATTTATTAAACGTTAAGCCCTTATGTTACTTGCTATATGAACAAATTCTTGCGATACAGTAGTTCCTTTTATTTATATTGTATTTAAATTTGTCTATATACCATTTGTTAAACGTAAAATTATTTTTCTAATTTCAGATTTCACAACCGATTTATTAAGGAAACATCTTTTAAATGAAACCAACAATTATAACTCCTCCTATTTAACAGACGGTGAACGTGAACTATTAAGCAGTTTATTAATATTTATGAAACTCGAAATGAAAAGCAATGAATTAATTACGTTTATTAGGCCCAGTTGGCTGTCCACAGTCCATAAAACCTCTTTTTCGTAATTATTTTCTCCCGTTCTTTATTGCTTTTGTTTAATTACTTTTTTGTTGCTGCCTTCACAATTAATAATTTCCACCACAAAAGAAACCAAAAAAGAATAAAATGAGTTTTTACCAACAAAGAAATAATAAAAAAAAAAAACCTATACGGATTAAAGATTTTTCTTGTTGATTTTAAATTTCTTAATTAAAATAAAATATTAGGCAACCTACGGTAAACGATACTTTACTTTTAAATTTGGTTATTTTGATTTCCTCAAATAAAAATTTGCCAGTTAGTAATTTTTAAGTATATATTTAACATATTATGAAAAAATGTTAAAGTCCTTTCAAAAAATAACATGTTAGGCTAAATTCCTTTACACGAGTAAAAATGAAATTGATTTTGTTCTCCCAGCATCCCAATAAATTATTTTAGATGTTTAAAAAACTATATTCAAAACTGTAGGTATATAAGGAAAATAATTTAAAGAAGATATTTCTTTCAGAATTCAATTATCCTCCATCTTACATGTCTGGATATGGTCAGGCACATTTTACTTCATTTCATAAAAGTCTTTCAATTCAACTTGCTATGCAATAAAGAGACATCATGGAGGAGGCATTCTCCCTTTATCAATTTAATAGTCTTTATGATAATGCTCTTCATGTTAATTGAAATCGAAATCAAGTTCCTTAAGGACTTTAGCTTTCAGTAATCGGTTTAGTTTATTAGACTTTGAGTGCGATTGTTTTCTTTTTCTTTTGTTTTCGTAGACTGAGGCAGGAGTAAGTAATATTTGATTTGTAAATATTTACTGAGCTTAATATATAAATGCGCTAATAACATCAACAGCTTACGTCATTTGAGGAAACTTTATCTTGCCATGCAAAACAGTAGGGGACAAAGTAAATGACTGTGATTTTGAAATAAAGTCATAAACTCATAAGAAAAGACCGACCATAGATGATAGTATGTAGTTGAAGAGAGTCATTAAAAGAAAACACTTAATTAAATTTGAGTACTTACTGACTTTCATTCTAATTGGAAGATTTTAAAAAATAATGGCACAAAAAGAGCAGAATAAGGAGTATAGACACGGGTGTTATCCGTGATATATTGTTGCAATGTTTTTTTTTTAGAACAAAGCTTTTATATTTAAATATTTTAATCAATGGACACGGCAATACCCAGCCAAGTTCTTTAAGAATTTTTGTCAACTTTGTTTGCAGGGACCAAGTTTGGGTAGTTTTACTTTTTTTTGCGGGAAGCATAGCTATATAAACTTCAAACATTAAGATTTTTGAGGATAATAGAAAATTGTCTGCTTGTAAAATAGTTGTGTGTAGTTTCTGAGACACACTCCCCTAACAATCATCAAAAAAAAAAACTCGCTAGTTCATATTGGGTTTGAAGGTGGAAAATTAGTCTAAATGTGAAATGAAGTTGTAAGTAGGTATCACTAAATGGCTGTTTAAGTAAGTAATAAGTAATAGGTTATATACCTATAGTACAGTCAATAGAGAAAGAAATATATGAGAAAAGTTTTGAAGGTCTCCAAGTTTGAATGCAGTTTTGTAGGGGGTGTGATTCTGAGTATAAAACTGAGTTTGGTCTTGTGCAGCAGCCGCCATCTTGAATTTAAGATTTTTTCGTGGTTTTGCGTTTTTCTATGTTTGTTTGCGTTTTTAATAAAAAAACTATTAAATACTTTTTTATTGCAGTTCTTATTATCTACATAATAGTATAAAAATTATATATAGCAAATCGAAAATTAAGGTGATAAAGTCTTCCTTCAAATGTAATTTAACAGAAAAAAAATGTCCAATTATTATACTAAAATTATATTTCAGTTGTAAGATATAAACCTTATTGTGCACTCACAAACCTTACCAAAATGTAACGATTTTACTACGAAAATAAAATATATATCTATCTATCACTCATATATGTAAGCACTACCAAAAATATCACGCACATCGGGAATACTAAAACGTTGTATGTTATATGTATGCTGGGAACCCCATTATTTAGTTTTCAAAATTCAATGCTCTAATTAATTTTGAGTTAAAAACCGAAAACCGGATTTCTTGTACTTTTTGAGAAGATTAATAATTAACCATCAAAACTTTTTTATGCTTTATTGCTTTTTCATCTTTTTAATTTTCTCAAAAAGTACAAGACGTTTGAAAAGGTATCCGTTTTATGTTTTTGAATACAAATTTGAATTGAATTTTAAAAACTAAATTAGTACTAAAGTAATTAAAATTTAATTAAAATTACATAACCTTAAAATTTGTTTCTTTTCAATTTTGTTTCTAAAACTTTTAAATAAAAAAACTTTATATAAAAACGAAATGTAAGAACAGATTTTTGGCTTTTCAAAAAGATATAACAAGACACTGTTAGTATTATTGTTGTTTTTTTTAATATTTTTTGTTTCTGTTTTAAGCGAATTTGGGTTGACCACAGAAAAAATTTTAAAGTCTAGTCTTTATGTGTATCTTTTGTCAAATTTCAACTTCCTTAGCCAAAACGAGTTTTTTGAAATGAGAAGTTTTCGTATATAGGTAGAAATGGCGGTTATTCTGAGCTAGAATAACACAAATAAAGTTTGGTGCGACGTTTTGATTTTGGATGGCTAATTTGTTGGATATGTTGAGCCTTACTTTTGAAGAAAGAAACTGGAATAAAATACTGTCAATACAAACAACCCTAAGAAATCTGCTCGTCAATATACCTACTTGACAAGTTTTTTTTTAAAAGAGTATTAACGAGTTAAAATGTATTTTCTAATGCATAACTTAAATGATTAAATGATAGAATTTTCTTCGACGACGTGTTATCATATTTATTACACATGCATATACATACTTCACATACTGTACTGAATTACAGTTTTAGTATCAGGGATGTCTTTTGTTAAAAATATACAACATGATTTAAGATCTTGAAGAAAGCGAAAGATTACCACAAAAATGTATACAACATTGCTATGCATAGTTAAAACGAAGAAAAAAGTGTTTAAAATTCAATCACGTTGAAGGTATATGCGTGGTTTATATAGCTTTCCAACTTAAGAGCACGGAGCAGCGTTGAACCGTGAAAATTCCACAACACTCTTTTTCCATACGCACCGAACGAATGCCCCGCACTTTCCCAGACAAAAAAAAAAGAATAAATAGCTTTTTCAAGGGCGCTCCATGCATGAACACGAGGACCTAATTCCTGAACATCAACAGTCAACACATACCCTCGATAACCACTCGCAAATCCTTAGGCACCCACATAATTTGACTTAAAGTTTGTTGTATCATAATAAGGCCTGCCAGTTCAATGTATTCCTCGACTTACTACACCCCAGCGAATATTCTGTAGAAATATTTCAACACTGGCATTGGAAGTTCTATGGACGGAAAAATAAGACATTTGAAGCTTTGAGAGCCGGTGCGGTTTAAGAATATCATATTACGTCTTCATCGTTGAAGGAAAAAAAAAATATTCGTGGCGTCATTCTGGTCGCGTTTTAAGAACAAGAAAAGGGTGAATATGCTAAATTGAAGAATCGCAGAGGTCGCGTATACGTATCTGACAATTTGTTTGTCAGATTGCCTGTTTACTGGCACGCTGTTACTGTTTTTCTTGAATTTTGCCCAAGGCATTAAGTCATCTTCTGAGATTGTGATTTGCAAGAAAAAAATAAAAAATAAACAAAAAAGGTTGAAGCAAAAATGGCCCCTGGGAATTTTCGGCTTCGTTGTATAATAGGAAAAATATATATTTCGTTATTTGAAAAATAAATTGTTTCCTTAAAATTTGAAGGAACTTTTTATCTATTTTTTGCTCGTTCGATAAAGAAACGTATTATACCTATCAAATATGGTATAAATTTATCCTTCGGAATGTTTATGCGGGTGTATGTTAACATAATGTTTTTTTCATTTGCGTCATGAGATCTAAATTTGACGAAAATTGCTAAAAATAATTATACGAGGTTAGATACACTGTGATTTGTTTAAGATTCAAAATAAACAAAGATGTTTAGACTAGGATCTTAAGAAAAAATCATAGTTTAATGCTTAAGTTTTTTATTTGCTCAATGTTGCAAGGATCTATAGTGTTTTCCTGTATATAAAAAATTAAGATCATTCTAGCCATCACCATCAGTCACACTTTCCATTTCTATTACGTAGGAAATCAACCCTATGTAAGTGTAAGTTTTTTCATTTCATATTTAAGGTAAAAAAGAAACCAACCTCGTTTGAAGTTTTTATTGAGGATCTAGTTTAATATTGAAATGTTATTAGAGCTGATATTGAATCTTTTAAAATATGCACTCCATAATTCACAAAAACTCTCTTAAAAGTATTTTAAAGACTATATAGATACTTCCCAAGAAATTCCAGTAAGTGTATCTACAAAGTATATTGCTATCAAATATCCTATTCATTCTAAATAAATCCAACATAGCTTTTTGCAATATTTATTTCAACAAAAGTTCAACACAACTTATCTTAAAATCATGAATCATGATATTTGAAAAGTTTATTATCTTCCTAACCACCCCACCCCTCATAAGATGTAAGACTTCGGTCAGAGTCTTCCTACAAAAAAAGAGCTCAATGAAGTTGCTTATGAAATTTTGATGAGAATAATTTCAACTGCATTATTGTTCAAAAATTCACAGAATGGATACTATACTGAAAATCAAAGAATGGACTTTCTAAAAATAAGCGCCTTTTCTAGTGAAAGAAACCAGAAATAGGAAGAGCATAGTTTTATTGTAAATTGAAACAAGTGGCCAGTGGTCACTTTGTGAACATGGTTGGGTGGATCTGATGTATCAAGAACGCAATATATTATTATTTTAAAAAGGGATGCTATGTATGTGTTCTGACAAGAAAAAAATCAAAGGACTTCTTGGTTCTAATGGTGTTTCTGAGTTCTTTGAAAGTACCAACTCTAGGGGTGGCACATCTTGTGGGAATGGAAAAGCAATAAATAAGCAACACCACATGAGAATATGTGTCGCATGAAATTTATGGCAATTACGTTGTTAAGGGTCCTGTCAACATATAGTCGAACAGTTGTGTTAAAGCATTGCGGTTGAAATAAGAATTCAATTCAAAATAAATTTAAAAAATCTGATATTTTCATTAAGTTCAGATTCAGAAAGAAAATTCAGAAAATATCAAAATCAATATACGGTGGGGTTGCAACTAAAACACTTGATGTACAAAACTGGAGGCGATTAGCCCAAGTTGAGACTGGTGGAATATGTTTCTTATTTAGGTATGCTAATTGTTGGATGATTTTTAGTATTTTTTTTTTTTATTTTTTAATAAAACTAAAACACTAATTTAATAAGAATCAATCCACAGGTTTTAAATTATTGAATTAACAAAAAGAAATATAAAAAGATTAATGGCAAATCAGAAAACGTAATAACTGTTACTTCATATTACAAGTAAGTTTCACAAGTACCTACTGCCAGACTTCATACAAAAAAACATTGAAGAAAATTGTAAGCTTTGATTATAAATTCAAACCTTGAAGATTTTTAAACTGTGGGCCTCCAGGCTCCAGCCATATTATTCAATCTCTTTAAAACAAAGAGAATTTCCGGTTTTAATTTTCCGGAAAATGTTCACTAGAATTTTGGCCTAAATTTATTTATATTATGATAGGTATTTCTTAAAAACTTAAAACTCAAAATATGCTTATAGATCTAGTTCAAACTAGTTTTAAAGTGAGTCGATATTTATTGTTTTGAATATTTCAGAGTGCGGAACATGAAGATAAGACCGAAAAATACCCATCACTAATTTTATCACCCATCACTAATTATATAAAATCACTGAAGAACACTGTAACAATCACGATAGTAGATGGATAATTCATTGAAAATAGTTAACCGTAGGTACTTTTTATTCACCGTTTCGAATAGATTCGACTGAGAACTCAATGTGATATATAATTTATTCAACTAAAATTTTCAGGACATTTACATTATATATGTGAAAATAAAATTTAGATTCTTATCCGAGCCCTATTAAGAATCTGCCTGTGAGGTGAGTTGGATCGAGCTCAAAAATCGTCACAAACTCTTCCGGTTTTGGATTATTTTATGCAACCCCACAACAGGAAATTTTCCACAGTGACCCAATAACGATGAACAAAGAGAAAAAAAAAATTAAAATAAATAAAAATAAAGGACACGAATAGATCCCACAAACTTGATCTTGTGGCAAGTTACCTGAGGGCGTGATAATATTGTGTCGCATTAATAATTGCTCTTCAAAATTTAAAATAAATTATTACGATACCTACGCGAAAAAATTGTATGAAATTTTATGAAAATTATTCTAAATCCATATCTTAAAAAGATTCAATCCAAATCGACTTGTTTAAAATAATTTTTGAAAACACTTAAAAAAAGTATATAAGTACCTACGCTTTATTTGTTTAACTTAATTTCAAAATACAACAAGTTTTCAAAATATTGAATTCTCAAAAAACTGTTTTTAAAAAATTATTTTAAACTTAACAAAAACACTTAGTATATAAGTACCTATGCTTTATTTGTTTAACTTAATTTCAAAATACAACAAGTTTTCAAAATATTGAATTCTCAAAAAACAGTTTTTAAAAAATTATAATTGATTGACTACGCCCGATGATGGATGACAAATATCCGAAACGCGTCGCGATTTATCAAACAAATTAAAAGTTGTGAAAATCATTGTTATTTCAAAATAAAATAAAATAATAAATATAAAAATTTTAATATTCGTTTTTATTTTCGTTTTTTCATATTATTACACCACAACCGGAGACAACCACACTATGTAGTCATATGTTTGATTGTTATTTCAAAACATTTTTTTGCACGAATCCAAAACTTGCCTAGTATTAATATTATAATTACCTACTTATATAGAGCAAGGAAGAAAATACAACATCACCAGCATTTAATTGAACTTAAATTTTGAGTCATATTTAAACAATATTATCGTCAGTCAAATGTTAAGAAGAAAATATTTTCAAAAACCCATCAGTAATATTTTTAAAAATTTAATTGTGAAGAGTTAAATAAGTAATCGATAAACAAAAGCCCGAACCTTATTATTCTGTAAGATAAGGTACCTTCAAACAACGTCAGACAACATCTTGAAGTCACACTCTACATTAAGTATTTTAAAATATCAAAAGCACTATATAACAACTCTCTCGATTCTCGAAATATAAATAGAGATAAACTTGACTTCTTAGTAGGATAATCAATCAAAATACCCTCTGCTACTTTTCCTTAGGCCATTTGCTTTAAAATCGATGCTTGGTGGCTTAAGGTAAAAGAAAGATATAACAGAACAGAAGTTCATTTAGCTATGATGAGGGTCAGTTTTGAGTAAATATATATGTACGACGTACGTAGCACGTTTTGTCGCCTTGAAGAAAATGTTTTTCAGAAATATTTGACTTGATTGCTATAGGTATACCATAGTAATTTTATAGATTACTTACCTATATTTGTGTTTATTAAGCACATTACTTGTTCCAACACCACATGTAAGGTACCTAAGACCTTTAATTAAAAAAAAAAAGAACTGAGCAAAAGTTGGCTAAATACAAAATCAATTTTCCTTTAATGTTTATATCACTTGAAAAACTTCATCAAAGAACTATATGTAGCTCTACCTCCATCCACAACCACAAATAACCAATTTAGCCATTTCTACTCTGCGAGATAAAGGAAACAATTTGAGATTAAAACCAACAAAAAAAAAAACTAGTTAACCCACCTTGAAAAATTCCTCAAGCACTGTTGTCGAATTGGAATACCCCACGAAAGTCGACCACTTCTTGACCAAATATGCTAGGGATCCATTTTAATGTCTCATTTTCTTCTTTGAACCCGCACAACTTAATTAAAACCAAAGCAAACAAATTTATCCGCATCGAGCGCCTTCAGAAAAAAAAATATCTAAAATGAGAATCCTTATCCGCCGCTAAAATTGTATTTTATTCTACCCAAAAGGCAATGAGAAAATGAGACCGCACCTAAAGATATCAGATTTAGGTACGGCCAACGAATTATGTCTTTTCAAATATTTCGGTGAGTCTTCACAAATGAATAAAAAGAAAGATATCCCCCATCACCGAATGGTACATTTGCAAAGAAGCAAATTATCAGTGGAATCATCGCCCGCTAAAACAAATAGAAAAACGAGCGTTAAAAAACACAAATTTTAAAATAATATTCTAGATGGTCTTATTTTCGAATATAATTAAATCATGTACAGACTTCATTCAGCTTTATAATGTGCAGACAACAAGGGTATAGAATATATTTTTAGATTCGAAGATACATTTTTTTTTTTAAATTAGAAAGGGACTTTTGTATCTCCAAATCAGACCGCAATATTTTTTTTTAATTTTTTAGACCATACCGTAAATGAAATATGTACCTACTTTAATTCTTTGAATGCCCTGTGAGAAAAATTATTTTGCAGCAAATTCTTCATCAAGAACACTACGTTCACAGCAACACAAAACTCCTTGTTTGATTTTTTGTAAATTAAAGATAGAGTCGTTCGGGGTAAGTGTGCGCAGTCGGAAATTGTGCGCATTCAAAAGTGAATGAGTGGAAATTCGAAATTCTTTTGATGCAGAATTTATATGCTACCTATCTTATTATGATTTAAATCTTTTATGTTAAGCCTGCTGTAATGTTTAGTAGCTCGAGAAAATGCAAAAGAAAAATAGGGTAAGTTTCGACTACGGGGCAAGTGTGCGCAGTTTGACTTGATTTGGTTTTCTTACAATAACTTATTAACTGTAAAACTAAATGTGGGTTTATGCTTGAAAGTACGTATAGTGAAAATATGTACTTTCCATATTTAATTCTTTTGTGTATATTCTGTAATTTGCGTGGAATCCTTCTTTAAACTCAAAAGTGCGCACACTTGCCCCGAATAGGCTGACCAGACGTCCCCTTTAAAGAGGACAAGTCGTCTATTCGAGCTAAAGAAGATTTTCCGGTATCTTTTCTCAAAAATAAGGGTTTTGTCCTCTTTTTTGGGCTTTCTCAATTTCTAATTTTTTTTTCTAGATGGTATAAAGTTTAAGACGATAAAGCAATTCTGTTTGTAAACACAGAAAAAAAGTCGCGCGGATGAAGACACAACTACAAGAAATAAAACATTCAAAATACAATCATATGCATGAATTAATTCTGTGAAAAAAACCTTTAACATATTGTTATTTGCGCCCGTAAAGCTGTGCCTGAAACATTATGGGCAGAGCTCTCCACGCAGCAATCAAGTAAAAAGTAAAATGCAGATTCTTATTCGAAGTATGGCAATGCTGCATGTATTGCAGCGCTACACGATATCTCTGTTCTTAAATTCACTGCGCATAGCTTTATAGCAGCCACAACACAAAATATAAATTCCCGTTAAATTGATTTGGCTTTAAATTAATTTCTGACCATTTTTAAAACAGTGATATATTGAGCGTTTAACTATAAAATCCTCTATCAATCTGGTGGTACGAATTTAATGAAAATCCCACCATTCATAATAACAAAATAGTAAATTCCCACTTCAAAAGGAACACTTATTTTGAGAGTCAAAAAGTATGCACATATAGGTACGTTTTATATGCGGCGCTGCATAAAGCGCTGCTGGCGGCAAGTCTGTTTCAAGCCTAGTATGCAGCTGAAGTGAAACGAAATATCCCATACAAATATGACACAGTGAAATCATAAACGAAAATTTTCGTCCTTCTTTTCGTTTTGTGGTACCAGCTCCACGGTGAAACGGTTGATAACCGGTTCAAGTCTCCACTACTCTCTACATTCTTTTCGCACACAATTTAATAGGGAGTTTTACCATCTTGTCAAAGCTCACACTATGATGAAGACAGATTGAAATATGTATCGCGCTTTTTTCAAACTGTCAAACTCAAGATCTTGAAGAAAACAATTTGGAAATAATTTTTAAATGCGGTATTTTTTTTTTGTGTGAAATTTGTGATTTCCGTGGCTTAAAAATTTATTTTAATTAGCAAAACCAACAATTTTCACAATTTTCGCGCACAAATCTTTAAAATTCCCGCGTTCGTTTTCAATCAATTTTTCAACAATGATAAAAAAAAAATCAGCTGTTCGTCATACTGCTGTTTTTGACAATTCTGTGAGAACGAGAAAGAGATATATCGTTGTTACCTAAAAAGCCCTATTGACCGGGATATTAATTGCTCGCTAAATTTTGACGTTTGTATTTTGTTTGTGTTTTTTTGTGTTTATTATTATTATAAAATGGATTTCTGTTCTTTTTATTTGTTTTTTTTTGTGTGTTTTGAAAAAATATTTTTTTATACATAACAATTTGTCGTTATCGTTTCGTCTGTGTTTTTGGAGACGACGGAAAATTTCGTTTCACTTCAGCTGCTTACTATAGCCTTCAGGCATAAGTATATAGCTATAGGTAATGGGTACCTAACCTATGCATCCAGAATTTTGCTTCCTCGCATGTCGCATGCATGTAAATTACAGGCATGCAGAAGAAATTGAGAGGGCCAACAATTTCCTTATTGAACAGTACCTGGGGTGGCTCAATTCGCTGGTTCAAGGGATTTTAACTGCCCTAAACTAAAAAGTAAATGAATCGTTTTGAAACATATACACTCTAATAAAAGTAAAATTACTTGTTGTAGTAACGTTTTTCAACACCTGTTGAAATTCGCTACAATTATTGTAGCACCAATGAGGAAGGATAGTAAATCTTAACATTTGATTACTTTTAAACAGATTAATGCTATTTTTTCAACACATGTTGTATTTTCAACACATTTCAAAATGCTGCGTTGAAAATTTGCAATCAGAGTTGAAAATGTCATCAAAACTTGTTGTATATTCAACAAAGTGTTGAGAAAAGACGGTATTTGAATGTTTCAACAGCAAAACAACAATTTGCACTTGAGAGAGAATAATTTCATACCTTGATGATCAGTCGTGCGAATTAATTGGTTTGTGCAGAGAGTAATTTTTAATATTAAATAAAAAAAAAATTGAAGTGATAATAAAAACATTCAACGAACATTGAAACAATAAATAAATAAATTAAAAAAAAAAAATTGTAGTGATAGTAAAAACATTAAACTAACATTCAAACAAACAAACAGTGAATAATAATAAAAAATAAAATAAAAGCATATACAGGTGAGTTTTTTACAAGTTTTTATTAAATAAATGCATATAATTTGTATCAATGCAAAGTTTTGTTATTTATTTTATTATCTACTTTCGGTTTGCTGAACAAAAAGTGTTAATTATGACAGGTACTTCTGTTTAAAAATCATTTTAACTATATATAATGTTTATTTCGAGTTGATTTATAACAAAAAATAATTTGCAATTTTAATCTATTCAAACAAAATTCAATAGCATTAAGCAAATCGCTAAAAATCGAACAGATTTGTTAAAAAAAATCGACATTTTTATTGAATGTACTTTTCTGTTTAAAAAACAGTTTCTTCTTTGAGTGTGAGTTTCAACAACGTTTTATGATTATACATTTTTTTTAATTTTTTTTGTTGAAAATCAAAAGAAATATTTGATTCTTTTGTTGCCTACAATAATCGCAGCAATTTTTAACAAACAGTTCTTAGAGTGTAGGTAAATTAAAATTATATTCCATAAATAAATAACATCCGTCAAAACAACAAAAACGAACATTCAAATTGTCCAAAAATAGCACTTAAGCAAAAATGTTTGTCTCGGAGCCACTGCCACAGATTGTAGCCTGAGTAAAAAGTTCCACTAGAACTAAAAATATTGTTAAAAGATATGTTTGTTATTATTTAATGTAAAAAAAAATATTTAGAAAGTAATAATAACGTATTGAAATTCGGAATAAATCTCGAATTCATTAGGGATTTTGACATTTGGAATTTTGGCATTCCGGATAATGGCATTAGTGATTATGTCCCGTTCCCGCTGATATAATCTATACATTGGTCTGCCTGCAGCTTCTTTTACTAAAACCGCAATTCAATGTAACAATTACTATCTGAAATCTGGTTAGTTGGGAGATAGGTTTCCCAGATGGTTCAAATCTGTATTCGGGAACTCTACATGTATTCATAAAACAAATGAAGCCCGACGTTGAACAAAGTGATATCATGTTATTCAATCTGCGTGTTTGTTCTACAGAGGTGACACTCTACTCCCATCGCATCTGAGGAGATTCTTGATCGGTTGTCATTACATTGTTGGTTATAAGATAGGGAATTTCACCATGTTGTCAAAAAAAAAAAAAAAAAAAATGACAGCTCACACTACGCGGATGACAGATTAGAATTATGTATCGCGTTTTTTTCAAACTTTCAAACTAAAAATTTTATAAAAGTATTTTATAAATAATCTCTTTTTTTCAATTGAAATTTGAGATTTACGTGACTAAAAAGTTTAATAATAAACTATTCACAATTTTCGCGTACAACATTATAATTTCCGCTCTTGATTTCAATCGATTTGTCAACAATGATAAAAAAAAATTTGCTGTCATCCGATTTTGGTTTTGACACTGCTCTGCGAATGAGAAAGAGTTATATCGTTGTTACATAAAAAGTCCTATTCATCGTATATATATGTACGTATGTCTAATAAGGTTTGTTAAATTATAATGAGCACCCCAGAGTAAGAACATGCAACGCAGTCTGACATATTATTCCTTCTTACGAGATTATAATTGGAAAGCTACCAAACACGAACTTGTTGCTTTCAATATCCTTTGCCATTTTTTTTACTATGCAAAAACATTCCAATTCCAATTATATTTATTTGCTTTCGTTCTGTTGAATTTTTAATTTAAAAACAAAAAATTCCCCCATATGTCTTCCTGTTAATAAAAAAAAAAACTTTTAACAGCACATAGAAGTAGATTTCCATCCCAAGAGCAAAAAAGAAGCTGCTTCATGGATATTCTCAAAGCAGAAATCGCTTTGAACATCCTAACTTGTTTTGATGAAATTAAATTAAAAAAGTAGTTTGAGAAAAAAATGTGTGTTGTGTCACGTATCAGAAAGAAATATTTTTCGCCATATTTCCATTGATTTCCGAATTATGTGCCGATTTGGCTTTAATTAAAAAAAAAAAGAATTATTTAGATATGCAGACACCTACAAACAAAACAAAATATCGCAACAGTTTTAGAAATTTGATTTTTGAAACACACACATGAGTTGACACACACAGGATAAAGGATATAACGATTTTATTTCTGTGGATGTTAAAATAAGAACAAAAAATTAACGGTTTCCGTGTGCAACAGCAAATCCTGCAAGCGAATGGGAATGTGAAAACGTGTTGTTATTATGAGGTGTAATAGAAAAATGCATAAAAAGCATAGCAGGGGGCTAGGCGATGCGATGGAATGTGCACCTCTAAAGCTATATCGTGTATCCTTCACAAAGTGTAGCACATGCAAGTTGTCACACATGACACATGCCATATTGTGAGAGTTTTTATTTAAATTGTTTCTGTTTAAATATTTGTTTGTGCTTTATTTAGAGCAAATCCTGCATTTGAAAATGTGGAGCGTATACGGAATTCACACATAATAACATGGGTTGGGGGGAAATCTTTTTGTCAAAGTGGTTATCGAAAAAATCATGTGAAAAGAAATAGAATAGGTTAACGACCTTTCAATCGGATGTCAAAGCCGGAGATAGATAAGATCCTACATGCCTGAATAACGAGACGTGATAATATAATATAAACTTGAATTTTTCTTGTTGACTTGGAAATTAAAACTTTTAACAAGGTTTGTTTCAAGGATCAATTAAACCTTTTTGAAGTAGGAAAAAATTGTGTTGATACCTCATGGGTTGCGTCCAGCATAAGTTGTACCCGAATGAATATTGAACAACGAAAAGTTTTTGTACCTACATATTCAGCCCTATCGAGGTATCCGTTCGGAAGAAGATCGGAACTCAAATTGCGATCGAGGTATCCCTTTCGGAACAGAATAAATAAAGCATATAAACGGACTCATTTGACATTTTCCATCAAATGCTTCATTCACATACAGTTTGAAAAATATTCTGATAATTTAAAAACATAATTATGAACAATGTATGAGCTACATGCCTTCACACAATTAATTAAAACAATTCAAAAAGATTGTTTTTTTTTTATTCTGTAGCTTGAATATACATACATACATAGCAGATAAATAATAAAACCAATTTATTTTCAATCGAATCAGTAACAACTTTTTAAAAACATTTTTTTAATGAATGTTCCGCATCAATTTGCTATCGGAGAACTTCTGAAAATATTTTCCGGGTAGCTCTCAAAAATAAAATGACCAACGCTTCGCATCGCACATCAATAGTCTGCGTTTAATTCTATTGTAAGTTTCTCCAATTTGTGTGTCAGAAAACAGATGCCTCCATTCAAAATTCTCCGATTTTATATACGAATCGGACAAAATTTTCTTCCGAACGAATATCTCGATAGGGCTGATTATATGTATAGTGCCCGAGCTATGACATTAATAAGTTAATTATCTGGTTTGGTCTCCAGGGATTTTTACTAACCAATAGTTTTCGTCTTTTAACAATTGTTTCTCCTTTGGTAACATAACCAGAGATCGTTCCATTTTTCCAGTTTTTCAGATTACAAAGGGAATCTCTGGTTAAGTTTGTTTATATTGTTGTTTTTTTCCTTGTTCTGTCATTCATCGACAATAAAAAACATTTAACAACTTCAAACAAAATAAAAAGCGATTTTTTGAATTACCAAGAGAAAAAATCCAGCGGATTATACAATTATTGGATTCTTAAAGTGTGAACTCGATAGTGTTTGATGAAAAATAAAATATATCGACTTATGACCTTGACCATCGCATCACATGTTGCAATGTAAGTATATATGTACATTTGTTATAGATGATATTATGAAAGTTGATCACCGCTTTCGTTAATTGTGTGTTATTTACATTAGGCGATGATCAAATATCTATTAATTATAATTCCTAACAAATGTCAAAAAATATATTCTCTAACAATGTAGTTTCTGTGGTTAACCAACCATAAAATTGACTGGTTAACGAAATCTCTGTTAACCACAGATTTATTGATTAAAATTGTGTTTAAAAGACCAAATCGGTACTAACCGAATGGAATAATGACACTAACCATTGAAATTCAGCTGTTTGACGTAATCTATTGTAACCATAGGCTATCTTCTTAAGATTTAAGTTGAAAAGACAGAATCTATATGGTTACCAACAGAAATAACCCATGATTATAGTTAACCAGACTTGAAAAGACCGTCCCTAAATTTATCTTAGGTGATTTTAACGCCAACTATTCAAAAATGTCAATAAACAGAGACTAATTTCCTGCATCAGAATTTTTAAAACTGTTCACTTAAACAACTTAATTTAAAAATTAAATAAAAGAGTAGTTTTCTGACTTTCCAAAAAAATATAACAAGGCTTTGTATCATTCACCGTTGTTTTTAAATAATTTTTTTTCTGATTTAAGTCAATGTTTTAGAAAATTGTCCCTCCCGCCTAAACGGGAGGAAATAGACCCCCCTCCCATACGATTTTTTTCTTGTCTTAACTCCACCTACACGCTCAAGCTTTTTGGTGCACCCTGTATTATTTATCATTTAAGACAAATGTGAAAAAAAATAATAGGTAACCATAGAATTTCTTTGGTTAACCAAGCGAAATTGACTGGTTAACGAAATCTCTATTAACCATAGATTCTCTGGTTAAAATTTTGCTGAAAAGACCACATGAATTAAAGAATACAAGATTACGACACTTTGGCATTTTCACTTTGTTGTTGTTTCGCTTGTGACGTAATTTTCACTCGTGACGTAAGCACCTTGCACTCCTTTCTGCTGTGTGCGACTTTACGCTTTTGTGTTATCTTTCATTCTGATGGTGCGATATTTTGGAAGAAGTTGATGGAGCACAGAAATATTTGCTAAAATCCAGGATACATTTAATTTAAAAGACATTTGGACAGCATTAGATTTTTTAAGCTTCATTGTTAAGTGGGACTTTTTAGACTCATTACCGAATCTGTCATTGGCGATGAGAATTTATTTTGGATAAATACGTAAATAAATTTGAATAAGCAGAACAAAGTGGTAGGTGATAAAAGGAAGAGAAACTGAGTAATTCTTACGGCAAAACAAAAGTAATCTTAGTTTCGCATCTACAGTTAAGGATTAAAATATAAAATTCTTAATAATGTTCCTCATCTCGGCATCTCTTCTTTCCATTCTTTCCATTTCCATTTCCATCATAAGCATTTTATGCCACTTGTTCTATCAAAACTTATAATGTCACAATATTTTCATAACACCCATTCACTTTAATCTAAAACACAAAACCATATCACATGCCCGATTTCACATGACATCGACCATGTCATGGAAACCTCACTTAACCCGAACCCTCATCCCATCACATATACCTGCCCATATCATTATGGTCACATTCGTTGTCTACATGTGACCCATATTCACAATAATAATCAATTGTCACCTCTTTAATGTGAAACACATGTAGATATGTTATGTATAAGTTCCATCTTCTCTTCGGTCTCCTTTCCTGGACCAAACTCTATGTTGACAAATTAATTATATTCCAATAATTACCAAGCACAACACTGTGTCTCTGTCTGCTATGAAAACACTTTGTTTCAATGGCAAGCCACAAATTCCATATCCGTTTACCGTAATAAATTAATTGTCAATTCCGAATCAATTATGGAAACCTCCCCAATGAGATACCTACCTTACCTATACGAAGGGCGAAATGTCAACAGAGCGATATAATGGAAATTGAATTTAACGATGACAGGTGTAAATCAAATACGTAAAACGCACACATCCAAAACCAGCAATCATCAATCCATCTATCCATCTATCTAGATCTAGAAAACGTGCCCTCACTCGACCTTGCACGCTCATACCCTATATGTACATACACCGACACTTTGGTAGCGTGCGAAAACAAAAAATCCTGCCACAAAGCTAAATAAATTCAGTTGAACTGATACCATAACAGATTACCACAGTATAACGAGTAATTATTGTAACAGTGTTACAACCTTCCCCATATCTACCCCGCAAACATTCGTTTTAAGAATATAACCTGACTCTTCTCATTCATTTAAAGATGTGGCATAATACACACACAGCTACAAACAACGCACCGCACAACCTTCACCTGCAAAGAGCTAGTGCTGGAAATTTATCGTTCTATTGTGGTACTAGGAGCAATGGAGCCCGGATATACGCGCAATGGCAGCCAAGGGTTTTGAATGGTTAATTGTGTGACACATCCTCTGAAAAGATATATGCATACCTTGGGGGTCGTGGGTGGCAGATTTGTAGATGTAGTGGGAAGTGAGTGCTTATCTTTCGTTGAATTTAATAAAATCTGTCTCAACATGGGTGCTGAAGTGTGATATCGAAGGGAAACGGAAATTTTGAGTCTTAAACAGATGTTTGAAGATGGAAAGAAAAAACATTAAGTGGTAATACACTTATATACCTCCTACATATCCTTATACAAACCCCCTTAGTGCGAGTGACAGTTTTACGAATATGCGGACAAAACACTTTCGCACATAACTATACTCATGTCAATGCAACACCGGCATCAGCATCACCAGAAATAATTGATGAGAGGGGCTTTTATTCCCTTGAAAGATTAGGAGAGTTATGTTTTTTTTTCGTCCTTTAATTAAAGCAATATCAAAAAAAAGGTAAGTACGGAGACGAGCATGTATTGGGAGTTGAAAGAAACATCTGCACTGGCTAATCTAAACCAGGCTTTTCAAAAACTGCTATACTTGTTAATATTATTAAGGGAGCAAGTCTTTTCCAAAATTTTTGAGATACATCGGGCTAAGATGGGTCAAGATTTTTAACTTCATGTGTTATGTGCGGTGACAAAATACCTAATCAATGGAGGCAAATTGGCTTAATAAGTTACTTTTAAGGGTGATATTTACAATCCAGGATGGACTACGACCTCAGCCAACATGCATCATCACACATTTCTGTTAATATTGAGCTCAACAGGAAGTTGGTTCAGCTCTTTTTAGATACTTGTGATTGTGATGTGCCATGTGCACTACCTATTGTATAAGGGTTTTCCTAGACTTCGTACATAATCAAAGCTGAATTCAAAAAGTTTTCGGTCGAGGAAGTTTAAGTCCATATACGCTTCTTCTAGCCATAATACATTATCAAGAGCTGTATTTTCTGATTTTTAACAAGGTCAACTTCGATGTTAGCTTGTAAAGCTCCTCTTTGAATCTTTTTCTGCACACTTTTACAATATACACACAGAACCAAAATAGCACTCAATCTTTCTCTCAAAGCATCACCCAAGCAAGTTTTCATCCGGATCTTTCAAATTACATCCTTCTGCTCAGGACAAAAATTATTAAAGTCTTGTATAACAAAGTTGATACATATTGTATTTTGTTCGATACAATCGAATGTGCTCAAATACGCAAGTATACTCATTGAATTCAGTAAGATTTTTCCCAGATAATCCCATATAATATATAATTTATTAGACCATTTTTTGCATAGAACAAACCCATATCATCAAATGAAAGTAATCGCAATTTAAAAGCATTTGTAAAATTTCTGTTTTGTCTTTGTTGTCTCTAGTGCTTCGTAGTTTCTCTTTCTTTCATTAATTATGTTCATGATTTTGGGACACAAAGAATGTGTAAAAACGTCCCCTGTGAGAGAGGGCTTAACTATAATTAAATGCCGCCTTCTAACTTCTTAGCCCGAAGAAATAGGGGCTGCTAAGGCCCAGTTTTTCAGTATTGGGTTAACCCTGACTTAAGCTTAGAGCTATAGTTAATCCCGAGAATAAATTAATCTCGAGTTAACTCACGAAGCTGTTTTTCAAGGACAAACTTTGGTTGGAAATGGCATATTAATATGCTGGCATTTTCATCGAAACATGTCATTTTCAATGAAAAAATAAAAGGCACGACTGGGTCGCACAAACTTGCTCTTGTGTCAAGTTACCAAGAGCTTAAAAGAATTTGCCACGATATTATTTTATTTTTCCAACAATTTTTTTGAAATATTTTTTGAAAATTTTGGAGATTTACAATTTTAGCTAATTAATAAATTTTATCCGAAAAATAAATTTCAAAAAAGATTCATGAATTGGTTTTCAAAGCATTCAATTTAAAAAAAAAATTTAATTAATCTAATTTAAGAAACGTCATTAAAAAATTAAGTACGCCATTATTGTTTGGCTATTATTGTTTGGCTAATCAGGTCTTCTTAAAAATAAAATTTTGTAAAAATCCACTCAGTCGTTAATGAAAATTTATAAAAACCGTTATATGGCAGGTACTGTTAAAACTGTTCCTAAAGAAATATAATTCATGCCATCTGAAAGGCTTTTAGTTTCGTATCACTTATGTCAAATTGTATCAAAATCGTTAGAACCGTTTCCGAGAAAAACGAGTTTCTTCATAACCGTGTTATATGGCAGGTACCGTTAGTTCTTAGCCTAGAACAAAAATTTAAAAAAAACCCTGACTGTCACCCTAAAAATCCTGTATACCGAGTTAAAGGGATATCGGTTCTACCGTTTAGGCTGCAGGTGCGAATGAAAGACAGACAGACTGACAGACTGACAAACAGACACAGAGAAAAGTGGGTCTGGCAATTCTGCCAGACCCACTTTTTTCGACTTCGCTATCATCGTAATGCCACGTTTGATTGTTATCTAAAAACTTTTTTTTTCACGAATTCATAACTTGCCTTAATAGTACCTATAATCGCAAGTAATAAAACAATACAAATACAAGCAAATAGCTTAGCTATACATTATAATAAAAACAAAAATGTAACCATAAGTATAAATTATATTCTGCGGGAGATATTTCAGCATAATGTCAAACATTTTAATTTTATTTAATCCAATCTTAACTCGGACTCTCAAACTAACCGAAAAACATGTTTCGCGAATTAAGTTGAGGTTAACTCTAACCCTAAGATGATCTTGCACTGAAAAACTGGACCTAAGAGTAATAATTTTCGTTTGATCTCTGCACTGATGTCATTTTGTGTTCTTGACTATACTTCGAAATTATATTTTTGAAGATTCGCCTGAGTCAAAAATGTTGAGATTACTCGTTGTTAGCATATATATATTTCGTTTTGACTTCATTAACAGTCAATCCGCATCCGATTTAGGTCCCTAATACTGGAAAATTCGCCAACCCACAAATCAATTCGTTCCTCCGAATATATCTATTTCATCTGCATATCTTAATTAGTTGAACGGACTTTTGATAAATAACTGTTCCAGTGCGGGTTACGGTAAATTAACCACAAATAGAAAAGAGTATAGGTACTTATACAAATTAGAATGAAAATACATCTCGATTTCTAATTGCGTTGATTTGCATATTGTGTTGGTTGACAAGCAAAGGTTTATGCGGGGAGGGGAGCTAAGGCAATAATGAGTTCCAGAAATTCTATGGACGAACACATTAAAACAAAGGCAGAATGTCCAGCAGGAGTTACCAATCAAAGTTCGTGGTACACCAAAGTTGATGACAAAAATACCATCGACCATTCAAATTGCTTTCGACTATAATCTCATAAAGCAATTTTCCATTTAAGTTCTAGTATAGGCTTACCATTTAAAAGGTTATAGAAAGTTTTTACACAGATTTTATCTGCTCACAACTGAAATTATTTAGAAATTGAAATTGAAATATTTATAATAAATAATGCCTCTATTATGGAATCTCAACTTAGTTGTCTTGATGACAACTCAACCACTAACCAACCAAACAAATTCGTATATTGCACAAGACAACTAATTTTAATTGTGTTGAAAAAAATGTTGCCGTCTTTAAGGAGTTGATTTTGTCGAAATCAGCATCAACTGTTGAACATCAAACGTGATTTTTTATTAAACCAGGTGAAATCTGATGTATTAAAATCAAATACAAAATTTATTGCTAAATTGTTTGAACAACTTCTTTTAATACGTTTTTTTGAAAGAATAGCCGCAATTACTCCAATCCATTGGATCCCACTTATTACAACACAACTGTCAACTTACTCCCATAAATATTAAGATACAACTACAAAGTCGACCATTTTGGTACTTGTCTCAGTCTGCTGAGTGACATGACAACTGATTGTCTTTTTGCAGTCAACTGTTGCGGTTGTGTTCAATAATACCAAATGTAAGAATGACCACTTAGCCATAGTTGAGTTGTCTTCTATAAAACGACAAATAGACAACTTTACAGACTAAGATTCAAAGTTGGTGTCGGGAAAACAAGTACTTATACAGTACAGTGTATCAAGTACTTAGTGGCTTCCGCTATCTTAGAGATGAAGAGCATGCACTTACTTTAAAACTTTCATTTGAAGATTTATGAAAATTTATGAACTGAAATAAAACTCTTAAATTGTTTGAGACCAGATGAAGAATATGTAAAAATTGCATTTCTGCTGCAATTACTGTACTGAGACAAATTTTCGACCAAGTCGCACCAGAGCTTAGTTGTGTTTTTATACAGAATAACTAATCGTAAACTATATAATATGAAAACTATCCCATAACAATACACAAGGGACTCAATACATGAATACACAAAATACACAATAAAATAATATCGAAATAAATCTATACCACTCGTTTCGGATCAACAAGCGGTCAAAAAACTATTCAGCAACTCTCTATGGCTACCCACGTCCCACATCCATCGGTTGTTAATATTCACCACAAGTGTGTTTTAATATTCCCTGTTTCATCTTTTGAAGTAGTCCTTTAACTTCATGTAAATACAGCAGGCTCATACAAAAGTTCAACAATAAATTTAAACAATGCCTTTTCATTTCAGTGATTTTCTTACCAACCCTAAAGATGTATTCCCGATGGCATGGAGAGGCCATTCCCAGTTCCAGTATTCAGATTTAGAAGCAACTGCACGAGTATTCTGGTCTTTTGTCTTCAATCAAAGTCAACTTCTAAAATGTTGTTCTCCAAGAAAAGAGAATTTGAAGTATGATCCTTGGCTCTCGTTCGGGGTGATTGAGGTATGAAAGTTTAAATAGTTGGAAGTTCAAAGTTTTGAAATGGTGGTCTGTGTTGTCGAGTTTGCCTTCCTCTGGGCGTTTTGTTTGAATATAAATTCCACAATTTCCCACTACACACACGCCTCCCTTGGGGTAAAAGATTTAATTTCATCTCCATACTGTAGTCCTTGATTGGATGTAATTCACATGATAATGCAGTTAATAAAAAATAGATTGCCTTTAGAATTGTTGGATATAATATACATCTATCTACAACAGACAATCAAATACATGACTGAGATAAAATACGATTTGATTTTATTTGAAAGTTTTATTTTCCTTATGGGTTTGTGGAAGGAATTTTATTTTATTTTTTTAGAGAAATGAAAATAGGGTCTGTCTCTATAAAGACTACCGTGCCAAATTGAATGGAAGAAAACGGATGCTTTCTACTTTGCATAAGAGGTTCATACAGAATTGGATGATTTGTAAGGCGGAGAAGGCTTTTAGATGTTAAGGGATGCTATTTGTAAGTCAGTTTTGTACTTTTTTACAAGTAAAACGTTTCAATTAATGTGAATAAAACTATGAGTGATTTGTTTTTATTATATTGTGGTTAGGCCTTGATGTTTAGTGATGTTTAGTTTTATGAAAAATCTAAAAATCTCCAGTTGCCTTTTATTTTGCATAATCATTGAAGATACTCTCTAAATATATCCTAATTTTTTTTTTATGTGTGCGACACAATTAAAGATACCATAAACTTATGTATATAATTTCCACCTCCCCAGATACTTTTGTGCTGAACTTTCAATAAAAAATTTATTTGACTTTTTCGAACCATATCTCACTTTTTTCATAAATATTAAATGATCAATTCCATTTTAAAGATGAAACCATACATATTCTTCAAAACGCAAATTGTCCATAAAACCCTCATCTAAAATTGATTTGTCTTCTTTTCAACAACCCACCCGAATGCGGTAGATAAAAAAAAGTTAAACGAGTTTAATGATTGGCAATCGTTAAATCCCGCACTCAGTATGTATTTCAATTCGAATTTGAATAAATGCTTGTTATAATAGATATTTTGGAATATCAAAAAATATGTCTGCACAGCATGTGACTCATTTCTCAAGCAAAAATAAAATATGGTAAAGCACACTAAAAAAAGAGCTCTGTCATCATTGCTGAAATTGATGTATTTTCTTATAACAGTTACACCCTATTAGTAGATTCTTTCAATACTCACTGACAAACGAATTCTCAGTAAAATATATTATATATCCTTACAATTGTGGTTTGAGTATATGTACCTTTCGTTGAACATTTTTTCCTTTCCCCTTAGGTTATAAGGTGTACCTTTAATATGTACCGACAAAAAGAGTAAACGAAGAAAACATAAAACCTTGACAATCGAAAATTATTTTCTTTTATACCTTCGAATGTATAGAGATATTCTTTCCTTTATTATGTAAAAGATACATGTTCTCTTTACTTTAAAGAAGTATACATTTTTCTTTAAAGGAAGTTTGTTAAATTTAACTTCCATAAAATAAGATAGAAGTATAAAAGACAGATATTTAGATGTATTCTCAACTTAAAAATGCTAAGAGCGTTATGTATTATATTGTACAATGTTGTTAATAATGTACTGATAGCTATTATGGCTCGTTTTAATATTTTCGATTTTTCGTCAGTTATTTAACATTCATATTTTATTATTTCGTTACTATATTTTTATTAAAGCTAACATTTGTGCTATCATTTTAACAAACTACATAGCATTTTTTGTCTAAAAGCTGTTTCCAGTTTCCATATTAAAGTGATTTAGGTAAACCTGCTATATTTCGATATAAAAAAAACTTATTGTTACTACAACTATTCCGATTACAAACACAAGACACGATTGGTTTCACAAATTAGTTCTTGCGACAAGTTGCTTGGAAGCTTAATACATAAAAAAAGTGCAAGACTGGGTCGCACAAACTTGTTCTTGTAGAAAATTTACTGAGAGTTTAACAAAATAAAATAAATTAAATTAATTAGAATTAAAGTCCTAAATCTGGTGGAGTGAAATAAGGTCCGCGGAATTCAGACCCGCGGTTCTTAATTCCCACTTTGAAAGGAAACAACGCCCACATGGCATTAATTACTTCCCAAAGTTGCGATTAAATCCGCGGGTATTATTTCCCAACAGCTGCCTTATTATACCTAACTCATGTGAAATTCGATTGAAATCGTAAGTGCTGTTCTCGAGAAAAATAAGATTTTCGTTAATTTCTATATTGCAGGTACCGTTTTTTTTAGCCCTACAGTGAACCAAATAGACAAAACCGTTTAAAAGGTTGTAAGTGGCAATATAAACAGACAGACAGACAGACGACGGAATTGTCGGAACTACTTTTTCAATGTTTGAAAAACAATAACAATGGGAAAATAATATTCTGATTTTGCATTTATTATTGAATTTCAAAAAATGCTTTTCCGTAAAATTTCAAAAAATGACATACCTATAACATTTAGTCATCTGAACAAAGAAATATTTTATAATAAATTTAAAAACAAATTTAAAACACGAATATTTTGATTACCAAATAATTACTTCCCGTACTGTGTTGCAGTCTCTTTCTATCATTTTTAGTCTTGTTAAATGGTTTAAAGTTTCAATAAAATATCCGCTGAAATGGAACTTCAAATATCGAAACAGTGTCATTTATTCTATTATAACATTTAAGTTAATCTGTTTTTTTTATGTATGTATAAAAGCCTTGACTGCGTGTATACTATATATAATGTATTTACATAAATATGTTGGTAGCTACTAAACATAAAATAAATGAGAATGATTTTTTTTATTAAGAAAGTGTAAGATAAGCTTTTCTATTTTGCTAAAAAAATGTTATGTTCTATTATTATTTTGTTGACACAAACATATTCGCTATCATTAATAATAGAAAATATAATATGTACGAAGAATAACGATTGACATTTTCACTATTACTCCCATAAGCAGTTCCTTGGGGAAATTCTTGGTACGAATCATTTTGTTGGCGTTTTGCTGTCCCCTCAAGCGGGAAGTTCTCGTCTTACAAAAATATACCATCAATGGTCTTTGTCATTCTCATCGTTCCCGCAAAATAAACATGTCAATTTCCTCTTTTATTCGAGAACAAATATTGTTATTGCTTTAATAAAAAAATATATTCGTTTGGTCGTGTTTTTTTTTTTGGTTTGTCTTGTCATATTGTTAGTCTTTTTTTTTATTCGAAATGTAGTTAAGGCTATCAAAATCGATCCTTTTGCTGGGAATCGTATTATGGATATAAGGAGTCAAGAATATCCTGGATGTCTTCTATTACCTTTTTTATTGCGGCAATAGTGATGTCCTGTCATCCGTTCATTGGTGATCTGATCATTATAGAAAAACAGAAGTAATACTTGTTTGTTTCTTGCTATACCTTGGAGGTTTAAATTGATAGTTGACACCACACCTTGAGCCATTTTCGGTAAAGATATAGATAAATGGTTACACATTATCATCGTTCGTTAAATATACTTTTAAAAAAATACTTTTTCGACTTTTTATTAGCACTTAGTCGATGTTAGAAATAGGTATACCGATATTTAAACAATGATTCACAAAAAATTTAATCACAATCGTTCTACACATTTTTTAGTAGTAATTAAAGACTTTTCGGCTTAAATCATATTTCGACGAAAATAATTTTAAAACTACCGTCCGGTTATTTTTAGTTTTGAATTTGTAATAAATTATTGTTGGAACTACTGTAGTCCAGTCAACGCTTTTAACACCGAAAATTTCGACCTATTTTAGTTTTTTGCCAAAATATAATAAAGTTTTGCACTAAAAGCACTAAAATTTCTGCATATGTGAAAAAAACAGTTTTTGTGGTATTTATTCGCTTTTCGCTTGTTACTCGAAAACTATGATTGTCATAACAAAAAAAAAAATTACAAAACTTTATTGAATTCTCTAATAAATGGACACCCTAACCACTTATATTGGTTGAAACGTGTACTCGCTATAGACCGCATTGAAATGTTATGTCATATACGTCACGAGCCCCTATAGTCCAGTCATTTGGTAGTTTTACCTGAAAAGTTTTGGAGGAATTTAAACTTCTGAATTTTCACTTTTCTACCTCGTATCTTCGCTGCCATCTTGAAATATGGCAACCAGAAACAGTTTGGCCATATCTCCTCTCCTATTAAAGTCCCAGTAATTTTTGTGTGCGACTGATATTTTCAAGCGTGAATTTATTCCTTCGTAAGTAATTTGAAAGTTGGGACCTGGTATGGTTGATTTATAAATTAAGTAATATAAAAACAAAATTTCGATTTGTGTGTTTATAGGCCAGAGTCATTCAAGGCAAACAAATTGTTTTAGGTAACAAAAAAATTACACTGCTATGCATTTGTTGTATGTTGTTAGGATTAATACCAACAAATTAAACCCAGTTTGCAGCTTCGAAAGACTTGTGCTAACTTGGTGGTTGAAAAACCTTCAATTTCTTGGACTTGAAGAAGACAAAATTTCCTAACTAAGGCGTAACCGCAGTTCTGTAGGTATAATACATTCTACAATACATCAGCACTTAAAAAATTGACCTTTTTCCTAAAAATGTAATTCCTTAAATGTAATTAATTTTAATCGCCTTCGGGCGGCCACATGGTTCAGCCATAATAAAAACTTGATGTAAGTTTTTTGTTGGAAATTTAATGTTTTAGAAGGTAGTAGCCTCGAAAAGTGCAAAACTTTATTATATTTTGGCAAAAAACTAAACAAAAAACTAAAACTAAAATGAATATGTTTTTCCTTTAAGTAATGTATTACTCTTCGCTTCGTTGTTCGCTTGTAGCAAATCCAAATTTAATTTTACTAGACAGCCTAATGCTTGTACCAAGATAATAAGTGACTGATGTATGGCTATCTAGGTATTAATAAATAATAGAAAAATGTGTTGAGTCAAGTCTTATAGATAGTCGTTTACTACTTCGGACAGATGTTCTCTGGTGAGTCCAGTTCAACCATTCTGTCCAACTCTGGATATTCTTGATCCCAAGTAAAAAAATTCAAATTCGAAGTTACATCTTTCTTGGGAATAGAGTTTCGTGTTTCTTGTCCTATTTGTAGACAATCTGATTCACTGCTGTTTTGGATTCTTACTTTCTACTGGCAAACGCAATGGGCCACTTGCATAAGAAAAAGAATTAATTGTTTACCACTATCAAAATCAGGAATAAAGCCGGCGATGTCGATGGCAATTCTTTCAATTTTTGTAGCTACTGGCTTTTTACTGTAAAATGTTGTACTTGAGCTTTCAGTGAGGAAAGTTATTCACGAACTAATCAATCGTACAATTTGCCGATACTGGAGAAACTCTCCTAAGGCGACTTCGATTCTCAGAGGATGTTTTAGAAAACGCTATTGTAATTTTCATTGCTGAATCCATTTGAAATGTAATTATTAAATGAAATGAAAACTTCACAGTGTGATATGAATGATTCCAACAGGAATCAAATGAACAAAAAGAGCCATAGTTACGTTATGTTCGATGTTGAAATGAATGAAGATGATTAAATTAAGCAAGTTGTGTGTAATTTATAGATATGTAGATGACTCTGGTCCTTAGATGAGGCTTAATTTGGGCTATTTCACGGAATATGTTAACCCGTGCCCTAGGCCGTTTGGGACTCAAAGAAACCCCACAAGAAATAGTACGGATCAATGATGCAACTTGACCACAATATATTAAGGCATTTAATGATTTGGCAACATCAATTTTTTTCACAAATTAAAACATCAACAAATCAATTATTATTATTTGCCAAACCAAATAAATTTACTTGACAGTCAGCCTGATTACAATTATACTGAGATATGAATCACATTTTCCTCACTTAATTTATAAAACAAGAAACTTCACAAATGATTACATATCCATTAGTTATGGTGATTAAAATAACCGTAAAATGTTGTTAGTTGCGATAAAATTACTGCGTACAAATTAAAATTGTCATGCTAAATCTATGTCCGCAAACATTTTCCTTCTGCTCAAGTAGAATCATGATGAAAAAGATTAGTTTCTTCTTAATTAGAGAGCAATCTACACATATGTTTACCTGCAATTTATAACTATTTATAAATGTAAAACTTTACCAGTTACTCGCGTCTCAATAGATATTACAATTCACATATTTTCTGAATCAGTTTTTTTTTTGTTTTTGATAAAAATCTTCATACCAAAAGTCTCATGTAGATTTTTCGAAAGATAACTATCTACAACCTCATTTCATTTCGATCTCAGTCAAACTGATTGCTTAAGATATTCTGTTGTGGTGTCTGTAATAACAAGACAATTAATTAGAAAACAATCAGCAAGATGATTCATATTCTGTGTTGTTGTTATTTACATTTAACCCGTTACATTTAGATTGTCAATTTTTTGGATAGAAAATTTAATAAATTTATGATAAATAATTTATTTACAGAGCCTAGCGCACTGTCGGTCTCTGGACAAGAACCCTCATCTATTCCTCCTACCCACGAGAGTTGTGATGAATCTAAGGAAATACAAGAAGGAGGGTCAAGGCGAAAAACAGTTAGGTCTGCAAGGTGATACTGTTGTTGAAGAAGAATTACCTCAACAACTGCAAGAAGCTAGTGTTACATTCTCTATTAATGACAGAAAGGCATCGGGAAATTTTCTACAACAACAAATTTTCTATAAATACATCAAATCTTATTGAAGCAATTAATGATCCATTTGAGAATTCGACACAAAATATTATCGAATTGAATGAACAAGCTGCTGCTGTGGCTAATGAAACCAAGGTAAGTTTGATTTAATTTTTCCAACAATCAAATTTTAACCTTTGATTATTATTAAAGCTCAGAAGCTCACATAAAAAATCTCATTATAATATCTGCCAATTTTGTATATTTTTAATTTGTTTATTTCAATTTAATAAACTTTCAGGACGACAAACTCGAACAAGAATTACAAAATCTGAATATATCGCAGAGCTCAACACGGGAGAAGTTAGATAACATTGAAGACGACGAAGAATTTGAAATGAATTCTCGGCTCAATCCAGAGGCAAAGGAATTCGTTCCTATATTCTCGCCACCTTCGGCAACTGGGGATTCGGCCAATGAATTTGGAAGTAATGGACCAATCCCGCAACACTTTAAAGAAGAACTTATTTCTCAGTCTCCTCGCAAGGGTCGTGAATTAAATATGAAAGACATTAACATCCCAGCAGATAATGAATTTGATCAGGAAATCGCTCACAAACCCCATGGTCTGCCGGGTGATGAAATTATCATTGAACCAGCTGAAAATGGTTGTGGATTATTCCAAGAGATGAACTGGAAAGAAGCAATGCATGGTTCAGAGAAAGAAGAAGGTCCTTTGATTGATAGTCCTGAAGTTGTTGACAATATTGCCGCTCCAAATGTCTGTGAATTATCTGCACCAGTTGATTTGGAAAATGCCGGCATGAAACAGTCTATTTACATTGAGAACAATAAATCGAACGATGAGTTCAACACCGTTCAATTGTTACCACAGGAAGAAATTGAGAGTGAAAATACTTCCTCTGATAGGGAAGAGGAAAAAGATGTTATAAGCAAGGAAGGAGTAAAAGAGATCCTTAAATTGGCCAGCGATAAAGAGATTATTGAGAGTAGAAACCAAGAAGCAATTGAACAAAAGAGTGAACAGATGTTATTGAGTCATGACAAAGAATTTACAAAAGATGTTCAAATGGAAATAGAAACAGTTCCAATTAATGGTGTTAAGATGGCCCCCGAAGACATCCCTACTGGGGAACTACTTGTTCCAATTGCAGAACCTGTTATTGAACAAACCCCTGAACCAACTGCACCAGCTGCAGAATTTGCATCTATAGTTTCAGTAGCCCAAGTAGCCCAGGAAGGACTTATTTTGGATGCAGCCGTTGCTACTGTTGTCGCTGTAACAGATGCAGCTGCAGTCAAAAAAGTAGAAGCCGAAAAGAACCAAAAGAATTTGAGAAAGACTTCATCAGCCACAAAATCAAAAGTTCCTGATACCAAGAAGCCAGCTGTTGGTGCAGCTGCTAAAACTTCCACAGTATCATCAATTGCAGCTAAGCGTACATTGGCCGAGTGAAAGTAAAAACATAATTTATTTGAAAAGTAGTTAATTTAATTTATTTTAATTTTTTTACTAATAAAAATTAATAATATCGTGGGGTTAATGCTAAAAGTCATTAAGTGCCATTGAAAATAAAGTTTACTTAGAGACTTTTTGCAATAACCCCACGGTATCATTATTGAGTCTGCCAGGGTGTTCGGCTCAAAATATTTGTCTGCCTTTTTGATTACATGATTATAATGACATTTCGAAAAGTTTAGCATTTTTTCCAACCTTGATGAAATGACGTTACTTACCCCTTCCTTATTTTCTCGACCTTCCCCGCAGTCTGCCACCATCTTCGTATCACCTTATTTGTCTGCCATTTTGATATGTTGCATAATATATTATTAAACGTCATTATACCAAAATCAGCTTTGATGAAATCACGTTTTTGGTCTCATTTTTTTGAAGCCTTTATCCCCCCATCGGCAGCTTCTCCACCAACGAATAAGTGGCAGACAATTCATTCAATGTTTATTTACATATATTCATTTTATTCAATGACACTAAAAGTTTTCTCAATGAAATGACGTTACTTTTTTGTAGCTGGCTCTTAGACTATTAACATTGAGATCTTATGAGGTGGCCGCCGTGTTGTGCCTATAGAAAGCTTAGGAAAGCCTTCCGGTTTTCGATTGATCCATATCGAAGGTGAAATTAATGGCGCAGGGCATAAGTTCCTGGGACATATGTAAGTCCCAAATTTATTTTTTGGGACTTATGTCCCACCCGGTCGGGACATCTCAAAGATGGGACATAAGTTCCAACATTTAAATTTTTCTACAAAAAATCAAAAAAATATTGCTAATTATGTTTAGAAAAACTAAACAAACGGTTTGATGGATAAAATAAAAATATTCGTATATTATTTCATTTACAAATAAAAAACAAAAATATTTTCCTTTTATAACAAAAAACGACAAAAAAAATTAACAAAACAAATTAACTTTAGAAAAAAACGCAAAAAATAAGATAAACTTTACATATAGTACTGTTGTTTTACTTATTTCAAAACTGTAATTTTTAAAGTTATATTTCTGTGAATTTAAGAAAAGAATCTAAGAAGATTCAAGTTCTTGCGAATTTGAAAAACTAAAACAAAAATCGAGTGATTTTCCGTCAAGTTTGACGGAAATCCGAACCGGAAAAATAAAATTTGTAATGAATTTTTTTAAAATTTACGTGGTTCACGCTTTCTTGCATAAAGAAAATGTCAAACTATTGCTTGAGGGCTATATTTTTGGTTGAAAACCACACCAAAGTTGCACTTCCGAAACTCGAATAATAATGACAAAAAAAAACGTTTATCAAAATAATTTAAAAAAAGAAGATTGTAAATTTGGAAAACTAGTTAAGTCTTAACTCAAAAGAAAATTTTATAAGAATCCATTAGCAAATTTGATCTGATAAAATGAGTTTCGTTCCAATTTCCATCGTTTCTTGACAAATTATATCGACGCGATATTTACGATTTGTGAAAGTGATTTTACAAATATTAGTAACGATAGTTGACAACAAAAAATGCTACAAGCTTCTTCAAAATCTAATTGAAAGAAGTTTAACTCAACTGAATTATTCTTAATTATCTTAATTATTTTAACCTTTAAGGAAAAATGGTCATACGAATGCAACGACATCAGCATTTAGTTGGTCTCAGACATGGAAGAATCCAAACCTGGGAGGCTTATCGCTTGCCTACGTTTTCTAAGTTCAACCCGCAGCGAACTAACAACTAAATCCATTAGTGGCTTTGAAGTGAAAAAGGTTTGGTCCCATTTGAGATAATTAACATCGTTGAAAAAGATAGACACATACATATTTTGACTCATGATTTTACCATCAGTCTTTTCTCTTTCCTCTTATACTTAACTCAATACTTTAATTTGTGAAAATTAATGAACGTCAATAATAAAATTTTAAATATACATATGTAGTTTATTTGACGTAAAACTCATTATTTTACAGACATTTTTAAGAAGAATTCGTATTCTAAAGATGACGATAGACAACCTGTAGCGAACATAATGAGATAATTCTATGAAATTTACTATGCCTCACGGTTCATTTAATACCTAGTAATACGTTTATTGTTCTTCCTTTTGTTTGGTACGCTTTGACTGTTGTGTAAGAAGTCTCCTCAATGTTTTGTCTTCCATCCAACCAACGTAAACGTTTCACTGAACCTTTTATTTAACAACGCTGAATAGCTTTTAATATTAACTATGCTTTCTTATAAAAGTTGTTTCATGCAATGAATGAGGGTAAAAGATAGCTGAACCCGAAATAGAACGTTTGGTGTTCTGGAATACACAACAAATATACAGACGAAATTAAATGTTTCACTTCCAAAGCTTTTCAGGAGAAAAAAAAATCAACAGCCATTACTTCCACAAAATTCTTTAAGCCTAATGTGCACGACTGCATGCCAATAAGCCACTGTGGAATGACTAGACCTATGTAATTTACCAAGCTATGTTATTTCTCAGTTTTATGAATGAAAATGTGTATAGTACTAACTTTTGACTTGTAATTTAGTGAATATGGGTACATGTTATTTTTAAATCTGAAAAGAGTTCATGTCTGTACTTGAATACGAGTAATTTATAAAAGAAGCACAAAACACGATTTCAATTGCAAGTCATTATTATTCAAAAAGGAATTCAAGTGAAACAAAAAAATAATTCAAAATTATTACCTTAACAGTGCTTTCTTCAGCGTTTAAAGATTTACTTGGCCAGGGTTCTTCAAGCAATGAGGAAAGTAGAGATTGTCCCCAATTTTTCCCTCTTGCTGATGGCCATTGACGACCATATTAATAAGGTGAGGCAAATTATGAAGCAAGGCAAAATCGTCATCTTCTGTTTGAAAATAAACAAGCTCTGACAATGGCAATATCCTGGCTGTATCCAAGGAACTTTGTTCATTCTTAAGATCCGATACCCCGCTTCCTACTGACCATACCTGCTGTTGAGTATCACCAGTGGAAGAAAAATGTAAACCTGACGATATAATTAAATAAAATAACTCATTTGATGTAAGAATTCTCTAGATATAAGGCATGCTTACACTTGCGGCGAATAATGAAAAATCTAGAAATCTTGTTGATGTTATATATTATAACTATAAGTTCCAGATCAGTCACTTTTATCAAAAAAAATACAGGTGCTCAGCTGAAAATATCAAATATTTCAGCTATATATACTACAAAAGCTGTGAAATCTTCCACAAGGATTAAACCTATAAAGTAATTGAAAATTTCTCAAACGTATATAAATTACATGTGTGTGTAGGTATATATGTAACTATCGTATCTAAAGCATGATATTCCGGACCCAAGCAAGTATGAACTCTATATAGTAGAATCCTTAACGGTATAAATGTAAAACTTCTTCTACAGCTAATTGGAAGTTGCAAGTTTGATTCATTTTTGCTGTCAAATTGGATGGGAAATCGAAATAGGAGAACCAACCAAGGCTATGAGATCCAATACACAAGCTCCATCCATAAGGATGCATGATGACAATTTTCTGTCAACTGAATAGCAACAACCTGCAAAGTCAATTATTTTAGCATGGATCTGTGCCGGAAGAAGGTGGGTGAGTACTATTCAATATAAAACACACAGGCACACAAGTAGTGAGAGTTTCAATACGTGTTGGTATTTCCCTCGGGATACTAAATTGAATGAAGCAATTTTCACTGCAAGTCGTACAAATTTTCTGTCACCACGTGTGCAATGCAACATCATCATTGATGGCTTAAAAACGATACCATCGGTAACCTACATGCAAATGCATCAGAGACAGAGTATAGGCAGAGAGAGCATGCCACACACTTTGTGACGTGGAGGCATCGGGGTTTGTGGGTATATATGGACTTTCACAGCAAAAAGAAATTCATTGAATACGAGATATTTTTGAAAATCCAATTTGGAAACTGTGTCAAAACGATCCATTGTGATGACAAAAAATTTATGAGAGAGAGGTTAACATAAAAATGTCGACAAATAATGATTGAAGGTGGATGTGGTTTTGCATTACAGTAGAACAGGAAATGAATAATTTCAGTAAGTACTCACATATTAAAAAAAAAAAAGGATTAAGGATGTGCCTCGTTTTTAACTTGATTTCAGACAATGTTTCCTAATGTGTATACCTACTGTAGATGTTTACTACCGATGTATACTTACCGATGTACATATTTAGCAATTTAGGATGAAAAACAAGGGAATTTTAATATTTAAAATTTCAGGATATTTTTATGGCAGGAATACCAATTGGAAACACGCTCGGATGTTTTATCAAAATACAAATTCTATTCACTATCTTCATAAAAAAAATGAAAATAATTCAACTTAATTGTAGAATTTTAGAACAGTAAAAGCTGCATTTTAATGTAGAACTTTGTTTCGATTTCTTGAAAAACATACAAAAAAATCGGGCCCTGGCTAAATTTTAGGGGGTCAAAATTCAGTTTTTTGCAAATATCTTGGAAATATGAACTTTTTGGAAAAGATTTTAAGAAATAAATGGTAAGGTATATAGCTTATATAATTTTCTACAAAAAAGTTCTTAACACTTTTTATCGAACCATCGATTTCGAGAAAAACGTGTTAAATTTATACAAAATCTGTTATTTTTACAACACTGCACTTTTTCCCTAGTATATTTGGAGCCTAATCTTAAGGCGCACGAATTTGCTGTCTTTGAAAACTACTTGTTGGGACTACAAAATTTTAATTCATAAAATTAAGTAGCTTAAAACTTTAAATGTCATCTTGTGTTTAATGTTTCATTTAATACCTACAAGATTTAAATGAAATACCTAAAAAACCGTTAGCGTAGCTATTGTGCTGCGAATACATCGTTGACAAATCAAAATCAATGTGCCAATTTGCATACCATCGCATGCACATGTGCCACGAACGTGTCTTGTCCAAAAAGTCTTTTTTCGTTGTGTTAAAATAAAATATATTAATAAAATAAATTGAAAAATCTGCAAAAAATATTCCCTTATTCCACAAAAATATATAATTATAAATCTGCTCAAGTGAATCCGAATATATGCATAAATACGCACATCAAATTAAAGCCCATATCAGCCTCAGCCCATCCAAAAAAAAAGCAAAAAACCGCGTGGAATTTAATGGTTCTAAAACTCAATGTTGTCTTTTGTTAAAGCGTAACATACCCCTTATGCCACTATCTACCCAAGTAGCATTTTGTACCTATTAAGTTACAAATTTATTGTATGTCGTTTACAATTCATATACAGTTGCTGAAAAAATGTTTTGTATGTTTACATTAACTAATTGGATGATTGGTAAACAAATTGTAACACACAAAATGTTGTTGAAACAACACATCTTCAAACGTAAACGTACTGTAAACCAAATTTCGTAAATGTTAAACCAATATCACAAAACATTTACATTTGTAGCACTTTTGTAAAGCTATTATCAAAACTTAACTGTTACAAAACGTTTACAGTAAATAGTCACAGTACATCTTCAAACGAAAACGTACTGTAAATCAAATATTGTAAATGTAAAATCAATAACACGAAACGTTTACATTTGTAGCAGTTTTGTAGAGCCATTATCATAACTTTACTTTTACAAAACATTTACAGTGAATAGTCACATCACATCTTCAAACGTAAACGTACTGTAAAACATTTCATTTACAGATTATGTAACACCTATAGCATTGGTCGGCCATATATGACTGACACTTGTATAGAGGAAACTGAAAAACTTTCCATTCTCGGAATGTGTGTTACCAACCACCTTCTGTGGAATGATCACATATTTGATGTTGTCAAAAACGCTGCGAAATGCTTAGGTTTCTTAAGACGATGCAAGAACTTTTTTTCTCTCAATATGATCTGGCTGTTGTCTATAAGGCGTATATTCGGCAAAAACTAGAGTACAATTCTCATGTCTGGGCAGGAGCTCCTATAGCTTATTATAATTCAGAAAAGAGCCTTAAAATTGATAGGGGACTCGAATATAACGGAAACTTTTGTATCACTTGAACCCCGCCGAAATGTTTCTTGCCTCTCTTTATTTTATCGCTTTTTTTTAAAGAGTGCTCCGCCGTTCCTCCCGTGAAACAATTCAACCGCAATACTAGTACTGCAAGGAATGCCCACCAGTTCACCCTTGAGCCCAACTTCGGTTGAACAGTTAAGAACAGAGATTCTTTTTTTAGCCGCACTATACGAATGTTGAATGCTTTACCCGGCTTTGTTTTTCCCCACCATTTTAATCTTCAAGCATTCAAAGCCAATGTGCATCGGTATCTCTTTTCAACCCCTACCCGAATTTCCTAATTGCCCTGTGTTAATCATATACATATATGTAAAGGGTATTCATAATCCCTTGAGTGCGAGCAAAATACATATATAAAAAAAAAATGGTTAGTCGTTTTCAATAAAATTTGAAAAAACTACTAATTATGCAAAGTCATTTCACATCTCGTTCCTCCTAAGCAAAGTCAAAATTTTTTGAAGTCAGCCACCAAAAAGTTAAATCCTTGAAAGCATTAACGGCATAAAACAGAGGGGTCTTACCACATATATATATAAATCATAAAAGGTACACAAAATACCTCCTCTTTATTCACAAAAAGCTTCCATAAATAAGTTTGTGATTACATTAATGGTACAATGCATCATCCTTAAAACAAAAGTTGAATTACCCAATCACTCTCATTCTCATCATAAGAGGTTATAGTTCGAAAACTCAGAGTTTCCCAAATATATCCCATTCCCGGCCATACCTTTTTAAGTGTGTTCTGCTAATTAGATATACAATATCCATTTTCCCAAAAGGGTGCTCGCTCGTGCATGAATACTTTGGCTTCTAGTTCCAAACTTTTGTTTTAGACCACTTACAAGCAAAACCACTCCATGACACTCATTCTAAATGGTAACATTACATACTCCTCGAACAAGACAATAATGAAATCGCTATCCTCACGAAAAGTCAATGTACCACAGCAAATTAACGAGATTAAGCTTTCAATTAGCTGAAATTCTTCAATTCAACAATGGAATTCAACACGCTCGATTGAGGAAACTTAATAAAGCTCACGATTTTGTCCAACGAAGCACTCCAAAAATAAAGCATTGCCAAGAAAACCATCCTGTTAAAAATAAAAAAAATAAAAAAACTTTCAACCATTTGGAAAACCACAAGTGAATATAGAAGGTAAGGTAGTCCTTTATCGATGATGTGGTTTAATCTCGTCTTGTGAAGAACACACAACTAAACTATCACAATTACAAGTGATGCACTAAAAGACGTAATATTTTGCCATTGCCTTTAGTGTCAGGTGGTGTCCTGCAACCAGATTTCAAAATGAGGATAGAAAAAATAAAAAAAAAAACAACAAGGGAAGAAAGTGAAGAGGAAGTTTCCGATTCGATTTCATCATTTTATTTTGGTGTCGATAAATTCCCAAATGAAATGCATTTCGAGAAATCACCACGAATGAACAAGTGCAGGCAAAGGTGATTCAAAGTGAAAGGAAAAACTTTTAATTCTCAGATGCAGTTGCAACGATAGGAACAAAAAAAAACTTATAGGATTGGTTTTTGATATTTTTAATAAAATGTATTCGCGTGGAAAGGATTGTCCCCTTGATCGAGCCCTTGATTTATATACTGTATGTACATCTGTGTCTTCAGTCTTGATATCTTGATTTTTGATTTATGGAAATAGCTTTACGTTTATACATACCTAGTTGAATGCAACACTGTGATAAGTTATATTTAGTGATTTAAAAGATATTATTGCTGGAAAACAATGGATGAGTCATTGGAATTTATTTGATTAAATAAATTTATTCGATTAAACAATTGATAGAATATTATTTTCAAAAGCTACTAAAGTTAGGCTGGGCATACTTTACAAACAAAATTAAACCTGAAAAAATTTCCTATACAAAAGTTGTATCCAAAGTTTATTCGTATCTTTAATAGTTTCTGGGATATCAGCTTAAAAAAATAGCTAATATGTGAACAAAAGATAGTAACACGAGCATTTGTGGACTGTTCTACTAATCCCAATGTATACCTTTATGATCAATTTGCGAAGATAAAAATCGTTGATAATGATTCTTTCTCTCACCAGCCACAATAGTCAAGATCACGTCATCTTAAGTTATTTTTATTTTATATTCACTTTTAAATTTAATAGCACTATGAGCACTTGTTGTTTCGAACTCTTCGAGGCGAGCGGGTGAACGAATTAGTGATTGATCAGTTGCCATAGGACTCTTCTTTGTAAGAAAAAAAGCGGGGAATTAGTGCTAGAATTTTTAGATTTTTTTCAAATTTGTATTGATGCATTTTGACATTTGCTATTCTGAAAGTACGAAATACATAGTTTGAATTTTTTTTAAATTTTATCCAATTTTGAGTGGAAATTTCAATTAGGCGCCTACCTATGAAGTAAATTTTAAGCAGACCTATACAGGTTTATTTTTATACATTTTACTTTTTCAAGATGGCAAATTTTAGGCTGCACATTAAATTCATTACTGAAATATAGAACTTTAGTTGCACTATGCAAAATTATTAACAAAAATAGTCCGGACTATCTTTCAAACATAATAAGACATGCCAACTCTCAAAGATCTTTGCAACTAATAACACCAATACACAAATATCTAATAAGCAGTCGACAATTTTTCGTTTATGCTATTAACCTGTGGAATCTTCTGCCATTAACATTGAAGAGAGAACAAACAACAAGATGCTTTGAATCTAAAATGTTTAATCATTTTGCCAGGGAGCAATAACGCGGTTTCGCTGAAATTGTTTTTCTTTTGTTTTTTTTTTTTAAGAATCAATATCGTCTTTCCATTTTTTTAATTTTAGAAGGTTATTATAGCATTAAATAAAAAACACCAATTTGTTTACCAAATAGGTACCTACCTTATTTTTTTTAATGCAATATTTTGAAAACGTATTGACGGATTTTTATAAAACTCAGTTTTTACTTTTGTTAAAATGCCCCATGAGGAATTTGTCAAACGATTATTCTGGTTTGGGGTTACCCTGTTGGTAGGTATTATCATTATGGAGTATGCCATTGTAAGTAAAATGTTTTACATACTCCAAGTTATAGGTACCTATAACGTAGAAACCGCTCATTAAAATACTTAGCTATAGGTATAAATTCTAAAATCATTCAGCAAAACATCGAAAGATAGTGAATATCATACCTACCTACAACGTTCATAATTTAAATTCATTGAAGCATTTTTCATCCAGGACACATTCAAACTAAGCTATTCAACAAAACAGACGAAATGAGTCAATAACAACACAAAGCACTGCCACGTAGTCATCGCTACATCCTTTCATTGGAGCATCAGAGACGGTTAAATATAATACAGAAGAGGTAGCTATGTATGTATGTAGGTATATATAAAAATTTATTTATATCTCGTGCTTTGAAACACGTCCTATTCACAAACGTAAGAAGACATCTCATTGCTACATGACGACGACAAGGACACCCACAGCTGCTTTTGCCAAGCCATTGACATAGCATTTTGCTTGATTTAATTCATTTTCCAGAACAGAAATATGAAACAGGATCTTTCTGTACAATTGCACGTACAAAGTGTGATCAGAAATAAGCCATATCACAATTTACCGCTGAGGAGCACAATATAGACAAACGTACTATTGTTCTTCTATACTAAAACAGTTCATCCTTACACAGCGAAGTGAGTAATAAAAATAAATTCTAACAAATATCGTGGAAATAATTTACCCGTTTAAATCCATGCATAAATTTCAATCCTGCCTAAGCAGATGGTGTTCTACATTATAGTAAATTTTGCGATGTCTCCCTTATCCTGCACGGATAATCCGTTTGCTATACGTTACCATCCGCGCCACAACGCGCTTCCAGCAGCTCAATTCTGTATTATATTTTTGCTTTTATAATTTACTGCCCCCACGAGCAATTTGTCAAACGATTATTCTATGCCTTTAAGGACCATAGAATAAGTATCCCTATTCCTGTGTCCTTGCATGCAAAAAGCGAAAAACATGATAAGAAAAACGAAAGAACTATTCTTTTTATGATGCTATTAATGTGTGTGACTCGAGATTAAATGTCTTCAAAGTCTATTTAACTGTCTGTGAGCAGATCCATGGACTTTCCTTTGTCACTGCTGCTTTTCCGGTTAACTTCCAATGTTAATTTAATTCTATTGTGTTCAAGGACATTTGCGGTCCGTTGAACTGTATGTGTTATAATTGAAGTTGTAAAGATTATTCTGTTATTGAGCTGGACGTAATACGTCTACAGATTGTGTGTGATGTATAAAGTAAATTTATTTATTTAAAGATGTTTTAAAATTGGATAAATTGTTGAAAACATAATTGTGTTGTTTTCGCTGTTGAAAAAAAAGTTACTTTACTCAGCACAGTGGAGGAAAAATTAGACGTTAGAAATGTTGTTGAAAACGTTGGAGCCGTCCTCGAGAAAGCTTGCCGATAACTGTTAATTTTTTTTTCCCTATAATCAGAAGTATAAAATAGTTTTTTCGCGATGAAAACGACTTTAACGTTTTTGCTACGTGACGTGTTTTACTTGACGCTTAGTTAATTTAAATATCTTTGTTTTTTGTTTACAAAAAATCACAAAAAAAAAAATTATGACAAAATTATAACTCCATATAGGTAGGCAATTAAAATTAAAAAAAGAGAAAGTATTGATTTAAATTTAAAAAAAACAAGAAAACTCCTATTTAAAAAAAGAGGCAAAATATGTTGCGGTCAATCCACTGGCGGACTAAGGGGGGGGGGGGGGCAATGTAAAAGGTTGAATACTTAAATTTGCAGGTTAAAACTTTAAAATTTTAATCTTTTTTGTTTGAAGAAGAAGTGAGCCTACTCATTTTCTTCTTTGGGTACTACTCTACTATTCAATCCATATCTTGCACTTTCAGAAACGTGGACGTGGAGAGAGAGGTGAGTCTATTCAGTATACCAACAGTTCGTTACCTTCGTGGAGAAGTTTAAGTGCCCAGTGGGTTTGAACTGTTTCTTCAGCGGTTGCTAGATGTGACACCACCTATGCCCTTTTATGGCAGGAAAAAAATCAAATCGTGGGCTCAATTTTAGAAGAGGAAGGACCTGATGCGGACTTAGCTGGTCATCTTCTTTGTAACTGATGAAACTCCTGAGAACATGCTCCGATATACATATATTTGATCTGTTCAGAAAATCATGAGGAGGCTGAAGAAGAACAAGAACTTGAAGATCTTGACGAACCTGGCCCAGACCTGAAAAAAAAAATGTAGATCATATAAACAAAAATATGAAGCATAAAAAAAACGCGGGTAAATCAGAATTAATTTTTTTTATTCAAACAAAGCTTATAATTGATTTTTCATTTATATGAAAAAAGGGGAAAAAGAGCAAATCTTACCAAGAAAGATGCACTTATTTTCAATTCACCATTGCTTGCAGTTCATTTTGTATGACCCAAAATTTTTTTAAACCTTAAAATTTAATTCATCCCGAAATAGCAATCGAGATTCCATTGATAGTCCGGCCAAACGGTAGCTTCACGTTACAAAAAATATACAAATGGAATTTTTTTTCGAATTCTATGTTATTTTGTTCGCTGAATCCGAATCTGAATAAATCCAGCGAAATTTCCTGGTGCGTTTTGAGATATCCGCGAAAAACCACGAAAAATTGCATATCGAATAGTGAATTCTGACTTTTTTTCAGAAACGAAACGAATGTTTTAATTTTTATTTTTTATTTTTTGACAATGAATTGATACAAACATTTAATAACGTAAATGGCGGCATTTTCTTCTTTGATGCGCCCGGTGGAACTGCAAAGAAATTCATGATTTCACAGATTTTGGTTACCTACGTTTCGCTTATATGGGATGAGAGTGCATAATGGCTTACAAAAGCGCATTGGAAGCTCTAAATCGCACGTTGAAAGATTATCGGTGGCGCAATCAAACGCTGGTCTAGTAATTTCAAGATCAACTCCAGCAGATGAATTGAACGCTTGTCTAAAGGACACGGTTCTAATGGCGATAAGTAAAAAAAAACATCCGAGTTGCTTTACAAAATGACCAGTCCACTGCAGAGTTTTCCAGGCATTTGTTCACAATGGTGTAGACTTAGTCACAGGCATTGATTTTCCCCCGAATTTCCGCAACTTTACAACGATACTGGAAGAGCTCATTTTGAGTGTTTTTCCAAATACCGCTCAGAATTATGAACGAAAAACAAGGATGTAGATTATTCGAATTTCGTCATGTTATTGCATTTAATAGAATTTTTGAATAAAGAATTTTAATTGACCAAATTATAAAGCCTAGGAGTTATTGTTTTCATGACATTAACGAATTTGGGCAGAAAGAAATGCGCCGGGTCAGCTAGTATTTTAATAGTGGAACAAACAAAACCAAATGTTTTTTATTGCTTAATTATCTAAGATCTTGAGGAGTTTTCCATGGCTTGTCGACATTTATTAAATACTTTACAAATACCTATCAAAACTAAACTGACGTCAATAACTCGTCCTTTGCGTAAGTGTTTAAGAGGCCACCCATGTACCCACGGAAACCTCACTATTAAAACAACGTTTTTCTGTTTCACAACACAACTGTGAAAATCAAAATCAAACTTTGGTCCATCAGCTAAAAAAAACCTTAGGTACAGCAAACCACATAAATTGAGCTTTGTTTTCTAACACAAAAGCGGAACGAACAATGACACTAAAGGCGTGAAATGAACACAAACCGGGTGGATTCCATAAACAACAAACAATTGAAATGATGTACACAAATCCTCCCTTAGCCCACTCCCACCAGATGCTGAATTCAGGAATCCCTTTACCCCTGATTCCGCTCCGTTAACAATGATTCTGAGCGTGACACTAGAGTGACGAGCGGTATGGAGTTGACTGATTTTTGAAGTTTAATATTCGTGAAGCATCATTATTCCCGCTGGTTGAATCTTGGAAATGGAAATACAACGACAGTGATTAACACGTCGCAATTTATGACAAACTTGAGTCCGGAAATAATGAGATAACAATAGCAACGGGAATAAAAGTTCCATGCTCCATTCCATGCACGGAGCACACTGAGGCTCTATAATGTTTGAAAATGTGCGGAATGGAAGTATGAGCATGATAAAATTTCATTTAAGTTTATGAACTTTAAATTTAATTATTGAAAAACATTTCTCATAAATAGATCTCAAACTTCTTAGTATAGCAAAGCATTTTGTTCCTCTACATAAACTGGAGGGTATTATGAGAACAGAAGCTATTCAAAGGAAGCATCATCTTAATGTCTCCACAACTCCTATACGTGCCAGCAGTATTTACCTATTTGATATTCTTGCGCAAACATTTATTTGGGACCTACCTACCCCCCCCCCTCCCCCACTCCGGCATTAATGCTAAAGGTTGTGATTGCTTAATTCGAAACGAAAGGTAGCTCCTAAAGTGTGTCCTTTCATAATGGTAGAAAATATGAAAATTCATTTTCCAAATGATTCCCTCCTGGTTGTGGGAAAAGAGAATATAATATGGAATTTGCATTGAGTGGAGGATGTGTGTGCATTTTAAAGAGCTCTGTGGGTATCTTAATTATAAGATTGCTGGCATCAACACATGAATTAATATTGTTGCCTCACAATTTTGAAAAATTAAACTTGCTCTGGGAACTCATATACTTAGTAAAATTTTAAAGGATTTCAAATGAATTTAAAGTAGGATTTTAACTTTTCCATGAAATTTACATAATGAGAGGAATCAGAAATGATTTAACAATTTAATGTGTAAACAAAGAAGAGTTTTGAGCCGTAGTTTCGATTTATTTATAATTTTTGAAAATTAATTCTTAACAGCCTAGATTTTTTCCGAAAAACTCTTGGTTTGCCATTGCCTTTAATTTTCCCTTTTGCAATATATCTTACAATTACCTTAACCAAATTAAAAAATCGTTAATACACTCAAAATAAAAATGCATATTAGGTAAAAATTGAAAAAATTATTTTTGAAATCGTCAATTTTTTCGAACAAAATACGATCAATTTCAATAAAATTTCATGTAATTGATTCGTTGCCGACGGTGATGTCTTTCGTTTAAATCATTTTTCATTTAAATCATTTCATACATTTTGTTTTGAAGAATTAAAAAAAAAAACATTTAAAAATATAAAACACAGAAAATCTTTTTATTTTTAAACTGATCAATTAAATTTCCCAGTCGATAACACGAAAGTAGCTTGCCCCCAAGAGCAAGTTTGTGCCACCCAGTTGTGCCCTTTATTTTACTCATTTTTCCCTCATAACTTTCAAGATACTACCACTACAAATCAAAATTTTATGCGAATTGGATACATAATACAAATTGCAACAAAAAAGAATTTTGTTTTTTTTTATAAAAATGCACACAAGCGTAGAAAAACGCGAAAACACGAACAAATCTTTAATTCAAGATGGCGGCTGCTGCACAAGAACGAATTTCAAACAAACTCTGCAGTTGTCTATACTCATAAACTCAGAACTATCAGCACCGAAGATCCGGAAGTCTAGCGTTATGATGCAAGTTTATCAACTGTTCTTCGTGTATAGGTATATCTATATAGGTACAAAAAGATGGCTTGGGCTTCGCTGTGTGATTGCCTTAAGGATCCAGTTTTTGAAGTTATTATGAATTCTGATGGCTGCCAACATATTTAAAGCCTAATACGAATAAATTGGAAAAGAAGAAAGTTAAGAATAAATGCAGCATTTTTTTCTTTTTTCTTAAGTACTTCTTTATCTTTATGCACAGTATTTTCTTTTGTTAATTTAACAGTATTTTTCTATATGCACAGTATTTTCTTTTGTTAATTTAACAGTCTTTCTCTCGTTCTTTCTTGCGTACTATAATTTTGATTTCTTTCTGTCACAATATGTTTAATTGTATCCTTATGTCTTGTCGGTAGTTAAGCTTAGACTTCAAAGACTGTTTAAAATAAGGTTCTAATGAAATATGAGGATTATATATATTTTTTTAATTATAGATAACCATTCACCTAATTATATCAGCTTCAATCCTAAAAACGTTATCCAATATTATAATTACAAATAATACCTGTATAGATACTTAAAAAAATAATATTATTAGATTTATTTCATTATCAATCTTTCTATATAGGTATAACCCTTTTTTATATGCAATTAATTTTGAAGCTCTAGAAATGGAGTTCATATAAACCAAAGCCGGAAGTCCTTTTAGATAAGCTACTTTGTATGGGCTTACTTTGAAAAGGGATATTAATATAGTTAATAAAAAAATAATAATTAATTTATTCCTAGGTACCTACCAACTTCCTAGATATTTCGCTGTGAATAAAAGATATAAGGATCCAAGAAATATAAACAGGATATCCTTTGAGAAATTAAACAGCTGTTACGAGAAGATAAAGCAAGTGAACAAAAAATTCAGCAGCAGACAAACAACAAAAAGTATCCTCATAAGTGGTGACAATAAAACTTTCATGTGCTCAAGTGTTGTGTAAATACATACTATAAAGAATAGGTATCATGTCCTATCTCTTGCTACGTGCTTTCAGTGTCCTTGAAGAACACAGTCTGGTTCTGGTTCTTTTGCTTGTACAAGCAACTTTTCTCAAATTCTGCTCTAATTTTGGAATTTTTTTGTTTGTTTCAATTCGTCGCGTCGATGCCATTAATTCTAGAATTAGGTAGGTAGGAAGGCACTTTTTCACTGACAGTGAAAGGACATGCCAGAGAGAGAGATGCTTTTCGGAACATTTGTTTTTTCTAAAAGGACGCCCAGTCCCACATAAAGGTACTCCACTCCGTAAATTGTCTATGCTCGGATGGTAATGAAGGACGACAAATTACTATTAGATGGTAGCACTCGTGTCGCATTAGATGAGGTAACTTTATAAATTAGGGTTCACACACGCGCTAGCACAAAAAGTGAATCCATAGATATTAAGGACATTTTGACCATGAAAAATGAATATGAACTTTTACCTCCATTTTTCAGGGCTATACTACTATTAAATACCTAAAGATGAAAACGTTTCATATTAATGCACGCTGTAAACCTTGAATATATTGATAACTGTGGGTTCAGAATGTGATGTGAATAGGTATAGCAGTTAAAATAGATATTCGATGTATGGGGTGAAATGCGTTTGCATTTTAAAATCTCTATGATCAATCGTTAATCATAGTGGGTGTGGTGGGATGTTCTACTCCGGCAAATTTAATTTCTCGCAAGAGGAAACAAAAAAGGATGAGGAAGAGAATGCGCAAAGGATGCAAAATCAGAAATCGTAATCTTTGATTTATTTCCTTGATTTTTCACTCTGTGTGCTAAACGGTTGAGGAGGTGACGCTGAGGTGAGGTTGTAGGGATGAACATTAATAAATCTAATTTATTGTGGTTGACTGCCACTTTGAAATATGAAAATCCGGCAGTTACAATTTAGGTTATATACACCTATAAGCTTTATCGATGAATATAAAAATATACACATACCTATATACATACGTACATATGTAGGTACTTAATAACTCAAATACCTATATAGTAGTTTAACTTTATGGTTTTATTTTGAAAGATTTATAGATTTTGCTTGTAACAAACAATGTTTTAATTTTCCAAAAACTATAGAATAGGATACGAGTAGATAGGTATAGGTATTATTATAGTTATAGGTGAGGAGGTACCTACCTACCTACAATGTGAAAATTTGGATTTCATTATAGGTGTATAGGTATTTAATGGTTTGACTTATTTTGTTACGTATTAGGAATAATAATAAAAAGCACGAATGGGTCGCACAAACTTGGTCTTGCATCAGCATCTAATTCTTACTGCTCAAAATTTTGAAATATCTTTAGCGCAAATTTTTAAACGATTTGGCATCATACTAGAACATAATATTTAGCATCATACTAGGTCACAAAACAATAGTTTTTCAACCTAAATATGATTTAGTATGATGCTACATTGTTTAAAATTTTACCAAATGTTTTAAGAAACAAAAATGAATTTTTTGTTTATGATTCCGAAAATCAATTTTCCAATGGATTTTTCCGAAAAAATAAAAATACTGATAGGTAGATAGGTACATTATTGAGAAACTTCCAAATACCATACCTTAAAAATATCAAATTGGCAGACAAAATTTTTGAAAACTGGTAGTTTGGGTAGACTTTTTTAGATATTCAAACATTTCAAAATACTAAATAAAAGTAAAATTTATAAAAAACATAAATTTTACTTTTATTTAGTATTTTTTTCATTATTAATCAGGCTTAGCAGAACTAAGCAAAATTGTAACAAGAGTCGGTGTAAAAAAAACAATATAGTATGACGTGCATCTTACCTATACCGAAAAACTTCACTGTTGTCAAAAAAAACACTCATATAAAATTTTAAGTGATTTACTCTTGTAGCACACTATGGAATTAATGTAGTTAAAGATGTAGTTAAAGATGGCTGATGGCATTCCTCAAGAATGCATAGTTGAGGAATTATAAGCCGGACTTCGAAAAAATCCGAAAATCTTGCAGTTTTCCCCCCTCCTTCAGTTAGCGGCGGTCGTTCGAAACTGCAAAACCACGTACATACTACTGGCGCCATACCAAACAATATTCCAAAGACAAACTTAATGCTATATTTTTAGCGACCTTTGCCTATTTTTTTATAATTACCTTACTAATAATCAAAATTAGTAAGGGCTTACATAAAATTCGCCACACCTTAGGAAAATTTCGGTCCATTTTGGCCCAATGAGTAGATTGTAGATTTAAAAGGGGATTTTTCGTTAAATTCGTTGATTGAATTCCCGGAAAAAAAATTAAATTAAAAAGATTCCGTCCGTATCAGTGTTTCCAAAATAAATAAGGAATTTAAAAATTTACAAGTTTTTAGATTTTATCACATTTTATGTGGATAAAGCCTTAATTTTTTAGGACATTTATTCCAAATTCATAAAAGCATTTCCTTATAAAAACAAAAACATTTTTCGTCATTTTTAATTAATTCCTTGGTACAAAAATTCAGTCCTAAAATAAGGTACCATCAATTCATGTTTTACAAAAAAAAAAAAACTACCTACCTACCTATACAATATTGATGCTTTTCTTTTCAATCTGCCTAAACTCTTGGATGTTTGAGTAACAAATCGAGTGTAATTAAATAGTCAATATATGTTGAATCACAAGTGAATTACTTCCTCCCGCACATTTTCCAATAAATAATTTGATTGATTGGATTTTACTTTACTTTCGCTTCTTGGTAAAAGCAACAGGAAAAAATACAACCAATACAAAAACATTGGTTGTGTCTATCTGACAAATATTTGTCTTTCAGAGTGAATGTTGATATTGGCAACCAATTGCGATTGAGTATGCATGCAGTCAAAAAAATTCTGGATATAGGGTGTATCTATACCGGCAAATACATACCTAATTATCGACAACATTAATGTGACGAGAATTACCTATGTCCAAAACTTTCATCGCATTTCAAAAACAACTTTTTACTGGTTAGTATGCTTATGAATCAATTTTGAGAGAAATCCCATCGGCAAAAGCAAAAATTCCCTCTTTATCCATTAAAATATATGTATGTAGGTGCGTACATATATCCTTTTTCTTAAGCTGGATGTACACTATCGTTGTTCGGTGTACGTTGTTCGTTCTTTGTGAAAAACAAAAGAAGCATTTTCATCATCAGTTTTTTCATCCAGTTTGTTCCTAAATACAAAATAGATAACAACACAATGTTGGCAGTGGTGGCATTTTTGGTAATGTTACAAGCAAAAATTAGCTGAAATACTTGCACATTGTTACATTATTCCTTGAACGCCACTGCAAAACAATGTTCTATTAACCATTAATCGCATTTGCACTCTCGTTGTTCATTGTTCGTGCAACAACACCGAACAACGAACGCTGAAAATTCAAAGCCACTTTGAACTTGTTCGTTCTTCATTCGTTGTTCGGTTTATTTAAGTAAATAATGTAGGTAAAAAATACTGATGCAAATTAACTTTTGTACATTTCATTTGAAACAGCCTCTGTTAGTTGGACGTTTAAGAAACCCTTTTTAAGTCGAGGAGCGATTCGTGAAAGTGAAATAGTTTACCGAAATATTTAATTGACAGAATCCCTTAAAAGCCATAAATTAACCGATGTGAACTTTTAATTTGATTTATGTTATGTTATAGATTAGTGTATCACATTTGAATTAGACCACTGTTTAACACTCTTTTTTCTCTTTTAAGAAAATTGCTTTTGGGTATTAATTGAGTCTGACTTAAAATTTCATGAATAAAAAATCAACAATCTGCTATTGGCGGTTTTTAATTTTGAGTGATAAAATAAAATGCAAGACTGGGTCACAAACACGAACCTACTCTTGTAGCAAACTATGGAATTGGGGAAATTGTATTTCCTAAATTGTGTTGAAAGGCTAAAAATGGCGTTAAATGTGAGAAGAAAATTGTGTATGATATCTATAAATTAAATTGCTATTTAGCCAAAAACTAACAACGCCATCTTGTGTTAAATGTTTAGATTAAAGACCATACAAAATTTTAAAAAAATCGGTTCCATCGTTATGAATTTATTGCCAAATTTTTAAAAAAACCGTTCACACCGAATTGCAAACATAACGAACACCCAAGTTACATCAAAATCGTTAGAGTCGTTTTTTTAAAAAAATAAAAAAAAAATAACTTACATGGGGAGAGGATGTCGATTATAACCAAATTCGTTCAGGCTGTAGATCAGGGCGCTGACAACCGCATATCCGGACATACGTCCAGGCAGACCGAAAGGCTTCATGACGAAACTTATAATTTTGGTTTTTCTATCATCGTAAATGTCAGGTATGATTAAAACCTCAATTTTTTTACACTAGCCCAATACTCGCTCTAAAAAAGTAGATTTACAGAATTTTCAATTCAAAATCTTCCAAGCGTTTGTAGGTATCCGTTCAGATAACGTCTTTACCAAGATTGAATTCATATGAGGTAGGTAGGTACATTCGTTTAAATAATTTTTATAAAATAAATTCGAAAAAGTACGCGGAGAGTTGAGTTTCTGGACATTTTTTGTATGAAGTCTAAGAAATACCGCCCAAATTGCAGAACAAATTGTTGCTGTATTTTTGTTTTCGTTTTAGCTGCAATTTCCATATTTCAGTTCATTTGATAACAGTAATTAACCTCGGAAATAAAATATAATATAATAATTAAAGCCCAACATAGAAAAAAAATCGCCAAAACAACCAGAATTGTTTAAAAGGAAAAGAAATAAAGAAAAACAAATCCAAATGAATGCAGAAGAATTCGGTTTGAGTATTTTTCGTTACAGGGAATTTGGGCAATAATAATTACTCGATAAGTGTAGTGCAGCACTAATGCACTTGCAGCTTAAAGAAGTGTAAGCCCATTAAATAATACTTTAACATGTAAACCCTAAAATATCCTTGCTGTCAATAATTTTGAATTCAACTGGCACTCTCGGCTAGACACGCAAATTGTAAACGTTTACTTTGGTAGCTAATAAAAAGTTTATTTAATATTAAAATATAGAAGTTTTTATTTATTGCACTCATTGCAAATACTACATGGTGGCAGCGGTAAAGTTTTATTCAATATAAAAAAGAATGCCTACAACGGAACACGATAGAAAAATGGAAAACATTTTCGTTGCGAATATCTCTCCTCCAGAATCTTTCAATTTCTTGCACCCTGAAAGTTGGGTTAAGTGGAGAAAAAGATTTGAGAGATACATTAGCGTGTCTGGACAGTCAACAAAAACCCAAGAAGATCAGATAAATTTACTTTTTTATTTGATGGGTGAGAAGAGCGAAGAAGTTTGGTTACAATAGGGAGCGACACCAACAACTATAGAGGATGCGTTGAAAAAATTTGACAACTACTTCAACCCTCAAAAAAATATAATCTTCGAAAGATTTAAATTTAATTCGCGAGTCCAGAAACAAGGTGAACCAGTGGACATTTTTATAATGGAGTTACATACCCTCGCTGAAAAATGCAATTTCGGTAATTTAAAGGATGAATTAATCCGTGATCGAATCGTAGTGGGCATGCTGAACAGTAAAGTCAGTGAACAGATGCAACTTAAATCGGATTTGACTCTGAAAATGGTGATGGATACAGCAAGACAAGCAGAGATCCAGATACAACAAACAAAAATTATCAGGGAAGAGACGAACATCTGCAATATACCACGCGGTAAAACGAAGCAGTAATTTTCAACAACAAAGGCAAGGAAATCATGTCCAACAACGAGGTGCTTTAAGTTTAGTTGGTAAGAGTAATTTGTATGATAATTCTAAGAATAATTTAACATGTAAATTTTGTGGAAATAAACCACACGAAAGAAAAAATTGCCCGGCAAAAGACAGATGTTGTAATTTTTGTAAAGTCAGAGGACATTTTTCTAATGTATGCGTTAAAAGAAATGATAAAAATTACAAAAAAATAAATACATATAACAAAGTAAATTCGATTAATACATCAAGTCCAATGTCAAAAACAAACAATTCTGAGAGTGATGAAAATTTGGTTGGCATTTACAATATTGGAAAGATTAAAGAATTTTTTACGGGGAACATACACAAATCTGACAGTGTAGATTCGTGGTATGTACAATGTACAATTGAAGAAATTCATGCAAAACTAAATTTTCTTGTAGACACGGGTGCAGATTGTGTATGTATCCCAAGAAATGTGGTAAAATCAGATCGGTTAGTCATTTCAAAACCAAAAGCAAATTTAAAAGGGCCAGATGGTAGTGCACTAAATGTTTTAGGTTCCGCCAAAGTTACGTTAGTTTACAATGAAAAACAATATTGCGATGACATTTACATTGTCGAAGGACTCAATACTCCTATTCTAGGCCGGAAGGCTTTAGTTGAGTTAGAAATTCTAAAGCCTCCACTATTTCGAAACAATTTCGTTTCGGCAGCTAAGTATGAAGGTCAAACTTTAGAAATAATGGAACGTTTTCCTAGACTTTTTCGTGAAATCGGCGAATTTAAAGGTGAAATAAACATTAAATTAAAAAGTGACGCAACTCCATTTGTTCAAGCGGTACCAAGAAGAGTACCAATTCCATTGTTATCAAAGTTGAAGAATGAGATTGATAGATTGTTAGCCATGGACATTATCGAACGTATGGATGACGTCACGGAATGGGTCAGTCCCATTGTAGTGGTACCGAAAACGAATAATGAAATAAGATTATGTGTAGACTACACTCAACTCAATAAAGCGGTTATAACACCATATTTTCCGATGCCAAAAATCGAGCTTGCGTTAGGCAAAATTAAAGAAGCTAACATTTTTTCAAAAATCGATACAAATAAAGGATTTTACCAAATAAAACTCAGTCGTGAAATACAGTTTCTAACTTGTTTTATAAGTCCATTCGGACGTTTTATTTTTAAAAGGTTACCCTTCGGTATTTCTTGTGCGCCTGAGTATTTTGTATCAAAATTTAACAAAGTCTTAGATGGAATTGAGAACTGTGTTTCACATGTTGACGATACTCTAATTTTTGGTAGAGATCGTGCAGAACATGATGCAGCACTTGAAAAGGTTTTCAAACGACTCGATGAAGAAGGAATCACTATCAATAAAGAGAAATCGTGTTTCGGGGTAGAAAAAGTGACATATTTAGGTTATGTTCTTTCAAAAGAGGGTATTTCCATAGATTCAGACCGAATTCAAGCAATAGTCAACTACCCCAGACCTGAAAACAAAACAGAAGTTCAGCGATTTCTCGGTATGGTGAATTTCGTTGCAAAATTTGTTCAACATCGCTCAAAAATATTGGAGCCTATAAATGTTTTAACGGGTAACACTGATTTTGTTTGGGATAAAGTACAAGAAAAAGCATTTCTAGAAATAAAAGAAAGTTTGACACGAACGCCAACATTAGCATACTATGATCCAACAAAAAAAATAATTATCAGCTCCGATGCATCTTGTTATGGTATTGGAGCATGTCTTTTCCAAGAAGATAAAAAAGGAAATAGACAAGTTGTTTCATATATTTCAAGGACAATGACTAGTAAAGAAAAACATTATGCACAAATTGAGCGTGAGGCTTTAGGCATAACTTGGGCAGCTGAAAAGTTAGCTGAGTATATAACTGGGATTCAGGTTATATTTGAAACCGATCACAAGCCTTTGGTTCAGATATTACAATCAAAAAATTTAGATACCTTAACACCAAGGCTTCAACGCTTTAGAATGCGTCTCATGCGTTATGACTACATAGTAGTATATGTACCGGGAAAAGATTTGAAAATAGCTGATGCTTTATCCCGTAGTCCAATTCCATGTAAAGTAAACGAACCTCAAGAGTTAGAAATGGAAACTGAAGCTTTTGTTCGTTTCATAGTAAATAATTTACCAGTTAAAGATTATTATATGGAAAAAATAATAAATGTTCAAAAAGATGACACAGTGTGCAAACTATTAGTAAAATATGCGAATGATGGCTGGCCATCTCGCAATAATTTGCCTGATTTAATGGTGCCATATTTTCAATATCGTAATGATATCTCCTTTTCGGAGGGTTTAGTATTGAAAGATACTCGAATTGTTATTCCTCCTGACTTACAAAAAGAAACTCTAAATTTTATTCATTCAGGGCATCAAGGCATTACGAAATGCCGTAGATTAGCTCAAACATCAGTTTGGTGGTTAGGGCTCAGTTCTCAGCTTGAGGACTTAGTAAAAAATTGTCCAAATTGTATTGAAGAACGTGTTAATAACAAAGAAACATTTAAATACGATGAACTACCGAGTCGACCAATGGAGAAAATTGGTTTAGATTTATTTAAATGGAATAAATGGTATTTAATAATAACAGACTACTACTCGCGATACTTTGAGTTCTTTATGCTATCGTCAATGACTGAAGATGACATAATAGAGAAAGTCAAAGAATTTTTTTCACGTTTTGGTATTTGTTCTACTTGTAGAAGTGACAATGGCCCTCAATTTCAATCAAAATTTAAACAATTTGCCCTTGATTACAATTTTAAACATGTAACAAGTAGCCCATATTACAGTCAATCAAATGGGGCTGCAGAAGCAGCAGTTAAAATGGCAAAAAAGTTAATTAAAAAATGTAAAAATATTCAAGAAGGTCTTCTGAACTATCGTTCAACTCCGTTAGCGAATGGATTTTCACCGGCAGAATTAATGATGGGAAGAAAATTTAAAACCTTAGTTCCTATTTTGCCGAGTTTATTAAAAATACAAAACAATAAAACTATATTAGAAAAAGAACGAACATTAAAAGAAAATCAAATGAGAAATTATAATAAAAGACATAGGACTAGAGATCTTCCAGAACTAAAAAAAGGGGATATAGTATGGATGACAGATTTGAAAAAATACGGTAGAGTTTTGAGAAAATTGGATGAACCACGATCGTATTTGATTAACTCGGATAGACAAAACTATCGAAGAAATAAATGGCATTTAATTTCAACTCCAAATATTAATGCTCTTGATTTTTATGACTCTCAAGAATTGTATAGCCCAATGGATGAGTTTGTAATTCAAAATGAAAATGAAAATGAAAATAATTCAAACCATATTGATGATGCAATTGTTCCAGGACTACCACCTTCTGTTGAAAATGTCGAGATTCCAGAAGTTGTTAGTCTCTCAACAAGAACAGGTTGAAAAATAAATAAACCCTTATGGATGAAAGATTATGTTCACTAGCAGATAAAAGTTTGTACTAATAAAATTTGTTAACTAAAAAATATATTAAAATTAATAATGTTAAAATACCTAATGTTTGGAAATAAATAATAAGTTAAGTGTAAATATATACATATAAAAAAAAAATAATATTTATATATGTATTATAAAATATATGTATTTATATATATAAGTTTGTACTAATAAAAGTTTGTACTAATAAAATTTGTTAACTAAAAAATATATTAAAATTAATAATGTTAAAATACCTAATGTTTGGAAATAAATAATAAGTTAAGTGTAAATATATACATATAAAAAAAAAATAATATTTATATATGTATTATAAAATATATGTATTTATATATATAAAAAAAAAAAAAAAAAAAAAAACTTATTAATTTATTAACTAACTTAAGACCTGTTATGAAAACAAATAAAGTATACTGAAACTAAAAAAAGGGGATGTAGTGCAGCACTAATGCACTTGCAGCTTAAAGAAGTGTAAGCCCATTAAATAATACTTTAACATGTAAACCTAAAATATCCTTGCTGTCAATAATTTTGAATTCAACTGGCACTCTCGGCTAGACACGCAAATTGTAAACGTTTACTTTGGTAGCTAATAAAAAGTTTATTTAATATTAAAATATAGAAGTTTTTATTTATTGCACTCATTGCAAATACTACAATGAGCTCATTTAGCGACATCTTCTTCGTCGTATTTAAAACCATCTTGATTTCCCTTATGTGTATAAACCCAATATTATCTTTCTTTTAATAAAAAAGATAATGGGGCATAGGTATTCATTTCATATAATTACATTGCTTAAACCCAGGCTAAGCAAAACTGTAGTTTAAAAACATTTTACTGCTTTTAAACGAATACTTATTAAACATGCTTTTTCTTTTATATTGTTAGTATCCGGAAACAAACTTAATAATTTTGGTTTCAAACAACAATGTTTTGTAATAGGTACATATTGAATTGTATTTTTGCAAATATGTATTTGATACAACATATGATATTCATGCCTATTACTTTTGTCGTTTGTCGCAAAAAACGACGCGACAGATGAAATGACTGCTGGCTTAAGATACAACTGATAACGATAATAGGGCTTTTTAGGTAACAATGATATATCTCTTTCTCGTTCTCACAGAATTGTCAAAAACAGCAGTATGGTGAACAGCTGATTTTTTTTATCATTGTTGAAAAATTGATTGAAAACAAAAGCGGGAATTTTAAAGATTTGTGCGCGAAAATTGTGAAAATTGTTGGTTTTGCTAATTAAAATAAATTTTTAAGCTACGGAAATCACAAATTTCACACAAAAAAGAATACCGCATTTAAAAATTATTTCCAAATTGTTTTCTCCAAGATCTTGAGTTTGACAGTTTGAAAAAAGCGCGATACATATTTCAATCTGTCTTCTCCATAGTGTGAGCTTTGCATATAAAAACTATAGTACCTCTGTCGTCGACGATTTTTTGATTGTGAGAAATTTCGTATTTGGCGCTGTTCGCACAAAGAATTTTGAGTAGAGTAGATTTTGTGCGAAAGAGTTGACTATAGTATTTTGACTCTGACAACAATGACGAGGATGAGCAGTTTGAAAAATTTCTGTTCTTTGACAGTTTAAAAACAAGGGGAGAAGCATTTGTCATTGGCTGTTTGACTGCTCTGCTGCTGTTGAAGACCTTGAAGACGAAATAAAAAAGTAAGTAGCTAAGTAGGTATGTAATTTATTTATTTATTGAATTGACTGTTTTTCTGTTTTTCAAATAGGTATGTAATTTATATTTTATAACAGAAAAAAAAACCGTAAATAGATAAGCACATATAGGTATATTATTGATATACCTATATGTACTTATATATATTTTATGCCAAGACTCGGTCACAGATAATTTTATTTCAAATTAGTTTCCTCAAAAAATTTATATTTTGTTTTTGTTTGCAGATGACTGAAAATGAAAAAGGGATTTATCAAACAATGGTTACCATATTGATAAATTTGTATCAATTTTTTTTCTTAATAAGTTTTGCATACTATGTTAAGAATTTGTGTTTTCTATTAAACAATAATAAAAGCTGTTTAATAAAGTTTAAAACTTAATCAAAACAAACAAAAATTACTTTTAATAAAATTTTAAGCTAGCCGTATATAGGTACAGGATAGAGTTATGAGACAAATTTATCATCGTGTACATACGTATGGTTTGAAGTGGCTTCGCAGGCTCGGTTGTATTTTCGGAAAATTGAAAATCGAACCGAGTCGATGCCAAACAATTCTCGCATTATAACTACTTAAGTGAGAAAAATAAATATAGGTACGTTAATTTTTTCATATGGCAACCATGGTTACATAACTAAAATTTGTATACAAAATCATATTAAAAGATACCAATTAGTTATATGTTGCCACATTTCAGTATCTTTTTGTGGAAACAATGTAGATTTTAAATTTCCTTTTTAGTTTTGATGTAAGGTAGATAGGTACCTACAAGAAATCAAGTTAAAAAATAAAAGTCTGTTTTATAAATCATGTGATACAGCGATTGAAAGGTGGCACTCCCTAGATCACGAATATGTATTTTTTAAGTCGCAAAGACGCTTAGTTTAGCCGCAAATCAAGTTTAAAGATGTCAACTTTGATACCCGTAGGACGCTTAGTTTAGCCGCAAATCAAGTTTAAAGATAAAAGTCTGTTTTTCAAAACAAGTGATACAGCGTTTGAAAGGTGGCACTCCCTAGATCACGAATATGCATTTTTTAAGTCGCTAGGAAGCTTAGTTTACCCGCAAATCAAGTTTAAAGATGTCAACTTTGATGCCCGTATCTATGATTTTCTTCCAATAAAGCAAGTTTTGCATTACCAATTTATAACTTTATTTCTATAAAATTTGTAAATTTTATTGAATTATTAACTTTTTTAAAAATTTGCATCGCAAAATGTATGCATACAACAACAAAAAAAGCATTTTCAATGGAATATGTAATTGTGACGTCACATTGTTTCGTCAGCAGCTACATTCTATTCTAATATGTAGCTTGCCACATTTCATATAGTTCAGCATTAAAGCTAGCACCTACACATTCAGAAGCAGCCAAATATTTATTTTCCACCATGCATACAGTCATACATTATAAATAAATAACTTTCAATTCCCTTTTCTTATGAACATTCATTATCAAAATAAAAACGAAGATGTTCAAAGAGAAAAAGTCAACAATTATAATTTTCATCTTCTTCCAACTCTTTGAAATTTTCTATATGCCTTCTCATTATAATGTTACCCAGTTTGTATCCCTCAAAATCACTCACAACAACAAGCCACTCCTCCAAAAGTCACTCAAGAGCTAGAGCCCCAACGTATCCAGACGGCGCTTCGTGCGTTTCACATATTCGAATGTGTTCCGCATACGATGGACGTACTATAGAAATATATATGCAATGGTTTTACCATCTTGTCAAAGCTCACACCATTGCATATATATTTCTATAGTACGTCCATCGTATGCGGAACACATTCGAATATGTGAAACGCACGAAGCGCCGTCTGGATACGTTGGGGCTCTAGCTCTTGAGTGACTTTTGGAGGAGTGGCTTGTTGTTGTGAGTGATTTTGAGGGATACAAACTGGGTAACATTATAATGAGAAGGCATATAGAAAATTTCAAAGAGTTGGAAGAAGATGAAAATTATAATTGTTGACTTTTTCTCTTTGAACATCTTCGTTTTTATTTTGATAATGAATGTTCATAAGAAAAGGGAATTGAAAGTTATTTATTTATAATGTATGACTGTATGCATGGTGGAAAATAAATATTTGGCTGCTTCTGAATGTGTAGGTGCTAGCTTTAATGCTGAACTATATGAAATGTGGCAAGCTACATATTAGAATAGAATGTAGCTGCTGACGAAACAATGTGACGTCACAATTACATATTCCATTGAAAATGCTTTTTTTGTTGTTGTATGCATACATTTTGCGATGCAAATTTTTAAAAAAGTTAATAATTCAATAAAATTTACAAATTTTATAGAAATAAAGTTATAAATTGGTAATGCAAAACTTGCTTTATTGGAAGAAAATCATAGATACGGGCATCAAAGTTGACATCTTTAAACTTGATTTGCGGGTAAACTAAGCTTCCTAGCGACTTAAAAAATGCATATTCGTGATCTAGGGAGTGCCACCTTTCAAACGCTGTATCACTTGTTTTGAAAAACAGACTTTTATCTTTAAACTTGATTTGCGGCTAAACTAAGCGTCCTACGGGTATCAAAGTTGACATCTTTAAACTTGATTTGCGGCTAAACTAAGCGTCTTTGCGACTTAAAAAATACATATTCGTGATCTAGGGAGTGCCACCTTTCAATCGCTGTATCACATGATTTATAAAACAGACTTTTATTTTTTAACTTGATTTCTTGTAGGTACCTATCTACCTTACATCAAAACTAAAAAGGAAATTTAAAATCTACATTGTTTCCACAAAAAGATACTGAAATGTGGCAACATATAACTAATTGGTATCTTTTAATATGATTTTGTATACAAATTTTAGTTATGTAACCATGGTTGCCATATGAAAAAATTAACGTACCTATATTTATTTTTCTCACTTAAGTAGTTATAATGCGAGAATTGTTTGGCATCGACTCGGTTCGATTTTCAATTTTCCGAAAATACAACCGAGCCTGCGAAGCCACTTCAAACCATACGTATGTACACGATGATAAATTTGTCTCATAACTCTATCCTGTACCTATATACGGCTAGCTTAAAATTTTATTAAAAGTAATTTTTGTTTGTTTTGATTAAGTTTTAAACTTTATTAAACAGCTTTTATTATTGTTTAATAGAAAACACAAATTCTTAACATAGTATGCAAAACTTATTAAGAAAAAAAATTGATACAAATTTATCAATATGGTAACCATTGTTTGATAAATCCCTTTTTCATTTTCAGTCATCTGCAAACAAAAACAAAATATAAATTTTTTGAGGAAACTAATTTGAAATAAAATTATCTGTGACCGAGTCTTGGCATAAAATATATATAAGTACATATAGGTATATCAATAATATACCTATATGTGCTTATCTATTTACGGTTTTTTTTTCTGTTATAAAATATAAATTACATACCTATTTGAAAAACAGAAAAACAGTCAATTCAATAAATAAATAAATTACATACCTACTTAGCTACTTACTTTTTTATTTCGTCTTCAAGGTCTTCAACAGCAGCAGAGCAGTCAAACAGCCAATGACAAATGCTTCTCCCCTTGTTTTTAAACTGTCAAAGAACAGAAATTTTTCAAACTGCTCATCCTCGTCATTGTTGTCAGAGTCAAAATACTATAGTCAACTCTTTCGCACAAAATCTACTCTACTCAAAATTCTTTGTGCGAACAGCGCCAAATACGAAATTTCTCACAATCAAAAAATCGTCGACGACAGAGGTACTATAGTTTTTATATGCAAAGGTAAAACTCCCTATTAATGCTTTCGTAAGTGACAGTCGAGTCGACAAGAACAGCAGGCATGATTATTCATACCCCTCGTTGTCGTTTGTCGCCTACGACAGCTGTCGTTTTCTCTGCGTGTCGTTTTTTACGACAAACGACAACGGTAATAGGCATGATTATGTACATTTACAATTGTATAATTTATCTTTTGGATAATATTTTTCTATACTTCAAATAAATTTGAAATCAAATTTTCATGCATGCATTAGAAAGGCATTTAACTTGCACAACAATCCTTAAGCAAATAACCTACGAGTGATAAAAAAGTCGTTTTTTTCGAAGCGGATTGATAACACTATCAAATAATGACGTCAAATATTGTTAAATGTTTTTTATTCCATTTTATTATTTTCATTTACATATACATAAATCTAATCCTTAAAACAAATTACTCTTTATACCACTTCGTCCTTTTATTCTTCTTCTTGCCCATCGACGCTGCAGGTGTACCATCATTTGCTCTACTATCAATCAATTTTTTATACTTATTCACCAAGTGTAACAAATCATCTCTATTGTCCTTTTTCTTATTTTGTTTTGTCCTGTCGATTTGTTTCTTTTCTATGCGATGCATCATCTTTTGTTTCTTTGCCTTCTCCTTACGTTTTTTCTCGCCGACTTTCTTTTTGTGCTCCTGAGCTTGTTCCCTTATCTTTTTATTGGAACGCATTCCGATCGCCGCACCTTTTTTACCTTCAAATCCAACGAAATCTGCCATAACAGTCACAGGTTTTGATTTCTTCTCTGCCACCGCTGCTCTCGATGCTTCCAGCTTCTTAATATGCTTTTGCAATTTTTTCTTATTATCATCTTGTGGAGCTATTGTTGTTGCTTTTTTATTCAATCTATTTTTTCTTGCTTCTTTACGTTTTTCTAGTTTATCTTTATAAGTTGGGTTATTAATCTTTGACTTTTCCGTTCGCTTTTCCTTGATCTTATGCACGGCTCGATCCTCTATACTGAATGCAACTATTGGGCGCTGTAATTAAAGTTTTTTTTGTTTTTTTTTTTAACGACTGGACTTTGTTATCATTACTACTTACATGAGCGTCTCCGAAAATTGTGGGATTGTTGTTAAGTTTTCTCAGAGCCGTAAGCGCTTCTTTGTGCGTCGTGAATGACATAAAAGCAAACCCCTTAGACTTTCCCTTAGGGTGTTCTGGTGTAATACGATTCTCACGCATAACACGACATTCATGTGGTTTGAAGCCGGTTTGGGTGATTACCATGTTACGAAGGTTTTCGTTGTCGTAGTTCATGGGCAGATTGTGAATGGAAAGCCGATTCCGAGAAACGAACCTTTTAAAATCAAAATTCAGTAGAGGATATTAATTTGAAATTTTCATTTGACTTACCTATTAAGATTCTTCAACACTTGATTCTTTACCTGTTCTAATTTATGCCGCCGATTCATATCCGATTGCGACACACCTTCAGCTGCCTTTGATCCTGTCATGATAAGTCCTTCTCTGGCTAAGAAGAGGTTCCTCGAATCTTTGTGCTCGTCTTTTGAATTCTTTTTATCAGCTTGTTTGCGTACTTCATCGCGACTCAATGCTGGAAATGGATCCAGAGGAGTGTCATTTAAAACAAACTCTGTTCCTGAAGCTAAACATAGATCGGCAGACTCTTTAGTTTTGAACTTTACAAAAGCAGTTCCTTTAGAATGTCCCGACACCGGATCCCGGTTTATAATAGAATAATAGACCGGGCCAAACTTTCGGCAAACTTTGCGCAAATCATTGTCTTCGGCTTCGAATGGAACGTTTTTTATGAAAACAGTGCAACCTTCCGTCACATCGTTTGAAATATGTTTTTCAATAGACACCTTAACTTGGTTCTTTATATCTTTTTTATCCTTATCATCTTCGTCGTCATCCACATTTTCGCTATCCTCAACATCATCACTATCTTCTTCATCTTCTTCATGTTCTTCATCGGAATCGCTATCATCTGCATCAGATTCTGATTTAACGGAGGCTTCTTCATCATTTTCGTTGATGTCATTTCTGCTGTCTTCATCCTCGTCTTCTGATTTTATCTCATCTTTGAGTTCGTCTTTTGGTTCGATTTTTTCTATAGAAGGCTCACTATTTGCACCTTCTTTTTTCTTCGTATATTGATCCTTCCCTAAAGCCCAATCCACAAAAATAGTTCTTCCCAGGAATTCCTTGCTGGATGTTTTCAAAATAGCACTTGCTGCCTGATTTGTTGTTTCATATTGAATAAACGCACATCCAACCAATTTTCCATCTGGACGCTTGAGAAGATTTAAATCTACGATTGTTCCAAACTTTTCAAAATGCTCTCTGAGGGAATTATCAGTGACCTTATAAGAAATATTTCTAACTATTATTCTTGCTCGTTTTTGTCGACGTTTTTCTTTTTCTTCCTTGCGATTTACATTGAAAGGGTTGGAGCGTTTTCTTTTGGCTGGAGGTTCTTGATGGGTTTCTTCATCTAATAAATTCAATATAAATAAATCTATAACTTGGTCAAACAAATTATTGTTACCTTTTTCTGGATTTGTTTTTTCTGTGATTTCCATTAGATTGTTAGTTATTAGATTAAATATTTGATAATTTAAATTATACGCAATGTTCTTTTAAAATTAATAAAAATCAACTTTTCGAGTTTCTTTTATTTTGAGTTTTGACGTTTAACCGCACGTGGACGCAGTGCTCTTAGACCGAAATAATGTTGTTTGCAATAAGGGAAAATTTTTATTTGTGATTTTTTGTTTGTAATAAATAGACATACATTATTTTGCAAATAGGTGAAGATTGTACTGGCGCAGATCGTCTCTATCTTATTATAAAGGTATGATTGAAACAGCATCTTAAAACGACGATCGCAGTTTTTTATTGTTTTTTCCATCCGTGGTGCACATGAAGAGACGCTGTGAAAATGTGACGTCATTCATTTCTGTTGGCATAGAATACAAAATAAATAGAGCATTGTCTACCCATTTTGCAAACTTTTGGATCGCGAAAGTTTTATATATGCATACGTGTGCCCGTGTTTTTCAAATGAGACTTTCAGATCAGACCTGCAAAGTGCAAAGAACATAACAAACAAAACATACAAATTTGTTTGGTTTGGTCCATGCACCACGTTTGACAGAATAATAAATAAGGAGATTATTGACATACAGCAGACTCCTCAAATTTGTCTACAAACTGCCTTTTAAGGGAGGAGAAGTAGTAGTACAAGTTGATGACCTGTTTCCCATTTAGTTTAGGGTTTTATTTGCTTTATTCTTTACAAGGGGAAATTATTGACAGTTTTAAGGATTTTCTTATGTACCGAACCTGCTAGTACTAACAAAAATGACAGTTTCTCCATAGCAGACAAGGCGCTTCCTGTCGGCAAATATATCAAGCTTCATAAAAAAGCATTTTTATTTGAAATTAATTATTTTTTTTCTTTTGATTGCGCGCACATTTCATGAAATTCTGATGGAGTTTTGAAATAATCCAATAGCAGGAGCGATGTTTTGTTTTTAATTTTGTACGTAATGAGTGACCATGGATTTAAGAAATGCTTTGATTCCCTGACTTGTCCTTGACTGAAGTTTAAACGATTGACTCCAAAGGGCAGAAGTCCTTCATAGATAGCCAGGTAACTAAAAAAAAAACTAATTGTAGGAAATCAAAAATATTGAATGAAATTTACCTTTTCTGGTTTTTGTAAATTCTCAAAGGATATTTTGTGATAAAAGCCATTATTGCTGCGTTGATTGCTATAAAACCGGCAGCAAACAACCAAATATCCGAGTCGTGTGCTACTAGTGGACCCAAATTTAATTCATTCGTAAGTTGCATGTATTTGTTGTCGGTTGCATACTTTACAAGCGCCAACCCACCAACTATAGCAGCGCTGCCGGTAGAAACAATCTTGGAAGCTCTTATGTAATATTCCATTGGAGCACGGTAAATTATTTTAAAACCATTTGGAGCCTTGTCTTTTTGGGCGAATTTTTCCTCTTTCATGAAGCGTTTCAGTGGGATGAGGGATACCGAACGCTTGGAAGGTAACCTTACATGATAAATTATAGTCATAACCGTAAGACAGGTTTCATTTAAAAAACTTAGCAAACCTTTGGTAACTCGTTTGTATATTAAGTAATTTTCCATTTGTAAAATTGCATGACAAATTAAATGCTCTTAATAATGTTGGCATTTTAAAATAAAATAATTTAAACTATTCTGTCTGCTAACCAAAAATTAGTTGATCAGCTGGTATTTTGACATTTTGAATAACTATTCAGCGGATTATAGGAAATTTTATGGGAATAGATTATTTCTTTTAAAGCCCTGGTTATATTATGTTACATGATCAAATCGAACTCCCTTTTTCTCAAACAAGAAATTTGTTGTTTTCAAATACCTGAGTCAAACTGTAAAGTGTCCTTTACAAAATCAGTCAGAGGCCGTCAGTCATCTACACTTATAAGTCGTGTTTTTTTGGTAATTTTTAGTTAGTGAGCACTGGAAAGAACCAATAAAACGCTATATTCACTTTTGTATACACTTTTTTTATTTTATTTCAAAGTTGGTATTCTTGACTATATGCCAAGCAAAGTTTCAAACAATTTTATAGATGTGTCTGCAAAGTATTGCTATTTGTATATGCCGAGTTGGTCAACTTGTACCCTACCTACAAACAAAAAAAAACCGGATAAATAATCATTATATACCTTGAATATTACCAAATTAAATTTGTTAAATTAAGTGGGGCATATTCATATGGAATGTTTAAGTTGTATTTAAGAAAAACTGGAGTGTATCCTATTTTAATTATATTGTTTAAACACAGTTTAAGGAAAACTCTAGTTTAAAAACTACTATGAATATGCCCCATTGATTTTTAGGGGTTATTTGTGCCTAAATCAAGAAGAAACATACAGAATGTACATCTTTTCATCATAATAAAATAAAATCAATTACTATTTGCTGTAAGTGCTTGGTGAAACGTAATATCCCGTAATTTATTTTAAATCTCTGCACTTTTGTCTTCCCCTCTATAGGGGGGTTCACATTCAACTCCAGCCATTGCCATGACAAGCGCGGCATGTCAGTTTTAAAAGTGTGAACGCTTCATCTTGCACATAGAATAATAAATAAATAGAACATCAACTCAGTAGGCTCCACCCACTTTTGCCTACAAACTTTCAAAACTGCAGAGATTTAACTCTGTATGAGTGCCCGTGCATTTCAAATGGGACTGTAAAATTTGGATAGACCATACATTCTTACAATTTTGCATTTTGCTGTTCACACATATTCATGTATAGAAAAGAGCGTGTAAATTTTTTTTCTACGGGAGGAGACGGAGGATTACAAGTTGATGACCTGTTATCTTGCATGATGGATTTCAAAATATTTTGATATTCTGCTGATGATTATGGTGGTTGATGGCATGCTTGACTAGTGTGTGAACGCATGCTGTCAAGCATTTATCATGCCGCGCTGGTCATGCCTGCATTTGAGTGTGAACACCCCTTATCAGACAAGTAAAGTTTTCCATTACGCATTTTCTTTCTCTCATTAGTTAAGACCATTGACGTATTAGGTATGGACCGCCAGTAGCCAACTTCACGCGTGTTCCAACATAACTATGGGCGCCATCAACTACTAGCAGGGAATCTGCGTAGCAGTGATATGATTTCTTTAATTAATTATTTACTATTGAAATATTTTGGTGGAAATTATTATCAAACTACTTTTATTTTACAAAACACATCCACTCCTTATGCCATGAGTTACTTACAGAGAATATATTATCGTTTTCATTTAAATTCTAATGGCGAAATTAGTACACGTATTTAACACTAAAAGATGATGGCGTTTTTAGACTGTTTTTAGCTGGAACAACTTTTCTTGGCTGGTTGTATGAAAATTTCAACCGACTGGCGGTCCATATCTAGTAAGTCAATGGTTAAGACATTAAATCCATTATTAAGTTTTGATCTAGATGACTTTGATTTACACCAGCAGCTTCCGACATTCCTGAAAAAGTATGAGGGAAACATTTTTCAGTCAAGATAGAATTTACGTCTTTTACTCTACTACTCAAATTATTGAACACATCCTAAGTCAAAATCTAACAAAATGCTTGCGTTCACTATTGTGGTTCGCATACTTTACTGTTGTTGTAATTTCATGTTAAAACACAACTGATCGACCATATAGCTGCGGCGGGGAAATAAATCTGAAAGTATCCTAAAATTTTTAGTATACTCACGAAGCCAAGGGAGGATTGGCAAACAGCTGACTACGAATATGTGTTTGTGTGTCTTTTGACACCTATCCGGTTTTGGTCGTTCGCAAACTCATACGATACAGAAGTATCCAGATAGCTCTTTTGGTGTGCACCCGAACGTGCGCAATGTCAAACAATATTTCGATCTCTTTTTTTCAAATTCAGCACAACAAATCTGTTTTTGACAGATAAATTAAAGTGGTAAAAACGGAAAAGTTTGATATTTCGTAAAGTAATACATATCTATATTTTTATACAAAAAATTGTTCATATGCAGTTCTGGTTAAAAAAAAACAAACATTTCATAAATTAAATACCCTTTACACGTTGATATATAACTTTGGATTGAATATTAAAACAACACAGATTAACAGCGACATGCTACTTAATAAAATTTAAAGATCTAAAATATTAACCAATTTTCAACTATGAAACGCGCAATATCACCCGATTATGGCTCCGAAGCCAAACGCTTCGATGGTTACATGTCCCCTTCACAATATCAGCAGCAACAACAAATGCACATACACCAGCAACAACAGATCATGGCCCAGCAGCATATTCAAGCTGCAGCAGCTCAACAACACATACAAGCTGCAGCAGCTCAGCAGCAACAACAGCAATTTCAGATGCAACAACAGCAGCAATTTACACCTCCCAATCAAACGTACTTCAACCAACCACCATTCTTTCCTTTGAACTCTGTCAATATAAATCCTTTCACTCCGACTCCGCCGCTACTGTACAACAGCAGTACTACGTGGAATTTTATGTCCACACCCCCACCGTTCTTTACTTCACCATCAAGTGCAGCTGGCATATCCCCTCAACCTCCACTGCCACCTCCAGAAATGAATAGTGATAGACCACCTCTACCCAAAGATCCAGAACCAGCTTTGGGGCACTTGAAAAATGAGTTTATGATTAGACCTAACGGTTCCCCGTGCTACAATGGACCCGGTGGTAGCTTAGCATTAAGCATACCCAATTCCAGAGCTGGAATTAAAATAAGAGGAGTGAACAGTTTAAACGGAGGACTATATAACGGTTTCAATGGTGGCCATGGAGAGAAAAGAGGTCCTCCAGTCAGACAGCCGCCTCTCTTGCCGCCAAACGGAAACCCCAATGTGAATTTGTCATATTCACGAAATAGAAGAAGAAACCCACATCACTTTCCGACGGTAAATGCACATTCTTTCTTTTCCCACATGGATATGGTTCCTTTTGGGGAATACAATGAGCAGTCACATTGCATTGAAGAAGATCAACCAGCTGGTCCTGAAAAATTAACGATATATCCAAACAAAAATGAAAACGGACAAGTTCAAGTCAACAAGAAAGCCAAACGTAAACCAATGTCGACGCGCTACTCTCGGTCAAAGCAATGGCTGCTAGAGGATGCAAAAGCAGCTCTGGCTCTGGAGAGAGAATTCAGTAAAGCAGCCAAACGACAAATGTTGATACTTAAATTTCCAGATCCAGACCTCAACAAGTACATTGTCAAGAAGTATTCGCCGTTCATAGAGAGCGTCCACTTTCAGCAACCATCAACGCCTCGCTATTGCTTTGTCCAGTTAAAAGAAGGTTCAGATACATCTAAGGTATTGGAGACAATCCGCCAAATTCCATTTGGAACCGGTAAAATAGGTGCGGAGGTCAAGAACCACCATGTAGAGGACAAGGCAGTATCACCAGAAGAAATCGATCCGTACACGCTGTACATTGGAAACTTGCCAACTTCCATATCTGTGAAGTCAGTCAAGACGCATTTCCCCAATGCCCAGCGGATTGATATTGGATATGCCCAGAAAATGAGATACTCTCGGTATGCTTTCATAAGGTACAATTCAGTTGAGGAAGCGATGAAGGCGTATAGGAATACAGTGAATGCTTTGTTGGAGTCAAGGAGTTTGATTGTTCGCTTTCGACGACAAAAAGGCAATATTGGTCTGCCTGGAGAAACAAAGACAAACCAACCACCACGCGAAGGACGCGCAATCCTGCCATCAACGACGGCTAAGCTTTGGGATGATGCAGATGAGCTACCGGAAGATTTTCCTCAAGACGTCGAAACTTATCTGTTAGATGACATTTATGAAGATGAAGAGGATGTAGAAGAAGAAGATCTTCATACCAATCCGGAGGCATTTAATATGTTGAATTCGCAAGATGTAAGTGTTTTGCCTACTCTGGACTGTAAGCAAGAATCGCAGGATAAAGAACCTAAGAAGTCTGAAAAGTCAACGAGTGAGCTCCGTAAGTCACAGGGGGGTCACCAAAAGAATCAGACAAACCAACAAATTGCCCCGGAAGAGCTCCAGGAGGCACCGGTCGAAATTCAAAATACGGAAGCTGTCATAGAAAATCCCAACAATCTTGAAAAGCAGCCAGAGAGTCTCGCAGTGTCACGAGAGGAACCGCCAAATAAAACCCCAGAGAAAGCACAAACGAAAAAGCCAGAAGAAGTCACAAAATCGCCACAAGAATCAGAAAAGTCAACAGTTTCATGCAATCCTCAAATCTCACATGCGCCACCCGAAGTTTTGGGAGTGAAGAAATCACAAGGATCTGCGAAGCCAACCGATATGTATTTACTCGAATCATTAGAAGAAGAAGATGATACTAAAGATAATGTTTTGGAAAATGCAAAGAAATTGATGAAAACAATTTCTGCTACAGCTGCAACAAGACCAAAGTCCGAATCGCCTGATGTTATATGTACTGACCCACCTGAAGCAGCAAGACGTGTGTATCTTCCTGCATTAAAGGTTGAGCACAGTGGTGATGAAAGCAGTTCCGATGAAGGTGGCGTAAACTTGCTTGGTACAAGAGTAAAAGAAGAATCAAACGATGGTCCAGGTCGGGGACCCACGCCTACTTTGGATGATATTTATTTAGATGACTATGAGTACGATGATATGGATGGAGGTAAGTTCTTAAAGCTAAATTCATAAATATTCATTCTTTTTATTTGTCAAGAAAGAAAATTTAAAATTGAGGATAGAATTTTATATTTTGATAGAGATAACATAACATAACATCGAAACTGTTGTATTCTCACATTCCTTTAATCCAGGTTCCAAATTTCAGTATTGAATTAATCTCGAGAATAATCTTATCTCGACTTAATCACGAAGCAGTTTTTCAGTTAAGGGCAAACTCTGATTGAAAATGACATGTTAATGCTGGCATGTTTATCGAAACATCTCATTTTTAATGAAAAAATAAAACAAACAACAAACACAATAACAAGTACAAATTATATTCTGCGGGAGATATTTCAGAATAATGTCAAAAACTTTAATTTTATTTAATATTAACTTAACTCAGACAATTTTGTGAGTTAACAATAGTTGTGTTCGTTGAGCCCTGGGGTCGCGATAGGGTCGCCCTGAAGGCGCCCTAAAGCGTTTTTTGAAAAACCTCAACTCGCCCTGGGTAACAAATTCTCTGTTTTTTTAGACCTGGGGTCGCCCTCAACTCGCTCTGAAGTAGATCTAGGTATTTTGCTGGGGGGGGGGGGGGCGAGTTGAGTTAAACAAACTGACATGTGTGTTGTCAAACATTATGTTTACAATTCAATATTTTATTTTGCTTTTGCAATGCAAAGAAAAGAAATTATAGATTTATTTTAATGAAAATACAAATAAAACAACATGTAATTGTTTAATGTTTTGGAATGTACCAAAAGCAACAAATTGTTTCTTTCTTTTTGTCAACAACACAAAACCTACCCTTGTGCGTTTTTTGAGAACCAAAAAACCCAGGTTTTTTTGACAGCTCTTGGGGCTGTCAAGAAAACCTGGGTCGACCCTGGGTAAAATTGATAAAATTCAACGAACTCAACTAATGAGTTAACTCGGGCTGTCAAACTAACCTAAAACGTATTTTCAGAGTTAAGTTGAGGTCAACTCTAACCCTGGGATGATCTCGCACTGAAAAACTGGGCCTGTATTTGAATACAACATAACTTCAACTTAAAACTGTTTCCTAATGTTTGCTAACTTGAACAAAATTCCAGCAGCTTTATTAATAAAGTGGATTCATTGTCTCACAATTGAACAATGAAGAATCTCTTGCACTGTGAATGCAAATATTGCTTCTCAGATAGAATACAATGGTTTTGGAGTTCTTGATACAAATTTACTAAAACGAAATAGCCAGTTACATTCCTCCTATGAAACAAATTAACCGTAACACTCGCACTACAAGAAATGCCAACAGTTTACCTAGAATACAGTTTCGGACGAATTGTGAAGTATAGAGATTCTTTCGTCCCAACTGTCAAGTATAGTCATAACCCTGCGCGCAGAATATAAATCTTCTTTAATAAAAAAAAACAGCTTCAATACTCAAGTTTCTTATGAGTTATTCGACTAAACATTTGTTATTAGCTCATTGTATTTTATGGTCATGATGTGAATGAAGTTCCCATTTAAAAAAAATCATTTATTTTCAGAACCCGAAGAAGAAGATGACGACTGGGCTGATACTGCCACATCCTCTAGAGCAAACAACTGGGATGAACTTCGTCGTCGGGAGTTAGATGTCAAAGAAGACAAACCCAATGTCCAAAAACTCCCCAACAATAATGATACGCTGCCCACACCCAAAGTGATGCCAATTGTAGCAAATCTCGAACCAAAAACTGAGTTCGATCGATTATTTAACGTACGCCCAAATCATATAATTAATGACACTTTGGCCGAGACTGATGATCTTCATGATATGTTTGCCGAAATGAATTCAGACATAGACGACGATGATGATGATGATGATCAATTTTAAATTAAACTAATTTAAGTAAAACTACAAATGGGAAGCATGTATGTATAATGTTTAAATGCAATTAATGCAAAAAGCAGTGTGAAGTTTTATAAGTTTTTTAGATACATATATGTGTGGCTGAAATCCTAAACATCGACAAAAATGCCCATCATAAGAAAATTTTGTTTTTATTATGGATTGCGGCACTACCTTTCAACTGCAATGATCTGTTTGTGGTGCTATACATTGCTTTATTTGTGCATCGAATGTGGTAGGACTGCGTTATACATTGCATCACAACGAAATGTTGCGTTTAGGAATTCTTATTCTTCCCCAAGAATCATTTTGATTTGAAGTCTAAGAAATTTTTCCGTTCCTTAAGCCTTTTTATGGTGTTTATTTGGTATGCATGTCGGATCGTAGCGAAATGAAATGTTGGTAAAGTAATAGGACTTTCCATGGTAAATACAGATTTCAATAAATAAATTTATTTATTTCGTGGAAAATTGATTTATTTTTGTTATGGTGTTAAATGTAATTTCTTATCTGCGAATCTTTAAACAACATGGTTGTCAAAATTTAATATTGAAAAATTAAAAAATCTATTTATACTGTTACATTTTTTTGATAAAAATTATTTTTAAATATTTTGATATTGATTGGAAATCAAAAAACAAATCAAATTTATTTGCCCAATAGAACGCGTTATGGATCCCCGATAAAAAATAAATTGATTTATTTTACGAATGAAAAGTACCATAAATAAAACTGGAACTACATTCTTGAGCCACTTTTCACATCTAAAATTGATAATTAGCACGAACTTTGATCAAATTAAATTTGGCAATTTGCATAAGATAAGCTGGACTTACACGAGTTCAAGGTCACTCAATAAACGGCGAGTGGAAAAGGTGCTGAGCAGAAGTGTTCTGCTGCTCAGGTGTAAAGCTCAACGAGTGCGTGGCCATACAATTTCATGTGTTTGTTCATTTTGTTTTTAAAAAGATTTAATGATTATTTTTATTTAACATTTCATTTTTCAACTACTTCCAACAGTAGGAAACACTATTTATCGGTGGTAGCTAGTTCCCGACTCAATTTAAACGATTTTACCCCCGCTAACTTTTAAGAGTATGTAACCACTGTACATATGTTTAATTAAGGTTAATTAATAAAAAAACAAATAAATTGTATGAAATATTGTAACACAAAACGTCCAATTCGTTTTGTATCATATTTGATACACAGCACTCAATCTGTTTCTGGTTTTCAGCATTCATGTATCATATGACCATGCAAGCATACAAGAAACTCAACTTATATACATTTATATGAAAAGGAATTTCATCGGAGTTTTATTTTTTAAATTATGCAATTTTTTTGAATCATATCCGATGCTTTTAAAAATAATTCTTTTTTCTAAATCAAAGTTTATTACTCTTACAGAACTACAATCATCAGCATTTTACAAGTACACATAATGTCCCATTTGTATTTTTTCAATTTAAGTCAAAAATGTGTAACAAACTACATATTTACACTTATGTTTTCTATAGGATATTTCACATATAATTTTAGTTTTTTTTTAAATTTATTTTTTTTTAAATTAAAAAAAATGTTTATTGGTAGATTTAAGTGATTTAAAAATCATGTTACCAACTACACCATTTAATAATTCTAGGAGTACATGGTTAAAAAAAATTGTATTATATAACATAAGTAGAGGTCAACTAAACACACTTCGGACAAGTGCATGTCATTATACCTTTGCGCAATTTTTTATTTTGGTTTTCAATTAATGTATTCAAATAAATTAAGAAAATATAAATTTATTTTTAAATAAAGAATTGCCTTTAAAAAAAGAACATGGCAGCAGAATAGCTTGAGTTTTGGAGTGAATTGCATTATTTACAGGTTGTAACCATACAAGTGTGTAAATGTAAAAACTCAAATTATTATATAGTTTAAGATAATTAAGAAAAAAATGTCAGTAAATTTCGTAATTTAACAACGAGTACATATTATTTTTGTATGCAAGTGGAGAATAAAATATAATAAAAAATAATAAATTATATGCAATTTAGAATTCTTCCAAGGTTATTATATTTTTTGGAAACCTTATTTAATTTGATATCAAAAATTTTTGTTTTTACATAATTATGTAAAATAAAGTCTACATCTCTATAATTATTTATCAGTTGTTTTTTTTTAATGAAATTTTAGTTTCAGATTAATAATTATAACGATTATTCAAAATAAGGTTGAAGGCCTCTGCCGGGGCATATTTGCATTTTCTGGGATTTTTACATTTTGCTTGGTTATTCAGAAGAATTCTGATTTTCATAGGTTCGGATCTGCGCGTGGATTGGTAGAACTCTAAATAAACAGCGTTATCAGAGGCTCCCAATTGCTATAAAGCCGACATTACGGCCATTCAGGAATTGCGATAGAATAGATCAATATCATCCATTAACCAGATTAACATATGGGCTCGTAAAGTTGTAATCGCCTGAAGGTGCTGCCGGAATCTACGCCACCGATAAATGTAACTCACTCTAACTTTTAGCATTAAATTTACAAAATTAATGTCATGTATGCAAATAAGCCATTTAAACGGCCCCAATATATATGATATGATTTGATCAAAAAGAAACGTGGTTCGATGCAGTATCCCGACGTGCTCATTCAGCAATACTATAAGCCTATAAAGCGAAGCTGCAAAGTAAAAATAGAGCTGCTACTAAAATCAACAAGCAGTTTCATGGAAAAAGAATAAAATTGAAGAAAAAAAAGAGCAGGAGTCTCATCCGAATCTTTTACCAGGAGGTGTAAACAGAGCGCCTTATCAGGCCATTTGGACGAAAATGTAAACATGCTAGTAAAATCGCAATCGGTGCTTATTGTATGGAATGATTAGTTTTGTAGGTTTTAATCGGTGATGGTGGAACAAAATGCCGACTTTAGACTAAATGAATCATTCGAAATGAACATAAACGTTGCAGAACTTAGTTAGTCCGACGTTTATGAAAACACCCAATGGTTGACACCAATCCCGTCAACCGAACAACACCAAGACCGCAATGCGATCAACGCTTCAATCATTTTGAAAAGCATCGTTTGCGTGTTATTCTACGAATCAACATTATTTAAAGGTAAATGAAAGTTTTAAAATAATGCCGATGACATTGATATGATGCGTTAGTCAGCATTTAAGCGGAGTAGCTTTGCTTTAACTTGCGTTTTAAAATCATACGAATGATTAAACTTGCTATTGCCGTCTACATATGTATACATATGAATATAGATCAGGAAAGCAATTGAGTAACAAAGCCTTCATTCAAAGAACAAATGTAGGACTACTTTAAGACCCTGACCATCCCAGTGTACGGTGTGACGGTGGACTTTGTCAAAATCGTTTTTTGTCGCTTTGTCGAAACGAAAAACTCTTCGATTGATTTTTGGTCAGTATGAGTGGAAAATGTGTGGAAAATAAGGTTCAACGGCGAACTTTACGGGGACGTGGATTTAGCCAGAAGAATAAGTAAATTTACAAATTACACTATGTATTGTATGCGATAATTGGATTCAGAACCATTTCGAACTAGAAAAATAGAAAGAGCAAGAATGAAACAACAACAAAATATTCGTCTTTTCAATGAATGGAAAAACACAAATTGAGTTGAGGTTTACATGCACCTACAATGATAGAATTGCTTATCCCATAATTTTAATGTACATTGAATTATGCAGCTTGGTTTTCTTAAATTTTAAGATGCAGAATATTTTTACTAAATAAAGTTAAGCAATATTTATAGCCCTACGTCCTTGTAAGTTTCTAAAAAATACCTATAAAAGAAAAAAAAAACAATTTTTTTCAAAAAGTTTTATTGCTTCATTAATAGAAAACATACATATATATTTCATTAATTCATTAAAAAAAATACCTAAAATTTATATTCGGAGTTAAATATTAATTCCGAATATTATCGTATATAATTTTTTTTTATTTTACAATCTTCTATACAACATTTGTTCTTTGTGTTTAAACATTGACATTATTTCTTAATATTACTAACTGGACAATTCATTTTGTATATAAGTCATATATCCACTTTGGAATAATAATACAAATTAAAAATGTTAAGGTTACCTTAAAATATAAATTAAGAAAAAAAAAACCTAAAATTAGTGCTTAGCTTGATGACATAGTATTCTAATAGTTTCATCCAATCTTACGCGCTTTACTACTTCGATTTACTCAAGAACCACATTAGTAAATTTAATAAAATGTAAAAAAAAAACAATACCATTGCCTACGATATTTTTTTACTTGGAATAGTATTTATTTATTAAGAGCGTTGATATTATCGCCCGTTAAATAAATAATTGTTTTTTCTTGTGGAATGTCAACAGTTCTTTTTTTATAAGTCAGATATGTAATACTTCAACAAATTATTGTACTAAATAAGAATTTTAGAAAACGATTGCAGAAACTTATTCAATACAATTAATGCACTTTTAAAAATTATAAATAAATATTTACAAAATAAGGCACTGAGCTTTGATCCGTCATTGAGTGTTTTCTTCTGATGCATATTATATAACACACACATTATTAAATATGAAATTATATAATATTAACATAAATTAAGAACAAAAATGTGTAATAAACTAAATAAATTGCGACTTTGTGCGATAACAATGAAAAGCGAAATTAAATAAAATAAAAAAAAAAAATTAAATTAAATTAAATACAAATTGCTCTCTTCGTTAACAAATTATTCAACATTAGATGCCCGCTTTTAGCTCACAATAATTTGTTTCAATGCGACTAGCAGAACGGTCGATATCAGGGCGTATATTGTGCTTGTCGATGTTACCGATATGCTTTTTCCAGAGCTTCTGCCTGGAATTTCATCATGTGCCTGATGGTCTTCCGTACCTGAATATCAAAATAAAATATAAAGTTATTTTTTTCATGAATTATTCAAGGTTTACCTTATACATAAAAATTCTATTGATCGTGAATTAAAAGTGCTTATTAAATAAATTAAAAAATGTGCACTAAAAATATTCTAAATAAAAAAAAAATATATAACGTTGGATTATTTTTGATCGCCATTTCTACCAATATAAGACACTAGATATTAAAATGTCTTTATTTTTTTTAATCGTAAAATGTCTTTTTTTCTCTAAGTTTTGAGTCTGAACGTAATTTTTTCGAAAAAAAAATATTTAGAAATAAATATTTAAAAATAATATAATACTCTTAGAACAGACTGTTGGATTTCAAAAACAGTAACATTGTAAGTGTTGCCGTATTATTTTGAAATATTTGTATCTTCTTCATATAAAGTATTTTTTTAATTGACCCCCCCCCCGCCTGAAAGGGGGAGATTGACCTCCCTCTAATAGTAAAAAAAATATTGTGTTTGTATCCTTCTAAAAAGTTCATTAATTATTTTACCGGGTGCTAGCACATGTATTAATGTAAGCAAGCAAACAAACAAATTTGATAAAAAAGTAGTTTTTCTCAAAAACTAGAAGACATAAAACAATTCGGTTTTTGTGTTCTATTCAGAATTGATTTTATTATTGGCCGGAAAAAACTAATTTAGCACTTCATTTAATAATTTTGGAAAAAGTTGTCTAAACTTTTTTTTATTTTCTTTATCAAAATGTTGAGTTCGCATGTTTTCTTCTTAGAAAAATCAAAACCAAAACAAATAGTTTTTCTTACCCCCAGTTTCACAGTCAGAATTTAAATTTTTGTGTAAACTTTAGAATTTACAGGCTGAACTACAGTTTAAGGTTAAACGATCACTGGGGTTAATTTTGAAAAAAAAAAAAAATAGTTTAAAACTTTTTTTAATATTTTTTTTTTACAAAATTTGGTGTTTAAAAATTAATTTTTCAAAAACCATTCACAAAAACAACTTTATTTAAAAATAAAATAAATAAAAGAAGACATTTTTATTTATTTTAATAAATAAATATTGGCGAATGTCCAAGTGTTGAATTTACAAACAAATAAATCAAAAATTAAAAAAAAATATTTAAATTCAGCATTTAAAAAAAAAAGTTATATACATGTTATTTTAATAAGGCTACTTAGGAATTTCTAAGGAATATATTTCTATTGAAATTGATAAGGTCGTTCACGAGACATACTACTATGGAGCATACAAAAAATACAGTTAAATCAAAATCATCTTAATCAAAAAAAAAAAAATCGTTGGAATCGTTTAAAAATACAATTTTTCTTCTAAGGAATACTGTACTTACAGACCCAATATAACAAATTAAAAAAAAAAGGTTAAGCCATTTAGGCTGAAGTGTAGGTACCTATTGATAAAAGCAGTTATAACTTAAGAGAAGAATTGCCGGATAAAATTTTTTCTCTATCGTCGTAAAATGTTATGTTTCAATTTATTTTCATAATACTTGTTTAAAATTACATAACTGAAGTTTATTTCCTTTCTTTTACTCTAAAACTGTGCACTAGAGTAGGTACCTATAATCGTGCAAAATTAGAGCAAAACTTATGTAAAATAAAACTCGTTCCTTTTACATATATCTATATTGTTCTAATTCTTAGAGCTGTAAGTTCTCCATCAAATAATGGTTAGTGTGTCGGACTCTTTAGCGACCTTTACACGGTCAGTCAGAGGACGTCAGTCATCTACACATATAATCATTCATCAGGCCAAATCAAAAGGATTTTGATTTTTCGTCAAAGAAATGCACGCATACAGACTTCTTTTTACAAACACTATATTACAGATTGAGGTCAAATGGCTGACCGTGTAAAGGTTGCTTTACGTCAAAGATTCTTTAATCAAACCCTGCCTTTGACATTAAAATCAAAACTAAACGTTTTTTGGGGCACTGCCTTTTGTGACGGAGTTTAATGGTATAAAGACATCAAATTAAAATAAAGGGCACGACGACGGCCAACTGGGTCGCACAAAGCTTTTGTAACAATTCTACTGACTGAGTACTTAACACAAACAAATAGTATGAAATTTTATTAAAAGAGCTAAATCTATAAAATAATATCTAATAAAGATTCAAACCGAAATCAAAGTATACAAAAAATTTGTTGGTAAATATGAAATTAGAGAAAAAACAATTTCAAAATCGTAGGACAAGTTTAAAAAAAAAACGATTTTTTTAAAATAATTTTTCAAAAACACTTTTTGAAAAAAAAAGTAGCAAGTTTTGAGAACCAAATTATCTGAAAACTAAGATTTAAAAAAATACAAATATACAAAAAAAAGTTTTAGAAAAATTATTTAAAACTTAACAAAAATTATTTATAAAAATGTTGGTAGCACCGTTTTTGAGAAAAATAACTTTTTTCATAATTTTTGTATGACAGGTACCGTTATTTTTAGGCCTTAAATGCCGATTAAAAATACTCCGAGTATAACACCCTATAAACACTATCTACCCGTTTAGGCTGAAAGTGTGGATACAGACAGACAGAATTGTCAGACCTACTCGCGTATTCTCTATATAATTGATAACAATGTCATGTTTTTTTTTCATAAAAAAAACAACTTTTCGGACTTACCGCGTATATTTAATAATCTTATTGATAGATTTCACCCGACGGACGTTTCGACAGTATTGCATCTTATCTTGGTCACGGGCTAACTGATGGTTGTGGGTGTATTTGTTATTGTCTTTTTCTTAAATTGTACCGGTGTGATTGCACTTGCAGCTCAGATGTTGATTGCTGTTGTTGCGAAAGTGATGACAGTTGTTGTTGTTGTTCATCAAAATAAGCTTGGGTACATGCAAAGCTGACACTATCAGCTGAAGCATTGTTTTGATTTTTGTTTCGATTTTGCTTTAACCTGTGAATTAATGGATCCCATGCACCGGATAAATTAAATCTCATGTCTCAGTTGAAATTATTATGTATCTTGATTTCAATGGCCTCTCGCACTATTCTTGGTACATAAGACCTCTCCGTGGCAATTGATTTGGTTTGGTCTAATCTAATGAAATGGTCATCATTGTATGCCAGATGTTCACAAATCGCGGATTTTGTTACTTGTTTATTTTGTATGGCTTTTATATGTATGTTCGTTTAGTCTCGTTTTTATTCCTCGTTTTGTTTCACCAATATAAGAGAAACAACAACTGCATGGTACAGAGTAGACACCAGGGTTCTGAAAGGGAATTTTATTTTTTGGAGATCGCAATATTTGCCGAATTTTTGCAGGTGGCTTTAAAGTAGATTTTATATCATATTTAGACAAGATTCTCCCGATACCTTCAGAAACTCCTTTTCTGTACGAAACGTCGGGTGAAATTAATTAATAAGATTATTAAATATACGCGGTAAGTCCGAAAAGTTGTTTTTATAAAATGTTTACCAATCGCGTAGAAAATAGTTTAAAATCTAAAATGTCATGTTTGATTGTTATCTCAATTTTTTTTTGCACGAATCCAAGACGAGCCTTATAGTTTCTATAACAAGCCTTATAGTTTCTATAACAAGTAAAAAATAAAGCTAGCGATAAAAAAACAGGGTGTAAATCGCGTCGTTTTAAAGATGCTGTCTCTATCATATCTTTATTAAAAGATAAAGAGAGCAACAGTGAAACGACGATCGTTAAATCGTTTTAAGTTTATACGCAATCTGCCCCTAGACTTTAGAACCAAACTTTTACCTATTTTTTATAATAATTATATCATTAAAATCCTTAAAGTTTTTATAAATTGACAGATCTTCAGAATTTATGATACCTATTTGTTGTGCATTTGATATAATTTTAGATGTAGATTGAAGACCGAATTGAATAATGTTACTACCAAAATCCTAAAAATATATCTAAAAAATATAATAAACTAAAACTAATACCCTAATTTATTCATAATGTATTTTAGTAATGATTTGTTAAATTTATTAAATTTTTCATTTAACATCATGCAATGATCACAATCATTGGTTTTATTTGTATATTGAGATGAAGTTTTTTTTTATATTGATCTGTTTTGTTTTTTAGTTACCAGACGACAAAAATAATCCCACATTAATATTATAATGCATCGCAACAATTAAAAGAAAATAGATATTTAAATAAATATTTATAAATATAAAATTATATACAAAAAAAAAACTGTATACTTAAACCAAACTGAACGAAGAATTTAAACAAAATAAATGTAACGTACATCATATTAAGCGTGTTGTTGTTAGCCGCTGCAAAGTTTCTCATATTCTTGGTCTAAGATTCACAGTATTACCAGAAGCTGTCCAATTTTTTGTCCTACGCGCGTTTGATGTTTTTTTTTTTACAAAGTCTAATTTTTGATGATACAATTTACAGTGATTTTTTTTTCTTTTAAATCCCAAAATTAGATAATAGTCAATGATATTTAATTTTATGCTGATAAAGACGACAATTTTAACATATTTACATACACAGATTATTGGTAGATTTGGCATATTTTGTTTTTCGTAAAATTATTCTGTCGAAAATACATCGGGATATATCTCGATTGTATTTTTAATTAAAATAATAGTAGACTGCGATTTTGGCATTTTATATTTGAAGTTGTCACAAACACGCATGTACGATCAACCAAACGTAACGAACAATAAAAAAAAGAAAAATTAAAAAAAAAATTAAAAATATAATAAAACAATGACAATAAATTATAGGAAATTATTCACTTATGATGTTTTTCGTGCGCAGAATTGTTTGTTTGTTTGTTTTAAAAGCTGGAAGCTACACATTTTACAGAAAAAAAAGCTAATAGCTACTAGGTAAGGAAGATTGGGGGCGTTAAGCTACGTTCTCAACCCCGAGATTTGACGCCTGCAAAACATATTTTTAAAATATAATAAATAGTTATTAAAATTATTAATTTCTACATAATATTATACACAAACAAATAAAGCATTTGTATATTTATATTGTGCAATGTGTCATAGCAAATAAAAATGTGAAAATTATTTATTTTTATTAAAAAAAAACGTGCAGACATTTAGTAAAGTTATATGTGTACAATAGATTAAAATAAAAATATTTTTTTTTGAAGTAACATGTAATAAAAATAGGAAACAGTTTATAAATTGAATTTTGCGCTATACAAATTTTGACATAATATTCAATCAATTTATTATCAACTCAGAGATCCTATAAATTTAGTTAGAAACGCGGAATATCTTCAAAATCTTAATTTTATATTTTTCATTTTTTTATATTGAACCAACCATTTCACAGGATTCTCCAATTAAACTTTTTTTTGTTTTAAAATAAGAATAATATTAATTATTATTATATTTTATACATTAATTCAAAATGTTTTTTTATATTAATTGTTTTTTGTTTGCGTTGCCAAAGTATGCCAAAAATATGCTTTGTTAATTCAATTTTTAATTTTGATTTCATAGTTTGTTTTTGGTGTAAGAATAGAGAAATACATTTGCCAACGAATTCATGCAAACAAGAGGAAACTATTATTATTCTACGTTCAGTTGGGATAAGAAATATATATTAAATAAAACTCAAAAATATACAAATTAATAAATAAACTTAAATTTATTATAATATTTTTTTTTTTTAATTTAATATCACAACATTCTTGGTTTTGGTTTAAAGAAAATGTGCATTTAATTAAAAACAAAAGGATTAAGAAGAAGGAAATTGTAAATAACCTTAACCAAAATTGTACACCTTAAATTTAAATTGTACACCTTAAAAAAATATTAGTAACAGAAGAAAGGTTTAAAAACTAATTTTAATTGTGCGTTAAATATTGTGCATTATAAACTTTATTTATTTGTTTCCCTGTTGTAATCCTTTGTGGTTATTTTTGTTCCATTAACTAATGCTAGTTAGTGAAACCGACCATTATTCTTAGTTTTGTATTAATTTCAATGAAAGGAATTCAAATTAAAATTATTATTGATTATTATTATTTTCAATGTAAAAAAAAACAAATTTTAAATAATTATTGGTATGTCAATTTAATTATGTTAGTGTTTTATTAAAAATTAGTATTTTTTGTATGGGATTTACAAAATGGATGTTTATGGTTTACATAAATTAGTAGTTTTTGTTATGTACATACATGTTACGCAATGACTTACCGTTTATATTTATTCAATTCTTTTAAATATTTTAATGAGAGAGAAAATAAATCTTAGTAAAGCTTCAAAAATACAGGTAGACATTTTTGATTTTTAAGGGAATAATGAGTAGAAACCGAACCAATCATTTATTATATTTTGAAAATTCCTTTTTAAAGAAATATTTTTTTATAATATTCACCAATATATGGGTATTTTTTTTTATTTCTACCAAAACCTTTATAGTCCCCTAAAATGCTACAAACAAGAATGCAAAAAACAAGGACAGATACGAATCTCTAAAGGCCGGCAATGAGGAAATTGAAATACAAAAAAAAATTTGAGTAAATGGGTAAGCAAAGATAATATATTATGAAAGAGGTTAACATACATAATAATCGTCTTTTTAACATATAAAATGTATAAATATAACACAAAAATAAAACACATACAATGCAAATAGAAAATACTGTCAGACTTGTACACTGTCATAGAAAGATTGTATTTTTAAACGTAACATACCATTAAATCTATTTTTATTTGTTGTTAAATATAACTTTAAAAAAAATATTTAAAGTGGATCTTTACGTCCTTAAAGTTATAAAATATTTGTAATTGCATTTTTTTTAATTTAAGGAGATCATTTGTGTGTAATGTAAAGAATATTTAATTGTAATGAATTTATTAGAAAAAAAAAACAAAAACACTAAAAATAAACTTTGATTTCATTTAAAAGAATTCGTGTGGTCGGTTCCACTCACCTGCATCGAAATTCAAATCATCATTATCATAGCTATTCGATTGATTGTGATCAACAACAGTCTCATCGGAATTTGCGATAAAATTACCTAATGAGTTAAAAGATGATGGAACGTTTTTACAGCCGAACCACCAATGCGCTGATGGTCGAGGGAACGGAGGTTCTGCAGAATCAACCTATGGAATAAATAAATAATTATTTTAGTCAAAAAGAAAAAGAGAAAGTAGCAATTTTCTTAGATTTCAACTCTACTTCACTTAGCTCTTCATATGGAATAAAAACTTCATGGAACTTCCTTCAAAATGCTATTAACTTATTTTTAACTTTAAACTTACTGCAAAAGTTCTATCGTTGAACCGATAGTATTTATCACCCTTGAAGAAGTATGTGTAACCGTTTGTATACTGTAGAGCAGCATCAAGGTTATTTGGCAAGCCTTCCCAATTCGAAATTGGTTTCGGATACGTCGCCTTAACTGGTGGCCTCTTCAATGGATCAAATCGCCAGAACTTACTTCCCTTGTAGAAGTAGATCTTTCCATTACCACCCCATACCATAGCAGCATCCAAGTGATCAGGAATACCAGTGAATCCTTCACTAATTTCTTTTGGATATTCGCCATCAACTTGTCGTCCAGAATACCTCCAGTATTTCGTGCCTTTGAAGAAGTATGTTTTGCCATTTTTGTATGTAAAGGCAGCATCAATATCACCTTTGAATTAAGTGAAGATTATAGAAAAATGATTTGAGAATAAAGTATCTTATGAAATTACCTGGAAGACCTGGCCATCCTTCTGATATATATTTTGGATATCCATCAGCCACTGAGTTTTCTGTAAGTTTGTAATACATTTGGCCCTTGAGTGCATATGTTTGTCCTTCATGTGAATTGAAAAGTGCGTCGATTTTGGAATCTTTACAGAGTGTCGCATCATCACGGGGTCTGGTTGGAATAACAGCTGGCTTAGTTGTTGTTTTTGGTATATTTCCTTGATTTGTTCTTTTTCCGTATAAGGCTTGGATAGCCAGAACATCATCTGAATCCAGTTTGAAAACAGGATCAAAACCACGGTAAAATGGAGCCATCAACGCTGATCGCACATCAGAATGACTCAGTCCAAGAGAATGACCAAACTCATGAGCTGCTACTTGGAACAAATTTGTACCGCGAGCACTACCAATTGTCCAATACTCAGCATCATCAAAATGAGCATCACCTCCGTAAACAGGGAAATAAGCATGAGCCAAAGTGCCACCAGGACCATCAAATGGGTCTCCATCACCATGTTCACTCTCTTCAAATCTATAAAAAAAAGATTAAAGTTGTAAAGTAATGAATAAAGAATATTGCATAGAAGCAAGAATTTACCTAATTTCAATATGAACGGGTCCAGTCTTTTTGGCGGTAAAGGTAAGATCAGTATAATCGCTCCAGACGTTGAAGGCTCTTGAAACTTCAGCGTCAACGTCAGCCTTTTTCAGTCTCTTTGGATATTTGGAGATTTTATAAGTTAAACCTTTCACTCGCCAACGGCTGCCTTGAAGCGCATATCGTTTCGATCGATTGTCGGTACCGAAACCAACTTTGTCCCGCACACCACATCTTGGTAGTGACATAAACTGCAAAGTCTCGTCGTCCAGTTCACCAGTCACATTAACACCGGCAAACCCTTGAAAATCCTGAATAGCTTTGGTCCATGTGCTGGCATCCAGAAGTCCACCATTAGCTGGGTTTCTAGCTCCCGCTGGAAGGTAGCCGAATTGTGACAGGTATATCTAGAATCAGAAGAAATATTATGTCAGCCTTGAATTTTTTATTATCAAAATATATAACCATAGCTCTAGCATCGACTAAATAATTGAAACTGCTAAAACTCAGTATGAAACACACGAATCTTAGAATCCATAATGAACACCTCATAATCAAATCAACGAAATGCTAGAGAACAACAATTCTAATTTACTATACGATCCGACGCGTTACCTGATCGATAATAGACTAAAAGCAACCAATTTGCTGGAGATGGAAACATCTATACTGAATTGACCAATTAACATGCAATGCACAGTCTTTAGGTTAGCACATGTTGTCATGATTATGTTGACCGACAAGGACGAATTTGATGAGATCGCAAATCAAGACAAAAAAAAAACCAATAAGTATATCGAAAATCCGATGGTATGTAAATTGTGGATACAAAAATACGTTTTGGCGAACGTTTATTTGGTGATGATTGGGATTGCATAATAAATAGACAGAATGCATTTTGGAACATGATTGATGGGAGAGTTCAAGTGATAGTTGCATTGCCAGGATTTAAATAATTCTGAGTGCACTTTTGCCTAAGTATTGCACGAGGTTGTTATTTTGATTCAGTCTAAAAAAAATATTGACATTGAAGTTGAGGAACTTTCTTATAATGGCCAATTTTTGGATTTGAGAATTGATCCTATTATTTCTTCGAAGACTAAAAGAGAAATCAAAAGGTCTTGGGTTTTCGCGAGCTGTTGTATCAAATATCAAATACCCCAGATATCTATCATAGAATAGATATCTGGGGTATAGGGAAAAGAATGGTTGACGGGATGCGTATTTTACTAGTAAAATCGTTTATTTATTACTCTTTCATATGTTGCTATCTTGTTAAAAAGTGTCTATGACTAATCTTAAAGTGTTTTAATATTGTGTGATCGATTAAGAAAATAGACAAGGAGCAAGCAATGCCCATTGATGTTGAATGTTTGAATAGCAAAATTGAGTCAGGTAAAGGACTTCACATTCGTGTAGTGTGGCAGAAGAAAGAATCCGAAATTATGCTGTAGTCTTTTCAAAAGTACCGATAAGTATTGAATAAAACGAAAAAGTTGCATTGTTTGTATTTTTAGGTTAAACTCAAAAACTATGAGTGGTGTGATTTTGAAAATTATCTTGCATACTTGAAAAGGTTATTTTAAAAAATGGATTTTAGCTATTCCTTGACTAAAATGCTTTTAAACGAAAAAGCTGGCTTTGAAATTCCATATACTATTTTTGGTGTGTTGAAGAATTTTTGAGACTTCTGGTTTTGGGTTGTAAGCTCGCTACTCTTATACCATCTCGGAAGCTAACGTTAATTTTTTTTTTAAATATGGTACAGGGTGAAATAAATTCAAAACACTAAAAAAGTTAACGCATATAACATAGAATATTTTTACAAAAGTCATGCCGGGGGATGTCAGCTTAGTAGTATACAAGTACTGGTGTAGAATGAAAGGTATTCTAATAGAAACAATATATTGAACTGACGAGAGACTTGTTTGCCACATCAATGCTCAGGCTCACGCCATTCAAAATGAAATGTGTTGAGCTTAGTGACATGTTGTCAAAAACCATTATGAAAAATGATGTTGGAAGCAGAATGAGCTTATATTCTAGCAAAGTTTTAACACCAGCAGGTTTTAAGCTTACATTATATCATAAGACCACCTCAAAATAACAATGTAGATTTCCTAAATATTATTTTTTTTTCAGCAAGAAAAGTTCTACTCTATTGCTTTTAAACACGTGTCGATGATTAAGCATCCGTCTGTCTGTTAAAAAAAACAATTCATTATAAATATCTCCAACAAAGGGAATATATTTCACGTTCACAATAAACCACACACAAAACCTAATCATAGGTTAACATTAATTTAATGATGAAGATAACTATAAAAATATAAAAAATAAAAACAAATATAATGAATGACACGTCAGAAATAAATAAAAAAAATATCTATTTTTTACTGTTACTACATACATATGTAGATATATAATTTCTAAATAGCAATTCCTTGTCCTATGAAAGTCTCCACCCATAACTTAACCATTTAAACTTTGAATTTCGTATAAAAATATAGGTATTTATTTTAAAGACAAAAATAATATTCATTCCGTGTCAATCAATCATTTCAATAGCTTCATTTCTCTTTAAAAGCGGCTCGCGTGTATGCAACGATTTTTTTTTTGTTTTAATAAATTTTTCAAAATGTTTGCACAACCCATAAAAGATACAATTCTGTAGCTGCCTCACACACTTTTCTTCCTTGTTTCGATGGTGTATTCCAAAGAGGACGAACTGTGAATTTTAATATCGATTTGCTTAGAATATTATTATGGACATACCTACACATGAAATTATGAATCGATTAAGTTTTTTTTTTATTTTTTATATTTCTTTTATGAATACATAATTTATCACCTGATGGCAAAAGATAGACGTATCTACGTAGGTTAAAGATACTATTTTTCTCAATTGTGATTCACCTTGCTATTGTTTTAATTTTTTTTGTTGTTCAGTCTTTCATAAAAATCATACAAGGTGGTATGCTTATATGGAGTTGATTTTTTTTTATATATATTTGGATTTATGAAGCTTTTACTAAAAACAGTTATGTTAAAAAAAAAAATATTTAAAGTTGTGTCAGTGGCCTTTGTGACTAGAAGATATTCAGTATTTATGACGGTAGACATATTTTATAGACAAATTTTAAATCTTATGAATTAATGATCCACTAAAGCAAAAAAAAAAAAAAACTTGACCTATTTAGAGACGGGACATTTTCTTATTTTCGATGTCTTCACTTATTATCTGCTGGAGAGCTTTTCGTTACACAACAGCAAATAGTACAGGAAAGAGTGGTACAGTGGAGTGGATGACGAGGAATGTCTTCAAACTAAAAGATTATACCTCTTATTCATTTGAACTATTTCTCATATTTAATTTCTGGTTCGAAGAACTTCAGTTTTCAAACTATGAAAATTGTGGTTTTCCTTCATTTTTTTACACAGCCTTATAGCGTCCAATTAATTAATTAAAAAACTTTAGTGATTGTCTAAAAATATTTTAAAATTTTTTTTCTTTCAGAGCAAAATTATAAGTAAAATTATGTTTGCTCTTTATTCCAATCTACCGAAGCACTTTCTATGAATTTCGGAATCTGTAGATAGATTTTACAATGTAAAAGTTTCTTTGGGAGTTTTTATCATTCTACCTTATTTTTATTTTTGTTTCAGGGCGCAGTGAAAGAGCTAAATAATATACACATCAGTTAAACAAACCGTCAGTATTGGTCATCGTGGCTTTAAGTATCTTCTTATTTTAATTTATTTATATTTCATCAATCAAAAATATTGCTTATTTGTTCAATACGCCCACCATTTTTCCTTTTTTCAATAAGAAATTAAATAAATTATGTGTCGAATATTTCAACAGTTACTAATCTTTTATCTTTTCTCATCTCAAAAGTTGGCCAAAAGTCACGGAAACAATTTGTTTACTTTTATAACAAAGTTCGTTTACGTTTGTTATATTCAATGCCAAAATCATACAAAACGAATAATCAGGTTCATCCGGCTGTGACACGGTTTAAAATCTGTTCTAATGATTCGTTTCATACAGAGTTCTGTATAAAAATATGTATGATGTTCGTGTGATATTAATCTAATTTGCATGAGTAGAAATAATTGTTTTTTTTTTATATTTTTTTTTTTATATTTCAACCTCCATATGAATGTTAAAATAACGCATCTGTACCTTGGACTTGCACTTGACTGCCAGTTTTTAATGTTTCAATTGAAATAGCCTGTCAAACGAAATGCATATAAATAACATTTAAAAGATTCGTGCAGTAAATTAGATTTTGTTCAATATTCAGGCCATATATTGCATATATATTTGTATAGGCTTATAATATTTTATAAATTTTATTTATTGTTCATGCAATTCACCTGCTCACTGATTTTTTCTTTGTTCATTGTTAAAAAAATGTTTTTCATTTTAAATGTTATCACGATTTTTGAATTGGAATTGAAAATGTTTTCTGACATACATAGCTATTCGAACTTTCATTTAGCACATTCATCAACTTTGCAATATATATAAATTAAATTCATTCTTCTTAACGTGTATATTGTATATATCAAACACTTTAATATTCTTTATTTTGAATTAATTTGAAGATATATTTTGTCCTTTCATATAACAAGCAAGTATTTTAAAATAAATAATTTAAAAACAATTAATTGATTTACAGTTCATAGATCATCTGCATAATGTCGTAAAACACACCTCACTGACCTCATCATATATATGAAATTGATTTTTCGTTTAAGAGCTGTAAAGTTGCGTGCAACACGCTATCAAAGCGTATAATATTCACCCTTCTCCAGGTACTTGGACCAACCAGCTTTTAATTAAACTGTGTGATGTATGTTTTTAATAACATTTATTATAGACGTCAAGTTCATAAAGTGTATGTTATGGGAATGACCCAAAATCACTAGAAGAAATATGAACAAAGAGTTTTTGGTGGCAATTGTTACTTTTTCATTAAAACTCATACACATACTTAAGATGTGTTTTCACTCAAAAAATACATTGAAAAATAAAATTTTTTTTAAAATGTTTAAGAAACGCTTGAGGTAAGAAGTGTTTTTCGAAACCGATGTTTTGAAATGTTTGCTTGGTGAAGACGAACCATGTTTGTGTTGTCCCATGTATTGTATCGTAAATTGTTTTAGAAATGTTTTCAAAAAGTTTTTAAAACAAACAAATTTTGTTAAAAGTTTTTATTCAATACAATCGGTTTAGAGAGTGTTTTGATTGAAATCGGATAAGTAGATATGATAATTAATTGTATTGGGTGTATTAAAATAATCGTTAAAAAATCGTTTTGCTAAAAATTGGTTTTCTGCAACAAATCAGAGTTTATTCAAATATGGTATAGATACTGTATTAATTATCATTAGAAGTGAAGTTTTTTAGAGATTGATTTTAAAACAATTTGGTTAGTAAAAAAATTGCATTTTGAATGATAATTTGTTTGTCTTTTAGTCATTCCTACCTTCGTTTATGGTTTAATGAGCTTTATATTTTCTGTAACTATTAAAGTTTTTAAAACTGAAGTAATTTAATAAACTTAAACCTGACTTTTTATTTCTTCTAGAAAATATTCTGATCATAAGGATTTCATAACACACGAAACTTTTACAAGATTCAACTAAATCAATTTACTACAAAATCAAATAATCATCGAATGCCATTTCTTCAAAGTTCGTTACCCTACTTGGGAAATAAGACCTATAATCTAAAATAAAACACCCATAAACTATTCTGTCGGCAATCAGTCGATTTCCTCACACGAAAAAAAAAAAAAAAAATATTGGCTGTGCGCGCCCCTTGTTGTGGTGTTGGCGGCATTTGAATTGGAAACACACACCAGCTGATACCAATCAGAAAATTATGCAAAACATTATGGTCAAGAGTGGTAAAAAAGATTCAACTTATTTAATATGGGCAGCGTGGAACATGTAGAGTCACCTTAAAATTTCCAACAGTGTTTTCAATATTTACATGATGTTTGTCGTTTCAAAAAACTCGTAGCAGGAATGGTGATAAGTGTAGTGTACAGACATTTATATAACACTTCGTGGGTAATATAAGAATTGTATATTTATTTTGTTTCGGAATTAAATTCACATAATCGTGTGTTGTCGTCATGATATCCGACTAAGATTTGTAATTTATGTCTTTTCCGTTCTTAAAATTGATTTGTATTCTGCAAATGATCTCGAAACGAGGTCATTCAGCATCGCAGAGTCTTTTTTTGGTCCTTTTACTTTACGACAAACGAATTTTGTATTAAAGCATTAAAACTGTTAACATATAAAAAGATTAGAAATCTGAACAACACATTATGCTTAAAAACAGACAATAAAATGTTTATAGAAACAGGATAAACATGTTAATGAGACATGAAACACTCTTTTATTACTGGTAGGAGTTTACCATGTTGAGATGTATTTGAACCAAAAACTTTTTAAACTACAGAGAAATCTTAAGACCTTGATGCACACCTAATCAGTTTATCACATTTAACTGTAATATTTCCCTAATTCCTACGTTGTTTCTTGTTATTAACTTCAGATATCTTAAAGTCGTCTCTAACGCTATTTCTGTGGAATCAAGAATTGTGTTAGAACTGACTCCAAAAGTCAAATTCGATGTTAGAATTTGTACAAACATGGACTAAAGGATTTCAAGATGCTTAACCCTTTCTTAATAGTGCCCCATGGTGTGTGTCAGACTATTAAGTCGGAGGTCTGGGTTCGGAGGTCTAAGTACACTTTATGTTTTATAAGGGGCACTGCTTCTTGCGAGGAAGTGAGAAAACCTGCAAAAGTATGAGTGTCGTGAAAATTGCATCTCACTTTAGTCGTTCGGAAAAATTGTAGATCCGCTCCAGGCTCCAATCCTATAGAACAGCAACGCACATAAGAGAATTGGTTGATTGATTGAATATTCACAAAATAACTTATAGAATCAAATGCAAAATATTTATTTCAAAATAAAAGCAAAAAAAAAATTAAGTAAAATTAACAAGTATTCATTCTTTGAAAATTATTAATATTAAAATACTAAAAGAATTTGTAAAGGTATTCGAGATAACCGGATCATATTAATTCTTTACACGGGGTAATCCTTATTGGTACGCCCTTTATAGGAACTTTTCATTAAACAAAACAAACATGCTATTAATCTTACTTACTAAAGTCAGATAACTATTTGTACTTCGTGACAATGGAATTTTTTCTATTTTCTTTTGTTCTAAAACTAAACGTTTTCATTTACAATAAATCATTTAAACTTTAAAAAAAAATCTATGTATTTACAATTTATTATCTAAATCAACAAATCAAATAACAACTCATTTTAATTATACCAATAGAATATATTTTTTTTTTCGCATTTATTACGAACAATCGATTTCTGTAATAACAACTCAGTAAATCTTTTGATCAATATGCGATATTAATTTGTATGTTTAAAAAAAATAGTTATTCTGTTGTAACTTTTTAAAATAATTAATAAAAAAAATTCCAATGCATTTCCATTTATGAACAATTAACAGAAAAACTTTGTTCGAAGAAGTATGAAAGTTTAGTATACCCAATATATTTCTATAGCTTTGTAGATGTAAACTTTTTTTTCCTCTGCTGCAAAAATAATTAAATAAATAAATGTTATTAAAGCTGCTTATTTTCTTTGTTGATTTTATTAATTATTATTGTTATTGAATACTAATTTTTACTGACACATAAAAGGTACACTGTTAGTTACACCTAGGGTTTTTAAATACTTAAAGAAAGTTATTTAAAAAAAAGTTGATTACAAAACAGCACAAATTCAAAAAAAAAAAAAAAAAAAATATATCCAGTAAATAGCTGCTGTCAGAATTGCTCAATATAAATTCACTGCTTTACCTAATACAAAACCCTTTTTGAGTAACTAGCTTGCTTATCAACTAATCACATCTTATTCAATTTACTTTAGCTACCTTCAAAGCAATAATTCACTATCAGAGATTCAATTTGATTTCCCATTTCAACAAAGTAAGCCAAACAGAAAGTGAAACTCGTGCTAATTGGTTTCAATTTCGTCCTGACCCACATCCCATTTAGTGAATAATACATGAACTCGTTCTCAACTTGATATTCATTTGTATGGTAATTAACAGTGTTAGCTTCCTATTTAAATGAAGTATCCACTTAATTTTCCAAATACAATTTGTGTAAATGAAACTTGTCAAAGGATATACCAAATTATTTACATATTTAACGAAAAATAAAAATGTAGGATTCCGGCACGACAGGTCATTCAACCAACCAACGTACAAAGGGGGCGTATGCGTAACATTTTTCCTTTTTATTATTTTTATAGGTTGACCCCACGTGAATCGTTCTTTTTTCTTTATTTTGTTTGGTTAACCTCAATTAATAATGGGAAATTGATTTTTTTTTGAAGAATTCAGTTATGTGGATTAATTTTCCGTTTTATGTCGTCTTACCAAATCAGACTGGAAATATTGCGTATTATTCGCATAAAAAAAACCTAGATTGTTTGCCTTACGTCATGATATAAACATTCCAGCGGCTAAAAGTAAACAAACAGTGGGAAAGAAAGTAATCAAAACCCGTTAATGGATATCACCACTTTTTCTTGTTGCCGATATTTCTCAAAGAAATAATAAATGAGTTGGAAATGGAGAGCGATGGCATTTATAAGCTGAATTTAGCAATGGTGAATCCAGTTTTTTTTTTTTTTAATTTTTATATGGAGTGTGTTTATCTCTCATCATTCAACGGTTAAAATTGAAGTTATGTTTCCGGTTTTTGTGACGCATTTAACATTTTTGTTAAGAAGCTTTCGATTTTGTTAGGCAAATTTAAAACTACGTAACCTACATCTATAAAGTGCAAAAAATACTGATATTAAATTCTAAAAAAAGTAGCTTACGTTAAAATTGTATTGATAACAAGAGAGGAAATTGTCTGTTTTGATACAAATTTGCAATTGAATTACTGAACATTATATAAAATACTATTATCGATTTAGTAGAAACTGATTAAACTCTAAATGAAATATATAAGTGTATAGAATTTGTATCATTATTTATTTTATTTCTTTGTTATATCTAATTGAAAACTACACTAAATTCTTATATTGAGGATGTTATTTCATTTATTCGTGTAGGTTAATTTACCTATTAAATCAAAATTGTGTTTTCCGTAAAATATATGTCATTTATTCACATGCCTACCCAAAAATATGCATAAAGTTGGTCCTTTTATCAAAACAAAAAAAATCTCCAAACCTAATTCTTGACTTATTTCAGAATTTGTATGCACCTGCCAACATTCGGTATATTTTGTTACAAAAATAAAACCCAGCGACAGGTACTTGCACAGCCATTTAGCCATAATAAATTGCACAACTGCATACCTAAATACCATGTCAGCAGCTGTAAAGGGTCATTTGGCAACAATTATTGTCTTAAGGCATTTTATACTCTTTTGACTTCTACTTGGGTCAATTCTCTTTCAGAAAATCTAACACTTGCTTCCAAAGCTTTTTCAGTATAAAAATGTACGATGGTATGCGTATGTCTGTGTTTTTCTTACTCCAAAGAAAACACATACACAAAAAAAGGAAGAAATAGAAAATGAAGAAATAAACTTCTGGTAGAAAACAACCTTCACCTCCTCAGTGGTATGAATTTATAGGGTTGGTGTTCCACTTTGACCGGTCGGCCAGTAAAATTATTTTGTATATTTTTCTTCTCTTACTCTACCTTGATTAATTATTTCTTGGTTTTACTTTATTTTAGTAATCTTTCTTGGATACCAACATTTTCTATTATAAGGTATAACGTGTTTGTCCTTATTTCCAAGTAAAAGGTTAACATCCTGTTGAAACTGATTTAAATGAATTTGCGTCAGTTTAGGGTTTACTTTAACAGGATCAAGAGCATGGCATGCTATAGGGAGTTATTAAAAATACATGATATTTAGGCCTATTGAGCTAAATTTAATCTTAGTTGTAATTAAATATTTTGAATTAATTATGTAAGAGGAAAATTCAAGAAAAGATATTTTGAGATTTAAGACGAGATTTCTAATGAAATCTATTGTAAACCAAATGAAATGAACAAAGGATCAATTATAAAAATAACAACGCTAATTCCTTTGCCATACAAATGAAGGTATGTTATTCAAAAAAAAATAATGCATTATTTCACAATCTCTTCTGAGCAAGTTCAAGTTTCAAGTCAGATCCTTATTTGTCAGAAAACAATATTATGTAAAAATAAATATAAGAAACAGAGAATCTCACTGTTTAGTATTTTAACTTAAACTTATTAATTCAACATTTGAATCAAGAGTCAACATTAGAGCAAAGTCTTTTACACATAGTTTGAAATTTTCTGATGGTAAAAGTAAAGTAACGTTTCTTAAAATGTTTACTCGTTTATAGAAAACGAATGGCTTGTCTTTATCCCACTAAAAAAATCATATATGTGATACCTACCATTTTTTCATTAATGATAACTTAATAAATTACTAAAATGTATCTTAATTGTATTATAAATTAGAACATGATATAAAAGAGTTGTTGATATTGATAAAAAAAACACTCGAAGAAGAAATGTGCTAAGAATGAACTATGTATGTATGTAGAAGAATAAAACTTTTGTGCAATTAAATTCAAATGCTTTGATTTTGAATTTATGAAACTATGAAATTTTGTTTATCGAGAAACCTGCAAATCAGTAAAAAAAAGAAGATGGCAAATCAATGAATTAGCTATTTTGAACATTTTAAAATTTGGACTGCAAAAACTTGTGAACGTGAAATTTAAATTATAAATGAAGAGTAAATAGAACAGCAAATTAAAAAATAATAGCGTTTCGACTTTAAAATGGATGTCATTATCTACTATTATTGCTTACAATATGTTCAACAACAATTTTTTCGAAAACATTTCTGTTATAATTTACCAGAAAATAATTAAGAGTCAAAAGTAAATCAGATTGAATTCTTATGAAACTAAAAATCATAAAATTAGCGGAAATTAACCTTGATTAATATATAAATTTAAAAATTCCACTCTTGTCTTAGTATACCAAAAAAATAAAATTATAATTATTACATACGAGCATGTATGACTGACTTGATAGTACGAAGAATTATACTGCACGTACGTAATATCGTTCCTAGTTTAATCAACTTAAACCACGCTCACACAAAGTCTTACCTGATCTGAATTTTAAATTAATTCTTATAATAAAAATAAAAATAAACAAAAGAATAAAGTAATAACAGCTCATAATATAAACAATCATAATTTTGTTTTTTAAATGTTCTCCTAAATTATTAAACCAGATTTATTAAAAAAAAAAAAAATAATTGCAAAAAATCCAATTCTTAAAAATCACTCAAGGAAGTGGTAACTGGCTAAAAACCGTTTTGAACGAACTCGTGTGCGTGTCAAAAGTACTTCCCCCTTTTCTGAGAGTATAGGCTTTTTATTTATACTCGTTCGCATCGAGAGGGAGCGAGTTCGGCGATAATACTGTGTCCGATGACATTGAGTGACCAAACTTATAATCCGAACACACAAAGCCGCCAAGTAGAATATTGTACTTTTAAGTAAAACGTATGCTAAATTCTAAGCCGATCGTGGCTCACATAACAATTAGCCTCTATTGTTCTATTGGAAGTAACATTGGTTGGTTATCAATATCATCATGATTTTTTATTCGTTCTGTCAAACACTGGCAGGAAATAAATCTCAGCTGGCTACTGTTGATCACTTCAATGTTTGCATTGTTAGGCGTTTTATAGAGACCATACCCGTTGCCGCCGCTGTTGTCTGTCTGTGTCTAGTCATAGGCTGTACTGAATTCTCGACTTCAAACAAATGGCCAAAAGAATGCAGGCGACGCTGACGGCGCGATGGTGTCGTCAACTGAGGTGGTTGATGATGCAGATTGAGTGTAATAGATACTTGGGGCAGTATGATAGTTCAAAGTCATTACAGGTGAATTACACCTCGATTCCATGCTTATAATTCATTTGCCTTCAGTAGCAGAATAAAAAAAAAAAAAAATCGATTTTCGATTTAGAAAAATACTTGGGACATGATACATGAATAATCGTATGCAAGCATGCATGCGACAATACCTCATGATTGGGTGTGGTAGTCACGTGCTGTTGCTGGTACAAGTTGTCCCCGGTGATCTCTGACAATGATCTTTTGTTTTTTGTGGGTGGTTTAGTGTCGACAGATCAGTTAAGCAGTGAGAAATATAGTTTTAGGATATAATGGTCTTACTCAGATCGTAACGAATTAACGTGAGATTGCATTTCCAAAAATCACGTTTTAGTTTGCGGAATGATAAGGAAGTTGTTGTTTGTATGATTTATTTAACAGCCATTTGGTGAGTTTTATTTGGGGTTAAGAACAAAGGAGTCCAAAAACGCCTGACATTTAAAATAAAAAAAAATATGGTAAACTAAAAAAGGCACATCTAGAACACACGTACTTGCTTTTAAATGCCGTAAATTTTCTAGCAAATATTTTATATGAAATTATTTCATAATAATTCATAATTTAAAAATATATTGCAATACTTTGTATCCCACAAACTTGCATTGTAAATTTTCAACTAATTTAAATTTATGAAAAATACGTGGACTTTTGTAAGAACCGTTAACACCAAATTTCCGTTAATTTTAGTTTTAAACTCAAACATGAAATGCAAAGTTCCAAATATTATGTTTATCAAAATAGTAAGAACCGTTTTTAAGAAAAACTATATAAAAATATATAATATAGTAGATCACTATAAAAGACGGATTAAAAAACCTATTGTGAAATTAAAAGTTTGCTATTTTTAAGCCTTTGAATTAATGGACATGAAAAAACATGAATATTTTTTATGAAGGAGTCATAGCTGTTTCATGGCGACTAAGCCGATCGATCATCAGACTTCTTTAGTAGTGCAGGTCAATTATAATCTTACGTATATTTGAAAAACACTTATTATGATTTTGCCGATCGTGGAACACGAATAAACCGATGTTTGTACCATGAAGGAAAAATCTCCATAGGGTTACTCGAACTACGCAATTTTACCACTGAGAAGGATATATATAGATATTACATATTATTATTTGAGTTTTTTCATTTTTCATTTTTCTATGTTTATTTGTAGTTCACTGAATTAATGGTATATGTTTGATAATGAAAAACGGTCATGTTATTAAGTCGTTTAAAACTTAAATCCAGACGTAAATTGTTAATTGGTTTTATCTATTTCTATACAAAATCTGTCTTTTCTAATTTTATTTATTTTTACTTGTGGACGAATGGCAAAGAAGTGAATAATATGAATAAATGATATCTGGATATTTTACATCTGGATTAAAGGATTGAATAATATATGATAATAATATTAACTAAAGTATTACTGAAGCAGTGTTGTATGAAGTTTGAACTATGAACATTAAAACGATATATTTGTTGCTAAATATATAATTGCTTATTCTCCGAAAGTGGTTACACATTTATATAAAAAACTTTTTAGCAAGTCGATTTTGAGTTAATTAACATCGAGACTTCTAGTATTATGTAGGTATGTAGGTATATTACGTATTTTTAAATTTAATTTCAATACCTCCTGATATTGAAAAAAAATAAAAATTCATGGTTGATTAATTTTGCTTGCCCATTAAAAATTTATTTTACGTTTTTGAAATCTATATTTAAAAACAAATACATAAAAGCTTAAAAAAAAGTTGTGGTCTTGTAAGAAAAAATAAAGAATAAAGCTGGACGAGCCAAATTTATTCTAGCTAGATTTTCTAACCATCCTTCTAATGTTGAAAACGTTCAACAATGAACTCAAAAATGTAAAACCAAATCATTTAAAAATAACAAACAAAAATTAGACATAAAGTTCTTATAAAATGATAAAATATAAAATTCTATAATTGGATTTTGAGTTAGATTTTTCCAGCAAATTTGTTAAGTATTGGTTTTTTTCTACGATCAAAATACAAAACAACAAACACCAATTAAGTTAAAAACATCAATCGTAAAGTTGTGGCTCAAACGGTCATTTAATGACAATCAATTAACGAATAAACTTGAACCTGGTTGCATTAACTGTTATTTCTAGAAAACTTCGATCCATCGTGTACTATTTATTATAGTTACAATTTCAGAGCTGCTGAATCAACTCCAATTAGTGTTTTGTGTAGTGAATCATTGCAAAATAATACAAAGTCCCATTGGCTTTGAAAAGTAAACAGATTTGTTATGAGATAAATCACAAAATACGATAATTATCAATTTAAAACTGTTCACTTAATTAAATAATAGATATAAATTCTCAGAGCGGTACTTCTGTATCACACTTCCTAGAAATACACTTTTAATTCAATGCACTGCACACGCCTTAACTTCCGTCATGAAAGCCTCCCGCCTGGTTTAGAGATATATTTTTATTTATTTTTAAAGGCATCTATCTCAGTCACTGAGGCTTGAAACAAAAGTTGTATTGCATGCCATATGCCAGAATTTACAAGCACATATTATAGGCTCACTCATGAAGTAATCACATATTCAAATGAGAGTGAGATTGCTTCTACAATGCCGACTCACCCACTTTGCTACCACAAAACAATGCCATATCGATGCCAACTTTGTGCTACATGAAGAAACGGAATGGGAGTCGAGACGGGTCAGGTCGAGCTTGCTTGCTCTCTGTGGCATACCTATATAATGGATGAACCTTCAACTTTATGAATTGCTATGTTTTTTTTATGAGGCTGCAGCTAGTTTCTTTTTTGCTCACTTTTCACAACGTATAAATGTCCACGTGAGATTAAATACTACCTATACTCTGCCCTCTCCCCACCTCTGGAATTTATTTTGAGGTGGATGATATGGTGTATGCATCTTTGTTGAAAATGAATTTTAAGATCGTGTTGTTTTAAAGATACAATAACAGCAATTTATTTTATGAATCGATTTGTCTTTGTGATAATCGTGATTGAAGATTGAAGGGTGTTTTTTTTTTTTTGTTTGAACACATTGCACTTATGGGGGATTTTCTTAACTAATTGGCTTTGCACTTTGTTAAGATTTTGTCGCAAATAAAATTTTTTGTATGCCTATATTGAATTTTGTCTGATTAATAAATAACAATCAATTACTTATGCAGAGAAAATCTGCTGACTTGAATTAAATACGTATGCCAAAAGATGCAAGATACAATCACGAAGTATAGTATCTACCTAGTACTTTAAATAGATTGACCCCGAAATGAACCTGGATATTGTCACCAGAATAAATTAAATGGGAAAAATTCTTTCTTGTTTATGAAAATCTTTCTATAAATCTGTCCTGCATATCTACGATTTTGCACTTGTAATAGAAACATAAACATTCATAATCATTAAATTGTTACGATAACCAGCTACGAAAATTAGAGTGAATATGTAACCAAAAAACAAAACAGAGCAAGGCAGTTCCTCGAATGAAATAATGCTGAGGATTCCATTTGAAGAACTGATTGGCACTACACTTCATCTCAATGTTATCCAGAGGACCGTTATAAGATTAAAAAGTCTACCCTTTATTTCACAAGGAATTGCTATAAATGCATAATAAAGTGAAAAGCAACAAAAGCAGCAGCATGTCGAACCAAACACAGTAACGATGCGTGCGCTTATAATTCCGAGAAGGACTTTCTCTGACTTTGATTTGCTGTTTATTTTGCAGCAAAAAAACGACTCAAACTTTAAAATCAAGACACTCATTTAATGTTCTTGGTTTGGGTATTAAAATTGGAAGTGTACACATTAAATAAAAACACAGAAAATTGTAAAAGCTGAATGATCCCGACGACGTGAGTAATTGAAAGCAGAAGTAGAAGCAGTAGAAATTATACACCTTTAAATACAGTATAACCTATTGAAATGTCAGATTAAGCTGTCGTGTATTTTTGTTTACATATTTTGTTACATTTGTCAATAAAAGCAACGATGACAAAATACATGGCACTCTAGGCGATCAAAAAATCCAAACCCAATTTAACAGCACCCACTACTACCGGCGAACAAAACACCCGTCATCAAGGGGATGTCTGAAAACACTTTTGTTTCTGATGATTCATTTTCCGGTATTTATTGACTAATGACTCATTAAAATAAAGACAGTTACATTTATGAGTCAATATAAGATATAAAAATCTGTAGTCAAGGCAGTAAAAGAGTTATGAACTGACTATTGTTGCTTCAGCTCTGATAAGCTCCAACTCCTCTACAATCACTGTTATGAATGCTGTTTTTTTTGTCAACAGCAGCAATTCACCGGTACATAATCATCAAATTGAATTTGTTTTTATTTAAATCAACAATATACGTACTAAGAGTTTAATTACAATTTATATATATTTTTAGAAGAATACACAATGCTTTCATTAAGTAATCTCCTTTGTCACACATCATAATAGAGTTACATCTCTTTTAATTACTAAATGATCGCGCAGTTAAGATAATCAGGGCGTAACATTTATTAGATTTTGTTAGTTTTGTCAAATGCAAATATTGTTTAATATTTGCCAACTCTCTAATCATCATTGTTGCTATAATCAGTAATGAAAAGAATTTTTTATTTACTTAAAATTTTGCACAAAACCAAATGGAGGTACTGCACAAAACACACCCATCACGAACCCATTGGTAGAGAGGGTAAACAAATTAATTTTAAGTAATTTATTAGACGACATAACGACGAACAGAACATTGTCTGAGTTGAATTGTTGCAGTGTGCCATAATTTATCTTTGAACAGAATTAAATTTAATTACAATTGCGTAGATCGGAGCGGTATTTTTTCAGTTTTTTTTTTTTTTTTTGTTATTAAAGGTGATTAGGTCATTATTTAATAGCAATTTGTCAGTGTTGAGTTCTTGCTTTAATGAGAGAAAATCATCGTTTTCTGATATAGTAATGGTTTTTAGAATGGCTGAATGTTTTTTTTTTTTTTTTTTAATTTTTAAAAACTATAAATTTTATGTCAGTTGCTGTTTTGGTTATTGTAAATCAGAAAATATATAATAAATAAGTTATATTACTCTATAGCATTAAATTTGATGAAAAGATTTGTTTGAGAGTTTCATTGTATATGTAAACAAAAACTTGGTTGCTCTAAGCAGATAGTCAATCACCGAAAACACTGGCGTACATTTCTAGTCAAGATAAAACGATACTGTCCATACTAGAAACTAGAAAGAAGAACTCATTGGAAGTTATTACTGGAAATTTAATGCAGTGTTTTATAATTTGATACAAAGTTATCACAGTGATAAAGTTAACTTGGTGTTTGTAAGTATGTACTAAACTTTGCGCCACTGAGTTTTTATCAATTTTTTCTGGCAAAAGAAAAGAGTTTTTGATCATTTGGTAAAGATTTCGGCATCTGAAATTCTGTACAAAAATTGAATAATTTTTTTATTTTTGGTATAAAATGTTTTTAGAACACTTTAGAAATCACTGTATTCTTTTTTTTTAGTTTTATTTTATATAATTACAAAATTAACTTGAATTATAAAGATCTTCTAAGCCAAATTTCGGGAACTTCATATTTTCCAAATTTTGGAATTAAGATTGATTTACAGACACTATGTGCCAGAAGTTACTATACGGACTGCAGATCATCGCGCCATATTAAAAGTGAATTAAAGGATAAGAACAGAAGCAGGGCTAGTGTTGAAAATATGCGAAAATAGTACGATCATTTGATAGCGAGAGGTAAACTAAACAAACCTGAAACAATTGCAAAGACACGTTCAGTTGGCCCACGATACAATCCAAAACCAGGCGGTTTGTCGATGGGGCTTTACTGTGAATTCTACAAGCAGATCCTTTGGTGAAGCAAGGAAATGGGAATATTGTGGTACAATTCAATCATTAATATCATAAGAAAATAAGAAGAAGAAGTATATTTGGCAACTGCATAAAGGTTTGAAAATTTGATCAACTTTGTACGAATTTTTATTTATTCTTGATTATTGACCTAAAATAAAATTAATGCCATGATTTTATGATGCCAGACAGAAATACTAACCGAAACAGTGATAAAAAACCTTTGGAAAAAACTGCAATATTTCTATAGTCGCCCCTTTTTTAGTAAAATTGAATGTTGGTTCGATACAGCTTTTTAAAATACCATGGGATCCCAAAGTTAGGTGCTTTAATTTAACTTTTCAAATTAAATTTTTGGTTGCAAATACTATCAAGTCTATTAGATAGGATTTTTTTCTATGTGGCAATTCTGGTGTGGATATACCTAATCTCAAAAGCATTTTATAAACTAAGTAACATTATTTGAATTTTTTGTTTGACTTACCGCAGCTTGTGATGTTGTTTGTACAGGTGAACTTTCTGCCACCACTGTTGATGTAAGAAGCGTCGCTAAAACTATGAACACACTTTGGCAGGAGATGTTGATTGTGGTTGGGGTCTTTCGACGAGGCGTTTTACATAGATCCTCTATTTCGTACATGTTGCGCTCTCTGTCAATTTGCTCGATTGTGTAAATTTAAATGCGTTAAATTTACTATTCTTCAAATAGTGTTAAGTTATGTAAAGTATAATACAAAGTAATTTATTTCGTGTGCTTAGTTAAACCTGAAAATAAACAAAAAAAAAACGGTCTATTAGCCAAAACACAGAACACGATCTACAATCTCCAATCTAAATATCAACTGTCATTCCCTCAACTCATTGCTCCTTAAAGGGCAAACATTTGCCTGTAGTTAGCACATTCATTTTAATAGATTCTAAGGTATAAGGTACCTCCTTTGGTATTTAGTGTCCTGATTTCAAAAATAGAAAACCGGAGAAGCAACAAACTGCATTGCTGCTGCTTCTTCTGAAAACAATGAAAGTCCTACACACAACTCCTCTTTTAAATGTACTTCTTTGGTTGCGGTCGAGGGCGTTCGGTGGTGGTTTGGTCATGAGGAGTAAATGGAAGGAATTTGTACTTACATCACATACCTATCTTTTCATATAGTCAGGCTAAACTGGAAAATGCCAACAGGTTGTGGTATTTTAGATTGAGGTTGAGATTAGTGTGAGAGAGGGAGGGCAACGGAAGAGGGAACCGTTGTGCCTAGATACATTCTCCGGAACCACCTTGGAATTATAACCTCATTTTGTGTGTTTGTTGTATTTTAAAATTAGATTGTGGATGAATAAAAATGTGGTAAAGCTATATAGCTACCATGTTGAATATGATAATTTATTACAACAAGCAATGTTATAAATTTATTATGTTTTTTTTTTTGTCGCAACTTTAAGAAACTTACATACATATGTAGTCTGCATCGACCTTTATGTTCTTGAAATAACTTTTTTTTTCTTGTGCATATTTGAAAAACTACTTTATTTAATGGCTTGATATTTTTGTTCAAAGTATTTAAAGAATATAAGTGAAAACTAAAAATGTCATACTTTATAGCATCATTAGATAAAAAATTGAAGAAAATAAATAAGGCAACATAATGTACCTACATATTATGTGTTAAATATGAACAAAAGGATGGAAGGAAATGCGCAGTTTTGAAATGGAGAATACATATTTTTAAATAAATTCAAAGTTTTCTGTTTGGGAAATTGGTAAAAGTACCTACATGATATCATACTCTAAATAAAAATAACACAATTAATTTGTATGAAATAAAAAGGGCAATTTTCTTCAAATTTATTACTAATTAAGTTTGTAGAAAAATCTTAAGAGCAAAACATCAGATTCCTAGTCATAAATCAACGAGAAAATTCTCAATTGTCTCATGGTTTCATTTTGTTCATGTTCGGTTGCACCAAAATGCATTTAAAATCATTTGTTATTGGACTATAGTAAAATTATTGGAGTAGTAAAATATGTATATCGGCATGCACAATTCTGTTACATCACGTATAGACAATGAATGGAAAGGAAGCCTTATATACCACTTCTAAATTTCAATTCACCACTCGTGGGAGCTAATAAAAGATAAATAAGCGGAGAATGTTATTAATTGAACACTTTTAATGATCTTTTTGGTTCTCATTTCGATATCTGAATACCAACTATCCGTTTATTCAGAGAACAATTCGAACATTTATTTTAAACAAACGGGGATCGAAAATTGATTTATTCAGTTAAAAAGTGTAATTTTAAAATACAACAACCCAAAATATTAAAATAGTAATTATGTGCAACTGGACAAGATTATGTTAATTAAGCGTTTAAGTTTCTATGGTTTCTACAGAAAAGTTGTTTTTAATGATTTCAGCAAAAGTTAATAGTCATAACATTTTTTTTAACAGCAGACAAAAACTTTTCAAATTTGGATAGTAAAAACATTTGTTTATTTTTAAGCAAAAAATAAAAACAATTTTCAAAAAACAAAATGTTCTTTCGTTTGATACAATTTTTGATTCAAATTCAATTCATGGTTCTTCATTGTAATGTTTCAAACATAAATGTTGACAAAGCCCAAAGTTGAAAGGCATTTGTCAACTACATATTAAATTATCAAACATACGAGCTTTTAAAGTTTAAGTCCTCAAATATATTTTGAAATAGCAAATTTGAAAAGCAAACAAGAAATGAGAGAACTTTAAACTAATTCATAATAATAATTCATCAGGACAAAGCAAATTTACTTACTAATTGATTTTCTACATGGAAAATATAACCTACATAAATAACAAGAAAGTATACAAAGTATACAAAATCTCTGCACATACCTACATAATATATCATTATTCTATATTTCCTTAAATTATGTCATGGTAATATAAATTTTCTCAGTGTTTACCTCTAAAACATGTATTAAAACGTAACAAAAACTTTACCCACATTAACATCCATCATTCCATAACTTTCTTTGTTTTTTACCTCCAAGGGAGTTTCAAGGTAACATAAGGAATTTCGAAAAACCAATGTTTCCATTGTGTATCTGAATTTCTATTTGTTTTTATTCCCCTAATGTGTGTTCCTCAGTGGAATTATTGATAAAACAAAACAGAAGTAAACAAATATAATATATATACCTCTACAGGGTATTTACCTATACCATGAACTGAAAAAGGAAGAACCATTTTCCTTAATCAATAGTTGGCTGAGAATATTGTTTCCCAAATATGTTAACCTTGTCGTAGGTTTCTTATGTTGACACTTCTGGATTACAATCTAAATTAGATTTATTAAATTAAAGTGGACAAATCGATTAGTCAACTCAGACTAATCGTAAAAAAGACCTTCAAGTAAAATATGGTTCATTGTGCAAGGTTGGTTTATAACTTTAAATTCTGATAACAATCAAAAGGGTTATTTTATGTTTGTTTTTAGAAATAAACATTCTTTATAGAAAAGGGTGAGCATTTTTTTTTGAAGATAAGTCATAGCAGTACATATATCTGAACCATAATGTCTATATTTTTAATTCTTTATACATACTTAGATAAAATATATTTTAGACTATATGTGCATTAGTTGACTTAAAAAAATGTTGCTATAGGATTTTTTTTCTGATAAAATAATGTATTTTGCAATATCTTTTTTTTTTAATTCATATCTTCTAAAACAGATAACTGAGTCATGTTTGTTCATTTTAAGAATAGGCATTTTGTATTTACAAAACAATTATTGTTTAACAAATATAAGGTACGTAAAATTTGTTTTTTGTCTAAACTGAACTTGAACAAAAGTACCTTTAGAAGGTGCAATCTTAGATAGGTATCTTAAGTTAAAAAATTCCACAGTTCAATATAAAAAAGAGATTTCTTATCAACTTTTGTACATTTTTTCGAATTATTGACCATGGATTTTTTATTTATCTTATCAAGAAATTGATATAAACATATTTATGTACTTGTTATATAAGAATAAAAAATATTTGGGAAAATACCGATTTATATTGCTTCGTCAGAGCTCAGAGGTGGTAATTCACAATAATATTAATAAATATCTTGTTTATTCATGTCAAAGTAGAACAGCTAATTCATCATTAGGGACTGGTAAACATCTTTCGAAATCCAAACAAATATTGATCAAAAGGAAAGTTTAAAAGAAAATTTAAAAAAAAGTAGCAAAAAGAGAAAGTTCCTCAAAAACGATATAAAAAAGCACAAATATCATGTTGTATTAAATAAAATTTGTTTCTATTTAAGCTAAAGTTAGCAAAATTATAATACATTGTGAATTTGTGAAGCATATATTGTATAAATATAGTTAAAATACTAAATGATTTTGGACAGACAAGATCCCGGCTTTAAGAATTACAAATTAAATTTACTACTTCACAAACAAACAAAAAAACAATTTAAATGTTTAGATAGCAACACTATAAATGAATGTAATAAATATTAAGAGTATTTGCGAAATATCTTGAATTTTTCTTGGTATACAAACACAAACATATTTAGACTAAAATTATGCCACTGGATTATTTTGGCAAATTTCAACATATTTCATCTTAATTTTTAATCAAATCGAGTTAGTGTCATTGCAGACAAGACAGTTTTTTTATTTGAAAAAGTAAAAGTAAGTACATATATGTTCAAAACAACACGCGTTTGGGTTTTATCTGTTATTTCTTTAGAACTGCAAACAACTTAATAATTTAAGAAGAATTATTATGACCATGACAAGTCTGAATATTTATGAACTGAAACTCTACAACTACTTTATCTATTTATACATTGTTTGAAAGTTAATTTTTTCATTTAAAAAAATTTAGAAACAAATTCTAACGGTGTCTTTTATGAAACCCATATTCGCAAATGAATTAAAACGTATAATCAAATAGAGCTCTACCGGAATTTTGGATTGCAAGCTTCACAGTATTATAATCTAGTGTGAAATATTTGAATTATAGCAAAATTAATTTGAAAACAAGGTAATTTTTTTTTTTATAATTATGATGTTTTAAACGATTTTCAAAAAATAAAAAGTAATGGCGCAAAATTTTTAACGAATTAGCATCATACTAGAAAATATTTAGCATCATACTATTAACAAAACAATAGTTTTTTAACCTAGTATGATGCTTAATATGTTTTAGTATGATGCTTAATCGTTTAAAATTTTGCGCCAATGTTTTCAATAGAGAAGTTGAACAAAAATCTCAATTCATTTATTCCCTGTTCTGAATTTCGTTATACAAAATTCGATTGTTTTTTTCTGTGCGAATTTAATGTTATTTGTTGATGATTGTCAAATTCGATTCTGAACAAAAATTAGAACAAGCCACATGCCCATTGACTTATATTATATATTTATTTATTTATGACTTATATTAGTAGATTTCATATTAAAGAGTATACTATACAAATACAATTTCTATGAATCATAAAATTTCAACAATCTAAGTAGAAAAAACAGAATATCTGATAAATTATTGATTTAAATAGCTTTATATGGTCTGAAATTAATGCGAAAAATAAAATCTCATTTTTGATCATTATTCTGGAATAGTTAACACAGGAAAATCTATTCACATTTAAATGATTTGAAAAAAAAACTGCATAATTAGTCATGACAAGAGACAATCGGCAACCCTTGTATCAGCTTAGTTCAAATTGCTTCAAACTAACATTTTGTTCAAATTTTATTGTTATTATTAACACTAACTTTATTACTAGAAAAGGTTCAAAAACGATGTTCAATTTAAAAAAAAACCTATAATTCTGCTACCAAAAAAATATCGTTTGGGTAATGATGCATGAATAATGAATCAAATCAAATAAAAAAGTTCTTTCTAATAAATGTTCTGTTTTTGAAATTCGAAAATAATAAGAATCTTTCATGAAATTGCACATTACAAAAGGAGCTCGTCGCTTAGTCACCAAAGAAAACAATCCATTCACATTTGGTTGTTTTAATTAAATTTTATAAATCAAATGTTCTCTCAAGAAAAGGTAAGCTTTTTTATGGAATATGCACACTAATTACAGACACAGCGCCTAATTCTGATTATAGCTTTCACAGATTTTTGTTTGATGATTACGTTGTTCACATTGAACGAATAACGAACAGTGGATATATAATTAATATTTTCCTTAATTAAGACAACAGATATTATCCATTCAATGCAATGACAATGAAAAGCCTTAAATGAGTTCATGAAACAAAAATGTTTATACCTATTATTCGAAATAAAATAAATCTTTAAAAAAAAAATCAGTACAAAGTAAAATGTTAAGTTAAAGATTTTTAACAACGGAATGAAGAATATTAACAAATTTATGTCACCTGCGAATTGAAAAATATATGAAGAAATAAAGCGTTTTAGTAATTTAAAACAAAAATTAACGATTTTTCTCATTTTTCAAACTATAGTACAATTCCTTTTCTCAACTCTTACTAAACTATTAAAACTTGTATTTCCATCTTAGGTCTTAGGAAGCAACTTACAAATAAGACAACGTTATTGATGTTGCACTGTGCACTGTGTAGTGTGGTGCTGTTGATATCTCCTTCTCCTATGTTTATTTTTATAACCATTTCATTATTCCAATGATCATTGTATCTTCTATGCGGCTTTTATATGAGGAAATGGGTAAACGCGTAGAATTATTACCTAGTAAAGGTTCCTGACAAGATCATCGAACTTTCTTTCAAGAAAATTTAAACCGAATTGATCACACAATGCACTGAACACTCGTTTTCACAGGAAATAAAAATGATTCCTTTATGAAATAATAAATCTTTGTAATTTTTTTTTGTTTAATTTTTTGTTTAATTTTTTATTTTTTTTTAAGATAAAGATCAAATTTAATTTGTATCTCTAACTAATTTCGCGGTATCAGTTTTAGCCCCAGAAACAAAACTCTCGCGAAGGAGAACCGAGATACATTAAACTCAACTGATCAGTCGGCGACTAAATTAGCAACTGATCGATCAAAGCTCATCGCAAAACACAGAAAAGCTTCGAATTCGGATACTGGTACTGGATAGACAAGTCATGTGTATAGTGTTACTGTGTCGTTTAATTATTGTTGTTGTTGGTCTTGTATCAACGCAAAGATAGATAAAAACTGATCGAGCAATGTTAAGTGTATCTTTCTGTGTGTGGTGCAGATATTTTTCATATCAATATGTTGTTTTATCTCACTAAACATGTTTTTCTCTTAGATTTTTGCTCTCAGTATGCAGGTTTTGGGGAGCAATAAAGTTAATTTTGTTGGATATGGATATGGATATGGAATGGAACTGCCTGGCTGGAGAGATTGCTCGCTCTTTTTTGCTCTATGTTGTAGTTTTTTTTATTGTTTTGAAGTGAGGATGAATAATCGTTTGGTTCTTGGAAATATGAAGTTGTCACAAGGAAAGCATTTTTTGTGTTTATTTTTATTTTTATTTTAAACTTATCTGTTCTTTGTGATATTGATGACTCGCTAGAGCTGAATGGGTTTTAAAAATTATATTTGCTGTCTTTTGAATTTATTTTTATTATCAGGTGAAAGAAGATAAATGTGTTAACTTTTTGCCACCTTAAGGAGTGTATTCTTAAATAAATAGATAAGTTAAAATTTATGTGAGTTGGTAGAATCTGCGTACCTATACCTGGTGTTTTTTGTTTTAGTAAATTGAATAATATATAAGTATTTTCACGAACTGTGTCTATAATTTTTAGAATTCAAATATAAATTTTTAATTTTTCGATAATAAGAATTGGTTCTTACTTAACACTTTTTATTTTTGATCAACTCATCAATATATTTGGTTAAGTTTTCGGAATCGGAATTTCATTAGATTTCCTTTATCGAATTTAGCGTACCAAACATAGCGTACACCCTTAACTTTCACGTGATAAAAATGTAGAGTGCTTTTTTAAAACGTGAGATGCATTCATATATTTTAGTTTTTAAATAAAGTAGTTTTAATGATAAATTTCTGAAAAATTATTTTCAATATTAAAGTTTTGAAAAAAATTTAAAATTAAAACAGTTTTTTTTTTTGTTAAAAATATTTTATTTAAAATTTATTAGTTGCCAAAAACTGACAACCAGTCAATTTAGGGGTTACTTAAAATAACTTCATAATAAAATTACCCCCAGACAAACAAAAATTTAATAATTCCATTTTTGTTTTCGTATTTTCAAATAGAGGTCCTTAAGTTTGAAGATGAATAATACCCAAAAACACGTGGAATAAATTCACAAAGCTATGTAAATTTAGCAAATATTTTTTTTATAGAACTTATACCTATATATTTATCAAAGAACGAAGATAATTCATAGCTCAATTTGAGCACTTTTAAAATTGCATGTAGATTTTTTTCATGTTTTTTTTTTTATGATAAAATTTCTCATCATCACATATAAAATTTGGGTTGGGGGTTATTTTATTGGGGATTGGTTTCATGGCACCAGTTCTAACATATTTACTTTTGAAGATAGATTATTTATCAAAAAATGTCGAATCTACAAAAATCAAAAATCGCTTAATTTTTCCTTTTCATTGTTGTTTTTATTTTTAGTAAATTGAATTGAAAAAATATCACCTCATACACCGCAGCGAAAAGAATTAGACCCTGTTTTCGTACAATTTGTTTTCATTGTTTCTTTCAGTCATATCAACTACACCTACCACTGTGCGTCTAGTGCAAATCACCATGTTAAGAATTTTTAATTTTCTTCCCTTCTGTATTTCAATACAATTGATTTGCGCCAACTGTTTGACAAGCGACAAACAGTACCGATTTAAGATGTATGAATATAAATGCGATGCGTACCGCTAAATTACGGAATTCCTATATTTTCAAACAAATTATAGGAACTTATATTCAAATATTTACTTAAAAAAAAATAAGTTTATTTTCTTTGTACACTTGTATTATTTTCCATTAACATTTGTTTAATGGAATCCACCAACTGAGTAAGTCATTAGATAAATAAATGCCAGCATTCACATTCAATATTTAGTGCTACTTTTTCCATCGAATTAATAATTTAACCGTTTCTGGTAAAAGTGCTAACTTAACATTACAATTAAGAATTAACTTCCGGTGTCTGAAAGACACTCACTTACAATCTGTTCATTATAATCGGAAATAGCTATGCCAAACACAATGACTCATTTATTTGATTTCAGTGAATACAATTTCAGAGCAATATTGTGAATTAATTAAAAGATCTTAATATTTACTGTGTCTGTGTATATCTAATGCTTTGATTTTCTTGTTGTGCGCGGTTAACCCATGACTTTCAGTCATGAATGAATAATTTGAATTATGATTAAATGACGTGTGGTGGAATTTTTGTGTGTTAAGTTAATAATAAAAATAAAACTGGTAATATTTGATAAGTAGCTTGTTTTCTTTTTGAGCTTTTTTTTTAAATGCTATTTTTGAGAAAAGTTCGAACTGGAATTTGGGCACACAGTTGTCGTTTAAAAATTAATCGTAAAGGCATATGTTGTAAAAGTGGTAGACCCTTGATTAATAAATACTAATATATATATAAAATAAATGATGACGAAATTTATATAATATAACCAAAGATAAGCAGAGAAATATTTATTGCTTATATCATTCGATAGCAAGTATGAGTGATGAACTTTTCCTTGATTAAATTTTTCACATTCTTAAACACCAAACAAAGTTCATTTGTTAATGCATTTCTTAAAAAAAGTTAATGTTTTATTAAGCCCGAATCTTATCATCTTTTTACCAACGGTTTTTTTGACTTTCTTAGACTAGAATTAGCAGAAATCTTATATCGCTGTTTGCAAACGATTTCTTTTGATTTTCTTGTTCAGGCTTAGACTTCCAGCTTATGATCAGCCGGCTGGATGTGCATTACCAGTTGTGTAAGGGAAATGACTTTGTGGTAGAGGAACTAGTAATATCTTCCAACCACTATAAAGCTTAAATTTATAATCATTTAAGAAACAACTTAAAAAAAATCAAAGAACAAACTTTAAAGTTCTGGTAAGAAAAGGAAATCATGAGAATATTAAACATCTTCGAATTCTCTCCTGAAATTTATAATTTCATGAAGATCTGTTTCTTGAGATATGAACCAAAGACATGAAGTTTATTGCTTATTGCTTAATCTCGCAATAGCTTTATTCTATTGACATGAATTTGATGGTTCAAGCTTTTGAAACTGATAAAAGTCATAATTGGGATTATTTAATAACGCCAGCATGGAATGAAGTCGTATTATTATTTGTGTATGAAAACAATTTTTGTTTCTCTTCATCACTGTCATAACATAGACGTAATAAATTACATTTATGGTTGTCAAATCTACTCTTAAACAAAAAAACGATATTAAGATGATTTTTTTATATTTTCTGAACTATTTAAATGAAACAACAAAAAACACTAACCCCTAAGACAGAAGTAATGTAAGAGCATATTTAGTATAGCGAATAATTTAGGGCACATCATATATAGCATCTTCTTGGATTCACTATACTCTTTTCCGTAACATGCTTGCCAAAGATGATTTAATTGTAATACTACTCCGATACTAATCGAATTCAAGCACTACATCTATACAAAAATAATTAAGTCAGAATTTCCATATACGTGTTCACTCTTGAAAATATTGCACATAATTCATGAAATAAATGATTTATATTTTAGTACGTAGATACATTTAAAATTATGATTTCTAAACCAAAGTATTTTTTGGTATGATTGCTCTTAAATTGCTCCTGAATTCAGAAATTGAAAAATATTATGTGACATATTATGTGAGGATTAATATGTTCGAAATAATTTTTGATGAAAATGCATCTAGGGAGATACATCGTTTTATTTAAAAAGTTTAAACAAAATTTTAGAACCAATTTTGTAATTTTAACATCTGCAAAATAATTATTTGTTTGTACCAACTTAACTACCTTATCTACTACAGTATTTTTAGCAAACTCTACATTGTATTTTCTCAAAACAAGATATCTTAAGAACGATGAATTTATTCAAAAATTCACTATTTTTTAAATGAAAAACCGTAATACAAACATATTGTACCTTAATTTTAACTTAAATAACATGAACATTCAATACAATTCCGAAAGTATTTAATTTGATCAAAATTTTGCTTTGTTTTGAAGGTAGAAATATTTAAAAATAGATAATAATGAGTGTTTTGAAAATGTTTAGAACAATATAAATATTTATTTAACTTCGTGTTAACGTTTAAAGTATGAAAACTGTATTTACTTGTTCTTCTTATTATACCGCGATATTTCTTAAAAAATTATTAAATAAATTAAAAAGAAATTTAAACGCTTTTTAGCACTAACATGATTGTTCGGGTTATAAGAAAATAATATTTTCTTAAAATTTTATACTGTTCCAATGTGCTCTTCTAAGAGATTATGGTACTTGAAATGAACATAACTGATTCATCCAATATCGTCAATTTCTTTTAATGATGGGCCCAAAACACTTGAAACAATAGACAAATATAGAAGGTTAAGTTTAAATATAAAATAAAAATAGAATTAGATAAATATTTAAATTGAAAATTTAAACGCCTTTATTGAATTTGAATCTTAAAACAAACCAACTTATTAAAAAATTAAAACTTAGCAGTTTTAATATCCCCCTGTAATAGTTAACTATCGTTGTCTATAAATATGTCTTTTCTGATCAGTTTAAAATAATAATACTAACAATGAAACCATATTAACACGTCCTCTGTCAAATGGCTTAGCTTGTCATGAATACTAAAACAAACGACATTCACTTTATTTTAAGAATTGATCTTCTAACTCAGATTAGCAAAAACAACAATCCTTTCAAATCATGCACAAGTCACCTGCATCTAGGTATAAGAATCGCAAATACGTGTCGTTTTTTGTCTTTTGAATTATTGCACTTTTAGTTGGTACTGACCTTTAATTTTAGAAGTTCAACCAGTGTCCGTCACTCTTTGTTGGAAGATTTATTTATTTAAGCAAATCTTAGCACGAATCTAAAATTTTGAATTTGAAAAAACACAGCACAATTAATATTTTTTTTTTTGAACAAAAACAGAAATGGGTTCAATGGCTCAACTTAGAACAGATCTTAACCGAATGATATATGTATTTTGACGTTAAAGTGTTATAAAGGTAAAAACAAAACTGTTATCAGGTTTTTTATAATTCTTATGTCTTGTGATAGATACGCGATTCAGATACATATATGAACAAACGCAAAAGATACTTTTTTTCTTGTTATCACAATGAAGAGCTTTTCACTGATTAGAATTAAAAAAAAAAATTGTTTGTTTTACCGATTGCAAAATATCTCCGTAAATGGCAGTGTAGTTGCGGCGGAATGTAGGACAACTTTTCAAAGATAATTATCCTTATTTGCAATCGATTTTTTGTCCACTTGTAGTTGAAGTCTCACTAGGAGTCAATTATTAGATTCGTTGTGTGTTTGAATTTCGGAATTCAAATTATTAAAATAATATGAAAACCCAAAAATAATAAACATACAACCGCTGGTGTTCGCGGCTCGATTAAGACTCTCTCCCGAGTGTAGTTAGTGTCTACTATTCTCGACGAAGTCACGCGAATAACAAAACCTCTGTTGCTGCCAAGAGGGTGCTTTATTTAGCTTCTTTAGGACTAAAGTATAAAATACTAATACGCTGATGATGACGGTCGTCGTCGTCGGTGGCAGTGTATTCTAACACGGACTTTACGTTGGTATTGTATTTTATATTCTGTTCTGGTGTCTGTGTTCTGCCTTTGGATATTTTCTTGGCAATAACCGAGTGATTCACTTGAGTTTCGATTGAGCGAAAAAAAAACTGATTCAGTTGTACTTAATCTTCAATTATAATATCATAAACTAACGTGACCCGAAGCAATGCATGCATAGATAGTTATGGTAATGATAATAACAACGAATAATATGTTTATGTACCTTAAGCTTTTTTCTTTGGATATAATTCCTCAGGGGCTAGTTCTAATTCACTGAAAAGAGCTTTTAATCTTTACTCTTAGATGTGTAAAACTAAGTAGCTCTATAAACTTTTAGAATAAAATTTATCTTTTTCTTAAATTAAATCGCGCAGCGATCGCGAGTGGTAGAGACACAGACTGAACAAATCGGAAAGAGATTCAAATACTTTTATACCTAAGAATGAATATATGATTTGAAGGTTAGATGCTGACTCGTTACCTGGCCGTATGGAAGAGGACAAGTGTAAATTCATTGTGTCAGGCTCAGGATATATGAAACGGGGATGCGGGTTAGTTGTGTTTGAAAATCACACATAGTGCATACTAATTAATTGTTGTTTGATTGAAAAATGAAGAATTTATGACTTTTGTTGTGTATGCACAATGCACATGTTGCAACAATAGCGACAAATCTCTTGGGCCGGAATCTAAATGTTTAAAATGAGATTTATTTTACATTTTCCTTAACAAAAATAAGTTTTTATATGAGAAAGGACAATGCAAAAAAAAGTTTGATATTTCAATGTTAAGTTGATTGGAACGTATCCAAATATGTCGAGTCCCAGTTATCACAATAATCACTATAGGTATATCTTGGTCGGTAGATGTATAGTATTGAAGGAAAGAGGAAAAGGATAACTATGTAAGTAAGTTTATTAGGAGACCTACAGCTGGATAAATTTTGACCGGAACTGAAATCTGTATGTTTTCATAGGTATACCGGGGTCACAATTCTTTTGTAAAAGCTCTGCTTTCGAAAATTCAGCTGATCATAATTCTGCTAATAATATAATAAGTATGCTTACGATTTAAGGCGGTATGATCATGTATAACGTTATACTCACAAAATTTTAGGTTGTAATTTAGTAACGTTTGTTAAATTTTGTAATTTAAAGTTTTTACATACGATTATTGTAACCAAAGAACCTCTATGAAAAAATTAGTTTTTCTGCATCTTCGCGGTCATTGGTTCTTATAGGTACACAGCCCACTTTCAACTCTTTATCTTCCGAACGTCAGTTTTTTTGTGGGCACCATCCGCTTATGGAATTCTCTACCCTTAAGTATAAGAAGACAGTATTGTGCGCATAATTTGTAATCTTAATTTTCTTATTCTAACTAAGTAATCCTCTTACATAATCTAAATATGTAGGTAGCTATTTTATATTATAACTTAGGTAGAGTAAATCTTAAATTTAATTGTTTTTTCTAGCTTAAGTGTTTAGCTAATTAATAAAGTCTTTCGACCCGCTCCAGTTTTGGTTTGGGGCCAAAGTTCAGTTTTGCAAATTCTTAATGCCGAAGTTCTATTTTTCATAATTATTCTGGCTCACAATCATTCTGCATGAACAAAATTCTGTATTCAAAATTCAGTATTTTAAAATTCTATACTTATACTTATCAAAATATTCTGTTTTCAAAAATTATATTAATAGAAAATAGAGTTTTGAGCAAAGTTGGGGTAGAAATTCAGCTGGGACCAAAATTCTTTTGCCAAAATTCTGCTTTGAATATTCTTTTTTTCGAAATTCTGCTTCATAGTTCTGCAAATATAAAAAAAAAGCGCGTGCTTTTTATTTTCTTCGATAATCAGAGCTTTCCTAAAAGTTTAAAATAAAATAAAAATGGTTTGTTTTTAAATACATACATTTTGAAGCAGAATTATTTTCTTATTACCGGCCAGAATTTTGAAAAGCAGAATTTTTCATAGCAGAATATTCTAGGAGGGGTCTCTTGAAATATATGAATACAAAATTGCATTTAAATCCAGTTTGTTTACTTGGTTACTTGTATCTTAAATATTTTAGAAACTGCCATATCTAACAATAAACGTCTCTCGATAAATTTTTTTGGCTCAAAGAGCGAGTAAAATCCAGTCTTCAAAAATTAAAATCTTGGCCACTGGGTACGGCAATCGATAGTCTAACGTTAAATTAATAAATAAATAGTCTAACGTTACATTAGAATAAATATTTAATTTTAATACAATTTAATTCATTTATTTACTGAACAATTTTTTTTTTAAATGTTTAACAAAGCCCCAATACAAAACTAAGGGGGCATTTATTACGGCACACGTTACATGGATTAGCGCCTAGACTACCATTGTTAAGGAACAAATAATTTATAATCAATAATAAACGGATATGCATCCGTCAACAAAATCTTTTATTTCAATAAAACAATTTAATATCAAATGACCAATTAAGAATTTGTAGCATCAAAGAAAAGATAAAACAATAATTTTCAAGAAAATATGGCACGTTTCCAGTATAGAAACATCATCCGGAAATAGACATAGAGTTTAAAACAAAACTCACACTGTGCAAAAGTGCAGGCGTTATTAGTCATTGTATTCATCAATTTTGAAAAGCCTACACAAAACAGCATTTAAAATAATGTAGTGCCTATAGTGTGCCAGTTGATGATTCCCTGCCTTAAAAACAATTCACTCACCATGAGGGTTGAAATCAACTAAGAACACATTTTGTTTTCCCCCGATTCTGACGAAATACCATTCGCAACTACACCACTAAGCTTAATTAAGCCTCATCAACAATTTCCATAGACTCGTTGTGTACACGATTAATCGATGCGAAACCTTTAGCCGCAAAAGTCATTGCCATACATCAGACTAGCCACAGGCTACACGACTTTAACGCGAGAGCGAGACGAGGGGAACATTTTCATTCGCATGTAGGCAAGACAACCGTGTCGAAAATTGACCACAAGATAAGTGAGAAAAGTAAACATCTCTGATGTAAAATATTAAATTTTGTATTGTTGATTTGAAATACTAGAAGTTTCTTAAAAGCAATTGTAAAGTTGGCAGCATTATATTATTCGCAATTCCTAACCTTTGTTAACATTATTATTTCAGTCAGAAGTTAAATTGATGGAATGCCAACAAAGATGACTAAGCTGAGGGCCCACACACAAGCTGATGCATCCACCAACAAACTCACCGCACGCCCGCCCGGGTAAAAAGTGACTGAACTATGTTCTAACATTGTTGGTCAGCTAAAGTCTTTCGAAGGGAACTGCATAATGTGGCTTAAGGGTTGGATATTTTGTATAACATAGGCGCCCCCTTTGCAATGCACTGCTACGAGTTTGTAATGGGGTGGTATGGTAATCTAACATACCTTTACGTTATACCTGCTTTGTTGCCGCTATATCGATCCGTTTACTAAAATAATGTAGAAAATGCTATTTCGGTTTTGTGGTTATTTTGAGGTTGGATTAATTTTTAGGGTAGTTCTTGAGTTTTGGTGAAATTCAACAGAAAATCACCACACCTTTTACGGCTCAAGCAACAATAATCTTTTAAGGTCCACTTGTAGGAAACCGTGAGGTCGAGCTGTAGGGGGGGGGGGTGAGTTTATTTTGGGAATTTGATGGATGCAGCATCCCCATATCTGGATGATTTGAATAATCAATGAATATCCACGAAACTATAATAGTGAGTAGCTATATCAATGAAATGATTATAAAAACTGATCTCAGAATGTTTACTAAAAATACAACTTTGTTAAAACATTTTTATGAAATTTTAAGTAAATTTTGAAATGACAATTTGACAATTATTAAAGTCTTAACTAGCTTAATCGATTTGTTTCAAATTTGGTATGGAGAATGCAGGGTTTGTAGACTATTCCTTAGAGGAAATATTTATTTTTTTTAACTCAAGAAATAACGGTACCTCTACCATATAAACATTATGAAAAACCTTGTTTTTTCTCAAAAACGGCTCCAACGATTTTCTTTTAAAAAATTGGAGGCATTTTTTTTGTAATTCCTCCTTGTGTATACAATAAAGTTATTGTCAATCCCTCATAGAACCATTATACTCTTCATGAGCTTTCTGGTTAACGTTCTCCTTAATATTTTCAAAAAAGACCTATGTGCCTTGATCAAATCTCAATAGGTACCAACATTTTGGAAATTTATATTTTATTTTTTATAAGTTTAATATTTGGTAAATGGCTTCACTAAAACTCAAATTTTTTGTTCATTTTATGCAAGTTATCTAGCACTTAAAATTGGCTTACTTTAAATTTGTAAAAAATAACTTTTTTGTAATTATTAAATAAATTATTTTTTGTTAAACTTATATTAAAAAAAAATTGCGTTCCTTAATTTTGGCTTGAATCTTTATAAAAAAGTAGTTTTTGCAATTTTAATAAAAATTCGTTCGTTTTTCTTGGTTATTTGTAATTTGTTTGTATTGAAATTTATTTATTTGTGTTTCAGGTATATAATATATGAGGTAACTTGTCACAAGTTAGTTTTACTACATTTTAAAGTTTCGCCAAAATGTTCTTGTCCCCTCGTTTGTGCAACACATTCTGCTTCAATTTAAGTGTTCCTCAAAGCGCGGTATTAGGACCACTTTATTTATATGTGGGGTGTTTTTTTTACTTCTTCTTCAAGTTTTAAGGGTTCAGTTTTGGGCTGATTTAAGTATCAAAAACATGTTGCAATGTTATGTACCCGAAATTGTGTTAATTTTTTTGGAGTATTTTTTCCAATTTACTAAGTTTAATGACCATTTCCATTTTCATCCTAAAATTTAATACATTTTTCACCAATTAAAAATAAAATTTGAAAATTTAACGCATTTTTACCTATACATAGATCAATGGCTATTTAAGTCTGTAGGCAGATTTTAACTTCTAGTTTTATCACATCTAAACCACTCTGGGGGTATTGATATATTTTTCAAATCCGTTCTTATTTTGTCATAAAGCTATTTTTATTCTGGAAATAAATTTTAATTAGTTTTCAGAAGTGTATTTATTAATCACAGAAAAATGATCTCAATATCACTATGATTATAATACATAAAGTATATTCAACAACCACGTTTGGCTGACCAATTTATTAATTAATGCCAACTTAACGTCTGCAGTTTATGTTCCAAAATATTATGGCTTCTTTTTCTCTCTATAAGAATATAGAAAAATGAATCATTAATCTGCATTGCAAGATATTATTTGAATTTATAAAGCACACAATAAATTAGAAGCAAATTGATCGCATGCGACTGTTTTCAATGCTCATGGCTGTTTACATAACAGACAATCGGAAAATTCGTTTTATGAATATTGGATGAATTTCCAACACACTCTTGATTATTCATTTTTTTATACTTTGTTGTGGACGCTGACTTGACATTAACCATGAACATGTCAGTTGGCTTGACGCATTTTTTTTTTTATAAAAACAAATTTGTAACTACGACTTTAGCTTTTGGCAAGTGCTCAGTAACTTTGCTGAAAAGGTTTTGCACTAATTAGTATTCCAAGAGGTAAGGACGTATTTAGTGTAAAATTGAATTGTAATTTAATCCTAATTTGGGTGTGATTTTCTCACTAAATTTGTTAGGCTTATTGACAGGGACAGATGATGAGTGATAAGGTTTTAGGAAGTATACATTTGATAAAAAAAAATCTATGTATACCTTTGCAATATTGTTTTCAATAAAATCAATAAATGCACATGGCTTACATTGTATAATTTTGAATGTAAATAAAATGTATCTTCAAAATATACATAAATACTAATAAATACTAAAATTTTTAGTTGATTTTATATTGGTTTTTAAATATGATTTTGCGGAATTAAAAGAGTTGAATGAGGTTAGCGCTTTTCGGCTTGACAAAAATTAACTTTTATTATAATCAATAGAAATTAACATTACTATATAACTTTTAAAGTTGAAAAAATAGCGTAAGGAACATTGTCCCTGACGGAGTTCCTTGTCCCCACAATATTATATATTTTCAAAATATTTTAAAGGTTTTATGGCCTTTACTCCAAGTTTTGCGTTTCGCCCTAGTTTAATGGTGGGCTCATCAGCTATAGATGACATAAAACCCAATCTAGTACGCAATAATTGTCGATGATTACCGACTGCTTTTTAAAATTTACTGATAAAACTCCTTATGAATTATATTATTCTAAAGAACTTTGATTAAAGTTATAGACATTAGAAATTATGATGTTTTGCTCGTGGCCAAGCGAAGCTATAAAAATGAAAAATAAAAAAAATAAAAAAACTAAAAAAAATTTAATTGACTATTTTTAGTCTTTTAATGGTTTTTATTTTTCATTTTTATATTTTCAAAATATTTAATGTCCAATTTCTTGACAAAGTTTAAGTCCTTAAAACTTGGTTTAAAAATAATTTAGAAGTTAGTTTAGTTGTAACTCAGTTTGTTATAATAGATGAAGTATACGTTTTAGGACTCGGATTTAATTGATAGTTACCTAAAAACTAATGTTATTTCCATTAAATGTTCCCGATTTGTAAAATTGTATAAATTTTCAAATATTTTTTTTTTTTAAGTGTGTTAAATCAATTAGGTACTATTCGTATCAAAAAATAGATAAATGGTGACCTAAGATTCTGTATATATGCAATTTCTTTTATTTTATCTGATGGCTAATATAATGCATTTTTTTCATTTCAGGGGAAAACGACTAGGAACTTTTACCGTTTTTGCTTATGCATCTATTGAAGAGACAATTGGTATATGTACCTATGTATGTATTGTATACATAAAGCTTATTTTTTTTTAATGAAAACATCTTAATACTTTTTTAAAGGAGAAAGTAATATATTAAATTAAATCATATCAATCAACGATCGACGAAGACGCCAGACGAGCCCCGTCTGGCGTCTTCGTCGATCGTTTATGATTCACAGCGAAAAGTGTGGCAAAGCGCTTGCTGTGCTTGGCATGCGTCATGTATCTTTAAGATAAATCAAACAAAAATAAAAAAAAACTCTAGAAGAAGACCCAATTTGCTTTTACATTTTATTGCTCGAAATCGGAAATGAGAACGAATTTGATGGTGAATCGGCACCCAAAAGTCCCCACAAACCACGTTACTAGGCGTGCATATTAATTATCCTTTAAAATGAGTTAATTTCGTCATTGTTAAATCGTAATTGGTAATCAAAAAATATTATTAGATATAAAAATTAATTTTTCATGAAATGCATTGACTGATCATATGTCAAATGAGTGATTCACATACACGTAGATATGCTTGGGAAAGGCCGATATAAATGAATAATTTGTTAGGCTGAATTTAAGATAAATTGCCAAAAAGAGGCCAGATATACGCAATGATCAGTGATAAATTTAGTTGTAGATTTTTACAAAATTGTTAAATATTCTGAATCATAACATGAAAAATATATGTACATACATATCATTGAACCAAATTTAGCAAATACGAAACAATAAGTTTCGTTTGCGTAGTTATTAGATATCAGAGCAAATAAAAAAGATTGTAAATGTTAATTAAATTTTATTTGCGAGTTTATATAATCAAATTTGTCGTTACCAAAAGATCAAGAACTTGTTACCGAAATTTTTTCTGTGTATATGTAGATATTTCAATATTTTAAAAATGCTACCATTTCTATTTTCCATAAAACTAAATTCAAAATGATTTTAAGATGAGTAAATTGGCTACTGAGAGAAATTGGCAAAATATCTCAGTTCAATGTTTAAAGTCAAATACCTAACCTACATATTACCAATAACCGTGAATAGCATTAATGATTTCAAAGTGGGGCATAAATTCGTCTAACGGTTTTTGTCAAATAACATTCATTCAATTTTGGATTTTCTCGAAAACAGCTCACGTGGTCTTAACTAAACAGTTTATACAGTTTTTACTTGCGCTTATAACGGGTGATTTTTTAGCTGGTTTGGTTTTGGCAACACTGGTTTTGACAGCTGACGTGTGTTTAGTACCTTGTGTCACTGTCAAACAGCTTTAGTTTGGTTTGCAATTTAACCATGGATCGTCTTACAAATGAACAACGCTTGCAAATTATTGAATTTTACTATCAAAATTCGTGCTCGGTTCGAAATGTTCGAAATGCTTTTTTATCGAAAAATTGTGTTCAGCGATGAGGCTCATTTTTGGTTGAATGGGTACGTAAATAAGCAAAATTGCCGCATTTGGAGTGAAGATCAGCCAGAAGCATTGCAACAGCTACCAATGCATCCCAAAAAAGCCACTGTTTGGTGCGGTTTATGGGCCGGCGGCATTATTGGGCCATATTTCTTCAAAGATGATGCGAATCGCAGCGTTACTGTCAATGGTGAACGCTACCGAGCGATGATAACAAACTTTTTTTTGCCCGAAATGGAAGTTCTTGACTTGCATGATATGTGGTTTCAACAAGACGGTGCCACATGCCACACAGCACGCGAAACAATGGCGCAATTGCGAGGCGAGTTTGGTGAACAGTTAATTTCACGTTTCGGGCCGGTCAATTGGCCGCCTAGATCGTGCGATTTGACACCACTAGACTATTTTTTGTGGGGGTATGTCAAGGCTAATGTCTATAGGGACAAGCCCGCTTCGATTGACGCACTGGAAGCCAACATCCATGCATTCATTCGTGAGATACTGGCCGATATGTGTGAAAGAGTATGCCAAAATTGGACATCGATTTAAATAAATATTTCATTCATTTTTTCGAATTTTTTGTGTTTTTAAAAAAAAAAAAGTTCTAAGCCTCTTAAAAAATCACCCGTTAGGTACTATAAGGCAAGTTATGCATGCAAAAATTAAAATTTGAGATAATAATCAAATATGACATTACGATGATAGCGAAGACGAATAAAAGTGGGTCTGAAAATTCTGTCTGTCTGTCTGTCTGTCTGTCACTCTGTATGTAAGTCTGTGTGTATCAGCAAACACGGCTCAACCAATTTACTTCAAATTTGGTATGTAGGGTTTGAGATTATTCTTATAGAGGAGAAATTGATTTTTTTTTAGCTCAAAAAATCTCGCAAAAAATAACGGTACCTGCCTTATAATGGTTTTGGAAAAGCTTAATTTACTCGAAAACGGCTCCAACGATTTTCTTGAAAAAAAAAACTACTGATGGTTTTAGTTGATTTCCTTTTGTTAAATCGGAAAAAAATGTTTTGGCAAACCTCCCATAGAACCGCTATTTTTTTCCTGCGGACTTTTATCAAGCGTGCAAGCCAAAACGATTATAAAAACATAAAAAAAAAAACATTCCAAAAATGTTTTTTATTGAAATATTTTTTTTTGAAATATTTTTTACATTGTTTTTTAAATGTTTCTAGTGGTGGACCCATCTTAAGAGATTAAATGTTAAAATTACAAAAACCGATGGGTCGAAAATCCACTAGAATTTATTGTAAGCTCAGCTGGGCTGGTTATAAGTTCACAACTGATTTTGGAACCCGTTACCCAGCTTGGTGGGTCATGTTTCGACTTTTAGTCTGTGAACTTACTATATATATATGCTTTACTGGGCTTGTCATTTTAATAGCTGATTGTGCCAAAACTTTAATAAGTTATATGACTCGAAAAGTACCATGATTAAAATCCTGACAGCTTGTATATAAGTAAACCTAGTAGGCACCTAAGTACTTATTTTATTTCCAACATGTGGATGTGACTCGCCAAAGCGTCTCCATTACGAATATGAAACCAAGACGAAACCACCTACGCTCAAAAGTCGACAAACAGTCGCACTCGTTGACACTTCATGTTAAGTCTTCATTTCTCATATTGGTCATCCTTGATGCCACGACAATGTAAACATGAAAACAATCATTTTTAACTCGCACCCCTGCACTTCATCATCTTTCTAGGATCTTCAACTTGCACTTGTGTAAAGATTGTTGACCTCCAATATAGTACCTATACTATGGTGGACGAATAGGCGGCTGAGGTGGCGGCGCAACTTATGATGGAGAAGTGAGCGATGTCGATGTAAGACAGTACTTCATGAAAGTGAAGGCAATTGCAATTCAATTCACGCATCGAATGTTGTTGGTTTGCACGAAATTGATTGTTCCGAATTTTGTGATGCGGGACGAGTGGGTGTGAATGGATAAGTTCGCATTGATTCGAGTGCGGCCAAAAGTATTGTTATCAAGCAAAGCCATGCAAGTAAGGATCTTTTTTACTGCTGAAGATGGCTCTTTTTTATTTTTAAACAATTCGTGCATGAAATTCTCGTTAAGTACATAAAACTGTTATTTTGTTAAGCAGAACCTCTCCCCGTGATGCACAAAAGACGATCGAAATTGGTAAGAGGTTTTGCATGCAGCCCGGCATTCCCGTTGTTAATGTCAAATGAAACGCGATCGCACATCACATACGCAGGTGACTGTCAGTTTTTACGGTTTGTTCGCGGAAAGTAGCTATAGCTGAACAAAAACAAACGGTTTCTGTTGTGTGACTGATCGGATGCCCTTCTGGGAATGTTTAACGAGCAAATAAAACATCACGCCGACTGATGATGTGAACTTGAATACAATCGATACAATTAAAACTTTGTTGTTTTTTTTTGTTTGTAGTTTGTTTGATAAAATAGATAAAGATATTTTGTGATATTTTGTTTAGCTATGGAAAATCCCAGTGAATATATGTGTAGGTGTACCCTATGCAAAGGAGTGGTTTCTCAAAGTCTACTTTGGTTAAAAATACAAAAAGTACCGCGATGCACCTTTTAGATAAAGATAATTCTCATAACTCATAAGGAAACAAATTTGTAAAAATATATACATATGAAAACAAAGAAAGAGAAAACATAGGAACATAAGTTTTAATGACTTAAAACTTATACAGTCAAAGTTAAGAGAAAGATTTGGCATGCAGAGGTGGACTTAGAGATGTTAAAAATTATATAAAAATTAATCTACGGTCTGGCCGCTTGCGACAAAAGGTGATCATTAACCACACATATACGTGGTGTTATTAATACTTGATTAAAAATTAGAGCAGGGCAGGATATTTTTTTACGAGTCACGGTATATCCCTAATGCTAAACTCATACCAGAAGTGTTTTTAAGTCTTGCAAATCTTTTTTTAACGGCAACAAATATCATTGGTCTCTGTGAACTTGAACATTTGAGTTATGGTACTGCATTTCACTCTAACTTTTAATTTAAAAAAAATATTAATTGAAAAAGTATAGGTACGCAATTCTGTCTGTCTGTCTTTCTGGATGTATCTGGATGCTCAGTCAAACAGAGCGGGGGCCGATGACGCCACACGGTTCGGTAAATACAAATACTGGGAAAATAAGAACGCGGCGGGCGGTCGAATTTTATTTCTAAATTTTTACAAAGAACGCCGGACCGCGCTCTGTTTGACCGAGCCTTACGGTTGATCCGATTGGTTTAAACTTCATACAAACTATTTTTAGAATAATATCGCCTTATGTTTTTTTTTGTTTTTGGCCTTCATAGGAATAATCATTGAATTTATACACATAGAGAAATCAAGTGTAAGTTTAAAATACTGCACGTAGGATGTCATTAGTACCGACTTGTTTTTTTTTTTTACTTTTGTAGCAATTATTCTTGAGTTAAAAAGCAAAAGAAAAACAAATACAAATTATGGAGAAAAATTTTGTTTGGTTCGGTATGAGTTATTTTCGTTACAGACAATAATAATTACTCGATATAATTATTTAGCGACATCTACTTCGGTAAGTTTGAAGCCATCTTGATTCCTCTATGTGTATAAACTCAATGGTATAATTTAAAAATAACGGTACCTACCATATAAGCGTAACCGAATCAGCTTATTAACAGTACCTGCCATTGAACCGTTTTTTACTACACCGACTATCTTTTTCAAAAACCGATACCTAATAAAAACATATATTTTGATAAAATTTAATGAATTGAATCATTGCCGACGGTGATGTCTTGCATAGGAATCTTTTTTTATTCCATACATTTTACTTTGAAAAAAATTAAAAAAAAAAAAAATAAATATTTTAAAATGTAAAATACTTATACAGAAAATCATTTTTTCAAAAAAAAACTGGTCAAATGAATTTTCAAGTTGTCAACAGGAGAGCAAGTTTGTGCGATTCAGTCGTGCCCTTTATTTTTATGAACTTTAAATTTAAAAAAATAAAATAAAGTAAATAAACTCAGATACAATTTTAAAATATATATAGACTTTTTTGTGCTATTATTATAATGTACCTAATCTGTATTGGAAATACCCAGTTACCCATGGGTGTAATTATTCTTAATCGATTAAAGAGAAAATTGATTTGCCTACTTACATTTCGTGTTAATATTGATTGTGATTATCGTAAAGTGTCTGCAGTTAAGTCTTCAAGTACATAGGTACATTTAATTTTATTAAACAGTGCATGTGAAAGTCTGTCCTCATAAATGTTTCAGCCACTACTCCTTTTAAAAAATGTTTTTGTTTATTATTTTTTATGGAAAAGTTATAGTTAGGCCAATGAACAGTGTTCATTAAACTTTTCAAAAATTAACTATCTAGTTAAATTATTTTATTTATCTTGTTTCGGAAAATAGTATATCATAATGGTAGGACAATATTATCATCTTTGAACCAAACAATGTCATTAATATAACATTGAAAACCTATTATATTTAAGTCGGTATGTGGACAAGTTTTTTGAGAATGCGCCATTCTAAATTCAAGAATAAATGTATGTACCATATAACAGTAAGCGATAAGCGTGAATTCTTGAAAACGACTCTAAGGATTAAAAAAAAAATTGCCACGATTTGGTCGTAATTTGCATTAGGTATATAATTTTTAGAACAATAGTAAGACGCGAAAGGCACCGATGTTTTGAATCCGTCAACAAAATTAGAAATAAAAAAAAAGGAAACTATTCCAGGGAAGATATATGCTTTTAAATGCATCGAAACCCGAGTTATTCCATTGATCATTTATTATTTTGAATATCCTTTATTGCGAAAGAAATCAGTATTCTCAAAATGTTTTTCTGTTTATATTTTTCTTATAGTCCGGTCAAGTTAGCATCAAAAACAGGGGTAAGGTTACATTAATTCGCACCTTGCTAAAAATTGGCATGAATGTTGGGAAAGGTATTATACACAATTTGTCAATTATCCACATCAATCCGAAGTGTGGAAAAAAATTTATTCAAGGTCAAATGTTGCAAAAATCGGTTTTTTGAGTTTTCCAGCTAAACGGTAAGTTTTATAATAAAAATAGGTGAAACAAAAATTATTCATCATGAAATTACCTATAAAAATTGTTCTTACACTTTTTTTCCTAAGAATCACCATTTCGGAGATACAGTGATGCAAAATGTTCAAACAGTTGTTTGAGGTAGTGTACATGGCGCGTTTTTTTTTACGTGGTTTCCCCGGTAGGCCTATTCCACGATCTATTGTGTTTCTGTTCAGTTATTGAATTGAAAATGGTACTATTATAAATAACAAGAGCGGTGTAAGTGATGCGTAAATTGAGAAAACTATTCGTCTGATTGATACTCTTCTAATGAAACATAATCCATACTGTCTTCCTCTTCTTCTCCTTCTTCTTCTTCTTCCTGCTGAGTACAAAATTGTTCAAAGAGCGATGCATCAGATGTCTCCTCGCCTATATCGCAAGAATCCTCTTCTACTAGTGATTCAACATTGGAGCACGATTGGCCTCGACAACTGATACATGCTAATGAACAAAACAAACCAACTTTTTTACAACCGCATTTAGCATTTAACCCCGTTTTGCAATTGCAAAAAATTGAATTCAGGAGTTTTTCCGGTGCAGGAGGGAGAAAAGTCTGAACTGGTTCCAATATATCGTCAATTAACTTCCAACCCCAGTCTTCTGGGTTTAGTTTATTACCAAGCCATACTTGAACTTGATAATATACCCGAAATAGATGTTGATGAGCAGAAGCAGAGGTTGGAGGAAGACAAGCTAATTATACTTGTTTCTTTTTATACGTATTTTTTGCGAAAGATGACTATCGAAACTTATCTAAGCACGTAATTTTTTTTGGAGCTCCGTAAATTGAAAGAAGAAAGCAAATTCCGCTGGTGATTACAGCTTGTGGAGTAGAGGTACTTTCTTTGAAAACGTCAGCACAATCAACTAAATCTTGTCTCTCAAACAATTTCAAAACTGATCTTTTACCTCTCCTGAAAAATGCTGATGTCGTGTCGCAACCAGTTACTGCATGTAGAAATAAGATATGATTTTGGCATTTTGGAAAAGCAGATAAACTCTTGGATGAATATATTTTTGATTGTTGTTGAGCCTTCCCAGGTTTTAAAAAATAAATATTTTTTTTCAGTTGGCGTTCGAGCAGTAAGTAATACCAACAAATCAACATCTTCACCAACAAGAATAGTTGGATTTGTCGAGTTAAATTGTTCTATTGCTGTTTCAACTATCAGGACATCAGCATCATTATCAGCTTGCTTGACCGAGATATTTTCAGACGTAAATTTTTCTTTCAACATTGAAATGAACCGAGACTTATTGTGTGTATTTGCGAGAAATTTCTGTTGGCTTGTGGTAACTGTCATAAATTCATCAAAAATGACGTCCGAAGATGAAGATGTTGTTGTAGCTCGACGACGTTGTTCTGCAGCTTTAATATTTTTTGTACAATCAGCATAGCCATCAAATACTACAGTCACTCTATGGTCAAAATGTCTATGTACATACCGCACGTATTTATCTAAAATATGGTTAAATGTTTCTTCGTGATCCCACACTACACTTTTGTGATTTACGCATTCCAGCATCATCGAACAGTGACAACGGATACGGAGCCAATTCATATTCGAAATATTTCTCAATTTCATCTTCGAAAGCGCTAGTAATACTCATGCGTTGAAATAATAGGGTCGATAGGAACTTTCTTATCGTGAACTTTTACGGTGCTACTCATAGCTAAGAGAGGTACTACTTTATCAGCGCGTTTTAATTTTATGTTATTAAACGTCATTCCTGTCATTTTGGACATGGCGGCAATCCCAACTTCACGAGCTTTGTGACAGTTAATTTTATCATCACCAACGACTCCATTAGCAATAGATACAATTTTGTTAACTTCCGGAAATTGATCATGCAATGAAAACCACTGCAGAAGGTTTTGTATGTCTTTCGAATCTTTCTTTACTCGTGAATCACTTGCATCTACATGCCGATCCGTTATATCCATTCTAACACTAGCGAGATCTTCCAATCCTTCACAAACAGTATTCATTGCATGCATACCATAAACCCATTTGCTTATTACACTGTCTTTTGTACTTCCCCTCGAGCAATACCTCCATCTGTCTTCATAGCTTTCATCATTGACTGCTCGATCACCATATCTGTTGAAGTTCCGCAACTTAATTTATCTGAAAAAATTATTATACAACTGTATAATAGGTATGTATACGCTACGAAAATTAATATTTTTACTTATATTATCGTTCTGTAACGTATATTTCGGTAATCGACATGCATATTATGAAGAATACAACTGTTTGAACATTTTGCATCACTGTATCTCCGAAATGGTGATTCTTAGGAAAAAAAGTGTAAGAACAATTTTTATAGGTAATTTCATGATGAATAATTTTTGTTTCACCTATTTTTATTATAAAACTTACCGTTAGCTGGAAAACTCAAAAAAACGATTTTTGCAACATTTGACCTTGAATAAATTTTTTTCCACACTTCGGATTGATGTGGATAATTGACAAATTGTGTATGATACCTTTCCCAACATTCATGTCAATTTTTAGCAAGGTGCGAATTAATGTAACCTTCAATGTCTATTTTGACTGGACTATTAGTTGTAAATAAATTTAATTCATATGCATAAAATATCGTAAAATTCAAAACAACAATAAGCCAAAATACAATCAAAAAATTACGCGCTTTCTTGTAAGGATCAACGTTAAAGTCGGGCTTTAGAGCAACAACCTTTTCAGAATGAGGAAGTTTTGTCGAAGAATTTTAATGTAATTCAAATGTTCACAAACAACATTTTATATTCATTTTGTATTCCAATCACATTTTTTGTTGCCAAAAATACTGCAGATTGTCTGTACAGAGTGAATGGATAGTAATTTTTTGGCTTCATCGATTGAGTTATATATTTGAATTGTTCAGAAATGCACGTGCGATGCATCGTGCTGAAATTAAGAAATTAAAGATGAATTTCTTTCTAATGAAATTGAATAATAAAATTTTGTTTTATCTGAAAATGTTGTTTCATTGGAAAGTTATTTTGGAAAAAAACAAAAAGATCCTGACTCATCAAAGAAAATTTGACCGAATCAATTTAAACCACATTTATATGGGTGGATCTTGAAGATTCTTATCACGTATATGTTAGTGGTTTGAAAAATTATACTCATTAGCTGTGAATCAACATTAATGATTTTCAAAGTTATTTGTTTTTATTATTTTTTTAAATTATTTCTTATGCAATTATTTGAAAAAATTAAAGAAATAATTTCATATAAAATTAAATCGTGGCAGGTTCTTTTAAGCTCTTGGTAATTTGACACAAGAGCAAGTTTGTGCGATACAGTCGTGCCCTTTATTTCCCAACTAACAATTTAACTTGTATTAGGCTCAGCACAAGCTATTTTCGGACTGCTATAGAAATAGTAAAAGGCTTTATACAAGTTATTTTGGGGCACATTGCGCAAGCTATATAACTCCTATAAGACTTTCTATATCAGGAAATATCTTTTCAAGAATCTTTTAAAAGTAAGTTTTTGCACTCTTGTGAAAAATTTATATGAATTTTTTTTTTCTTTAGGTATATTAAAAAAAAAATCATTAAATTTATTTTTATTAAATTTAATTTTATTTTCGTGGTATTTTGCCTTTAGAACAAGTACGTGCGACCCAGTCTTGCACCAAAAGAGCAAGTTTGTGCGACCCAGTCGTGCACTTTATTTCAAATGGATACACGTCTATAGAGCTGAATGTTCCTCCATTACAATTTATAGTTTTTAGATAGTTAAAAAAAAAAATAGTTTAAATTTTATTTGTTGAGCTATTAAGTCTTCCGGGTGTTTGACTTTTCTTAAACTTTAAAATAATTTACATCTTGAATTTAATAAAAGTCCCTTTTTAGTTCCTGTATTCAAATAATTGATATTTTTTATAAACCATAAAATAAAACAACTACACTTTAAAACGAATGGTGCATCTTTTACGATTTCGGGAAAACCACCTACTATACATAAATATATCAGTATAATATTATACTATCAACTTAGGTGGCACAATGCATCTGTTGTCATACGTAATTGCAAATGAATTAAAATTAACAACTTTCTTACTCATAACAAATAATATTATTTGAGGAAACATCTTTTGTTAATGCATCGAAAGATACATTTTGAACGAACAAAGACCAAGTGATCTACTCGGCTTATTACCGACACAATCTTAAGCCTGCCGTTTTTAGTACTGCACTTTAGATAAAGAAAGTGAACGCTATGAATCAATACAATTGAAATTTGTTAAAACATTTCAGGCACGATGCCGCAAAACGCGGAAAAGAAATTTTAACTGAATTCGCTAACGATCTGGCAGGGCGCCGAAAACGTATTTTGATAATTAAATAATGAAATGTTTCGTCAACATGCGGTCGGTGTGATGTTACCTGACAGATCGAAAACAAAAGGATGTTTTTATCTGTGAAGGCGATGATTGATTCTTTATTTGCCGAATCTAAATGAGTTTACTGTCTCCGCTGGCTGCTGATGGTGATTAATTTGAATGTGTGAGGGACCTTGGATAACTCTGATCTGCCATGTCAATCATCCCTATGAAATGAAGTGCTATGAATGAGTTTAAAGTTACATTACAGGTTCAACTGCCATTGTGGACTAAACATTGATGAATGATTTGATCACTTTATAATACAAAGGGGTGTATGTTTAATAAAAATAAAAATAATAATGAATTTGATTTGCTTTGAAATATGATATTATGCAAATAGGTTGACACTGAAATGAAAAGTTCACTCAACCTGAAAAATGGAAGTGCACTGATTTCAAGTGCAAGCACCTTCAAGTTATTTGGAGGACACGATAACAAATATTTTTAATGTAAAGCAAATAAATTTGTTTACCGGCAGGTTTGGTATAAGGTTCAAGATAGGTGTAATGTGGAGCACGTATTTTCGTTGTACCATTGAGTTTAAACACATAGAGGAATCAAGATGGTTTCCAACTCACCGAAATTATTATTTCTCTGTAACGAAAAATACTTGTACCTAACCGAACAAAATTTTTCTGCGTGCATTAGTATTTGTTTTTCTTTATTTCTCTTGACTTTTAACTTAAGAATAATTGCTACAAGAGTAAAAAAAAACAGGTCGATAGTAACGACATCCTACGAGCAAAGTTTGAAACTTACACATGATTTCTCTATGTGTATAACTCAATAGTCGTACCTATTTAAGTTTGATTATTTTTTCAATGTTTGATTGTTTCGTAGCAAACTATATCGCAAGTAAAAACTATGTTTTACTCTCTTAAGCTAAGACGCTTGTTTTCCTCAAACTCTTCATAAATCTACAATATGTATAACTAATAGTCCGGGCGGCGGCTGCAAGAATGCTTAACTCCTCGAGTTAAAGAAGATTTCAGTATTGTAGCGGAAGATATCTTTTAGTAGATGCAAAAAAGTAAAAAAATATATAAAACCAATTAGTAAAACCCACGATTAACAGAAATAGAAGGTATATGCTCACTCAGGATACCTCAATCGTCTATTTGTCGATTTCACAGATGGTAGTGACGTCACAATCATCTTTGACTATTATTTTATGTCTTATGTGATGACTATATTATAAAATCAAGCAATTAAGACCCGTTTTCTAATACGAAACAACATAATTTCTTTATGGTTTGCACGAACTTCAAAATCAAACGTAAATTTCCTTATGTTGAACATAATTTAAGGGCAAGAAAAAGTAGGTCATAAAGACTTAAGAATTTTTTGAGGTAAAATTTTTCCCTTAAAAAAAGTTTAATTCTAAAAAAGTTTTATCAGTATTACATTACCATAATTTTAGCATTGAATAAAGCCAAAAATGACTATATTTTGTTAATATCCATGTTCAAAAACGAATATAAAAATATGTTGCAACTTTCTTCCCAATCTATTGACACTAAAAAAAATAAACACACACGATAATAAGCGAAGCCACAAACACAAACTAATAGAACGTCACTTTTTGAATGCATTTAGAACTGGAATTTAGAAGAAACAATTGGTTTTATCACAACCAGAAGGTAAATTTTAATAAAAAAAAGAAAAAAAGAACACCACAAATATTTGTTAAACTTCAAATAATAGAGCAAACAATTAAAAATAAAACAAATTTGACTGTTCGTGCAAAATTGACATTTCAACTGAGATTTCTATCATGAAATTAAATCATAGCTAAGTAGAAAATATTTTTTTTGTAACAACGCAAAATAATTTATGTCGTACATAAGAATTAAGTTTAACTTAGTTATGTATGTTTTAGACTTATGAAGAGAAGTCAATTATTTTAAAGTTATTATAACTATGAGAAAAGAAAAAAAATAATATCAATAAAATGGAATTAAATACTGTTTTTATATTTAGACATAAACAGATGATAGTGATGTCACGCAACGAAGTGAGCATACCTTGTATACTCTGTATATCGTGAGTATAAAACCATTGAGATTACACACATAGAGAAATCATGTTTTTCAAAAGTAAGTTTCAAATACTTCTCTTAAAATGTCGTTACTACCGACTTGTTTTATTTTTACTCTTGTAAAAATTATTCTTGAGTTAAAAGGCAAAAGAAATAAAGAAAAACATAAAAACAAATGTATGAATAAAGAATTTTGTTCTGTTCGGTTTGAGTGTTTTTCGTTACATGGAATTAGGGCAATAATAATCACTTGATATGCTCATTTAGCGACATCTACTTCGGTGTGTTTGAAACCATCTTGATTCCTCTTGATGTGCATAAACTCAAAAATTTACCGGCATGATAATGTAATGGCAGTTATACATTATTATTTTAACCGTTCAAAACTACAATTTACTGAAACAAAATTTCGTGCAAAAATTATTTAACATAGTTGGGTCATTTTTCCTGCACTTTGGAGAGCTGTATCTTTGGTTCCCGGCCATTTTCACTAGCCATAATTAAATCATTCATTAATTTACAAAAAGACCGCAAAAAGACCGCTAGCTCTCCTATTATTTGCTTCAAAACGTTTAATTGGTACCGGTTGCTCACTTACTGAATAATGTATCAAATGAAGATTGGTGCGGTTGAAGTGAAATATCGAAATTAATAATTGCATTCAACGATGATAAAGTTAGTTAAAGTGATTTTTTAGTTTTAGTTTTTTAAATGGCAAATAATTTAGGTAGGTACATCAAGAAAAAAATACCACCCAAAGTCGTAGACTCTTCCCTAGTCCGATTGGGCTACTATTTTGAAAATTTTGTGGGAAATTTCGAGGGGTTTGTCACGAGTGAAATCACCCGACTACTTATTCTTGCAATCATTTGAAATCACGTTGAAATCAGATGCAATCACTATTTCAAGTGATGAAATTAAAAAAAAAAATTTGGTTATAGATTTCAAATGATTTTTTGCAATCATTAAAAATTTGAAATCACTTGAAATCGAAGTCATTTGAAATATTGCAATCATTGAACCACTAAACTGGCTAGTTACAAACCCCTAGGGAAATTTCCAAAAAAGATAGCTCAATTTACGATAAATAGTCCAATATGGTAACGCTGCAGATAATGCTTCATTGCTCGGAAGCTTTGATAAACATTTCTTAAATGTTTCTGTGTTTTTCCATTCCTGTGATGGGAAACTTTCAATATTTTACAAATGATACAGGGAGAAAGTTGTATTGTTGTAAACATCTGGAAATATGACGTGCATGAAAAATATAATGCTTTCAAGAATGTTTCTTACAGCTTCCACACAAAAATAAATATTTCTGGAATGTTTCTGAAATGATTTTTAAGCAAATTGGAACATTTCCAATTTAAGTTTTCCAGAATAAAATATGTTTGCGCAATTTAATTAGATACTTTTGTGTTTTTTTTATTAAAACAAATATTATTATTAAGCTAGTGTTCCTATTACCATAAAATTTGCAAAGAAAAAATCATAAATACATATTTTTGTTTAAGCTTTAAAAAATGTTAATGTTTTGGTTACCCTAAAAATATAAAATCACTGGAATTACTCGGATCACTGGCAGATAGGTAAAAATCTAAGGTGTGGCTCATGATCATTCCCGTTTTGATGTGAGTATTGTGAGTGAAGTAGTAGGTACTACCACTTTATTTAACTGTAACTATTCTCTACTTACATTTATTGGTATTTTAATTTTTTTCTGCTGAGCTACAATAAAATTGACACTTTATCTGGGTCATTAAACAAAAATTTAGTGCCAAATAGGGCTGTTACACACCTTTTGAATGTTTTTCGAAGAAAATTTATAATCGAAAATGAATAAGGAGGGAATCTGTGTAAACAAGGTATCATGTCAAACAAACAATCCATTAATTAATATTCACCTGTCATTTGAATTGTTTTGTATCGATGTATCTACATGAATCACGAAATATATTTTTTAGTAAAAAGAATATTAACGTAGGTACATCATTAAGAAGTTTTAGTATATTTGTATTTCTAAATCCGATATTATTCGATTTTTTGTTTTTTAATTTCATATGTCAAAACTTGTAAGTGATTGTAATATATTGTTATTGTTCCGAAATAAATAATTTTGTTAATACATATATTAAAGTTTAAATATTTAGTTTAAAACCCGAGGAAATTGAAGCCACAAAGTAGTTTATCCGGACGACGAATGCGAAGTATTCCGAATTGAAAAACAGATAAATCGTCAGCAATATTCATGTCAAGTGCCATAAGTTTTTCAGCAGCTAAAGGATGCCAAGCACCAAATGTGCATGCCGAGTTCATCTGAAAAAAAGAAATTTAGCTTATGTTTTTATTTTAATATTTAGAATGTATACATTTACCTCTTTGCTATAGTAATGACATCTACCATTTAACCTTGTTGATGGTATGTACTCGATAAAGTCAATATAAGGGCAGTGCGGTAACAATAGAGAAAGACCTGCAAAGGAAGATAGTTTTTAATATAATTAAGGATACGGCAATATCAGTTGATAAGGATTTGTCTTCATGTAATAGTGTTATACCTACTTGGTTGATTTTCATAAGATGTAACAACCAAGAAGCTAAAAAAGTGGGTTCTCTCGAGATGAACAAAACTGTAAGGTTTTTAAGTGGAGATTTTTTAGGTGGGAGATGCAATTTTATTTAAATTGACTTGAATTTAAACAAAATTAAACAACATTATTATATCATTACAATATCATATTTTGTCTTTCGTTTAAGTAAGAAATCGTTTCCAATATCAATGGTTTTCAATGTCTTTTATTTTATTAAGAATTTTCTATTTCATTATTTTATCTTACACACTAAAAGTTAAATAAAAATAATTTTCAAACTTAACACTCTGAGTGGGTAGTAATTTTCTGCTGGTTTTGAATTCACTAAACAATAATTATTAGTAAATCGCTTAAAACCAGATTATTTTAAGTATCTTAGCTTTCATGATATTGAGAAGTAATATGAAGCCTCTTTCGCTGCATCGATGGACATATTTTTCTTTGTTTAAGTATATAATTATACATAATATGCATCAAAATATTTAAAAAAAAAATTCCTTCTGTTGGGCGTGAGATATTTTAAAAGTGCACGACGGTCGCACGAGTTAATTCTTGTTGGATACTTGGGGACTAAAAAAATAAATTGTTTTATTATATTACTATGCGAAATTGGTTATTAACAGTCCACTTGAAAGTTTGAATGAAATAGGTTCAGTCATTATCAATATTTGGTCGAATTTGAAAAAACCGTTAGAACGTACGCACAGACAGAACGACGGATGACATAACAAAACCTATTTTCTAAGTTGTTTGTATCATCGTCATGTCAGGTTTAGTTAAAACCTCGATTTTTTTTTTACTCAAACCCAATACTTACCAATTCTGATATTTTTCCCCTTTGAACATAATTTACACAAGAGGAAAATTTTTTGAATATTTTTAAATTTTTGTTTTCAATTAAATTAAATTAGTAAAAAATTGTCACAAACATTTTTTTTTTAAAGAAAATAATAAAGTGCAAGACTGAGTCACACAAATTTGCTTTTGTGGCAAGTTGCCATAAAAATTAAATTATTTATTTATGAAAATATTTTTTTTAAATTTAAACGAGAAACACGAACAAAATGCGAAAAAATCATATGAATTTATATTAAAAATACTAAAACTACTTTTTATGAAGATTCAAGCCGAAGTCAAAGTATGCAAACATTTTTGTTGCCTTAATATAAGTTTACAAAAAAAAATTATTCCAAAATAATTGGAGTGGTTTTTAAATAAATCTATATGTTTACTTAATAATTTGTATAATTTTTTTTTTGTACAAATTTCAAGTGCTAAATGTTTTCATTTAGGTATTTTACAAAAAATAAAATGAAATTTTTTCAGGATGCAAAAAACTAGCTGACTGCGAAAAAATGAGCGAGTTCTTTTTAAACTTAATTTTCAGATGAAAGGGCTGGTCTTTCAGTAATGAAAAATAGTAGGGGAAGTTTTGCCGTTGTTTCTCAAAATATTTTGTTGCTAATGTAAACTTTTAATGAAATTGACCCTTCTGCCTAATCTCATAAGACGATTTAAGAAAAATAACGGGCCCAAACTGTCCTCATTTGAAGCCTCGATTCTGAGGCTCAAACTTTACCAAATGCAAACAAAAGGGTCGCTTTAGACGGGGAAGTTTGAGTCCATACGGAATCCCGAGTAATATGTATAGACGAAACAAGTATGAGGTGAGGACTGTCGGGCGGATACAAATTATAAACATTGGACTCATGAGTACTGTTCTATTTCCAAATTTCCATTTGATTCATTAAATTGATAGAAAATAATTTTTTTTTGGAAAAGAATGCGAAGAATGCACGCTTTTACAATATAATGTAAAATTTATTTTTTACTGGTCTGAGAACTGATGCCTATTGTTCTTACATTTCGCATACATTTAACTTACCGATAAATCCTGAGCTTGGTGGATTTTTACGAATCGGTTTCCCTGAAAATGTTTGCAGTCCCTGCCATAAGCGCCATATCGAATGCGGATCGATAAGATATGCTCGCGACTTTGGATATCTTCGTCGATATATTTCGTAATTAGCAAAAATATCATAGTCAGCATTTGTTAGCCAATCTCCTAAAGTTCCATTATATTTTCCAGGATCCCATGCAGCAATGGTGACATTTTGAAATATCCTCGATCTTGTAAAATTAAATTCCGCTTTTGTAACTACCTTTATTAAAATAAAATAATAATTATGATAATAAGTTTACCTTCTTAAATTAATTGAAATAAAACTTACTTGAGAATTCACAACGCGAATTGTTGTTTTGCTGCCAACATCGACCTCATACCCCCGAGTCGGAGCATGATTAAATCTCATCACAATATCATGGCTGTCTGGAGAACATATTCAAGAAGTTAGCATTTCAATGAACTTGATGTGTTTAAAGTAATGAAGGTAATGGAATGTTTGGAATGTTGTGTGTTGAGGTTATTCATTTGTAAACCTTTCTTATTACAAGTTCAACTACAAATCTGATCTTTGACAGAAATCATCGCTACACTTGTGTAGATATAACTCTTTATTGGAATTAAAGTGTATAACAGATTGTTTTTCTTTTAAAATTTTGACAACAGGAGATGGCAACTAGGACCATGAAATATTTCATTAAAAAAAAAATGGTTACCTATAAAGCGTCCCAACTTTGATCCAGCCATTGAACCGGAACTTGAAACAATTGCACACGTCTTAATATTCTTCACATCCCGAAAGATCTTTTTCTTCGGAAACAGTTTTCCAAACTCCAATTTGTTAAACGGTGAATCTCTACGTCTCAAGACTCTTACTCCAGCTTCCAGAATCAAGCAACTCGATGGATAATACTGCTCTTCAAAACTACTTCCGAACATGGGCTTGTAGTCAACATTGTAATAATTCGTTTCGTTTAGGGATTCGCTCATTGATTTCTCCAAAGTGCGTACGATCCTGGTTCGAAAAGCTAACGTTTTGTTATAACAACGCTCCAAGTATTTGTCATGGCACATGTACAATTTCGGATCGAGGGTTAGTTTTGTGTTCTTTGAGAGAGCAAAACGAGGATGCGGTGAAAGTTTAGTGCGATTTACTGCCGGCTTTTCTTTGCTTTCGACGATGTATTTTTCGTTAGGATTCCAGCGAACATGGAAGACGCTGCGTTGTTTACGCGATGATGTGACTGAAACGATATAAAATAATATATTTTTCATATGTAAATTATGAATAAAGAGTGTTCTTAACGATGTTTATTCTAACTTCTAAATTTGTGGAAATATTTTTAAAAGAAATTGTGTATAAATTATATGTTCGTAAAGTTGGAAGTCAATAGAATGCGGAACAACTGCTGATGATGAAAATTTAAATATTCTGTAAACCGTTAAGTTATAATAAAATAAAATACATTTGTACTAGAAAAAGAATTTTTTCATTTTCTTTTGTTTTAAATTGTGTATCGGTATACAAAAGTATTAATGGAAAGAAAAAATAATAAAATAAAATGGGATATGGTGTCTTCTAGTGTTGTTGAATTTCGGTTGATAATGTATTTTATAGGTGTACATCCGATTTCCTAAAAGTTAAATTCAATAGCCTCCTTGTCGTTTCTTTATATAATTTTTTCGACCTAAAGAAATAAAATAGGAGGTTTTTCGTAACCTTTCCTCCTGGGAAAATTATTTATGTAAAATAAATTGTGTACAAATATACTATTTTCCAGAAGTAAGGTAGTTCTAACCCCAACTCTGTGAAAACTGGGCTATAGCAAATAATGCAATCATTGTAACTTCTTTTAAATAAATGGCCAGTAAAAAAAAAAAATAAAAATAAAGAAATAATGACATCAAGGTAGCGTAGTTTGGAATGTCTCTTTTCAATTGTGATAGCTTTTTACCGTGATAGTTGTCCATGCTGTTAAATAGACTTCTTTCTTGTGTCATTTACCAGGTTGTTGTCCACCGGAAAGATCATAGCTGCCTCGTAGATTTGTTTGTTACTGTAGCAGTCACGTTTTAAGTTGGTAGTTTTCCATGTTAAGATTCATGGTAAAACTGTGGCATTTGTTGGGTCAGTCAGTGGGATTCTGTTACTTACTGATCCTTTAAGGCTCACTAGCTCAGCCTAAGCGATATTCATTTTGATTCGCCATTTTGTGAGATAGACTAACTATTGACAGTTTGTTGCATAAATACAAGCGTATCGTTAAGCCAAAGAGTGTCAGTGATTTTTTTTTGAAAATTTTGGAAATTATTAATAAGGCCTGTCAAATAAAACATTAAAATTGCTAAGCATGATGTATATTAACTGTAAATATTCAATGCCATTTTACTAATCCAATCGCTAATTTTCAGTTGCCTTTTTATTTATTTCGCACTTCGCCGAATTATTATCGCGCTTTTTTGTTTCGCCAATTTTTGACTGGCCAGCAGTTTTGAAGACGCGGCATAAATTCAAATTGCTACTGAAAAAAATAATGGACAGTGTGAAAAAAATGTGTAGAACACAAATCTATATTTATTAGAAATAAAGTTGAAATAAATAGAAAAGGATTTTCGTTAAAGTGTAACGCTCAGTAAATTAATAAAGAAGGAAATCTGTTTATCTTTTTTTTTTTCAGAAAAGAGATGCAATTATGAAACGCTTAGTACAATTTTATGTTTTATTTGGCTTAATGTTTTTCAAATTTAAATTGTTTTAGATACCTATATTGGTACCTGTAATATCATTTGAAATTATATTTTTTGAATCCCACTTACATAAAAAAAAATAATAATATTCCAAATGAATCATGAACTGTGTTCACAATATAATTTGCTGAGTTTTTATATTATACATACAATATACATACAGTTATATTGTATGTGTAATATAAATACGTTGATAATCCGTATAGGGACATTTTAACTTTGATACTGTTTTTTTTTAGTCTATTTTAGCAAAGATTCAAAGATCAAGTATCAGTAAATTAACTTTGAAATAAGAAATATTTTTTTAGTAACCATAATTTTAGTTAATTGGTTTTTCGTCTTGTTTGTTTTTACTTCAATACATTAAAAAAAATAACATTACCACAATTTATGACAAAAAATATGATTAAAAAAATTCAACATAATATTTAAAAATTCAAATAGCATAGCTACGAACCATTCCGAATCTCATCAGTTGGTATAAAATTCACCACACTTTGTGGTAATGGTTCGGACACTGAGTTCTCCGAAAAACTAGTGGATGGTGTTGCATATCGCTTAGGCGAAATCGGTAATAACGACTTTTGAATTGGCCTATCGACGGCAGCATCTGAAAGCGGATATCTGGATGTTGTCACAACAAGCAGCACCTGAAACACTATGAACACGAAATTCCAACGGGCACTTTCATTAAAAGGCATCCTCAAAACACTCTTGACTTAAAACTAATTTGTGAGCACACACGCGGCGCATATTATACGTCCCCCTTCCGTATGGGGAGATGTTTTTTTTTTTTTATTAAATTCACTTCACGGACGCGCACTTTCCTTTTCGACTGTTGGCTCGCTTCTGAATTTAATTTCACTACTGGCATCATACACCTGCCAAGGGATGAAAAGCTTTACTCTTGCCGATGAGCTTTCAAATGAAAGGAAAAGTTCTTTATGTTCTGTTTTGGGGTTTGGTGGGTTGTTGGGGTAGTGGCCGGTTGTGTTTGTTCTGTTTTACTGATAGCAATAATTATGATGGTGATGATGCTTATACGAAACTACTCACCCTTCGTTTGGGGTGTATATAGTGGTTGAACTACAAGTTGTTGTGTTTCAATCAGCCAGCAGAGAAGCCTTATTCAAATTGCCAATGTGTACTTAGAGCCACTGATGGAGTTCTTTTGACTTTATGTGATGCTTACTTGACGTAGATACATGCGGTATCTGGTGCTATTTTATAGCAAGGGTGTAATTGAAAATTACATCCCTTGTCTTGGATAACAATATCCTCATTATGTTGCTGTAGGAAATCTTCTCAGCAACATAAAATTGTCCTGTAATAGCTGGTTGTTGTTTTTTTTTTTTTTTATGGTCTTGTAGTACCTACCCAATTATGCCCGTGCTGAGGGTAACGGTAAGTGAATAAATAATAACTTTAAGCACACTTTACGTGCTCGTGAGGTATTTTTAACTGCCATAGACATTCAGGCATTGCCCCATGCTCCTTTAGGGAATCGAAATGGGAATGGCAAACTGAATTGCGAGTTTGTGTTGGATTAATTATTTGTGAATAATTACTGCGGATGGTAGTGAGGTGGAAGTAAATTATTTTGTTTTCTTATTCAAATGTTGATGATGGCTTGATTAGATAATTTATTTTTGGCAACATTTTATGGAATTTTATTTTGCGTAACTCTTGCTAATTAACTACATTAAATCCAACAAAAGTGCTTATAGAATTAATTTATTTTAACAATATTTTTTAGGGTTGGTATCACAATTGGCGTGTTTGTTCCGCCGAAAGGTCAATGCGGATTAATCAATATATAGGTATGGGTGGACAATTGTAGGGACATTTTTGGCAGCTCTCCATTTAGTTCTAAGCCATAAATAATCGACAGCTGTATAGGAAGCCTGTAGCATAAATGTGATTTATTGAGTTGATAAGCAACTATGCATTCAAATAAACACAGCATTTAAACAAAATAAGTACCTAAACATTATTAGGGTAAGTGTACCCCGAAACGGCCACTTAGCATCTTTGTACTTTATTTCTGTATACAAAAAAGATGTTTCACTTGTTCATTAGTTCAAGTAGGTACCTATGTACCTATTAGTTCCTTGTAGAAATAAAAATTACGATGATAAGGGCCCTACACACCATCAATGTTACTTGTCAATATTGCCTGAATCAAAAATCATTCAGGTAACATTAATAGTGTGTATGCCCATCAATGTTCGCCTCAAACAAAATTGATACATTGATGAAAAACAAAATTATTTTTGTTTTCATCAATAGGGCCCTACACACCATCAGATTTACCTGACAAACATTATTGACGTATTAAACACGTATCAGTTAGCATTGACAATATTTTTCTCTGAATTTTATTTAGTTGTTTCGTAGGTTTAAAAGAGGATTAACGATGATAATTTGTATTTGTTTGCAGTGACAAGTTTATGAAAGATAAATAAGACGAAATATTAAAATCATACGTATAACATGTAAGAAAAGAGTGGTTGAAAATGTAAGAAAAGAGTGGTTGCTCTTGCTCTTTATTTTGCTTTGCGAAATTCTGCTTTTTTGCTACCATATAGAGATAGAAAAAAAACATTTTTTTACTTTTAAACTCTAAAAGAAGTAAGATTTTGCAAAAATAATAAAGAAAACAATGGTGGGAAAATGTTAAAAACGCGTGCTTTTGAACATTTTCAAACCCTGTACGATCAAAATAAAATTTGAACCTTAAACAGTTATATATCTATTTATGTATAGGTATATACTTTCGAAAAAATATAGAACTATCCTGGTTGATGCGTTATACGAATATAACTGTTGCAAAATAAACGAAACTAAGCGGAAATGGAAAATACAGAGAAAACTCTGCTGGCGGAAAGCTCCTATAAGCGAACAATTTCCATAAGCGGATACTTTTTCGGGAACCAAATTGTTTTATCTAATTTCCTATACAAAATGAGTTCTTATAAACGGATACTCCCATAACGGACGCGGACCCTTTTCTTAATCATTTGGATTTAAAAAAAATCTCCTGTAAACGGACACAAAAATATATTAAAAGGTTCGCAAATATCTGCTAATATTGCATTCTTAATATTGATCAATAATTGCCAAACTGGTCGGATACTGGTACATCGTAAATCGGTACATCTACCCTATTTACTCACTGAGATTTGAATATCAATGATATATGTCTCTAAATACTTACGTAAGAATCTATTTGTCCACAGTTTAACAAAATTGTGAAATTCGATTTCGGTCATGAAGGCACTTATCTGATGGCCCATTTATTAGATGTTTGTGTTAGCTTAAGTATACTTGTCTATAATGTATATTGGTACGAGTAAATGATATAGTCAAAGGAAAGCGTATATTTTAATCCATGCAATTCACTAAATTAATGTGTATATTGCTTTATTAGTTTAACTCGATAGTGTTTTTGATTTATTATCACTTAAACCCGTTACCTAATATAGAAAATGCTGATGCCTTTCTAATTGCCATAGGTGATACACATACACTCCTTATTCTCATTGAAACTTGTACATATTATTGGAACTAAAATTAAATATAGCAAAAATATATAGATACATTTAAAATACCAATAAAATTCTATTGAAGGGACACACGTACCTGATCTTCGGGTTCTGATATAGAGCATAATAAAAGCGATAATGTTCGCGATAAAGTAATTCTGATAAATTAACTCAGGTTTTCAATAAAATAAAATGTATTTATTTATAAAATAATTACACCTACTTACATACTTTACTGTATAGACAGAGTATGGGTTATGTATAAAATAGTACCAACAGTTAGTGACCTTTATAGTACGGCTTATTTGGCACACATAAGTACATTACTCGAATGTCGTAATTGTCCGCAAATATTTACCATTAAGATTGATTTCTTTGACGCAATTGACTTCATTGACTTCTTCAAAATGTTGGCTGGTTACAATAGTCTTGTTTTAGATTGTGGATGCACTTGTTTTTCAATAATATCTCAATAACAGTAAAGAACAGTTGTCACAGTCACGATATAACTTTCCAACGGTTCCTATAACAGCTATACATTACCTATGTATAATAAAAATTAAGTGCACGACTGAGTCGCACGAACTTTCTCTTGTGGTGCACGACTGCGTCGTACGTACTTGTTCTTGTGGCAAGTTGCCACAAAAATAAAATAAAGCATAATTTTCGTTTTTTTTAAATATAAGTAAAGGAAAAAAAATCATATGAATTTTTCACAAAAGTGCTAAAATTTCTTTTTACAAAGACTTAAGCCAAAATCAAAGTTTGTAGAAAACTTTGTTGCTTAAATATAAGTTTACCAAAAAAATAATTCCAATATCGTTAGAGCGGTTTTTAAATAAATCGACGTTTACTTAATATTTTTTATAAATTTTTTTTTATTTACAAATTTGAAGAACGCCATTTTTAAGTGCTAAATCTTTCACACATTATGCTTTAAAAATATAAAAAAATAAATAAAAAAAATAATTAAAACTAAAACTAAGCTGTTTTGCAAAATTTTGGTATTGAAATTTGTTCAAGTCACTTAGACTTTTATAAAAAAAAATTATGGTTTAAAATCGATTAACCAGTTCATGAGATAGCTCAAGAAAAAAATTACGGTGCTATAGGAGTTAAAGGCTTGTCAATTTTTTTTTTGCAATTTAACAAAAGGGAATTCAGTAAAACCATCAGTAATTTTTTTCAAGAAAATCGTTGGAGCCGTTTTCGAGAAAATTAAGCTTTTCCCAAACCGTTATTTTTTGAGCTAAAAAAAAAATTCGATATTTCCTTTAAGGAATGATCAGAACCTACATACATACCAAATTTGAAGTAAATCAGTTGAGCCGTTTAGGTTGTAGTACCTAATTATACAGACTGACATACATACAGACAGAATTTCCAGACCCACTTTTTTCGTCTTCGTTATCATCGTTATGTCATGTTTGATTGTTATGCATTCGTGCTAAAAAAACGTTTTGAGATAACAATCAAACATGTCATTATGATGAAAAGTGGGTCCGGAAATTCTGTCTGTCTGTTTGTCGGTCTGGTTGTATCAGTAACTACATCCTAAACGGCAGAAGCGATTTTCTTCTAATTCGGAATGTAGGGTTTGTGGACCATTCCTTAGAGGGGAAATTGAAAATTTTATTTAGCTTACAAAATAACGGTATCTGCCTGCCATATAACCGTAATGAAGAACCGAATTTTTTCGAAAACGCCTTCAACGATTTTCTTCAAAAAAATTGGAGATAGTTTTTGTCTGATTTTCTATTGATAAAATGCAAAAGAAAATTTTGCCACGTTTATTAAGGGTACCTCCTATAGAACCGTTATTTTTTTCTTGAGCTATCTCATGAACGGTTAAATTGATTTTAACTGAAAAAATATTTTCATAAAGGTCTAGAATAGATGATTAGATTTAATTTTAGTACTAAAACTTTGCAAAAGTGTTTAGTTTTAATTTTAATAATTTTTTGATTTTTTTTTTTTTGTAAATTCAATATATGGAAAATGGCTTGACCAAAAATTTTATTTTTTGTAAAGTAAATGTAAACTATTTAGCGCTTTAAAATGCCATACTTAAAATTTGCTATAAAAAAAATTTATAAAAATTATAACGTAAACATCGATTCATTTAAAAACCGCTCTAACGATTTTGGAATTAATTTTTTGTTAACTTATATTTAAGCAACAAAAAATTCTACTGCTTAGATTTTGGCTTAAATCTTCTTAAAAAGAAGTTTTAGCACTTTTGTGAATAAATCCTGATTTTTTTTTCATTTATATAAAAAAAATTGTTAAATTTAGTTTTATGAAATTTAATTTTATTTTCGTGGTAACTTGCCTCAAGAACAAGTGGTGCACCACAAGTGCAAGTTCGTTCGTGTACTTTATGTTTTTTTTGCACGAATGCATAACTTTCCTTATAGTGCCTATAATCGCAATTCGCAAGTAAAAAGAATCGTTTATGAGAAAAATTGGTTTCTTACCCCGAATTTGTTGATTTAACGCCAACATTTTTGTTTACACAAAGTTGTGAATAAAAGTTAAACAAAATAATCTATAAATAAAACTGATTTTGTTTTGATGTGGATTATCATTTAATTGAAACATTGATGTTTTCAAGATGGATTTAGAACATTATTTAAGATATTGGTAAAAGAATATTCTTATTCTTTTTTCATTAATTCATATTCTTTATTCTTTTGCTTTTATTCATTAATTCATATTCGTAACCCAAAGTGGTTATTGTAAATAGGATTCGATGAATTTAATGTTTGAATGAAATATGTAAAATCTTTTTCCATGATTGAAAAATATTTCAGATCAGCATACAACAGAGCCTGTTATTGACATACATACCTCTATATACTTTCGTGGAAAAAAGGCTAAAAGACATTTTGCAGTGACAGGTGACAGGAGATAAACAATGTAGGTTGGAACTTGGCGCTCCATTCATGGCCAAGCTTCAGGATGGCGGCGCGGCGCTGCCGTAACCTCAACAGCCACCATGTCGTTCGTTATCGGAAACGTATGTATATTCGACAGCGTGTATATTGAAAGACTTATTCATCTATAAGGATAAAGACGGATTAAAATCGGCAAAAGATCGGCATCATGATTGTGATCGGCGAAAGTACCTACATATTCGTAAATTATTTTTTTTCTTATTGTTTTTTTTTTTTTTTTTAATGAAATAAAGTATTCTCTGTTTAACATAATGTTATAAACCTGATGGGTTTCTAATCATTTAATCAAAAATGTTTTTTTAATTTCTCTTAAAAAGCCAACAACAGTGAATTACGAATAGGTGGCCACTGTCATATGGAGTAACGAAATTGTTTTGATTTATGCAACTCTGAATTACAATTACAGATCTTCTTCGACGATATATGTAAGTTATACCGATTAGGACAACAATTATTCCACTAAACCAAAGTGTAATCGCCGGGTTGACCTCGAAAAAAGGTCGATCAAGTTTTGTCACTCCTGTGTCGAGATTCAGCTAATTTAAACTTCCAGGGAGTGAGTGAGATGTGAGATGAGTCGCCTTACTAAATGCGACTGTTCCAGGGAGTGAAATGAAACTTCGAATTACTCGAATAACATTTCGGCCAAGAGTTGGTGTGTATATTCATGTTTTAGTAATGAAAATACAAAAACAAGAATTGATTCTTTTTATTGATACTTTAAGGAAACGTGTACGGGCCTGCAAAATGGTAAAACATGTTATAAAAATTGTATTTATTTGCATATTTTAACTTAACTAGGGCATATTAATATACGTAATTAAATATGCATAATAATGAAACATATTTTCAAACAAATATTTTGAAAAACAAAAAGTGAGGTTGTGAATGTTTTCGATATTCTTTGTTTGTTGACGTTTTGATGTTAGAAACTATTCGAACTTTCTCATCTCGCCTTAATAGCTGAATTGCTTTTATCAATGAAGTGAGGTGGGAGAGTAAGGCGAGTCGTCTCGCGAGAATGTGGGACAAAATAATAATTAATGTATTTCGGGTCCGTCGCTTTATCATCAATAAGATAATCAAGACTAATAATTTCTTTTGACCCCAAGCGGTGCCGTGATGACATAAAGCAAACTTAAGAATTCGGTCTTATGTATGTCACAATTGAAAAGCATCTTAAGGCCAAATTAACCGAGTTGGGGTTATGACGCTTTCACAGAGCGACTTCACACCCCAAATCGATCCGCCAATCATCAATTTTTGTTGCTACCCTTGCTGTTCTTGCACCTGGCCACCATTGCCACATGCACTTTTTGCTTGAAAGGGGAATGACCGATTTCAGCCGGAAACAAAAATTGCCTAAAACATGAAAACAAAAAATGCGCTTTTTTGGTCAGTGAAACAAGAAAATATATTAATAAGTTGTACAAGCAATCGAAGTAACGATACTAGATATGTGATTGGGAGTCACTACGAAGAATAAGTTAAGATCTTTTTGACCTTCCAGTTGGGTGGAAAATGACATTAGAAATAATTAGCCTAGTGTTACATTAACATTCGTATGTATATAAACAAACAGCCAGTCTTAAATTAGGGCATTTTTTAATGATCCAAACTAGGACAAATAACTCTTCAAGATATTGACTTTCAATGTTCATAAAAAAGTTCTTTCAGCGCTATAAGCAATTGATCAATAAAATTAACTCTGACAAATAGAAGCTGGTTTGTTTGAAGCTTACTCTCTGCTTTAAAATGCAGATATGCGTCATGTTCATCGAAACCGAGCAACAGAGAACAACAAAAATACGAATTTAAGGAGTTCTAGTTTAATAGTCTTATGCCCAGTTTCACAGTGAGGGTTAAAACTACGGTTTTTCAATTTTTCGGTTTCACGGTAATCACGGTTTAACTAAGATTAACTTTTCGTTTAAGTTAAACGATTTCATTTCGTCGTTTTAACGCCGCCGTTTAAAGTTTTAGAACACACAAAAACACACACATTCTGGCACAGGATATTTTAATAATTTTTTTATTACTGTTCACTTATATGTTTTTTAATTTTTTAATTGTGATTTAATTTATTTGATAAAAATACACAATAGCATAACTATTTCACAATAATTCACTATTTATTTTATTTTCATAAAAATAATTTGACACTTCAAAACAAATTTCATAACACAGAGCTTCGCCAACTGTTTTTAGCTTACTGGAGTTTAAGTTTTCAATGTGAAACCGAACAAATTAAATGAAAAGTTTAAACTTTCGTTTAGATTTAATTAAACTACAGTTTAAACTGTCACTGTGCAACAGGGCATTAACACTTTATATACATATTTATATTAAACAAATTTTTTTCCTTGAACTGTTCTTTCCTTTTTTAATATTTTCGAATACGATTCCGTGTCTCAAAAGTCCACAAAAAATGCCAACAACTTTCTCTAACTAAAGTTTTTTTTATTCAAAGCACGAATTATAAATAGATAGATTTCGAACATTCGATCATTTCATCATCATTTCACAGATCCCACACACATTATAAACAAAAATCAAACTACTTACCTATTTTTGATTTTGGTGAGACAAAATTTGAAGATTGGTGAATCAATTGAATTGGAGTTAGTGTCATTCCGTAGAGGTAGACGACTTAAATCTATTCTCGAATTTCATTCGTTTTACATGTTTTCTCTCACAATTTTGGAATGGATCTACATTATAAAAAGGATGCCTCTTAAAGCGCTACTTTCGCTTGCGAAGTGAACAAAAAAATTGAACAATTTCTGTTGGGAATTTTATGCAGATTGTACAGAATAAAAGGGATAACGAGTTATTAATATTAAGTTACGTTCCAGACTTCACCCATAACGGTAACGCCGTAACCCCCAATACTCCCCTTCGCCAAACGGCACATTATCTAAACATTTATCCCAAACACTTCCCATACTCTCCTATTGCCTAACAGCACATACGGTATCCACAACGGATACACTCCCGTTTTCCCTGACATCCACAACTAATAAAATTAATAGCTACTCGTATTTCATTTTTATTAAAGTTAAATATGAATATTTCGAAGACAAATGCATTCCTTTCCCATGGAAAGTATTTTTAGATTAGCTTACCTGTAGGAATGGTTCATAAAGAAAAGGAAGTCTAATTCGAACACTCTAGCAATGAGGTGCAGCCTAGCTTTGGACAGCGGCCTTTTGCTAGCAGATAATAATCAAATTGTCAATAATATAATATAATGAGAATAATAAAATGTTGATTTAAATTAAGTTTTTTGGAAGTGAATAAATTAATAAAAAATAAGAGAGAAACATAAAATGTTTTTTTTAATTCAAGATTGTGACAACACACATTACTATTAAAAGGCTGATGAGTTGATGAAGATCTCGAAACATTTTTGTCGAAGTAAAGTTGTAAGTACTTTACTTCGACAAACGCCATTTTTGGGGCATTCCATTTTTTTTTAAGATTGCGGAGTTATCGCTTGTTTTTCTATTACATTTACTTCTTATATTATTTTGATACAGTCGATAATGAGAGACATAAATGTCATAATGTCAAAGTCAATATTATCTTATGTCGAATTCCTTTTACCAAAAAAATTGATCTTAAAAAAAATAATTTTTTTCTCAACAAATATATTTTTTCGTCAGTAAATGAATAGTGGTAAAATAAATTGATCTTTTTTTTGTGATTGTGTGCTTGCTGTTTGACAGGAACGTTGAAAGCATTTTCAACAATTTTGTTCGCGGAATGCCAACGATTTTGGAAACGATTCCAAACATCATAAAATCACAAACATTTAAAATTTTATATCAAATTAAGCGACTAGTAATTTTTAAACATCATTATTTTGAAAATATCTTTAAAAGTAAAACTAGCCGGGATTATAAAAACTCAACTGACGTACCGAAAATATAAAATCATTTGAGTATGCGTGCAAATATGTGTAAATCTTGCTTCCAAATCAAGATTCAAGTAAAATCTTTTTCAGATCAAAAAAATTTAAAAATATGACGTTTGACAGATTTTTTTCTAAACCAAATCAATTTGTTTTCTAAACTAGATCAATTTTTTGGTAAAAGGAAGTCGACATTAGTTTAAAATTATTACAGAATTTTCTATACTTAAAAAAAAATAATATCATATACAAATTGTTGGTTTGTAGCTGCAGCTACAGGACGTCAACGAAACTCTACAAAGAGATAGTTACAAAAATTGACCGCGTCACCTTCGACTAATTTTGTTACAAACCCCAGATTTTGATCTGACCTTATTTTCGTATTTGATTTATTTATATTGCGAAACCAATAATTTCGATGTATTTAAAATATTATCTCTGGGTTTTGGATATGATCTGCCCATTCAACTGACATGCTGGACTGGTTATCTTTGAGTCGACGGAAAGTAGAGTTAAAGTTGCAGCTAAGTGGTGGACGAGAAATTAGTAATAAAAAGGTCCCGATCGTAAGGAGACGAACCAGAAAGCATTCTATTGATTATGAACGTTCGATTCGTGAACCGTTATAAGAGTCGACAATTTTAATCGAAAGGACACCAATTGGATGAACAAGTAAAATATTTCTTGGTCACAAATATTTATTTTACACTGAAGCTAATGAATGAAAATTAAGTGTGCTTTCTTGTGTTTTGGGAGTTTTAATTTCAGATTTTTTTTTTTTCAAATTTTTGACCCATGCAGATTTTTGAATTGATAAGCGAAAATAAATGTGATGGTTTCCTGTAGACAAGAAAAATATTATAACTCTTTTTGGCAGTAGTTATTACTTTTCAAAGTAGATAAACTCACGAGTGTGTTTCGAAAATTGTCTTGTTTTATTTGGATGATTCAAAATAATGTTTTAAAAATTGATCTGTTCACTATAATTTCCAGCAATAATTTTTTTTGGTATTTCTAAACAAACCTATACAATAATTATTTTAAAACGAATTGGAAAATTTCTTCCGCACAATTTCCCCTATTCAAGGAAAAAATTAAAACACAATTTTATTTTTTAATTTTTTTCTAACATTTTAATGCTCTTGAAATCGAACCAACACGTACATTTTTGTTTTTATTTTCTTATAAGGTATAATTTCATTATAGTATCTTTCTATACCATAATTTCCATCATTAAATATTTTTTTTTTGTTTTATTTGTTCTTATCGTTTCATTTATTATATGTATTTCAATAAAGTTATTCATTTTATATTTATCTTAAAATTATATCAATATATTTTCTGTTTCATCTATTTTTGTTTTGTTTTTTTAAACTTAATAATCGTTTGTTTTATTAATATTTTTTTTTTAAATATTAATAATCCAATTCATTAGTAATCTGAATGAAATTAATTTCTTTTCAAATATATATATATATACTAAGTGTTTCATGCTTGTAATAATTTCTCAATGTTAATATGCGTGTTAATTATTATTTTTGTTAAGTGTACACTTCACACAATCACACTTTACTCAAAAAATAAAGACGATTTATTAATGTTTTATTTTTTTTTTATTTATATGTTTTTTTTTAAGAAATAGCATCCACACAAAACACAGGCACACTTTTGCTATTATTTTTTGATAATTTTCTTTTTTTTTAATTTAAATTTTATATCTGACGGTATTGAATTTTGTCTTATTAAATTAATATTCAGTTTGTTAATGTGTATTTTGATGCTTTAAAATTTTTTGTTATAAGAAAACATTTTTGTAACATATATTTTCAATTTTATAAAATTTCCTTGTCTTTTTTTTTTGTTTTTAATAGTTTTTCATTGTTTTGTATAAAAATTTATTTCATTTATTTTTAAAATTAAAAAAATTACTCTTTATTACAATATTTTTTTTTTAAACATGTTGGGCAGTTTATCATTTATTCATAATATTTATCTTCTAGACCACTTTTTGTTGTTGTTGTATGTAATTAAAAAAGAATTTGAGTGTGTCCTTTTGTTCAGAATTCGAGTGTAAAATATGTAACGTGTGCACTAAGAGAAGGAGGGTGGGTCTTTTGTTGTTCGGAGAAATCAGAACTTCTATGATTTGAAATGAAAAGTTTGAAAACTATGATGTGTTTTTTTATTTTTAGTGCGAAGTTTTTTTTATAAATAGTATAATTTACAAGTTAGCTTGCCAAATGTTTACATATTAACTTTTTATTCGCTATTGACAGTTTTTTTTTTATTGATTTAATTCTTTTGAAGTTGTTTATAATTTATCTAAAGGTACAATATGTTTTATTTTTTTAATAAACTATTATTTGAATTTTTTTTAAGTCAATAGTACACGATATTTGAAGTTTTACCTACACAGATGGTCTAAGACTATTTATTTTAAATTTATTTTCAATGTCTAGGGAAGTTTTTTGTTTGTATGTACACTTTGAATAAATTTATGCTTTTTCAATTTTTGTATATAATTTTTATTTTTTTTTATTCATGTTATTCATGACGTCCAAGGTTGATGGTGTTGCCTTTATATTCAATCTAGCATTCATGATCTATATTAAAATTACTAACGAGTCTTTGCCTTAATACAAAGATTTTTACTTTATAAATATACGTTTAACACTTTATTTTTAATTTTAATTTTTATTTATTTTTGTAAAATAATAGAATACCTATGTGCGTTATACGCTGACCTTTTTTTATCATAATTAACTCTTTCACGGATGAAGTTCAAAATAATGATTCATTATTAAAACAACAGATATTTATGAAAAGGACACCTTTTATTGTTGTTCTGTATTTAATTTATATTTTATATATTTTGTTTTTATTTATATTTACTTAAGGTATAAAAATTTGTGCATGGAAATTTCGTTAGATTCATTCACTTGTTTATTTTACTTAAATTTAAACTTTAAGTAAGAGAGAACATTCTTGTATGCTTTGGTGTTTTCCACTTCAATAATATACATACCTGCAAGAGGAGAAAAAAAAGAATATAATATATTAACATTTATTATTTTTATTTCATTCTTATGTGATATTAAGTTTTGGTTGAGATACACGTAAATTTAGTTGAACGTAAAATGAAATACAAAATATGATTTAATATTTAACATTTAAAAATTATAATCTCCAGTCTACACATTTAATATCCTACATGTATGTAAATACGTATAAAATAACATTAATTTTCCATTTTTTTTTTGCTTACTTTTACGTTTATTTTGTATAAAAGAAATAATAAATTTGTATATTTTTTTTTCCTTTTCAGTAAAGAAACGTGTCAGTAAAAAATTATGAAAACACTTGTTTTTTGTTTTTTTTTTGTTTTTAGTATTTTAATTTTTATTTATTATCCGTTACAATTACATAATACAATCAACAACAATATTCTATATAATAAATAAATCCTAACATATTTTGTTTTTAGTATATTTTTTTTGTTTTGCTTCAATATTTGGTGGTTTTTATAGTTTTATTCATTACATTTTTTGTATGTAATGTGATATTATATACGTTTGATTAATCAGAAAACATAAGTTCTGATTTAATCAAATGCTAAGAAATGAAAAATCCTTGTTTTTTTCTCTTAACAACTTAACATTATTCGCATAAGATCAATTACTTTAGGTTGCACGATTATTTTTTTGTTTTTGTTTTAATTTTAATTGAAAATTAATAAAAAAAAATAATTAGAAATCCTGCTTTATTAAAATATATGTGATTTGCAAACTAAAATAATCTTTAATAAATAAACGGATTAAATTATAAAGTAAAACATTTTTCTTAAATATTTTTTATAGGCAACTATTCATGTTAACTATTTTAATAATTTTATCGACTAATCGTTTTATTTTACACCTTCTTTTTTTTAACGCTAATTTACAAAATAACTGTTTTTTTCGCTACAATTTTTTAATATTCTACTTTAAAAATGTTGATCAATATTATTGCGTTTAAGGCCAAGTAATAAAAGTGTTATGCAAGATGACATGCAAATAAAAAAAACAAAATGTTTATAATAATTGAATAAGTTAAATATAACTTAACTGCGAAAAGAAATTGAAAAATTGACGAAATGCGACCCTTTGATTTATGCTGATTTATTTAAGATTGGATCAATTTGATATTAATTTTTATGAGGTTATAATTTCAATGTTTTAAAAATTTGGGTTTGTAATGCTGATGCTATAATAGGTATATCTTATTATATAGAAACATATCATGTGTTTTATATGAAAAAAATTAATAAAATTGTTGGATTTGTATAGATAAATAAATGCAAAAATGTAATATTGGTTAATTTTTTACATCTGTTAGGTTTTCCCCATAGAAAAAGTCCACATTTCAAAACACCTTCTAACTTCAAGTATTATAAAACTAGCAATTCTTTATTCAATATAGTAGCAATCCAAAGTCGATGTTCACTTTTGAAGAAACTACCATTATTGACAATTATATTGATAACCAAAGAACAAGGTCTTTCAAAACGCTGTTGATGAATTGGTTACCAACTCATTCATTAAATATGCTCCCACAAAAATGTTTCTGTTTAAATCTCCCTTCTTCCACTAAGTTACATTTTATGTTATGAATGATGGAATTCAAAACGCATGATGTTAAGTTCTTGACAATAGAAAACTTTGCAACAGAAATACACTTTTGCGATGTTTTGTTTCCACGGTAGAAGTAACATAGAAGCGTGGAATTATATTTATATACATATATAATATAACGTTTTAAAGTCCTATATCTATATGGACTTGCCCTAAGTTACGCATCAATAAAAGGCAGGACAGGAACTTTCAATCACAATAGAATCGATAGAAAAGAATTAAAAATGTATGGATACCCGCTTCTAAACCCCAGCAAAAACACAACAGTAAATCCTTTATTTTCTTCCAGTGTCACTTGCAAAATATAGAAAATTTCCCATCGCGAATGGGAAACATTGAAATATTTCAGAAATGTTTATAAAGCGTAAAGACCACTTCTGCATTTAAAAAAAAATTATGAAACGTTTGAAATCATTTCAGAATTTTGCTCTTATTTAATAAATGATTTTGAAATGTTTCGAAAATATTTGTTCAATGCTTCTAAACTGTTTTTGAATTGTCTTTGGTGTAGATACATCTTTAAAAAGTCAAATGTTAAAATATCAAAGAATTTCTTCCAATGGGATCTTCAAGATACATACCGAATTGGTATAAAAGTCATCTTGTAATCAATAGATATAACTCAAAGTGTTAGAAAGTAGAAAAATCAAAGTAAACCGAATAGAAAGAGATTTGTATTGCTTTGTCAAACAAAATCAGAATTGATTTAGAACGGCAGGCTAAATTATTGAGGATCTGGAAAAAGTAAAGATATGGTTACAAAGTGAATGCTAAAGTACTATGCTGGGGTAGGTATATTAAAAATGGTTGTTGTTTATATTGTTGTTGTTTATATTGTATTAACAATAAACGATGAACAAAATTTTATGTCATAATGAGTGATTCAAAATCTTCATCCTTTCCTGAGTTTTTATTTCCCCATTAACACGGGGAATTGAATCCGGTGCGTTTTGTTTATATCTGTATTGGATTTAAATCAAGTTTGATGAACCAATTCGATTCAAGCTACCATTGCTTATTATGAATTCAATTTGAAAGTTATCAATACTTTTATTATGAATACAAATTTCTATCAAATGTGGGACAAACTTTGATCGAAATTGCGATTCGAATTTGGTTAGATCTGCAAAAACAGTCATGTAAACGGCGGGCAATTGTTCCATTCTGCTCTTAGCTACTAAAAATGCTCAGAAATTATGGTAAAATACAAAAAAAAATTGTTTAACATCTTGTGCAGTAAAAAGGTTTATGTTGTTCTTTAATGTTTTGTTTTTAATTTCTGTGAGCATTTCCTTTGTTTTGAACCAACTTTTTCCTCAAGTTAATTTTTATTTAAAGTTCAATCTATCGACAATTTATCAAACCTTTATAAACCAAAGGGAGCAATATAATTGCTAAATATTTTTTTGAAATTACAAATAAAATAAGTAACATAGTAAAAGTCCTTGCATCGAAAATACGTAAATTTAATTTCAACAGTAAGCTAAATGAGAACAAAAAATACAGAACTTTACTCCTTGAAAAAAATTACATGACACCATATAATTGAAAGTTCTTATAATATTGTTACGATGAAATCCATAAAAATCTGTTGTTTTAATAGATAATCATTGTTTTAAAAATTTCGGTCACATTTTCTAAATTGATTCTATCTTCGAATTTATTTGTCAGCTATTTGTTTTGTTTTGCATTACCATTTTTTTTTTGATATCTACAATGTCTTACATTTATAAATATTAAAAATACTTCTTCCTTTGCAATTTATAACAATATTTTCTTTTAATTTTATTTTGTCTTATTATGTATTTATTATATTTATCTAAGTGAAATTAAATAAAAGATAGTAAAGTGTTGTTTTAAACAACAATATATAGAAACTTAAATAATTATGTTTGGCTATTTCTTTTTTGTTTTGTTTTTGGTTTCAAGTGTAATTATGTTAAACTTGTTAATTTTTTTTTTATTTCTCCACTTTCTTAATTCATTTAAGTATTATTTCTAAAAATTATTAATATGTATTTGTTTAATCATTAACATTACTCATATTAGATTTATTATTTTTATTTATTTGTTTTTTTTCTTTTAATTATGTTGAATATTAATATATATTTGATTTTTTCCTAAAAAAAATTTGCTTATTCATAATTTTCTTATAATGTGCTACTTAAAAATTTATTTAAATTTCAATTCTCCCGTTGAACGATTAATGTTGTCTCAATTTATTTAGTGTTATGGAGATAGTTACTTAATATATTTTAATATTATTTATGCTTCGATCATTATTATAATAACTTTCTGTACAAAATAAAATAAATTACTTTCTTTGAAGAGACAGGTTTTTTTTTGGAAATTAATAGTTTTAATTTTAAGTTTTAATTTAAATTAAATTAATAATAAAAAATGAAATGAACACAAGAAAACAAAAAGGCTGCCAGCAGCGTAACAGTTTGTTTTCAAGGTCCTTGAATTATATTGTGTATTCGTTGATAAAAATAATATCCTAATTTTTGTGCTGATATGACTATTTTGAATGTTCAATTATTTTCTTCTTTATCTATAAACTTAATAAAACAAAAATATTTGGTCGAAATTATATATATTTTTGAATAATTGAGAGAAATTTTCTTTGTCTTTAGATTTTAATTTTTTTTTCTGTAACATTTTAATTTACTGTAATTATAATTTTATTTATATTTAAATGTTTTAGGTTTAAAATACTGTTTTTTTGTTTACTTTAAAACTAAGTTGTTGGCAGTATAAAGTTTATATTACTATGACAGACATTTTTGACAAATCAATTACCTAAAGAGAGAATGCATAAAAGTTTAAGAAATCAAATTAAATTAAATCATAAAAAAACATAAATTTATAAAATAAATAAACTTAAAATTAAACGAAGGACGAGCAAATTAAAATGTGTATTTAGGTTTCAGTGAAAGAAGTGCTTAGAGGACTTTTTTCTGAATCAAAAGTTTAATTCGTGGTGTGAAGCGTTTTTAACATGATTATAGTCAAATGCAACTAAAGGTTTTTATGATTGGACATTTTGTTGGAAAATAGCTTAAACATGGGGTTTCAAAGCTTTGTTGTTCGAATTTCAATGGAAATATATTTGATTCAGTAGTTATTATTGACAGCAACTAGAAAGAGCTCTTCTTTAAATGATGAATCCTCAAATTTAGTAACCAAAACAATATAATTGTTTTTAACATACTGAACAACAAATAGACAAATACATTACGTATAGTCTTGTCATAAAAATTAATGGAAGAAACAAAAATAATAATTAACAAAAATATGTAATAAGAATAAAATAAATAAAGTTTGTCAGAATCATATTATTTTCGTCCTGCACATTTCCGTTTCTTATTTTTGTTTTTGTTTATTAATTTATTTCCTAATTATTTATTTTACAACTATAAACTTATCATAACTGTTATAAGAAGAATTAACCGTCTCCACCAATCGTTTAAATTATAGCAACAGTAATAATAGAAACGATAGTTACTATCATTCGGAATATGTACAGTTACTAGGATATTATTTTGAACTAAAAAACAAATAATTGATGACCATATTAATATGTAGCGGTGCGTTGCTAAGCTACCTGCGTCTAAACTAGTCCCCGATGACGCATAATATGGCATCGTGCATCTACTGGTTGTTGATGCAACCGGTTGGCATTCAGCTACCGGATCACTGGGCAGATCAGTGATATCATCATAATAGTATACAAGGCCCGAATAAGCATAATACGGCAGCTTTTCAATATCAGCAATACTTTTCACTGAAGTCGTATTACTTTTAGTTGTTGCGTTAAGAGGCTTTCTACTCGAACTCGAAGAATCGCTTAGCATTTCATCTTGCGGTGAAGATGCAAGTCGTTCTTCTAAGGTCGTATTGGTATCTCGCGGGTTTTTGTTGTTGGCAGCTGTTGTGTTTGAATTTCTCCCCGAACTATCATCGAAGTCATCACAGTATATACAGATGCCAAACGCAGGCTGATCACAGTAACGGTAACAGCATTCTGGTGGGCCGTGATTAGATTTTTCTAATTGTTCACCCGTTTCAGGAATATTTTGATCTGTAAATTTAATATATTTTAAAATAAATTGTATGAATACAAGTTTAAAAAATATTATTACCCAAACAAAGAAATGTCGGCTCTCCTGCATACTGCGTTGGATAAGCTGGTGCACGATCACCCGGAAGCAAATATGGACATTTTTGTTCTACCGTCTCACATACGCTAAGACATGGTCGTATTCTTCTACGTTTTCGAAATTCTATTTTTCTTTTCGTTCTATAAATTTAAATAATGATATTAGTTAAATGTATATTATAAAATAAGTTGTTTAAAAAAATAATATAAACTATATATTATTATTGTAAATAAAACAAAATTTGTTTGATTATAAATATTTTTTCTTAAAAAATATTTTTTAAACTTTGTTGATTAGAAATAATTTCGTGAGACGGTAAATGTATTTTTAACATTTCTTAAGATTACCAGTTACAAATTTGGCATTTCGTTTTGAGAAGGTGGCACATCTTCAATTAAGTATTGTTTAAAAATATTAGTGCTACAGTAAATAGGTATAAGTAAATTATAGATGTAGACAATGTTCCTATAATAAAGATGAAAATGTTCATCTTTACCTATAATTTCCAATCTTTATCCTATAATCCAAAACAACTTGCCTATATACCTTAATCTATAAAAGGGTTCTAAGAATAAATAGATTAAATAGAATAATACGATTTAACATCGAAGGAGTAGAAATCTCAAACAAATACAACAAAAAGGATCAAGTCTTATGGTTATTTAATAAGACCTTACAAAAGGTATTGAAAACTATTCAAGACGATCTGTGGCCCGAATCAGCCAATATTAGTTGACCAAACAATATTCTTAAACCGATCGGATGAATAAATTAAAAAGTAAAAAAGATCTCAGAAGCGTCATAAGATGCTTTACCCAGGAGAATGGTAAAACAATAAAGATTAACGTTCGAATTTAGATTTCACAAAATTAAGAAAACGACACGATAGATGATACAAAATTTAAAGGTTGGAGTGTAAAAAAGAAACAGAAGGGTGTTTTGTATATGATAACATATTTTCTCCAGTTATTCTTTATTTTATATACAAATCAAATACTAACACTAAACTAAAAAACAACGTAAAATCAATGATAACAAAAAGTAAAATCATTAAATTTAGGATTAAACAGGTAATATTTAAAATAAAAATGGTGCATCTTTAAAAACAATTTGACCAAAAGTCCCCTAAAAATTAAATTGTTTCAACTTTGAAATAATGTTATTTGATTAAAAAACAAAAATGTTATACTCTAAATTAAATTTGTTTCGTGTTTGAAATAACATTGTTTTTCGTTTGAAATATTTTTAACTCATAAAAACCTTTGATTTAAAGGCGTTTCATTTTAATTTAAAGACGTTTGAAGTAAAAATCGTAGTTTAACCGTTTTCGTATTTAAATCAAAGCAATTATTATTTTGATTCAAAGTCAGTTTTTCAAAGTAGCCGGCAACATAAATTTAAACGCGAGCGCATTAAAAATTACGTTGCTATTTTTCTCTGAGTTAACTCACAAGTTATGACCGGAATCTATATTGAAGATAAATATTTTAACTCTTTCATCGTATCACATTGTAAACATTGTAGTAGATTACTCAGTGCCAAAACTGTGTGAATGCAATGAAATAATTTTTTTAATATTTAGATTTTTTTAAATAGTTTGTTAATTTTTCGATTAGCTAGTTATAGTTATAGCTATCATTGAAACTCATTATTGAAAATTTTTGTTTTCAATTTTGAAGCAAATAAGCCAACAATATAAAAATGAAGGTATTGAATGAAAAACACCAATTACTATCAATTATTCTTGTGAAAAGACCATACTTAATATTATATATTATTCAAAAGGATGAAAGAAAAGAAAAAGCCTAGCATAATAGAAAGAAACAAATTTTTTGTCCAAGCCTAGAAAAACGTCCACTTTGGAGGAAGCCAAAACAAAATCCTAAGTTTAACTGAACTTGTGTTGTTGTCCTAAAAGAAAGAAGCTTTACTAAGACAAATAGTTATTTTACCTTGTTAGAAGCCTTGATATCACTGGATCCTCTACGCATGGATCCTTGTTATTGGCAGTCGATATGGAATCTTTGCTTAGACGAGGGCTGCTCGTTTCTCGCTCGTCAATTTTGCTCGTCATTTTAATTTCATTCGATTTCGTTCGTTTGCAGTTATCTGCCTCAGATCTTTTTTTCAAAAGATGTTGGTGATCTATCTTCTGTTGTTTTTGTTGATAAGTTTGATGTTGTTGTCCCATTGCTGCTGCTGTTAATGATGTTTTCGATAACGCAGATGATGGCATTTTTGATATATGTGCAGATTCAATGGATTCGTCATCGTCGTCATATAAACTCAGACTATCTAGCTGAAATCTATCTCTGTCGAAATTTTCATCATTATCATTTAAACCATATCTATCCTGATTTACGGGCTGTTGCTGTTTTATATTGTTTATGTTGTTGTTGTTGTTGTTGTTGTTTTTGTTGTTATTTGTTGATTTCGATGTTGCTCCTCTTGTTTTTGTGGTTGCCGAGTCTTTACTGGAAGTTGAACTGTGTTCCGCGAAATATGGTATTAGTGTGCTACACACCCAGCGACGATAAGCCTCCTGTAAAATGAGAACAATTTTTTTTTTTTAATTCAAAATCTTATACAAAAATTATAAGTGTTTCGAAATTTCTTATTTTCATAAATCTTAATAATTAAGTGCGAATTGCAATAACATTTCAGGAATTGATTTAGGAAAACCAACCAAATTACTCCGTTTCGGACGTATTTTGCTTATAATATTTCATAGCTCAAAGTTTCCTGTAGCTTCTAAAAATGCAAGTTAAAATTGAAAATAAATCTTCTTTTATCACTCAAATTCCAGTTGTTTTTTTATGAAAATAGAGAATCCTATCAAAAATTGTTTAGGGAATTGAAAGTAATTCACCCTCAACATACTATGCAAATTCACATCTAAGCCCACATCTGCCCTTTTACCCATTCACTCAAAAATACTCAGCAGCCGTTCAACTACTCTCGGTCTCGCTCGAGAGCACTTATGGATTCAGTTTGAATAAAAAGAAAGAACCTAAAGAATATGGCGCTCCACTAGGATTGCCAATTATCTAATCGTGATGTCAATACCTTTAATGCCCCCGAGAAGTCCCACTAAGCCCCTGACCCCATTCAGACCCGGTGGGATTGATGAATACTGCAAGCGATAAAAGCGTCATTATTTTCATGAGCTTTGTAACAACTTAATTTTTTTTTCTTTTCGTATTCATGCCCTCCTTGCTGGCTCAGGAGATATTTTAAGGGTACTCAATTCCCATTGTATTGTATTGGCAAAGTGATGGTGGTGGCAATGGATGGGGTGTAGCGGGTCAATTTTCACCCGGCTCCGGCTCTGGCTGTAAGGTTGTTCGCTCACGCTGAAGTTGACGAGGTACGAGAAGATGATGACAGAGCGTGCATAGTGTTGTCATTTTGTTTTGCTTTCACCTCATGGAATTTCGAGATTTTTGAGTGAGAACGAAGCGAAATGGGACATCCACATCAGATTGGGAGAAGGTGGACGTGGAAGAAAGGAGATCATCGTTTTAATGATTTGCATAGGTACTCTGGGAGATTAAGTGTTTTATGGTGTTCTTGTTGTCATTTATTGGGCATTGTTTATGTTTTTTTTTTTTTGTTTTTTATGCTTTTTACTGATTCTTTTTCTTTAAAATTCTCAAAGTACACTTTATAACGTAGATTTTATGATTTTCTCTTGTTTTCCTGGACAGAGTGAGTGCCTTTCTTGTGTAAGTTGACGTATTGTTTTTAATACTTACGTGGGAGGAAGGACTTTGGTTGCGTCCTTGCTTATTGACGACGTTTTGATCTAGTCATTAAATTGTTTAAGACCATTTTTAATTTCATTTAAATGGAAGGAAATGCAGCCATAGTTTTGATATTAAAAAAAAAGTATTAGTTTCTTTCTTCTTTTCTGATAATGGGATAGAAGACTATAACGTATTTTAAAAATAAAAACGGTGGTAAAACTGAGGTGAATAACAAACAAATTTAAAATAACCAACTTGCTCTTATATCTTAAACTTATCTTTAATTATAGTGTTTTAATAATATTAACTTAAATTGTTATTTTGATATATACAAGTATTTTTTTACTAAAAAAATATTATAAATCTTAATATTCTTAATGTTCTTACATATTCTTAAAAGATATATTATGGATGCAGTTAAAAACTAAAAATTGAAATAATGTAGTTACACTTGTCCAATTGAACAAGTAAAAATAGAAAATTTTTTGGACTGAATCCATTTTCTGCGTATATAAACAATGTGTAGCTATATAAAAATAAAGGACACGTCTTTGTTGCACAAACTTGCTCTCGTGGCAATAAAAAAATATTTTAGAAATAAATTATTTGGATGAAAGTCATCGTCATGGTCAGCAAGAAATCAGAAAAAAAACTGGATAAAAGTGTGTGCTTACGAAAAATTAAACAAGATTGTGCTGAACTAATTTCCGACTGACAGAAGGCTGAATTCTGGGATTCGATCGAAGTGAGGAAAATTGATGCACACTGATTAACAATCTGTAAATCTTTTCCCAGTTGATAAAAGAAGATTTATATAAATGTCGGCTTCTAGGCCTATTCAATACCTATTCATTTAAACCTATTTCAGGCCAATCATCAGATATAAATAGGCTTTCGAAAGCAAGGTGTTAATCTGTCTTTATTAATTTTTCTCACTTTGACCGAATTACTGAATTTGGCTCATAATTAACAAAATCTCGATTTGGAGCTAGCTCTCTTTTTTCTTCATAGCACAAATAAGCTGTCAGTTGAGTTGAGCTGAGCTGTGGGTTGAGATTAGCTGTTAGTTGAGCTGAGCTATCAGTTGTTGAGCTGCTAAGCTTACAGTTGAGCTGAAATGATCTGAACTAACAAGTTTGTGTAACGATTATCTGCAGATATGTATACGTTCAAATTGCAGTTAGTAACAATGTTTTATATAATATATGTACATAAATACTTTCAATAACATCAGTTAGGTATTTGCGTTTACACTGAATGAATTGTGTAAACAAGTACCTATATTCGTAGGCAAATCTTAGTTTTCCGGCTATAGAAATATGTATTTTAAGTCAAGTCAAACTAATAAAAATACCTCTGTAAGAAGTTTCAATCTAGTCAGCAGTCCACTTTTTTGTCGGTGTAGTGCGTCGATTGTCGCGTTCTTGTATAAACCAGTAGGGTCTTGTTCCTTATATTTTGGTATTGTTCTGTCCATTGTTCGTTTTATAGTCGTATCCATTTGAGTCAGGTACCCGTCGATCTCGAGGTTCGTCAGGTTCCTGTCATTTGGTGGAGAAGCAAGCACTCCATCCATTGTACCATTGCCACCCACAGATGTAAAGTAAAAAATACGTTGTGCAAATAATTTTGCCCATGACTGTATATTTTTATGTTTATACTTTAGCCATATTTTTCTTATTAGTCATGTCAACAATGTATGTTATGTTTGTTTTTGTTTAATTTTAATTTAAATGCAATATATGTATATGTTAAAATGCAATATGAATGTTTAAAAAGTGCTCTATTTATGTATAATTTGTTTTGCTTTGTTTAACACACGTATTATATTTATTGTAAAATATAAACATTCATAGCACACAAAAAAAACAATTTAAGTCTACTGACATATATATTAATATAATTTAAAGCAATCCACAGTTTCAATTTTTACTTGCGATTATAGGTACTATAAGGCAAGTTAAAACTACATTTGTGAAAAAAAAAATTGAGATAACAATCAAACATGACATTACGATGAAAGCGAAATTCTGTCTGTCTGTCTGTATGTCAATCTGTATGTATCAGCACCTACAGCCTAAACGGCTTAACCAATTCACTTAAAATTTGGTATGTAGCTAGTGTTTGTAGATTCTGACTATCACGCCGAAGGTCTGGGTTCAAGCCCAGCTTCCAGCTTCGATAACATCTAATGTTTATTTTCAGGGGCACTGCCTCTTGCGAGGAAGTGAAAAATCCTCCAAGAGTATCATTGTCATCAAACGTGCTTCTCACTTTAGTCGTTCTGATTCGACGTAAAATTGTAGGTCCCTCCAATTTTGTAGAGCTAACAACGCACACAAAATGATTGGTTGTGAGTTGTAAGTCACTAGGCCGTGGTTCTTCGGAGCTGTCAATGCCACTAAATTTATTGTTTAGTGTTTGTAGACCATTCTTTAGAGGAGCAATTGTAATTTTTTTTTAGCTCAAAAAATAACTGTACCTACCATATCACGGTTTGAAAAAGCTTAATTTTCTCTAAAACGGCTCCAACGATTTCCTTGAAAAAAATACTAATGGTTTTTGCCTGATAACCCTCTGTATTGCAAGTCTATTAATGGTACCTCCCATAGAACCGTTATTTTTTTCTTGAGCTATCTCATAAACGATTTTAAACCAAGAATTTTTTTTGAGAAAGATCTACTAGTATCTAGATGACTTGAACAAATTTCATTTTGCAAAAAAGCTTAATTAAAGTTTTAATTAATTTTTTTATTTATTATTTTGTAAACTCAATTTGTAGGTATTTGGAAAACGGCTTCAAATCAAATTTTTTTTTTTTGTGCATGAAAAGCAAACACTAAAAGTTGGCGTTCTTCAAATTTGTAAAAAAAAACTTTTTTATACAAAATATTAAGTAAACATCGGTTTATTTAAAAACTGCTCTAACTTTTTTTTAAGCAACAAAACTTTCTGCATACTTTGATTTGGGCTCGAACCTTTGTAAAAAGAAGTTTTAGTACTTTCGTGAAAAACCCATTTGATGTGGCAACTTGCCACAAGAACAAGTACGTGCGACTCAGTCATGCACAACAAGAGCAATGTCGTGCGATCCAGTCGTGCACTTTATTTAACTTGTTAAAACAATTAATTTTAATATCTTTCAATTTTAAATTTGTTGTTTAATTTTTTAAGATTCAATTTTTTTCTCCTTTTGGTGTTAAAAACAGATATTTTGTATATATTATTCAAAAAAATACTTTATTTAAAAACAATGAACAATGAAATAAACAATCGAAATTTGTTACTTGCGATTATTTTTTTAAATAACTTAAAAACAAAAATTTCAAATTCCATTTGTATGACTTAAAAGAAAAATCTATTGAGCTTCAATCGGATTCGCTGTCTTCGGAGTGAAGAATAAAAGAAGGCAGCTTTTATTTGAAGAGAGTAGTAGACATGAAGTAGCTTCATTGAACACTCAAACGTGAGTCAGTTTCTAAATGACAAGTGCACGTGTTCCCAGCTGAAAAAAAAAACTATCTCGATTTGTGCGGAAGAAGCAGGAATTTGTAAAAGTCTTCTATCCAGATTTTCCAGATATTGGTGTTTCATTGCAGCCATGTTTCAGAAAACTATAGGTTTTAATTTAAGGAATTGTACTTATTTGCAATTTGACAAAGGTGATGCCTGACAGCAATGGTTTACATTGTCTACATATTGTTGAATTTGTTGATATTGTCGACACAATTGTCTACGTTGAATTGTAGATAGTTAAAGTCGACACGTAGAGTAATAACTATGCCCTTTTGACATCGTTTCTATATCATTGTAGGGTAATTGTTCGATTGGTGTCTATTTTTTTTTAACAATTGCATAACTTAAATTTTAATTAATTTGTATCGATATTAAAAATATGGACTGTAATATGCACTCTAGTTGTTGTAGGGTTAAAACTGATTTACAAATTAGTACCGAATAGAAAAACAAACGAAAGGCGAGTTAAGAACAAAAACTCAAAAATATTGACTCTGAATAGAAACAAACAATTTCGTAATTAGAAATAATTTTCAGTTTTTTTTTGAAATTTCAGGAATCACGCTCCTTTCAATTAGTTAACTGCCCCAAGACACGATAGAAATAATAGTTTGTAGTTCATGGTATAAATAAAGTATTAAGTAGGTATAGCACAATCATCCGATTTTAATTAACCGCACTTTAGTACCTACCTACATTTAATGGTCAGGTTTCATTTAAAGATAAATAAAAAACTTTATTTCTAAAAAGCCTCGTGTTGAAACATATTTAATCGTTTTCTCAGATTCTTTTGCCAGATAAAGTTTCTTTTTGTATCTCCTCGTTTCCAATGAAAATTGCCACGTGACATTTTCATCATCCAACACAACCCTACTAAAAAATCCATGAGCAAAGGAATATTTGCAACAACCATCACCGACACGTGCTCATACACAATTTCTCTTATCCATGAGTCCTCGCAAAACATCACAGCGACATCTGCGTTCATATCTGCCAAATACACTACACCACGAACACGACCACCCTTCTATAGATTTCTTTTTTTTTATCGTATACCTAGGAAGGAGTTTGTAGAATTCTTTTGCAGATTTTTTTTTTTTTATATTTTGCGCGCACTCAAGGGATTATGAATACCCTTTATATGATTAAGTACGAGCGTTTAGGAAATTTGGATAGGGGTTAAAAGAAGATACCGATGCACATTTGTTTTGAATGCTTGAAGATTAGAATGGAGGGGAAAAACAGAGCCGGGTAAAGCATTCCACATTCGTGTAGTGCGGCTAAAAAAAGAATCTCTGAACTTAATTGTTCGTCCGAAGTTGGGCTCAAGGGTGAACTGGTGGGCATTCCTTGCAGTACGAGTATTGCGGTTGAATTGTTTCAGGGGAGGAACGCAACTGGCTATTTCGGCGGAGCACTCTTTATAAAAAAAGCGATTAAATAAAGAATGGCAAGAAACATTTCGGCGGTGTTCGTGACACAAATGTTTCTCTTATATTCGTGTCCCCTATCATTTTTAAGGCTCTTTTCTGAATTCTATCTAGGAGATTCAAATAAGTTATAGGAGCTCCTGCCTAGATATCAGAATTGTACTCTAGTTTCGGACGAATATACGCCTTATAGATAACAGCCAGATCATTGGAAGAAAAAAAATTCGTTAATCGTCGTAAGAAACCTAAGCATTTCACAGAAGGTGGTTGGTAACACACATACCGAGGATGGTATGGCTTTCAGTTTCCTCTATACAAGTGCCACTCATATAGTGTCATAAGGGGTATGTTACGCTTTAACGACAAGAGACAACATTCCACATTCCACGCGGTTGTTAATTCCCCATTGGACAATGCTGTCAAGATCGCAATTTAATGAGCTTATCATACACTGCCGCTCCAGTTCAACAACCGAAGAGCTGGGTTGTGGAAACGAATGTGAAAAGCTGAGGGTGCTGTCTTCAGCAAAACAAGTTAGTGGATTAGAAGTTTCAGACAGAAGGTCATTGATGAAAATCAAGAAGAGAGTCGGAGTCGGCCTGGATAAATGTAGTTTTCCATCCGCTCGGGAAGAGACCAGTAGAATAGGACAGATGGAAAAGCTTACGCAGTGGTTTTGCCAGCGTGGAAGCACACCTCTTCAGAATAATGGGGGAAATACTATCCGGGCCAGCGGATTTGTGTATGTCGAGATCCTTGAGAACTCTTGCAACTGTACGAGTGCGAAAGAAGATTCGCCCCATAAAACCGTTTATGCTCTCAAGTACAGGAGGTGTCATATCACTGGCAGCGTAGAGTTAGCAGCGAACTGAGATGCAAACAAATTTGCTTTTCCTTGTGAGCTGACCACAGCGGGTGTCGTTTGAGACGAGCGTCGGAACCGAGGACGAAGTTGAAAGTTCGTATGTTTTTTACAAACGATCAAAAATTTTTACTGCCTTTGGGAAATTGCAGTATTTTTTGCCGTAATTTTTTTTCATGTAGAAATTTGTTCATCGAATAGTTGGTAAGCAATGTCATTTCAAATATAGACGGCGAGACCATGTTACGAAAAGAATAAAGGCACTAAGATATACCCGTTAAGTTTAAATTCTGATGGATCAGTATTTTCACCTACTTGGGTTTCACTTATTGCCAAAACAGCTGGCCTGTATACTACAGTAGCCCCCGAATGTTGCTGAAATCGACCCTAAAATTATCCTCCATTATAAAATTAAAACACAGAAAAAACCAAATCACACAAATAATCTAAACTGAGAATTAATACTAAAAACCATAAGAACTTTTCAATAACGCATTACTACTAGTGTTAGGCCTTAGTAGCAATTTGTATATTGATCCGCCCCTGGATAGTTACCAAAATTCTCAGTTATACATGTAATATTATTTAAACTTGATCAATGCTTGGCTTGCATGAGAGAGTCACACAGTGCATTCAATAAATCAAATGAAAAGTAACTGTGACAGCGAGGATCAAGGAAAAAAGAAAAGAATTTCGTCATGTGTGTTTTTTGTTTTTGTTGGATGGGCTAAGGCTGATATGGGCTTTAATTTGATGTTGTTATTAACGCATATATTTAAAACTGCGGCACTTTCACTGATATTTTTTTTTTTTTGCGACTATTTAGATAGATATTTGCTATGCACCGAATTATTATTATTTTTTGTTTCTTTTTATATAACAGCAGCGCGGATTCACTTGATCGGATTTATAATTATATATTTTTGTGGAACAAGGGAATATTTTTTGCAGATTTTTAAATTTATTTTATTAATATATTTTGTTTTAACACAACGAAAAAAGATTTTTTGGACAAGTAACGTTCGCGGCACATGTGCATGCGATGGTATGCAAATCGGCACTCCATACAAGTTATATGTAAAGTAACAGTAATAAAAATATAAGGACTTATTTCTTTAACGTACTCAATTGGCTTTCCTTTACTTTAGATGTGCCTGGGCCAAGGTCAAAGGAATACATATATACTCGTACCGCAATGCTTTAATATTTTTAATATTGAATAAAAAAAAAAGTAAACCTTTCGCTTGTGTAATGCACGACATAAAAGGCTCAAAGGACCTTATATCCACTTTATAAACCTTCTCTTCATTTTCATGTTGTTGTTGTTTTCAGTTCAAAAGAAGTGTGGATAAATCGAGAATCAGGACTATACCAGAGTACTTTTTGTCTTATCCTTTGACCCTTTTGGGAAAATTTGAAGTAATGATGATACGATACTGATGATGAAAGTCATCTCCTCTGCTTTAAATCCAAAAGCTGCCAAGAACACACTCGTCCACTTCTTGGACAGGCAAAAAAAAAGAAGAAAAAAATAAAAAATACTTTCCCATACTCATAGAGTATATTATTAACGGGAGGCTATACACTATCAAAATTATTAACTTAATAAACTCGTAATATAGATACATAAATATGAAATGTATACTTCGTTCAGGTTGTTTTTGATGAGAAAAGATAAAAGTAATGCCGCCACGCCACTTGTATCGATGTCTGTGGAAAATGTGAAAAGTAACTCGAATAGCTTAAGGCTGCTAAGGGTGCAGATTAGGGAGTGGGTGGATGAATGAAGATACATATAATATGAACTCAAAGGAGGAGAGACAGAGAGATGAATTTGTAGTTGAACGGTTTTATGATTGCGTTCGTACTTTGTTCGAGAAGTGCTTTTATTTAGTTTGCTCGGCAATTTAGTTGTCTGTTTCTGTTTTGTTAAAAGAATTGTGAGACACACCATCGGGCAGATTAATGTAATTGAAGTAAGAAAAAAAGATTTCGAATTGGATGTGATTTGTATATGACAATGGAAAAGTACAGGGTTGAATGGAATAATGGCTGCGAGTTAGTGTCAGACTTAAACAATATACATAGATATATAGTAGACAAAAGGCTATACCTATTGATTTTTGTTTTCTTGATTATTTTTTTGACGAAATGTTGGTGTCAATTGTATTGGTCTAACGCATTGTATAAATATATGTCCCTATTTAACTGAGGCGGTTCAAGAACCTCTATAAGTGGTAAGAAAATGAAATATTTACCTACCTACCTATACAAGACTAAGATTCTTATAGGCATATAAACAAGATACACCCTTGCATCTAAGACTAAAAAAGCACAACTACATCCGCAAGTTGCACAGTTTTTAGAGTTATAGTTTTTTATAACAACTGTCAGTTAAAAATAATTGAATATACATATTTGCAATAATTAAAATTATATCTTTTATTAGATAACTTGCACAATAAATAAAGAGCAATCGACTGCGTAGCGCAAACTTGTTCTTGTGGTTAGCTATCTTACTGCATACAACTTGGAAATATTTAAGTTTATAACGTTATAGTTGCCAAAATGCTTCAAGATTGTATGAAAAAGCGAAAATCGAAAACAAATTTAAAAAAAACAAAAATTATTTTGAGATTTCAAAGTCAATGTTACAATGTTTGTTTTCCGTGAAACGAAAAATGATGACGTAAGTTATAAGCAAATAATATATTTAAAAAAATATTATTTACCTTTAAGAACAAGTAAAAATTTAATTTGCTTAATCATTTTTTCCTAGGTATTTTAATTTTTAAAGAAATTTTTTTTAACCGAAAATTACTGCACCAATTTTGTCGAAATTGGTGCAGTCGCACAAAAGATATTCAATGTAATAAATCCCAGAGGCCCGACTGCCAAAATAATGACTTCATAAATTCGACTGACGAAATACCGACTGCCAAAGTCCAGACTGACAAAATCCCGACTGGCTTACTACTTTACCGAAAGTTTTATATTTAAAATTTTTAAAACAAAAAATTTTGTTAACTATTCTTGCTTACTTCTTCCACAGTTGTGGAATTTTTAATTAATTTATTTATTTCCCTGTTTATTAATTGTTAATATTTTTATTAGTTACTGTTAAATTACGTATTTGTTAATTTATTTATTTTTGTTTTAATCATTTATGTATGTATTTATTTATTTGTTGTTGACTTATTTATATACTTACTTATATATGCTTATTATTTTTTTTTTTTTCGTTTAACTTATATTGAATACTGTGATATTATACTTAATTATTTTATTATACTTTTGATTATATTATCTAGTCATTTTTTATTTGTAAGCGTTATTATTTGAAATATAATGTTTAATTTATAGTCAATAAGTATTATTCATACTTTTTTCTTTTAATCAATTTAAATCGTAGGTTTTTATGCTTTTTTCTTCAAACAAAAAGTTTATATAATATATTTTCCGAATTTAGAATAATGTTTCAGTTGTAGGATAAGTCGAATCAATCGTAATATGTGCTGTAACAAAACCATTACAATATTTTCTTCCTAAATAAAATATTTATGAGTTGAATTTAACAACTTGATTGGGCTCAGAAATGTGAAATATTTGTGTCATACATTTGTATGATGAAGCACGATTTGGAGTCTTTAGCATAGCAGCGGATAAGTTTATAAGTTTCTTTGTAGATGTAGTTTCCTAGCCTAACAAGTAAAACTATAATGATACTTATATATATATTTTTCGACTTAAGAAAATTTCTTTAAGGAAAACATTTTTTAAATCCTACAACAAAACCAAACGAAAAGATTAACTCCCAAAGTACTGTTGTTGTTTTCAAAACCAACCAGCCTCTTTACTTTAAGTTCATCAAATAAAATGAATTCAAAACGACAAAACAACCATCATCATCGTTCATCCGACTTGGGTTTATACTTAATTCCCTTGCCACCAATTCAAAACATTGCCTGCTGCCGTTTTTCAGCCTCGGCTGCTTTTGTCCAAGTAGGTACAGACAAAAGTGTTTGTTTAGGTTCAAGTAAACGATGTAACCTTAAGGCGCAATGTTGCACATAAATATTAATACTCCCTAAATTGTCAGTTAAACGCTGTATGGTGGTTCTTAGTCATACAGTATGGAAATTTGAAATGCAAAGCACTAGTGTAGCTCACAACAGGAATAAAGGAAAAGTCTTCACGGCTCAAGCACATCATAAAAATACATTTCAAAAGCAAGGTCATGATGAATTATATGGATAGAATAATGTATGTGTTTTCCCTCACACAATCCACACAGGACCTTGACGCTATAACCAAAGTTCCACTGAGATGCACTTTTGCATAGAATTTAAATTGTAATCCTTGCAAATTATTTGTTGAGCTATGTTATGGAGAAAGGCTTGGAGAAATGCTTTTTTGCATATTTTTTTTATTTATTTTTTTATTTATGAAAGGATATTTGCTAAGAAGAATATTCATTTGACAATGGCAATATCAAAATTAAGGAAGTTAAGTGATAAAACAGAAAGGGTTTTATTTAGGATATAAACTTATATTTTAGGGTCACTTTTATTATAGATGGTTAATAGATAGTTTGCTATATATGGTTATTTAAAATTTTAATTTAGGGTTAAATGTTAATATCTTAATGGCCAAATTTGTGTGCAAGTAAGCAGGGTTCAATAATTTTAAATAGTTAATTGAAATTGATGATTGAGAATGAACATTAATGACATACTATACAGTCGATAATCGATTAACCAGGGTGCTTAAAACTTCGAGAACAGACTTTGAGACAATTGAAAGATATTATTATCAATGAAATGAACGTTTTATTATTTTTTAATCATTTGTTTATAAAATAGTCGATTCCCGTGTCACGTTGACTTTGCGTTTGTTTGGGCTTATCTTAAAAACCAATGGACGAATGCATCAAAAGATGAACAAAGAAGATTAGTATCGCAATAATAAAGCTTTGATGTTATTCTTACCGTACTTTTCTTTTAAAACTTTTAACACAAGATTGGCCCAATTTATTTACCAGGGGCCTATAATAACACCACGTGATAAGTTGATAAGTCTTAAATTCATTAGTTCAACTTTCCTTGTCCGACAAGGTCAAATTCAATCAGTAACACAACACAAATCGTTAAACTTGCAAGAATAATAAAAATTCCTCGACTTATCCACACTGTTTGACAAAATGACAAGTGTTCATCAAAAATAAAATGAACAAAATTGCGAAGGATAAGAGAAAATTGCTTTATTAAGCAAATTTGTTTTTTCGGTGGTTTGGTTTATTTTATTTTTCGTCTAATTTAGAATGAAACATATATTTTTAATTAAATATTTAAATTGAATAAGTTTGTTATCTCCGTTTTGTAAAAAAAGTGCACCTGTAAGCATATGACAATATTCAATTGACTTGTCCAAAGTAAGCTGTAGTTGGACAAGTATTAAATACTTTGTACTTATCAGATTCTGTTACAGAAATGAGGAAATTAAATAGTAATATTAGGTACATCGTGACACTTTGTCATTTTGTTCATTTTGTGTTATTTACAAGTTGTCGGATTTAACTTGTTCTACAAGTAGGTACTTGTCACCTTGCATATTTAAGAAAACACGATAAGGTGTGGTCGTCTTTTTTATATGTTTTGTATTTTGTGGTTTTAGTAGATAATCAAAGTTGGCTTTGCTGGAAAAAATTAGCATCGCTGTGCTTTAAAAGAGTGAAGTGCAAAAATAAAATAAAAGCTATCAATTGATAACGCTGCTACTGTTGAATGATTTATTAATAAATTAAACTGTAATGCAAATGTCCTGTCTTCCCTATACTGGCAATATTTCTTGGACAAACTCGTCTTTTATATAATTTATGAAAACCTATAATAAAGGACTTATAATCGAAATAAAGTCATCAACATTATCGCGGATGATAAGACTGAATCCCAGATAGTCTACTCCATAGCAGTAAAATTTTTGAACTCAACCCGGATTCCGGATTCCGGGATTTATTAAGTCAAGCTTTCGTATTAACATTAATAAACACAAAACTAAATATAGCTTATAAATAAGGATAAATTTATAATGTACTACGCATACATTTGATTTCTGAATAAACAATTTTGAAACTTATATAGTAAACATTTGAATAACTTTATTTTTATAAAACTAATTAATGTATTTTCCTCTTTTAAACATATTTAAACATAATTTCATTCTTTTGAAACAGTACTGTTTCAGTCAAGAGAATACTCAAATAGAAAAAAAAATAGATAACTTCTTGAACAGAAAATAATTACTTTTATTGATTTTTCACTTGAAGTTGGTTTTCCTATTGATAGGATAGTGCGGTTGTTTTCAAACCCCAAATGCAAAAAAACAGAAAAAAAAACATAAGAAGTATTAAAAAGTCAAACATTAAAGAAAAGATTCCAGAGATGCAAAACAAAAAAACAAAGAACCATTGATTGTGGTTATTCTCTAAGGAGCCTCTGATCTGAGTCAGTGCCATATTTTCTATTTAATATGTCCACAACTATGACATAATAGAACTTGGCAATTCAAGAATAAGAGAATGGAAATTCGAGCGCACAACCAAAGATTTGTAGAAAAATATGAATTTAAAATATTTTAAATATTTGAAGACCGATATGATTTTTTGTAAAATCTTCGTTTGTTTTTTGTCGCAGTTATTTTGACAGATGACAATAAAAATATTTTTACGTATTAGGGTTAAAATATATTTAATTTTTTTTTGGTTTTGTTAAAAAACATATTATTTGCATAATAATATCTTGTGTCAGAAGTTTATCGAAATTTATTTAATTAGATTGTATCACTGAATGTCCCACTTTGGAGTGAGAAACTATCAGTAACCAAAATGTATTTTTTGTTCGATATAATATTTCCAAGAATATTTGATTTATATTAGAAGGAAAGGAAATTGATGCAACCGTTTGAAGAATAAGTTTTAAGGATTTGTTAGAACGATTATATGGAAGAAACTTTTACTTGTTAAGTTAAAAAGAATTTTATTTATTTAGTCTGGAAGCTGTTAAACACATTGGCGTACTTCAATTTCTTAAAAAAAATTTGTATTTGTAAATTAAAAATCTTCATAGATTTATTTAAAAACCAATCTATAGTCTGTCCACTAAAAATTGGCAGTACAGGGAAGATAGGGATGTTTGTCTCTCATTCGCACTTCTTTGCTTTCCATAAGGTTATCTTCTTTCAAAAGCTCTAACAGGGTTGCCGTAGTAAGCATTTTGAATTGGAAAAAACTGAAAAAAATATGATGTAGGGTTACCTTTCTTCTTTTTTAATTAAAATTATTTTCTTAATTTTTATTTATAAAAATGAAATGAAATTTATCTTTTTCCACACCACCAGGAGGTAAGATAGTAGGCGCGTTTTTGAAGGTTATCCCCAGTAGACCTAATCCCTTTTAAATAAAAAATCAAACAAAAATTAAAGAATTTATTCATAAAGATTAATATAACAAGCAAAATAAATAAACAAGCATAACAAACATAAATATAAATTCATCTATTAAATAAAAATATGTACATTTATATATAAGTAAAGGTAATTTAATCACTCGAGAAGTTACTGCTGCTGTTGCTGCTCTCTTCATCTTTCTTAAAATCGTATGCAGGTAAGATCTGCTTATTTTTGTGATATTTGCATTGAGTCTTAGCTCATGCAGTATTTTATCAAGCGTTGGAAGTTCATTATTTGAAAAAAACTGATGCACGATTTGTCTGATGGCGCACTTATCAAAATCATCTATTTTCCTTTTGGGGCCAGATTGGTTTATCTTTTTTGGTGGTGAGTTGTGGCCTAAGGTATTATTTTCGCTGAGAAGTCTGTAGACACCGAAAAAATGCCTGCTACTTGCTTCACAGTTTCCATTTTATTTTGCAGGTTCTTGTAAATCTTTTTTGTCGCTTCTACAATTTCTTTTTTTTTTCGGCGCTTAAGTCTTTCGATGTTTTTGAATCCATTATAAACTAGATGAAGGAGCACAACAGTAGCAAACTTCTCAAAAAATTTACGTTTTTAAAAAAAGTTATATTACCTACAACACTTCACTTCACATTAATTTCAAAACACTAATCACAAAAATAGGTACACGACACATCAATACCGACTGCCCGCGCGCAGTCTCAATATCTCATTATCATTTCATCAATAAAAGGTATTTTTTAAGCTCTAAAATCAAAAGCTCCTCAACAGAAACTCAATATAAAAAAATACGAAACGAGTTACCAAATTGACAAAGGTATCTCTGTTCGAATGGATGTTAAAAGAGGGTTGAAATGCATTAGCCAATCAGTGCGTATTCAACTGTACGCTAGGCAGGTCGTTGTGGGATCTATGCCGGATGCGATCGAAAAATCATTGGCGGGTAAACATTTTTCAAATGGGGTTTCTTTCAATTCAGTATGGTGCACAAATAAGGCGCGCTACTGATTTTGAAAAAGCTTCCCCATAAGGCCTGTACTGCCAATTTATAGAGGACAAACTATAACGATAACGGAATTATTTTTTTGTTTAATCCAGCAAATATTTCTGCATTCTCTGATTGGTTTGAATCTTTATAAAAAGTAGTTTAAGCACTTTTAATGAAAATTCATATGAATTTGTTCATGTTTATCTTTTATAAGAAAGAAAAAAAAATTATTATTTTGTGTTCACCTCGTAGTCAACTTGCCACAATAGTAGGTTCGTGTGACACAGTCGTGCTCTTTATTACGCACTAAATCTGAAAAACCTGATTCGTTACAGTTTACTTTTAGTCCAGTCACCTTCGTACTAAAAAAGGGTGAAACGTTAGAGGAGTTTGAAATTTATAAAGCTTGTAAGACTGAACAATATAATATATTAAACGATAAACTCACAATTAAAAATAACTCACTATATAATACTGCCATCAACTTTCAAACTAAACCGAGAAGATAAAAGAAGACAAACACACATCTCATTTAAATTCAACAGCGAAACAAAAATATAATAAACCAAAAACGAAAGAGAACAAAACACCTTCTCTTTTTAGCACTTTGTACTTCCGCCCGATGATGGACGCACGTCGTCCGAAACGCGTCGCGAAAATATATTAATTTTATTAATTTTTATGTTGCGAAAGTTTAATTTATTTTATACATGTATTAAATTTAAAATCAAAATTAAACATCAGTTTCATTTTAAAATTAAATTTAGTCTATTTATTTTCACATACTTATCACACAACATGGAGACAACAACTCATAATTATAGTAAAAATAGGGAAAAAAAAGTCTACCGCGTATTTTTGTAAGCATAAAAAGAAGTTATCAACAAATCACAAAATTAAGGTTTTTTTCAAATAGTGTTTTTTTTTGTTAATTATTTTTTTTTAAATAAAAAAAGCAACTTTTTTTGGTTTTTTGCGGTAGCATCAAATTTTAGTTGCAAATTTAATTTTCTATTCAAAAAATATAGTTTGATCTGTACGAACGGACGTTTAGTAAGATGCAACCGCAAAAAACCAAATAAAGAAAAACTCCATATTTTAATCATTTAAAAATCATAGTTTAAACAATATAGGTTCGAAAAATCTGATTCTTCGATATAAACTTTCTATGAAGCATAGGAATACGTGAAATTTTTTACAGTTTTTTTATTTAATATAAAATATTGAATTTTTTAACAATTTAAAAAAGTGGTAATTCATGATTACCACTTTTTTAAATTGTTAAAAAATTAAATATTTTTAACAATTAAACGTCCATAACTACATAACGGTATGCCCAAAGTACCAAGTCATAAAGTTTTTTTTTTTGTTCAAATTTACAGTTCTATAAGATTTATTTAAAAAAAAAATAATTAAAAATAAATAAAAAAACTATTTGAAAAAAATCCTATTTCGTAATTTGTTAATAACTTTTTATGCTTGCAAAAATACGCGGTAGCCTTTTTTTTTCTTTTTTTACTCACCAAAAGAAAATTTTTAAAAGTGGCTTCAACTTGTAATTAATTTGGATAGGTTGAAATCTAAGGTGACTGGACTATTTCATTTTTAAATGCGGTATGGAATTCTTTTATAAAAAAATATCTCTCTTCCAGACTCTTAAGGTGATAGAAGAAGTGTTAAAATTGATAAATGTGTGTGCGGGCGAGATAAATGGAAAACATAATTACTTCAAATTAAACACGTGTGTGTCACACTCTCCTTAGCAAATTTAATTTCTGTGTCGAATACTCGGTTAGTGGTATGGAGATAGGTACACAAAATTTATTATAGCCTAAAAAATTGGTTGGTTTCATAGAAATTTGCAAGAAAAGTAGCAACCTAAGGGTTGTTAGGATGTTATTCAACAAAAAATACCTGCATATTTAAACGCCCGTTGAAACTTTTAATTCAGCCCTCTCGTTCCCACCTTACCCTATATTGTGAAGCGGAAACGAAATTAACGATCATGCTATTATGAATACTATGATATTTTATTTCTATGCTTTATGACATGAGACAACCCGCGTACTTGCATCCACTTCTCGCAGTCCTTACATACGTTTAACACTCAAAAAGAGGCAAAATTAAGAACAGGATGTAAGATGCCTAACATAAGGATGTTGTCTATTCTATTTAGGCGGAAACCATTTTGTCAGCAGAATTTTCCCTTTTTTCGTTTTTTTATTTCTTCCCCTCTGTCCACCAAACCCAACCAATTTTGTTTGTGTATTCTTAAAGCAGAACTAATTTCAGTTGAAGAAGGTGTAAAAAAAGAACAACAACAAAAAACATAACGCCTGCCTTTGGAGTTTGACAGTTGGTGGTTTGATGAGAGTGTAATTATTTTCTTTGGCTCTGCTCCACCATCGTGTTTGTTCGTATATGTGTATACTTAACATACTGTACATCTACCCTTGCTCGCCAACATCGTCGTCATGCACTCTTCTTATGTCTAACCTTGTTAAATCTTCTGTCTAATTACTTTTCAATTATCCTTGATTTGGTGGGAGTAGTGTGTGGAATAATAGAGAAGGAAGTAAGAAATTGTTCCATTCTCTATTTTGTTGGTTCTTTCTTTTTTCTCTTCCCATCTCGTTGTACTAGAAGAGAGAAAATGTTAAAAGGTACCTACAACAACAAAAAGGACGACGACGACGACGACTTCGACTTGGAGGACGACAACTTTCAGTTGGGGTTAAAGTTGGTGTACTTTTCATGCCGAACACAGACCTAAATTTAATTTGAAACCGAAGATGGAATGTGTTTTATCACTACATTGTCTGGTGCTGGTGGTGGTGGCAGGCGAGTCGGTATATACTGCTAGTGGTCAATCGTCAAAGTAGTCCTTAATTGGTTGAAACGAAATGTGATATCAAATGCAAGTGAATTTGAAATAAATCATTAGAAATATTTTATTTATACTATGTGTTATGGTAATTGTAGAAAATTGTATGTTGTTGACATTTTTTAGAGAGTTATTGACAATATATCTTGATTGGATGTTTTTTATTTGATTCAACAAAAAATAAAATTAATATTAATATAATAATGCTTTGTAGCAATTTTAAATTAAATTTGTGTACAAAGAAAAAGCCAGAAAAATATTGACTATAACTGCGACTGACATACGGTGACGGAAATTCCGATAAAAACATGGATATGTCTTTGGTAGGTATATATAGGGTTTGTAGAACATTCTTTAGAAAAGAATTTGAATTTTTTCTTAGCTTACGGTACTTGCCTTTGCATAAAATGCAAACTATTTAGCACTTAAATTTGGCGTAATTAAAATTCGTAAAAACCTTTTTTATAAAAATTATTTATTTAAAAATCTCTATAACGATATTGGCATTATTTTTTTAAGTAAACTTATATTCAGGCAATAAATTTGTCTGCATACTTTGATTTTGGTTTGAATCTTTATAAATGGTAGTTTTAGCACTTTTAAAAACAATTCATAGGATTTTGTTCGTTTTTCTCATTATATTAAAAAAAATATTAAATTTATTTTTATAAAATTCTTGTGGCAACTTGTTACAAGAGCAAGTTCGTGCGACCCAGTCATGCACTTTATTTTTTAACGAGTGCATAATAATTTGATACCTTAGACTTAGACGAACGGAATTATCGGACCTACTTTTTTTTGTCGTAATCTTGCCATTTATAAAATGTTTTTGTTAAAATACCAATTCTATATACCTACATTGAAAAAATTAATATATATAGAATAATAAATTAAAATAATTTCAACTAAGCAGAAGACTTAGCATTAAATTTAGTGGACTTGTTGAATTATTGATTCAAATTAGCTTTTTATGACCTTTAGCCCATGAAAAAATGGCGTTTCGTGCGGATGCTCACTTTGCACTCATCAGTTAACTTGCCATTGTTATTTCACAATTTTTTTTTCACGAAACCAAGACTTATGCCTTTTAAGTACCTACCTATATGTATAGAGCAAGTAAAATGATGGAAACTTTTAATTTATGAAAATGAAAAGATTTGAAAGAGTTAACATAATTCATGATGTATTATAGATTGGAGGATTCTTAGGAAAACAAGATCCTTGCTATGTCCATATATCAAAAATTAATAAAAAATAAGGCTGGCCTCACAATGAGTAAGAAAAAAAAAATAAATAAATAAATCTCCTTAGGCCCAGTTTTTCAGTGCTAGATCATCCCAGAGTTAGAGTGAACCTCAACTTAACTCTGAAAATACGTTTTTCGGTTAGTTTGTCAAACTAACTAAACTTTGCCCGAGTTAACTCATATTTAACTCACCAACTTGTCTGAGTTACGATTGGATTAAATAAAATTAAAATTTTTGACATTAGGTTGAAATATTTCCCGCAGAATATAATTTGTACTTGTAACCTGGTAACATTATTGTTTTTATTATAATGTATAGCTATTTGCTTTATTGTATTTGTTGTTAGATTTATTTTTTAATTGAAAATGACATGTTTAAATAAACATGCCACAATTAATATGCCAGTTCAGCAGATTTTTTTTTCAATTTATTCAAAAGGGTTTTATATTTAATAAATATTAAAAATGTATGTCCCCGTTCAGTTAGAAAAAAAAAGAGTCATTTGTCCCAACTCTGTTTTCGACTTGAAGTGGGTTCAGTTTTCGTATGTAATTGTGATTTTATATTTGGCACTGTCATGACAAACTATTGCACACACATCGCCAAACACTCCCCTAATTGACAAAAATCAAAACTACCCGCAAAATTTCTTCTTGCGCGTGTAAATGTATTTGAGATAAAAATGCGAAGCACGAAAAGCTCCTGCCTGAACACAGTCTTTATCATTTCATTCCCTTTGTATCATTTTCTTATTTTTTTCGTTGAATTCTTCTAACTTTGCTTTTTCTAGTTTCATCGACTTATTCTATTTGCTTTTTAAATTTTGTTCGATGAGTCTTCGATTTTCTCGCTCTTTGTGTGTGGTGCCCTTTCGCAGTCAGTCTCCTTAATCAGAATAGCAGCAGTATAACAGTTTTAACTTTTTGTTCTTATCAGGCAAATATTCCCACCCAAAGGTCTCTCATATAAAATACTTGAAACTTGATAAGCTTGGTATTTTGGAAGGAATTGACAAAAGATTAATAAAAAAAAAAACACTCGAAACCTTTAAGCCCGATTTCCGGGTGTGTTACTTTGTACAACTTTTTGGGTGCCGCATTTTTTGTGCGTATATTATTAGCAGGAGGTGCTCATTTCTATATCGTTTTGTGTATGATTTCGGTGGTTGTAGCAGCACGAGGAAGGAAATATTGATAAATACATTTTATCAACATTTCCTTTTCTCTGAAACAGACAAACGAATCTAAGGACAGGCGAACTTAAGATAAACGTGGGTGTCTTGTTATTTTCAGGGAAATCAAAAGAAGGTGAATGCCGTTGTTGTTGGTCGGTATAAAAGGAGCGAAAGGAAATAAAATGACTGATAGAGCCTATAAAAATAAAAAAAATCTGGAGTAGTTAAAACGCTCGAAAGGCAACATAAAGTTGAAGAAAATTTTATTTCGTGAACAATTGGGCTCACGGTTAATGTTTCTGTGCTTTTTTTTTATTTCTTCGTTCTTGATTTGGTTTTCCCTTTTTGTGAATCTTTTCATGAAATTTAGTAGAAAGTCGTTGTGTGGACGTCATTCGACAGCTTTTTATTCATTTTGCTTTTCCAGCGTTACACCTACGCATATTGTTGCTGTGGCTTAGAAGACGGACTGGGTGGTTGAGTTTAGTATTCGTGTGTGGTAGTGCACACGCCACGGGTAGATTTCATTGATAATAACACAAACATAATGTATATTTGGTAAATCTAAAGATATGTACTTTATTGCAGATGATGACTCCAATGACAGAGTATGACGTCAGCTGGGCTTACGTAGGTAAAGAGGATTAAAAATAAAATATCTGCTTGAGAGTTGTTTATTTGACGGCTGCTAAGTAAGTAGATATAAAAAAAAATCGAGACAACATCTATTAAAAAATTGGTCTGCTGTTAAACTGCTCTTGAATAACAAAGTAAAAATACGCGTTAGTGCTGTCCGTTTAAATGAATTAATTTACTTTTTTATTTAAGTGTATAATTTGTAGGCGGGTCGAAATTCTGGTTCCAAAATTTGTTTTTTTTTTTGAAAATTCTCTTTTTTTTATTCTGGTTGACAACGTTCTGCATTTTAATATTCTGCTGAAATAAATATTTTATTTTTAGTCTAATTGGTGCAGGCACCACGGCCATCTATTAATAAATTGACTCTATTGTTGGCATTACTTTTCATTTTATTGTTTTTTGTTAAATTTTAATTAAATTTTATTTATATGATAATTTATATGATTACTAGAATTTCGAACCCATCCTCCTAAAAAAAATAGCTTCTTTGCTAAATCATGGCTCTTATTTTCCTTTGCTAATACTATATGTATGACATATTATTAAAAGCGTTACATATCGATATCTTAAAACGTTTCATTCCGAAATCAAAGTTCGCAAAAAGAATTCTTAAGTAAATATGAAGTTATGAAAACAAAAATTAAAAATCGTCGGACCAGTTTTTGAAAAAATCGATTTTTTTTTCAAAGATTTTTTTAAAAATATTTTTTTTGAAAAAAAGTAAGTATGCATGTCTTGAGAATTAAATTTGTTACATCTTAAAACTCAGTTTCACAAAAATCAACAGGTTTTTAATATATTAAATTTACTAAAAAAAAGTTCCGTTATATGGTATGGTACCGTTAAACGGATTTTCTTGAAAGTTTGGTTTCCGTTTTCTGATAGACATAATAATTTTCTGCGAAAAAAAACGGTCAAAGGCACAGTTTCAATGAAGCGAATCTTACACGGTCAATTACTTGACATCAATCATAACATAGTATTTGTTAAAATATGACAGTATCAGTGCATTTGGTTGATGAAAAATTAAAATACTTTTTACTTTTAATTTTAAGTTTTTTAATATGCAATATTGTAAAATCACTCGAAATAGTTTGCAATAAAATAAAAAATGAACCACTTAACTGGGTCGTGACAAACGTCTTGGCCAAGATAATGTTTGTCTGACTAATGCGTCCCTTAATAAGACTGGCTCAGCTTTCATTTGGTACCCTATTTATCAATAGGCCCATGAGGTATAGGTTTATTGTCCCCATGCAAGAGGATTAAAACATGTGCCCAAGTCCAATAAATTTTTTGCGGAAAAATCATTTTAGCTAAAAATTTGTTTTTGTTAATAAAAGAAAGGATATAGTCAAAACATGTTTTCAATAACTTGTGATTTTGTATCAAATATGATACATTGCATGCTGATACATGATACATTGCATGCTGGAAACCAAGTACAAATTGAATGTGTATTAAGTTTGATACATTGGACAGTGAAGTTGTTAATAACTTGTTGTTTTAATTCTGAAATATTTAATACAATACTTAGATTTGAAAAGTTCTAAAAACACTTTTTGCTTTTTTTTTATCAGTCACCTAATTTTTCACACTTATTGACTTTTATAAGCAATAAATAATTATTATTTTTTATTAAAATCTATGTTTCAGTTCTTGTTTAAGAAATGTTTGAGCTTAAGGCAAAGATTATGAAACCTCCTATGTTCGATTCTAGACCTTATGATATTTGGAAGAATATTCCGCAGTCTTACAGCATTAGCGGAAATGGTTTGTCTTTGTTGATGATAAACAATCAGATGTAGAAGACATCAATAAAACGTACGATTTAAAGAAAAAAAAAAAAAACTTTAAGCTTAAACGTCTCATTATAAATTTGAAGAAAGTTTTAAAGTTAGAACCTTAAAGTTAAAAAAAGTCTCAGACAAGAAGTGATCAAAAAATTTTAAAACAAATCGTGCAGTTAAAGAATGAAAGAAATCATTGGCTCTGCAAATAACATAACGATATTATGATAATCGGTAATTTTAATAATTAGTCTATCTCACAGAGTAAATTAATAAAGTAGCCGAAAGTTCTGTAAATTTGGCATACAACTTACAGAAAGCAGAATTATTGAACATTTTACCTAATTTTTTTTGAAGTTTCATAACGAAACTGTCAGAAAAAAAATTTTAACTTCTTTTTATATTTTTTTATCAAAAATTTGAGTTTGATAATTAAAGGAAAACGGTTAGTATAAGCTTTTTTATTATTTTTTTCGTAATTTCGGTATCTTGAAGTGGCTACATAAATTATTAAGAATTGTTTGTTATTAAATAGCAAAGTTAAATCTATATACATAAATAAAAATTTTGTATCTGTTTGTAATGTCAAAATAACAGTATTTTACTACACGCATATGAAAGCCCTCATAACAAAACACACATTTTTAAAATTTTTGTCTGTCTGTTTGTCCTGGCTAATCTCGAGAATGGTTGGACCGATTTTGACGGGACTTTCACTGGCAGATAGATAATGCTGTAGCGCGGAACTAAGGCTATTTCATTTACTCCCTGGATGGCTCTCAGGTTACTTTTTTTTCTAAAAAAAATCGTTTTTATGATCGGTCAGAAACTATGCTTGACAGATTTTGACGGGACTTGCCACTAACAGATACCTGTGTTGTGGGGAGTGACTTAGGTGAGATAGCGCTGCGGCTCTCTAGGTGGCACTCCGGTCGCTTTTTTTCGCATATTCTTGCATATGAACTGATCAGAAACGACTGGATCGATTTTAGCGAGACTTTCACTGACAAATAGCTGTTGTTGTAGGAATTAACTTTTAAATAAATTATCCCAAAGAAGGTGCTCGGGTAGCTTTTTTGTAAACTCTTATATATGAGCTAAAAGATTTTGGGAAAACGTTGGACTAATAAGATTATAATTGCTTTTTTCGAAATCAATGCTTTCTCCCTTATTTTTTTCTGCGGCAGCAACGCGCTGGGTAAGAGCTAGTATTGAGTTAAAATATACTGAGCAAGTAAAATCTTTAAAAAAAAAAATTGAAATGGAGATTGCGGTTCACTTAGGTTTTAACATACTTAGAAAAATAAATAATTTAGAATTGGTGTACTATGTATTAGAAAATAATTTCTTCAGAAAACACTATATATTTTTATGTATAGAATTTAAAAAAATTGAAAACAAAAAATTTTGTACTATTAAGAAATGTTTTCTTCAGAAAACCCTGTTTTATAAATTATACAAACAAATTAAAAAAAAAAAAAACTTTAATCACAAGCTTGTAAAAGTCCTCAAATTACGCAGAATAAATAAAATGTGTGTTCAATTCTGATAACAAAATATAAATGTAAAAAAATAAGAAATATTTGTTCGTGAAGTACTCGCGACACAAGCTTGCAAATGCAAAATGTACAGGAAACTTAATTATACACAAAACTAAAAAAAAAAATTGTCAATATAATCACTGTTAAAAAAATTAAGAAAACAAAATTAAAAAATGTATAATTTTTTAACTTTTTTATTTATTTAACGGTATAACATAAAACAAGATTATAATTTCGGCATTGCTAAATATTATTTGCCGTCATAAAAATTACTTTTCTCGATTGAGCAATTTACTGTTAATTAAATATAAAAAAATAATACATTTGTTTAAAATAACATTTTAATTTCACTTGAAGTGCTTACAGGTCAAACTTTCAAATTAGCTCAAATCATGTAGAATTAAATTTTGCCTAAAATATATATGAGGTTTTTGTCCAATCCTTCTAATTAGTTATAAAAAAAAAGTATTTTCTTAAAACAAAAATTACACTTTTTTTAAATTTTACCCAAAATTTTACCAATTTGAAGGCTTTATACATGTTTGTTACATGTTATGTTAATATTAATTTTGCATCATTTAAAGTACCTTTAAAGTTTGTGCAATGTACCGTTAATATAAAAGTTTTTTTTTTGGTAAAATTTAAATTTTTATCAACGGCTTGTAGCAAAAGTTTGTGAATAGGTTCAAGTTACGCAAAAATAAGTAGTTAATAATATTATATAAAAAGAAATTTCATCATAGTCCCCTAATTTAAAAATTATATAAAAAAAAATAAAATAAAATAAAAGAATAGGTTTCTGGCTTTTCAAAAAGATATAGCTATATGGCATTGTCAATTTTTTTTTTTCAATTTTTAGATAACTGCCCCACCTGGATAGACGGGGGAGAAAGACCCCGGTACAATTTTTTTCTTGACTTGACCCGAACTGCGCGTTCTATCTGTTTTTTTTTTACATTTTACGTGATACACCTTCTATAAGTGATGGATATAAGTTGGTTTGGGGGATACTTTGGGAATGAATATCTCCTTAGCCAATTGACTTAGAATTTTGGTGTGGTAATAAAATAAAACTGCTTTTTTTGTGGCCCAAATTGGCGGATTTCCTTGGATTTTGTTAAAACAATTAACATAAGATGAATTTTAAATTTTTGGCTAAACAAAATTTTTATGATGGCTAGCTACAATACAAATTGATCTCACGTTTTGACCATTTTTTCGATTTTTTTTTGATTTTTTATATAATAAATCAATGTGAGTATACGTCCTACTTATAAACATAAACCTCCCAATCGTTACCTCAAATATTATAGTACCTATACAAACAAACAAGAACTATACTTTAACGGAAACCACCACTTAATATTATGTTTAGGAATGTGCAATGTTTATAAATATAAACAACAGCAAACTATCCTCAACCTTCACTTCCAATTAATTTATATTAAAATGAAAATGTTACGCAATTCATAGACCTACTGTAAAACTGAATGTTAACACTCCTTATACCATACTTTGACTACTTTTTCTTCCATCTCATAGGATGGATAGGATTTTTGTTTAGGATCCTCCAACATTAAACTTTAACCACTGGGTGAATGTTGTACATTTATATCGTTTAAAATAGTTGGTACAGATAACAAAGAAAATAGTGAAAAAATGTATATGTATTACGACATAAATAAATATACATAAATGTGTACTAAACATGCTGGTCCTTTTACACCAAGGAAAAAGGGGACCCGGAACGAGAGAGAGTGAAAGACAACCCTCAACTATTATTCTCTCTGCAACTTGAAACTTGTACTTGTAACCCTGACTAAGTGTTGACTATTCCAGTGAATAATAAAGGGGGTCACAATAGCGCTTCAGCTTAGTTCATTTAATTTTTTAATTTTTTTTTTCATCTTTAGTTGTTACACATCCTTTTATGTATCTTTTGCGTCATATTTCTATTATTATCCTGCCTTGATGAGTCTTTGGACAGAGAGTCATCTCTGCCTGCTTAGTAAAACACAAGTTAGTACACATTTTTTTTGTTCCACTCTCGCACTCTAGTTTCTGGGATTATTGTGTGCAGCATAATGTTGTATGTTGGTGAACTACGAAAATACTGACACAAAGAAAAATGATGACAAAATGAAAAGAGAAATGTAACAAATGTCAGATATAAGAAACGAAAAAATATAACAAAGTCATATGTGTTATGTCAATGTGTATGAAGCTTGCTCTCATTCAAGTTGAATCTTTAGAAAATCTTTTTTTAAATTTCAGACAAAAGAGAAAGAGAAAAAAAGCTTTTTTTTTTTAATTCAGTAGAAATGTGTTCATCCCAGAAGCAAAATAATCGAGTCCCTATGAATTAGAAAACTCTATTTGTCTCTTGTATTGGGGTAGGCAATTATTGTTTTATTTTTAATTTTTTTTTAATTTTGTTAAATATAAAACAGACAGTTTGCAAAACAGGAAGAAAATAAGTTATTATTTCTTTTTTGATATTTAAGACATAAATAAATCTGTTCCAAATCAAACTAACTTTGTAGTTTATGGTTTTCTTCGAAAGCGATTTTGTACAACATAGTTTCGTAATATTATACAATTTCAAGTCCTTAATAATTCCTCCATAATTTTGCATTCAATCAGTGTTAAGCCCTGGCCCATATCTCATGCATTACAATACATACTGGTATGTGTGTTTGTTACATAGAAAACTAATATAAATGAAAAACTTAAAACAGATAATAGAGCATAGAAATTTCAAAGAACAAATAAAAAAAAAAAAAAAAAGAATATAATAAACACCGCTAGCAATTTGAAAAGCTTCCAAGGGAAGATATTGATTCGCCCTAATTCTTGTTAATTTGAACAGCCACATCAATACTACTACGCAACTGATGTTGTGATATAGAGGAAATGAACCCATACAAAGAAATGTTTGCGCATCTATATCTCCTATCAGCCGCTCTAGTTCTTTTTTTTTTCGTTTTCAATGACTTTGAATGGTTTTTCTTTTTACTTGCAATATGAGTAGATACTGTGAAGGCAAGTTACGAATTCGTAAAAAGATATTATTCGGTATGACAATACAATGCTAAAAGGGACTGACACAATTGTTTCTGAATTTTTTTCTTTCCGTCTGCTCGTCTGCACTGTACATTGTACAAGCGTCTGTCAACCATATAAGCGACTAAAAAATGGTCTTAGAAGCTTTATAATAAATCAAAATTTAAATCACTTTCTCATTAGAAAATAACAGAAGTAAAATAAAGATCAAAACGTTCACTGTCAAATAAGTATATCATTTTTGATGTATATCATAAAATTTGTACCTGGTTGTCCACGTCCAATGTATCATTTTTGATACAAAATTCAAGTAATTTTTCATTGTAGATGTAAAGATGTAAAAGGTAAATTTTGTATGGGGACAGTGAAACTGTTGAAAACATTTCTGACGATTTTGATAATATAATATCATAACACGAGCAGTTTTGATTCAAATAAAAGAAAGTACATTAAAATAAATGTTAATTAAAGGGTATCTATACCATTTTTTGTTTTGTAAAAGTAGAAATCCTAATCTTAAATTATTAACTAAGAAGAAATGTCTGGCACAGTGGGGCACTTTGTATGGGAGAGCGTAAAAATGTCCATTAAAAATTACTGAATCGATTTTGGTTTAATGATAGTCAATAGCGAAGAAAATCAATACTTATTATTTTCATCCACTGTATACAAATGCAGGACTGGGTCGCACGAACTGAACGCAGAAACTGTTCAAGTGGGGGGAGGGGGTGTGTGAATGTTTTACAAAATTTTCATGGCAATAAAGTTCATTATAAACGACAATAAAAAACTACTGATTTTTTTTTTACTCCAAACAAATGTACTTCTGTTTTCAGATAATATGCACACGGAAACATCAATTTCATTGTATTTCAATATTGTTGAGACAATAGGATGCATTAAAAATAATTGATCCTCAGTATACTTATCATCCCCATGGGAGGGGTTAAAACCTCCAACCACACCCTCCAAACGAGCCTGGAACAGCCCATTATCATATTCAGTAAAACCGCAACCAATATTTCTATACCTACTTCTTCAATATATGCTTCCATATATGTAACATAATAATGCTTGGCACATTTTTGCAATATTTCCAATTAAAATTTAAGAAAGTGTATAAATTTGCTCAAGAGTATATATATATGTATGTCAAAATAAAAGAAAGGCACTCACCTTACAGTCCTTGCATTGATGGATTAGCGAATAGATTTGCCGACAATCGTAACGAAATAAAATTTCTGCCAACTCGCATGTGATACGCGTGGCCAATATGTCCAAATCCAAAATATCCGTTAAAATTCGAACACATTGCGGACCACCACCCAGTGTTACATTGAGGGCGATTGTATGCAGGGCACTTAAGACGGTACGCTCACAACAATGCTTTAATCGTAGATGTCGTAATTTTTTATCTAAATCACTTCGAGAATTTTTACATAATTGTGTAGGACTAGAGTCATCATTATCGCCCAAATAATCAAGGCACTGTTGTTGTTGTTGGTTTTGGTTGTATTGGTTGCTGTTATCATTTAAATTATTATTATTATTATTATAATTATTAACATTTTTTCTATTATTTAAATTATGTTTAACAATATTATTATAATTATCTAAATTATTATAGTTATAATGATGATCTTGCGTCGAAGACGACTGTGCGTTTGCATCGCTTTGCATATCTTGATCCTGATCCTGATGGTATATTGATCTTGTTTCCACAGTTTTATCGGCTACCATTTTGTTTGCATTTATTGAGGCTGTTGATACGGTAGTAGTTGTCCGTTCTACTACTCCAGGCGGTTTTATCGTCACTGCTTGTGAAGAGGAGGCGCTCTTGAGAGCAGCTGCATGAATTGGTGTTATCGTTGTTAACTTCGCAGTAGCTGCTGCTGCCGCCGCTGTCGCTGATATTCCACTAGTTTCTCTTCGCACTTTCGACATAATATTATGAACTGGATTAAAATTATTGTTATTATTCAAATTTATTAAATAATTATTATCATAATTATGTAATTTGTTGTTATTATTATTATTATTAGAGTTAGTATTACTATTACTATTATAATTATTTTTATTTTCTAAATTTAATTGTTCGCAAGACATTGGACACGTTGGCGGACCAGGACCTTCGTCTACCCATGCCACGGGTAACGAGCCAGCTGTGCACTGACCCTGAAAGTAGAATAAAAATATTTTATTAGTTGTCAGTGTTTTTTATTAATTTATTTAATAATATGTGTAGTGGTAGGTTTTAAAGCTTTAAGATTGAATCCCTCTAACGGGCAAAAGAGTAAAAATGGTCGGATCATGTTGATAATTTTTTTGTAGCTAGATATGGGAAAAATAAACATATAATATGGTTTGCGTGTGTAAAGCACATAAGAATATTACATTTATAAAAGTTGCTTGTTTGTCTGACTTTTAACAGTGCTTACACATTTTCTTTTCGGTGGTTTTATCAAAACAATTCGGAAACCTATTTTCGTAATCAGCTCTTTTCCCAAAACTGGATGTGCTAAAAACTAAGAACTTATGATGTATTTGTTTGAGCCGATGATGATCGTCCTACTGGTTGTTCGAAATCATTTCTAAGTTCTACGTAATAGAAATGAGCACAGAAGAAACTGGGGCCTTCATTATGGTAAAGAAAAGTAATATTTTCCCTCCATCACCTTTTATTCCAATTGGAATTTTATAAAAAAATACCACGTGCCACAATTTTTTGGAGAATCATTACTTCTACGATAGATCTCAATAAAGGAGACCATGGACTTTTTAGAGGTTTGATGTGAGAATTGCAGATGAAGTGGATTGCTGCAGTTCTATAGCATAAACAATAAAATTTGAGGAAGTTTCTGGATTGTCAACTTTGCTACATTTAGTTGCATAGCGTCTAAAAATGCATCGGTTGCTCATTGTAAATTATTATCACAGATGGTTTCATCGATGCTGTTAACATATCGTCGATTTCTATGATATGATTAATATTCTTATAGTCAAAGGATTTTTTCTGAATATTCTGGAAAAGATTTCAATTTTTTTTTTCTAATATTTGTTTCCTAATTGAAACATATTAACTGAAACCATCTAAAAAAAAAACAAATAAAGTTTTAAAATAAGAGGGTTGTTTTTTTTCAATAAAACCGCAGCTAATGAGAAAATTTCCTCATTATGTATTTTTGATAGAACTCTTTATTGCAATCCTTTAAAAGCAAATAATTAAAAAAATTAAGTAAAAAGAATAAAAAGGTCAAGAACAAAAAATAAAATGTTAATTAAAAATGCATTATGTAACAAACCACCAACAAGGAAAGCAAACATAAAATCAGACCAAAAGGGAATATATGTATTGTATAATGTATATACTTTCAATTGTTCACTAACATAATATTATATAGGTACATAAATCTCCAGAAACTGGACCTGAGCAATTCACGCTATGTGACCGAGTGAAGAAACAGGTGCGTCAGAATTTATTTCAAGCAATCTACATTTCGACCTTAAACGAAGTAGATGTGGGTGTGCAAAAGTTAAAAGGTGGTTTTATCCTTAAGAAAAGTAAAAGCAGCTTTTGTTATAATAACGTTTTGATTTATAAAGAACAAAACCAATTTTTTATAGGTTCATATACATACATATGTATATTAAGAAATTTTTTGAAATCACTACTAAACATTTTTAATTAAAGTACCATAAACTTTGAGCTAAAATGACTTTTTTCCAATTGATTAAAACAAAGTCCACGCCAATGCTCTATAAACGATTTATTAAAATAAAAGGGAATTTACTGTTTTTTGAGAAATAATTATTCGAAAGCGTGATATAAAACGTGATTAAATGAATAACTACTAATTTGTGTCTTGATCCGATACTGGGCATTTAGATTTGTTTGTATGTATTTTTCCATAAATTCAATATAACAAGCTTTCCGAGATAGCAAATTTCATTTTATTTAATCAATTATACTTCAATCTTCATTGAAAATAAATAATGATTTCTCACAATTTATGATTATTAGGTATTTATTAAAAATTAGAAAAAAAAAATATAATACCATTTAAAATACTTTTTATATGGAATGACCTCAATGTATGGGTAATTCATTAGTCACACAGATCATTAAACTGATACAGTGATTTTGATATAGTTTAAATTGCTTAATTTTGTTAAGTTTATATCATCAATTGAGTTAAAAATAACTTTTACAAACAAACGAAATAATAATAATTTATATAATTATATTTGTTTAGAAGAAGAATAAAACTTTAGGTATGTCATTTATAAATAAAAGGAACAAAGGTGGCCCAATATGGCTTCCTTGGGGAAACCCATAGATAAAACATCAGTGATTGGGTTTGAGGTAGTTGAATATATACGGTTCAACGATTGTATTCACATTCATACTATGCATTCACATTCACTGCCAAGAAAGTATGTAAAAAGTGATAGTTTTGGAGATAATTTAATTCATAAGTTTGTAACTCTCGCTATAAAAACAGAGACAATGAGAAAATCTGTTATGTTCACAGTGCAAATATTGTTTGAATTAACAACACTTTTATATAAAAATTACAAACGAAAACATAAATTATTTAAATTTCAACAAACAATATTGACATATTTTTTCCTCACTCGGGGTAACACTTAAATGTTCCATTGGCTTTCGAGTCGTCTTTTTGACGCTAGAGTAGGCTCCATATGCACTTTGTGTGGTAATTTTTTTGTTTGTATTTTTGTTATGTGTGCACAGTTTTCTTAATTTGCCCCGGGGTGTTGTCAACAAGTATCCTTGTGATAAACACACATTGTGCATGAGTTTGTATAAGACAGCAAAGCATTTATACTTGTGGATTTTTTTTTTGTTGTTATTTGTGAGTCAGTTATGTTTTAAAAGGAAACATTTTTAAGTTTACAAAAGGTTAAACTAAAACAATTTGTATGTGTTTTGTATCTGTTAGTGGTAGGTTGATCTTTAGTTTTATTTTATAAATGGGTTCAAAGTTATAGTTTCGGGCAAAGTAACTTTATTTCATATATCATCCACAACTTTTATTATATAAATAAATTGGTGTATTAAATCCATATTCGAGGTTTGAACAAAACGTAGGTATTTCCATGATGGAAAAACATAGTGATCACTCAAAGTTTATGTATGTGGGTTGTGTTTACTATTTCTGTTTAAAATTCACAGTAGAAATTGATAAAAAATGAAGGACATGAAAACAAACACGTTGTGATTATGATCTTATCATTAATAAATCTTTGGTTTAAATTGATTTCCATTTGTGAAAAATGTCTTGCAAATTTCGGCCTATTCAGACGAAAGCGAAGATGGGAATTGTCAATCGATGTTGTAAAGAAACTATGTATTATGCAAATAATCATATCGATCCCTAGATCTGTGAAAAACAAAAATAAATCTATCCTACAGGAAATGTGCCATTCCAGTCGTAAACCATCTCTGTACCAAATTTCACTGGTTCACACGAACTTGCTCTTTTGGCAAGTGACATTCGTGTTAACAACTGGAATGGGTCTTAATTCCGCAAGCGTGAGTTTTGCAGTGCGCAAAAAAAAATATTTTCACTGACTTATTTTGATTTCGCAAATGTGCCTGTGAGTTTTCTGAGTCAGTTTTGACAAATTAAATAACGATTTCTCACTCTAACACGATTAATAACAAAAATAAACAAAAATAACTATTCTTAAGCTTAATTCAGCTCACTAGGCAATGAGCAAAATTTTTTTCAGCGCTCTCAAAAACAAAACATTTTGCGGAATCTCGTGTCTAGTGAGCGTGAGCTTTTTTTTTTTTTAATTGTATAAAAATAAAGAAAATTGAAATTGAACGTGAGTTTTGAAGAAAAACTCACGATTGCGGAATTTAGATTCAGTTTTTTTTCGAAAACAGTTTTTCAAAATATATTTTCTGATTGAATTTTTCACCGTTGACAACAAACCAGTCAATATTAAAATAAGGATAATTCAAAATTTATATCAAACATGAGTGAATGAATGAAATAATATAAGCCATATATTATTTTCAGGCAGAAATTCTCTCGTACAAGGATTTTAGGCAGTAATCTCACAATATTAACATAGGGAAGTTAAAAAGTTAATATTTGCCTGATTATATATTACTCAAAAACCCTTTTGACACAAGTTCTTTTTCATCCAAGAAGAAAAATATGTGTATAGTACATTACCTACATCCATATGCAGACAAACCTTTCTTTCGATTTTTCAAGTCGCTATGTCGCCGTTTCAGCCAACAAAATAATCAAATGGAAGTAAAAAGGGTGAACAAAAAAAAAAGGAAGACAAAAAACATGTCGTTTTCTATTATTCCGGTTCAAATTACAATACAACCACACTCTGACAATGAGTTATGCGTTGCGTTGTGAAATAAATGATCTAGGACACCTCCTCATGGGGTGACTTTGCCTTTAATATGGCAGTTGGCTATATATATGTATATTTGTATAGAGATACCGGTACACACTAACATTGTCTGCGAGTTCGTTTATATTACACAATTTGAGCTCATTCGTGCCTGAATTCACTCAATAAAAAATTCATTAAGATAACGACAAGCGAGAGAGTACCTAACCTAATTATCCTGTCTAAAGCAAATATCCTCAGCTAAAGCTCTGTATAGCACAGAGATATTTGGTTTGGCTGCATAATAACTCACCATTCACTTAGACACCTACGGTTGTCGCCATTTTTAACAAAATCAATCCCTTCACAACTAAGCCACAGCAGGAAGAGTCTGGTTTGTGTGGGCAGTGCAGGATGCGGTAAATGGGAATCTATTCAATTCGAATGCGTTGAATTTGGTTTAAATCTATTTGCAAGTGTGACCATGACGATGAGATTAACTAGGTAACACAAAATAATCAGCACTCCACCCGAGGCCTCTTAAGGCAAATCTCTTAATTGTTTTTGAACGGATATTATTTTGTCAATAATAACTTCTAAGACCTTTACAGCGTCATTTCTAACTAAATATAGTCCGTTCATACTTTAGTCAATATTCAATTTCATTATTTACGTTACAGAACAATTAAAGGTCATCGGCGTATAAAAGATATCTACAGCGTGTGATTAACTCGAGCAAGTTATTGATAAATATTAAATATAGGAGTGGGACACGGTGGCTACCTTGAGGTAATCCCGAAGTAACATTTATTTCGCGAGAAATGACATCACAAAATCTAAAACACTGTGTTTTTTTTTTGTCATATATAAGACTCTAACCATTTTAATAAATTTCCGTGAAGGCCATATTTATCCATTTTGAATACGAGAATGTTAATGATTACGAGAATGGATTACTATCTGGAAGAAAAATTGATCATTTCATGCATTCACAGGTTGATTCTAAAATAATATACTTATGTTATGGTAAAAATTCAATGCTAATATAGTAAATTTAAGTTGCAGTAATTTGTTTTTATTATTGTTTTTTTTTTTAATTTTAATTAAATGGATTTAAAAAAATTATATTAGAAAACGAAAGGCATTTCTACAAACTAGGCTTGTCTATAGTCACGAAAGAACTAGCTTGCCGACGTCAACCCGGTGGGTGTATATAACCTTTACCTAATAAGCCTAAACTCGACACGCTTTATTTATTAAAATTAAAAGCAATATTTTATATGCAGTTGTTCTTTTGTTTTGATTTCTTTGTTTGAGAACAACGATAAAAACATCATAAAGCTGGTCACCTAAGAATTGATTTGCATATAGTGATGGTAAATTACAGCAGGGGTATTAAAAACTTTTAGCATCATTCTTTGAGCATATATTTTAACAGTTTTCTTTTGTTCTTACTCGCTGGCAGAGTGGCAACTAGTATTCATGTGGTTTAACGATTTGTGAGCAAACAGTATATCAATATATCTATATACAAATATTTACTATCATCACCGTCGTCGCCACCACCACACAGCCCGCCACCGATGCTGACTATTGTGTCCCGAAAAATTGAGAAAACGTTATAGGTATCCTTTTCGCTTGATTAGAAGCATAACGTTAAACCGCATACCTATGCATACATAATGTAGTTATGTAATCTATATATTTATTGTCATTGTCAAAGGATACGTCCTTAAGTGTTGCCTGTTAGCTTGTTGCTCTGTTTGTAGCTATCAATGCAAACAATGGCAAAACAATCCATCAAGAATTACCATACCGGAGACTTAATAGGTTTTGTTCGCCAATATAATTTTTAAAGTTTCAATCGATATAAGGGAAAGGATTGTTTTATCAACAGTTGATGTTGGGTGAGTTGATTCTACAAGTTAGTGTGCGAGACGAGTGTGTTCTTACTTCATCTAACTTTGTCATTTTTCATATGACAGCTTTTAATTTGTGGGAAATGAATTGCTGTTGTGAATCATTTTCTTACAAAGAACCGCAGAGAAATGGTGTTTGAGAGAAAAAATGTTTAAGTATCATTTCAAAAAGCTAAAAATGCACATCCAAAATATCGTGATGGGTATATGTATCTCTTTGTTTGAAAAAAATGATTTAATTCACAATTTTTTATTTTAATTTGATATGATATAGTTTTAACTTTCAACATTTGAAAACAAACTCTATAATTCCTTAAGTATTATACCTTCAAACAAAAAAAAAAGAAAGAAGAACATTATATTCTCTGTCAAAAAGCTCTATTTCCGATAAGCAATTCTTTAGTTATTTTAGAAAACTGGTTTTTCAAAATGATGGCGGCTAACACGAACCCTATATCATCCCTCATATTTGGTTCTGTTTTATAATCCTAAAAAATTATTATAAAATTGGATGCGTATTCGTTGCAAGAAAAAAAAATCTCGGCAGACTGGTCTGAAATATGTGAAAATATTTTGTTTTGATATTTCTCAAAACAATAGAATATATAAAAGAAATAAAAATACGTTTTTTCATATCATAAACGGCATAAAGCATATATATTTTCTTAATAAGGTGTCTAACTTTAAAAAAGCAAACCTTCTGCTTTACCTTTTTAATGCCAAACTTTAAAATCTGTAAGAGAATGAAAACCGTTAAGTAGTGCCACGTTAATTCTTTAATTACAGGTTGCCTTTCTTCGCTACAAAAGTAATATTCGGTGAAAAATAATCCCGTGCTTAGGTTAAGAATGTAATTTCAAATGTGAAATTAGAAAACTAAAGGTGACTTTATGAAATGTGACTTTTGAGAAATATGTCGTTTATTCGTGAATTTGCGATGCGAAAATGACAGAAGATGGACAGGTCACCGAACTCTTACGCAAAAATCAATGGTCTATCTGTGCTTTCTCTTGTTTACAGAGAGTTCATATGATATCACTCAGTTTGATGTTTGACCTATTGTAGTAAGGTTTTGATTGGGACTATACTTGTACCTAAATAAAAAAAAAAGGACAGAACAAACCCGTTAATTAAAGATACTTATCCGATAATTTCCTTCCTTTTATTATAGACAATGAAAAATATTTTGATTAAAAAATATTAATTTAAAAATAAATTATTTTTCTAAAGCTCAAAAGCAAGTGGGTATTGAGCACCTGCTATTTAATGGATTTTCAGTAAAAGAAAACACAGGCCCTGAAACATAAAATATAATGCAAGTAAAAATAAATGCACGATTGGTCGTATGAACTTGATATTATTGAGAATTTACGGGTTTAAAATATAATGCTATTTAAAACACAAACCGGCAACTACTGAATTGGTTTAAATCGATTGAGCCGTTAAAGAAAATTTTAAGCTAAGAAAGAACATAAGAAAATCAGCCATAAATACAATTTTTTCTGATTTGGTGTCACATGTGTATAGCAAAAATTCAATCAATATCTTTCGAACCGACCGGCGCTCAGCGGCGTCTTTTAGTAAAGCAAGTTTAATATGGTTCTGATTGAGATTTGTGTAGTAGCAGAAAATATTTAGTGTTTATAATAAGCGATAGACGGTGCCGATGGTTTAAGATCTTTTTCTAAGATGCCATTTACATGCAAGTTTTGATGCAGTTCTTGTGCCAGGAGTCTTAAACCTGAAAGTCTTATAATATGCCATCACGGTGCTGTTTTTAGAGGGTCTACTTACAAAATTAACAGTACCAGTTGAACCGAAGGTGCTTTGTCATTTATGGGCTTTACACGAGTCGAAATTCGACAGGCCGCAAGCGAATTGAATCGAATCTCCCAAAAGAAGACTTGCAGCCAACTTTTGCCGTGCGGCTTGTTGAATTTGTTATTGTTTTTTTTCTTTTTTTATTTTGTGTTTTCAAAACAAAACAAACAACTTAGAATTTTCAAACTTTGTTAAAAAATTATCCGAAACATTTAAATCATACCTTAATTTATTTTGTTTACGTTTTTTCACTACTTTTTTTTTGTTTAAATTAATAAACAAATCTTGAAATCGCATGCGGCTTTATGCACTTGTGTAAATGGTGGTGGTGTGCGGCTACGATTTTCGCACAGCTTATATCGACAATGTAAAGCCGCCATAATGCTACTATGCAATAAGGGGGGTTCACATTCAACTGCAGGCATGACAAGCGCGATCTGATGAGCTCAGTTTTGAAAGTGTGAACGCTTCATCATGCGGCTGGTCAAGCGGCATGATGGTTTTCAAAATATTTTGATATTCTGCTGACGATTATGGTGGTTGACGGTATGCTTGCATTATAGTGTGAATGCAAACTGCGTTCATCATGCCGCGCTGGTCATGACAGCAGTTGAGTGTGAACCCCCCTTTGTGCGAAGCAATTTCTTTTCAACTGCAGTTGAATCCTTTTTTTCTGATAAATCCAACGTGATGATCTATTGGTATCTGGTATCTAACTTTAGGTTTTAGGAATGGATTGTTTACCTTATAAAGTAATCGAAAACGTTAAATATGAAACTTTAAAATGAAACACATGAAACTTTAAAACAATCATTTCATTGAAATACACTATTTAGAAATCCTTTTTAAATAAATGTTGATTTTTGTTCAACGTAATCTATAAGCAGGAAATATGTTCATATTTTTGTAGCACTTACTAAAATATTCCAGCCCAAACAATTTTTAATCACATAAATTGAAGCTTAAGCTGGGAAAACTAGCTGAAGCTATGTAAAAATAGCTTCGGCTATTTTTATGAAGCAATTACTTTTACCATCTAGCTTGAGCTTGGTTTTATTCACGCCAAACATATCTTTTACCTAAAAATTTAAGTTTTAGTTTTAGCTTTTTTTTATTCACAGGATACAATTAAATGCATTTTTGTTGATAAACTGATTTCGAATATTTTACCTAAAAAAAAACTCACTTTAAACACCGCGGGTATATTAAAAAAAAATCGTTTCGGTTCATCCTATATCTCATTATTTATATCTACGTTATATAGAAAATCGATAACCTGTTTACGTACAAAACTATTTACAATGTTTTATTTTAAATTAAACTCAAATAGGTTGTTTTAAACGAAATATAAAACGAAAATACGTCCACTCGTATAAGTGCTTCAGTCTATTTCGTTGCATTCCATGTACCTAACTGCAATACTTTATTACCTCGCTGTTAAAAAGTTACAAGGCCTGTGTAACACTGTCACACAGTGAAATGAATGAAGTGCCTTGCCATGTCAGGAAAACGGAGATGTCTTCAACTCAAAGTGTCACCAAAACACAATATCACACTATATTATAAGGTAATTTAAAAACAAACCTCTCGTCGCGTGACTAACAGACCCACAGATTGTCTCACCTGCCACTGTTCCACTGTTCTACTTAATAAAACTAGGGGTATCTTGAGGGAGATACAAATCCTCGCACCATCTCAGTTTTTCCACCCCCGACAATTTTGTATTATTTGCTTATGTTGTTGGCGATTGAATTCTCGGGTGGTCTCTTAAAAACTCATCTTTGTGACAAGACTCAAGTATTAACAAGTACCTATCTGTTAACCTTAATGATAAGGAAAGTGAGAGTAAAACAAAAAATAAAAGAAAGAAGAACGCTCATTAGACTCTACTTTGGTTAAACGGGGAGGAAAGTGGGTGTAAAGGAATAAATATTACCCTCTTAATGACTTCTTTTGTTTTCTTTCTTTTCGAGAAGTGCCTCTCTTTTTACAAATACCTCTCGAAAGATGAATAGTTTCCTTGAATGTGCATCGCGCATATATGTACATATCGGAGGTTGGACGTTAAAGGTTGAAGTATAAAACTATGACTTACTGTATGTATAGACACATTTATTTTCATTCTTAGATTGAGATTTCGCACACACACACACACACACTCATATAGAATACCCACTCAACCTGAAAAGAATTCAGATTTTCATTCACATTTTTTTTTACTGAGACCAAAGTTTAGTTGACAAAACTACCAACATAAAACTAGGTTATGTAATTTTTCATTAACTTTGTATTTATATTGAATCAGTGATGATGAGTAGTTTATATTATAATGTAAGTGCTTAATAAACAATTTTTGTTTAATATAAAAAGAAAGATACATTTATTTCTTACGGGAACTTCAACAGAGAATTATTCATATTTTTTTTTTATATTTGTGTAAGTATTTAAGGACTTAAATAATGATAACCTTAGGTACCTTTATCGTAGTCTCACTATATGGGCTTTTATTTTGCGATTATAGGTACTATAAGGCAAGTTATGCATTCGTGAAAAAAAGGTTTCAAGATAACAATCAAACATGAAATAACGATGATAGAGAAGACGAAAAAAATTGGTCCAACAATTCTGTCTGTCTGTCTGTCTGTCTTTCTGTCTTTCTGTCTGTCTGTCTGTCTGGATGTATCGACACCTGCAGCCTAAACGGTTAAACCGATTTTCTTCAAACTTGGCATAAACTATTCTTAGTAAAATACCCCCGGACCTTTTTTTTTATTTTTGACCTAGGTATAAAAATAACGGTACCTATCATATAAGCGTAAACCATGATTCTATTTTTCTCGAAAAAAGTGCGATCAATTTTGATAAAATATTATATGAGTGATTTATTGCCGATGGTGATGTCGACAATTTAAAATTTTTTTTTAGAATCAGCTTGTTAACGGTACCTGCCATAGAACCGTTTTTTTATAACTCCGACAATCTTTTGAGGGGCTAAACTGATTGTAACGAAATTTAATATTCTAAAACTACTGCTAAATTGAAATAAAATTGATAAATCTAATTTTCTCGAAAAAAAATACCATAAACTTTGATCAAATTTCAAGTAATTATATTTTTACCGAAAACTATATCTTTCATATATACCTTTTTTTATTCCATACATTTGTTTATAAAAGATTTTTTTAAAAGACAAATATTTCAAAATATAAAATACTGAAATTCTTTTCCTTATAAAAAAAGCTGGTCAAATTAATTTTCCAGTCGTAAACACGAAAGTAACTTGCCCCAGTTGCAAGTTTGTGCGACCCAGTATTTTATTAATAAACAGATATGAGTTTGTGTTTGATTATAAACATCATTTTTAATTAATTCTCATTTACAGGGATTTAATTCTCAGTTGGTCTTTGTTCAAAGACATCAGTGTGAGTGGAAGTGTGACATATTTTGTTCCCGTTTTTAATTTGCTTTCTATTTGAATTGATATATTGAGCACATACAAATAAAATGAGTGCATAAAAATGAAATGCAACGAGATAAGGAAGTATGGATTCCAATATTTAAATTGAAATAATATTTTTTTCCTGAAGATGTCCTAGCAAGATGAAAAGTGTTGACTGCATTTCATCGGTTAAGACAGTTATGAGTTAAGAGTAAATACGTTTTTTATTGCTTACGCGATAAGTTAATAAAAATGGTGGTTGGCATTCTACCATGACAACCAAAAAATAAACTTTAAAAAATAATTAGATTAAGTCACCTAAAAATAAAATGTTTTAAACTTTGAATTAAGGTTATTTGAATGAAAAACAAAAATTTTCTACTTTACATTAAAGTTGTTTCGTCTTTGAAATAAAATTGTATATCGTTTCAAATATTTTTAATTCATAAAAACCTTTGATTTCATAAAAGGCGTTTCATTTGTTGGCGGGTGTAGAAAAAATCTTAGTTTAATTTTTTGCTTGCGATTATAGGTACATACTATAACAAGGCAAGTCTTGGATTCTGTTATCGAAAATTTTATTTTTCTCGAAAAAGGCTCTAACGATTTCAACCAAATTTCACATGTGTATAGAAAAGCAAACATTCAAGAAAATTCGTTTAACGGTACCTGCCATATAACGGTATTTTTAAATTTCGACTATCTCGATAACGGCTTAAGCGATTTCAAATAATATGTCATAAAATAATTTTTAAAAAAATGTTTTTGTTAAGTTTTAAATAATTTTTGAAAAACTGTTTTTGTAAATTCAATAAAAAAAAATAGTGGACGGATTTTTATGAAATTTAGTTTTAAGGCGTAATAAATTAAGTTTAAAAAACCTAATTACTCACTTTTTTTTAGAAAAAAGTTTTCGAACAAATATTTTTAAAAAATCGATTTTTTCGAAAACCAGTATAACGATTTTGAAATTTTTTTTTCCCTAACTTACATTTAGTGAAGAAATTTTTCGTATACTTAGATTTTGGTTTGAATCTTTTTAAGATACGGTTTTAAAACTTAAAAAAAAAATCATAGTAATTTAATATTATTTTAATGTAAACTTTTAAATGGAAAAATTGTTATTAATTGGTTTATGTAGACTTAAATTGACGCCTCTGAAGATGCTTAGAAAATAAAGTGAAATGTCGGGTAACAAATTTATGTAAATTTTGTTTGCGTATTAAAAAAATTTTACCAAAAAAGCCCAAATTTAAAAAAAAAATTGTTTACATCAAAAATTCATATGATTTGTTCGTATATTCCGTTTGTACTTGAAACCCTCAGATAACTTGCCACAAGAGCAAGTTTGTGCGACCCAATCGTGCCCTTAATTTTTTTGCATTTTCAAAGTAGCCTGGCAACATGAATTTACAAGCGAGCGCATTCAAAATTACATTTCTATTTTCCTCTGAGTGTACATAATGTGTTTCCTATAATGACCAGTTCCTATTTTTGCACAAACAATTTGTTCCAAATTTCTTTTAAAAATGTCCGGTCATTTCATATAGGTAAGATCATACATCATATACATTTAATACATCATACAAACATTGGAATAATTGTTGATTTCAGTGTATTTTGTATGATTTAAATTTGGCATTTTATTGATGTTTAAAAAACTAAATTCAAAATAACATGACAAAAAATATAACAAATAGAATAATTTGTAAAGTAGGCCCCTGCTTGCCAGAACTTGGACGTCCTGAGTATATGGCAATATCTGACCTAATTTATAATAAGTCATGGTAGAATGCCAACCACCATTTATTGAATAATTCATCGCGTAAGCAAAAAAAAAAACGCATTTACTCTTTACTCATAACTAGTCTTAACTGATGAAATGCAGAAATCTTTTTATCTTGATAGGACATCTTCAGGGAAAAAATATTACTTCAATTCAAAATAACAAACATGAAAAACAGTTAAACACTGTAAGTAGGCGAAACAAAAATTATATTTTTAATTATTTGAAAAAACAGCACCATAACTAGTCAACGAACGGTCAGTAAAAAGTATCAAGCTGTAGCTCTTTGTTGTTAATTCACAGTTAAGTTTTTTTTTTTATTAAAAAAGAATAATTTTTTCATAAAAGCGCTTTGAAAAAACGCAATTTATTGGTATTTTTGTATAACTGCAATATTTAAAAAAAAACGTTAGACTTTTTTCAGTATTTTATATCACCCAAAATTTTTTTAGTGTGTGTAAGTGGTTTTAACTTTTTACCAATTACATTTTTTTTTAATATTTATCAGATATTTTTATAAATAAAAAACTTTGAGCGGAAATATTCGGTTGCAAATTAGATATTATTAATGAATTTTGTAAAATCATCTCTATTGAATTGCGATGAAATCTAATCTAAATAAAAAACCTTTGAAGTGTTGGAACGTTTTGTTAAAGTTAATTAAATATTAATATTAATTTTTATTTTGCTCTATTTGAAAACACTTCAAATCAAATTTCACTCAAAATGTATTTATTTTTGATGAAAATGTAGCATTAATTTAAGTTTTAAATTAAGAATATAAGAACTTACTTATAAGCTTAACGAAAATCATATTTTTTCGTTTCGACTAAACCAAATATATTATTTGGATGTTTTGATCCAATTTTGAATAGCCGTAGTTTTTTATTTGGTAGCCCGAAAAAATCCCGAAAACCCAACAGCCCAAAAACCCGAAATTCCGAAAACCCGAAATCTCGAAAACCCAAAACCCAGAAATTAGTTAGGTTAAAACTAAAAAAGAAATATTACCGTAAATTTTCCATTTTACATAAATTTTCGGGATTTCGGCAAAACTTTTTCGGCATTTTAGGTTTTCGGGATTTCGGTTTTCAGGTCAAAACCCAAACCCGTTTAAATAAATAGCCCTTTATGATTTTATAATAACTAATTGCCCTTATAATCAATAAAACCTTTTGACGTAATTTGTTCTTTCTCTACCCCTTTTTTTGATCCATTAAGAAGCATGCGTAGTAGATATGCAAGTAGATATGTAATTGAAAAAAAAAAATTGTTAAGAAAATCCAACAACTAATATAATTGTTAATCCTAATAATATTTCCTATTGGTAAAGTTGGTGATGATAAAAATGGTTAAGACGAAACTTTTCAACTATATTTAATATATAGAAAATTCAAACACCTATATACCATCTCAACATTAGACTATTTATAATCAATATACTTAGGTATTCCACCGCTCATAATATGGAACAAGTGCGAGATAGTAATATCCATAAATATTTTTTCCTTTATCCTGTTTGTCTTTGTAGACAAAAAAATATTTAAAGATTTCCTTTCTAGCTATGAATGATGTTGATTTGAAAAGTGTCAGAAACTTTGAATAAAAAAAAACTTTGCCCACTCACAAACAAACTCACATAATTTTGTTTCAGTCGTTCTTCTGGGCTTTCCAAATAAACAACAACACCAACAACAACAAATAGCTAAGAAGAAGAACTTAAGTTTCATCGTTAAAAAGTACAAAATGATTTTTAAGTGTCCTATTTTATCCGTTATGCCAGAAGGACAATTATCATTTTATTGTGCCTCAAAAATGAATTGAACAAGCTTTTGAATAAGTATAATAATTCTCGTCGTCTGTTAGAAAAGGAATAAAGAAGAAATTATTACAGCATCACTAGGCTGAAATGGGTTTGAGATATTTGTATTTGTTGTTGATATCATGGGAACGTTGCCAAAATAATAAATATTATACTTATATTTTTTTTCTTTTCAAATATTAAAGTGCACTTTAAATAAGTTATTGTAAAGTTCTAAAAGTGTTGCCAAGAATAAGTATGGTTGGAAAATACTTTTCAAGTCAAATTAAATATATATTAAGAATTCATAAATCATAACAAGTAGATTTCGAAATTGCATTTTTTAAGCGTAAACTATGAGTTATACTATATGTATATTTTTTTGAGTTGTGGAAACATATATTGATATAACTAATCATTATGGACAAGTAATACTTACGGAAAATAAAATAAAATGCAAGACTGGGTCGCACGAACTTGCTCTTGAAGCAAACCACGGGATTGAATAAAAATTCAATTTAATAAATTATGTTCAAAAAGGAGAAAATATCAGAAAATGGCCTAAAAGTGAGACCAAGTTGTATGGTAGCTAATACAACACGTTTGTTAAACCAAAAATTTTAAATGCCATTTTGTGTTAAATAATCAATTTAACTTCCACACTAAATTTAAATGAAATCGGTTAAGCCGTTATCAATTAAAGGACAAATTAGTAAAAACTATTAACACCAAATCTCCGTTATATGCATTTTTAGCCAAAAACCTGAAATGCAGTTATATTAACAGTAGTCAAAATATAACGTACAAAAAGTTTTATCAAAATCGTTAGAGCCGTTTTTGAGAAAATTTAGGCTGTAGGTCGGTGCACAGACAACCAAACATACGCACATCCGCACATCCGCACAGACAGAGCGACGGACGGCATGACGAAACCTACTTTTTTGGGCTTCTCTAGAATAGTATAATGTCAGGTTTGATTAAAACCTCGATTTTTTTTTACACTAAACCAATACTTGCCCTATTGAGCAAGTAAAAAGACCATCGCCATCTACCCTTTTCTGAAAAGCCAGAAATCTCTTCTTTTATTTTATTTTTACATATAGGCACTAACCTATTAAAAAAAAAAAAAATAATTTACAAAATCTTTTTTTTTTTTTTGAATTTTCAAATTATGTATTTCAGTTTAAATATAATGTTTGTTTTCAAAATTCAATGCTGTTATTAATTTTTATTCAAAAACAGAAAATCTGTTAATTTTTTGAAAATTAAAAACCACAAAAAATAGCTCTTCTAAAAATAACACATTTTTACTACTTATACGTGACTAGATTTGTATGTATTTAATCTAATGAATATTAGCCTTCCTTTTTCGATAGTATCAGTAATTTGTCACTTAATTGTTTGTTAATAACATTTTTGATATTTTGATAAACAGTTTTAAAAAAATAAAGACAATATATGGCTTCTAAAAAGTTACCTATAGCATGGCATTATACATTTTAATTTTAATTTTTTTTTTGTTTTAACGCAATTTTTTAGAAAACTACCCCTTCCGCCTAGATGGGGAGAGATAGACCCCTTCTACCATTCGATTTTTTTCTTGTCTGAACCCAACCTACTCGCTCTAGCTTTTTACTGCACCTAATAGTAATCAATCATCAAATTAAGTTAAACTCATTTCGTAAAAAAAAAGTCTATTATAGTAGCTTGTAAAAAGCCTCGTACGAATATATAGAAAATATTCTGTTGACACTGTCACACACCACATGAATGGATATAGCCGAAAAATTGCATTCTTAATGTGGTTGCACTAGAGTGTACCTTTACAGTGTACACTGTAAACTGGTTTATTACGAATGTATTGAAATTGTTAGTGGTAAATAGGTAAGACACGCGCCGAATGTCTACATATAGCATATTTTACATACGTGTATACGGGGCTTTCTAATATGGAAAAAATTTATTTGGGTTATTCACTTTTGAGATCAATCTGATACGAAAAAAAAACAACATTAAATGTAAAGTAAATAAGAATCACAATACAAGAAACTCATTTTCGATCAATTACCTCGAAGCATTTTATTCAACTCAAAGCCGTTTCTTGTAAGCAATACAATACACGTTTTTATTTTATACCCAGTGCATGGAAATATAAAGCCTGAGTCTTACATAAGAATCTATTAAGTCATAACATCATGTATGTGTATTCTTATAGATATTTAGAAACTTAAAATAAAATGTGACCAACTAGGTATCATGTTTGCACAGAAAAAATCATACATAAAGCTCAACATGGCTAGCCTATTTAACCAGCCCTATGACAACGATGATCCTTTGGCATCAATAAGCAGTTAATAACCACTGACCGTCATAGTCATGCTATACAATTCATTCTACTCCATTCAGGTTGAATTACGTGATTCAAATGGAACAAGCAAAAAAATGTGGCTACATATGAAAGCCAGAAGCAGGACTCGCATAGATGAAAATACAAGCAACGACGACGGCGAAATACAGACAAATAATCTCAGGAAAAGGTACTTTCCAAATGATGTAATCACGCTGTTGTTGGTTACAAATAATTGATTTTATAGTATCCTTGACATAAATATCCAGTGCACTGAGTCCAGGGGCTATGTTGGCGATGGCGAATTGTCATTCGCTTAAAGTTTCTACTGCACATGTGTGTCTGAATGTCTGAGGCTGTGTGTGTCTGGTGAGGTTGAGGGTGGTTCGTTCTACCTCTATTGTCCTCTATGTTTCACGAGGCAATTTCGACGAATGCCACCCGCCCCGTCTCAACCTCAAACATCAGCCTGCTACAGTTACTCACTTAGATTCATAGAGAGTTTGGAATCACATTGAGCATTAAAGAAAGAATGCTTTAGTTCATAGTTATAGTGCAAGAGAGGTTTTAGTGTTAAAGAGCGCTACAAGAGGATGATAAAGGTTGCGAAAGCACCAACACAATCATTTTCAATCCCCACACTAACCCACTTCCTACTGCCCCCTTCAGCATCTTTTGCAACACTTGGTTTAGTCACATGATTGTGCACCACAACATCATGAGAATAACAGAGCCTGGTTGACATTTTTTTGCATTTGCCGCAGGGATATTTTTGAGATTTCCTTCTTGTTGTTAGTGGCAGGCTCCGGTAGCAGCCGTAAGTGTAAAGTTCTTTTTGCGAAACACTTTTGGCCACAAAATTGAATGAAGCAATCTTGAGTTGTTGAGGAAAGAGATTCTTCAAATGAGTAGAGTGTGGTGACTGGTGAGTATGTATTCTGGCGTTTGGCAATTTAATTATGTTTCATTATTATGGGTGGCTTTTATTTCCTTTGTTGTCATTAATGGATTTTTTTTCCTTTTTTTTGTTTGTTGTACCTTTTTTATTGCCTTTTCAGCTGTTCAGAGTTTTTTTTTCTCTAAAGAAAGAAAAAAACAAAAAGGCATAGGTACTTTTTTTTAAGTTACTAAATCAAAATTTAAAAGATAGCTAACTTAATTTTTTATATTTATGTATGTGTACGTTTTTTCATTTGATTATGTGACATAAAAAAACATCCTAATAGAGGATCTCATTGTTCCGGTATGGTATAACCATAGTTATACCATAGTTCCGCGACTCTGAATACTAAGCAAGTAAAACGTTGATTTTTATTTGCTTACAGCTTTTAAAATATTAAAGATATATTAAAAAAAAACATGCGACATTTTATTTCCTACAAACTTGTGTTCGGCAAGTTTTTTGTCAGACTAACTGTTTTCGAGATAAACTCTTTTTAATCTTAATACGCGGATCTGGATTCCGAAAATTATGTTTTTATACTCTGGAGGCACATTTCTACCACACATAAAAAAATTCCACTGAGAGCACAAAAACAAAATGCACTGTGACCAATACGCCACGGGGCACTACAATATCTCAATAACGGTATGTCAAATAAATATAGAAAGTCAAACATTTTTGATTCACTAAAAGATCAAATAAGGATATTGGGGCGATAAATAATTCCCTCTGCGCATCGTTTTTTAAAAGCCTTTTTTATATTCAAAAGACAGTTGAGGGTATATTATGTTCTTCTATGAGCCATATCCTCTACCACTAGGAATGTAAAGCAGCTGCATTAGAACTTTGCAAGCTCAAACAGACATCAAACCTGTGAAGGTATTTAGATTGATTGGTCGATTACTCTGGGCGCAGTTGTGTCTCTTATAGCCTTACAGTTTCAGGATTTTTTTTATTTTTTTTAATATTTTTTGAAACTTTTAAGAAAAAAAATTCAGAAATTGCATTTCTATACCTACATAAGTATTTTTAATTGTACTATTTAAAAATTACTGATATTTTATAGGTACAAAATTTTAGAAGACTCATTATGCAAAAGAATCAATTCTCTCTAAAAGATTAAGAGAATATATTAGAAGCCATCCACGTTTTAAGTGTATTTTACATTTCTTTATCAAGGACACATATATGCGTATTGAGCATTCTGCTATAGTACAGTTAGAATATGATTTATGAAATAAATATGTGTGAAAAGAGTGTTTTTAAGAACATCTTGTAATATATACAACAATTTCCATAAAATCAATCAATAAATAACATTAGTGACTCCTTTGAAGTTTCTTTTTTTTAAACAATAAATTTGTCCAATAGTTTGAATTCATCCATTAATCCATAGCTATATAATACAAAACAAAGACCAACATATTATGAACCTCATAAATAAAACACTTGAACACACAGTTTGCATAAGCTTCCAATCCTTGGCAATATTCCCAGATCTAATCAGTGATGTTATCCAACCAAAGTGTACATAAAAATATATTTATTCACTTCATGTTGTCCCCCAACATACATATACCAGAGTTTTTCTTCACTCCAACCCCCAATTTTTTTTTGTTTCTCGATGCAGATGAAGGATATTATGTCTCTTGCTTAAAATATTGACATTGAGAAAATGTATTTTAAAGGAGCAATTCACAAGTCGATCCCATATATAAATTGTTCGTATGGTGAAAACCAGCCTTAGGCCATTCAGGCTATATATTGTCAAATGGTTGTGTCTGCTTTGCATTGTGTCCATTTTTTGTTCACATCTGGGACACTGGTTTGGTCATTGAAAGTGTCTTTTTCATACTTCGGTTAGTTCAAATAGAGATTTAAAATGTGCGTACATCATCAAAGAAAACATGAATATCGAATATAAATGGACAACGAAACATTTGTGATGAGAGTGCTTTTGACTTCGGAAATAAATCGAATTTGCTTGATTTGCGTCAGAATAAAGCTTAGGTAAAGGTGAAAGCATTAGGATTAAAAATATGGTTTACAGGCTTGATTAGGAGATGAATAAGTATAACTCGAATAGATCAGTTATTTCGAATTTTGAGACTTTTAAACAAATAGTGCAATATTTAGGGTAAAAGCGGGTGAGATGGCACACCTTTTTTGTTTTTCAAATATCATGGAAAAAAACAAATTTGTTTCTTGTTTTTTATGTTACACACTTATTCTTCATTGAATTATGCATTTTCTATTAAATTTACAAAGTTTCATAAATAACATACATATATATTTTTTTTTCAAATAAATACAAAATTATTGATAAAAAAACCATCTCCCCCTATAGGGTGCGGGAGATGGCATACCCTGGTGGGTGAGATGGTGAATGCTTCACTTCCTATATATTTTTGCACAATCATTGCAGGTTTGCTTGAATGACTAGCATTAATCATGTACCCATCTGTAGCACATAATGCACGTAACCATCATAGAAAAATTATTGCAAATATTTAATACATGTTCACAAACACCTTTATTCACTTCTGCCTTAAAATATTTCAAATAAAGTAGAGCGTAGATTAGACACCTAACGAATTTTCAATCAAAAAAAAAAAATTGCGGAAAAGTGTTGTATGAATGTATTACTGTAACATAGGCATCCAGTAACCCAAAGAATCAGAACAATTCAGAAAAAACAGGTGCAAAATAATTTTTCAAAAAAATTCTCTACTTGTTTTTGTTGTCATAATTTTTTTATTTTTCTATCACAGATAAACCTAAGAATACTGACTAATTTGATTTCAAACAAGTACCTAAATTAGTTCGAAAATGGTGTACAGGTTTTGATTGAATAATAGATGTTCGAAATATTGAAGGTGCGCCATCTTACCCGCTTTTGCCCCATAATTTAAAGAAACATTATGGAAGTATCTTTCACGTATCATGTTTTTAGTTATAACATCCGACCACCTCAACACGGTGTGTGTGTTCAAAACACTTAAACCATAAATTAGAGGTTTTAACGTTTTCGGCAAACTTCCTAGCTCAGAAAACCCAATAAGGGCTATGAAATTTTTGTGGGGTTCATGATAGCAAATCTAATTCTTTAATATTTGTTTTTAAATTCATATATATAGCCAGGATAGATATACTCCTGAAACATTGTCACAATCGGGTCAAACACACTCACAGTCCCCGCATTAGTAATCCAAGTCAAGTAAAGGAAAATACCACCATTAATTAGTATATGATTTTTCCCTCGTGATCAAGGAATTCTATACGTGGAAACACATAGTAAACTTGCATGGATTGGCTAATGTTTTCGGACTTTTAGAAAATACCACATTCATTTCGGTGCTTTGAGTTAGTCAATCGAAACCATCTAATCCTCCTCTCATCCAATAAGACAAATATAATACTTTTATAATCAACCAAAGAAACAACTGGATACCTTGAATCTTTTGAAGTCACTTCGAGGGTTATGCTGCTGACATAACAGCCTATGGAAAGTTTGAAGTACTTCTCTTTAATTTAATATATTTCATAGAGGACTTACAATTATTACAATCAGTTGGGCTAAGCATAAATCCCATGAAATAGCTATATCTCCACTCTCCAGCCAAAAATAAAAAAAAACGAATAGCAAAGTTCGTTAAAACGAATAAATAAAATTCGTTTAAAAAATTGGTGGTAGCACCTTTAAGTTGTTGTTGTTGTTCAAAAATTCAATGAAAAATTGACGGAATAAAGAATAATCAAGTAATAAAACTGACATATTTTAGTTAGAATAGTACAATATAACAACAATAATAAATCCTAGAATTACTATCATACCGTTCACGAAAAAAAAATTCTGTCTCATATATGAAACCGACTGAGGTTTTTTTGTGAAGTGATTGTAACAAATAAAGAGGTATTTTTCTAGATAACAAACTCTTCTGGAACCAATATATTAATATATATGTAGACACATCATAATGGCCAAACTTGAAATCCCAAACAATAGTATGAGAATGCGTGATAGGTATAGAAATTGAATACTCTATAGGCACACGAAATACGAATTGACAGGAAATGACTGGGTTGTAAGGGACACGAAATAGGGTCGTCCTGTAATGAGTACCAGCTCATTTGTTTATACAAGAAAACAAGATAACGACGATCGCCAAAAGACGTTTTTCTTATAGCCGCTGAAAAAGTGCGAGACGTTAAAAAATTGAAATCGATTGAAAATTTCTATAAAGTTGCATTAATACAAGAAGAAATTTTCCAGCAAACATGATTTTTCAATTTGAAACCCTAAAAATGTCGAGAGTTCAACAATCTGGTACGGAATATATAAAACTGTTCAACTAACTTAAAATACTTTATTAAATTAATTACCTGAAGATCCGGTGCTGAACTTGGTTGCGCCAGATCGCAAGCTGATAACCAAGGATTAACACGTGACAAAGAACTGGTGCTTTCGAATATGTGACTGTGACTGTGTACACTACCGGAAAAGAAATCACTTTCCTGATCCTGATCGTCGTACTCTGTTCCGTCGTCACTCCAACTACTGCCACCACTTCCACCAACACTACGTCCAATTACACCAATTTCTTCAGTATTTGCACCGTAATCCTCAACGTTAACGTAACTTATTTTGTCTAATTTGAAATTATCGAAATGATATTTCTGTTCGATTTCGTCGTTATTGCGATCGTAGTTGTAAATCGTAAACGTATTTCGATAGTCAGACGATAACGAAGGATGCTGCGATGCGTCAGATGTTGTACCAGATGACCCCAAGGAATGAAATATTGAATACGATGAGGACAATGCTGATGAGGATGACTCTGAAGATATAGAAGAAGATGACGATGCAAAAGATGAGGACGAGGACGATGATGATGACGAGGAGTGGGGCGGATGTCGATTTGAACGAGTTCGCTGCTCTGGCGGTAGATGCTGCTCCTGCTGATAGTAATGATATTCGCTCGTCGGGGTCAACAACAGGGATGATTTCGGCGACGACGAAGAATACAATGACGATGATGACAACGATGACGACAACGAAGATCCTAGTGATGAGATTTTTTGTTGACTGGTGCTGGTGCTGCCACGCCGAGCCCCCGAAATAAACGCAAGCGCCATCACGACCAGCCCGGGTCCTGGCCGCATATTGACCTCGGGTTCGGCGGTGCTAGCATGGTGCAGGCCCGCTTGAGACGCGCTTGCGACTCCAATTGATTAGTGGATATGATGGGCTCATGGCCCCATCATCATTTGAATTTGTTTGTGGTATTTTGCAGCACTGTTTTCACAGTCTTTGTCTATCGCAATTTTTATCTTTTTTCTTATGTCCGATGCTTTTCAAAAAACTTCCAATTTTTTTCTTTTACAATTTAAACTAAATTTTTGTTCGATTTTCAAAAATTTAATTTGATATTATTGCCTCAAACTATGGCACGATAATCAATAAATTTTCGATTTAGTTCATCTTTATGTTTCTTCATTTCTTCGGAGCGTTTAATTTTTATTCTAAGTTGGAATATAATTTGTGTCGGTTTGATGTGTCAAAGTCCTGAAATGAAAACAAATTGATGGTTTAAAAAGGGTAAACAACATTTTCTTATACATTTTTGTAGTTGTGTTTTGGTAATAGATGGATCTAAAATACACAATTGCAGTTATTTTTTTTTTTAAACAACTTAGGAAGGTAATTACAAAAATGTATTCTTCAACAAATTCTGCTCGCTCAAAAGATACACTAATAAGTTCGATAAAAAAAAAAAACAATTTAACGAAGCATGTCTTAATACAATTTGAGGACTTATTTTGGTTCTCATCGTCTCAAGTGGCTAAGATTCTGATTTAAATCCTCATAGAATTAAAATTATAAGTTTAAAAGCCCATTTAAGCTCAATACTTAATTCTTTAAATTTAGTTTGAGATTATGTTACATTAATTGTTTTTACTATTTATTATTGTTAACAACTATTTTTACTTGTTGGTCAACGGATTATATCCTGGCACATCCTCCTATATCGTCTTACACTAATACTTAGGGCCAGTTTCATGTGTTCCAACTATAAAAGTGTCGGTTAGTTAACCAGAACCAGAACTGGTGCAATTAGATCTTGCCCAACCGATGCCTAAAGCGTTATTCTTAATCTTTTGCCTCTAGACCTTCACATCAAATACATGGTATCCTGCAGTGCAACCAGGCTTAAAGAAGCAAGCTGTTGGGCAGAAAGACCCTATGGTCATGGACAAATTTTAAAACTGTTGCCAATAGATCTTCGCTCAGTCCATATTGACTACCAATACCTTTGTCTTGACTTTGATAAAAGTTTCAATGTGCTTTTTCTTACCAGAGACGAATGGAAAAACGATACGGTGACAAATGAATATGACACCACAATTTTCACTGACGGCTCAAAGATGGTTGACGGAGTTGGGGCGGGTGTTTACCTCGACAAACTTAAAATTAGTCAATCGTTCCGCCTGCCCGACGCTTCCAGCATATTTCAAGATGAAGTGCTTGCTATTAAGGAAGCCTGTAGGATACTCAAACAAAAAACAATATCTAACCATAATATTCACAATGTAGCCATTTGTATAGATAGCCAAGCTGCAATCAAAGCAATTAACAGCTGCCTGGTGTCTTCAAAGATAGATCATCAATGCAGAGCAGAGCTCTCAGGTTTCAGTGATAGTATACAAATTTCTCTAGTATGGGTCCCAGGCCATAGCGACATCCAAGGCAATGAGCGAGCAGATGATCTTGCTAGGCAAGGATCAGCCCTTCTCGTCTCTCAGGCGGAATCAGTAGATCTTCCACTGGGCTTCGTGAAGGGCAGAATATATGACCATTTCCTTTCAGAATCAACAGAGAGGTGGCAAGGTTTGGCAACCTGTAAAATAACTAGAAAGATATGGCCAACCTATGACAAAAACAGATCGAATGATTTAATAAAACGAAACAGAATAGACACGGCCAGGGTCGTTGCAATCGTCACTGGCCATTGGCCAATAGGCGAACACGCAGCTAAACTGCGCATACCTTTCAACAGCTACTGCCGTAGTTGCAGAAATCTGCTGGAGAAGGAAACTATCGAGCATTTCCTCTGCCACTGTCCGGCTCTGGCTAGGTCTCTCCTCCAGGCATTTGGTAGCCTGTTTCTCGACAACCTTAACGTGCTGTCGAACAAAAGGATAAATGATTTTACAGCTTTTCTCAACAGCACCAGTTGGCTCTAACAAACCAAGCAATATCTATATTTCAACTTTCACCTTGGAAGTTTTTGGAACTTCCCTTTAGGACTGGCTATTCAGACTAGCACTTACTCTATATTTGGCAATAGCATCAGAGCACTGATTAATACCTGGTAGGTATAAACTGTCTTTGAACGGGCTTAGCCTCATATAGATCTTGTGTAAAGTTATTGGGCAGGCTCTCAGTCCAGATGGAACCACCAAGCACACAGTGTGAGCTAATTTCTTCCTTTCGGACTGCGGCCACATACCAAAAACTGGTCCCCTTAGCTTTTTAAAGCACTCACTCACTTTCCATTTCAACTTTCACCTTTTAATTTTCTGGAACTTACCTTTAGGACTAGCACTTACTTTATCTTGCGGCGAAAGCATCAAAACACGGATTTACACCTGGCAGGTGTACCGCCTTTGAACGGGCCTAGCCTCATATAGATCTAGTGTAAAGTTAATTGGTCGACTCTAAGTCCAAATGGAACCACCCAGCACACAGTGTGAGCTAGGTTCTTCCCTTGTGACTGCGGGCACAGACCAAAAACTGATCCCCTTAGCTTAACAGTCACTACCACTATATCACACAAAATTAGGTCAAACGAGTTATGGTATCAAAACGGCGCTTTTCCGCGCTAATTGGGTTTCTTCGGAACAGTTGTTCTGCGAAACCGCCATCTTACCTACCTACCTACCTAACCAGAACTTTAAGGTACATTTAACTTTTTTTCGGTTTCATCGTTAAAGTCTCGGTTAAACTAAGTGATGGTTGAATTTGCTTTCTCCTTTTTGTGGAACTAATTTGTGGAACTCATTTGTGGAACTACGATACTACAGAAAATCAAATATACGCAATGGTTAATAAATAAAGAGATTACATGTTATTGAAAATAATAAAAAAAATACATTAAAAAAAATACATAAAAACAAAGGCTATACTCTTTTGTATTATCAGATCTGTTCTTAACAATGCGAAATAGGTATATTATTCTTGTTTTTAAAATACTATGCTGTTCTTAATTTTAAGTCAAAAACAAACAACCAGATGTTCAAATGTGTTCTACGTTCTGATTAAATTAAAAATAACGGATACCACTTTTTATTAAGAAACAAAGACCTAACTACCTTTTTTTGTTTGACAGAATGGCAATGATGGTTTTTACCGTTACGACAAGTGTGACTGCACTCTAGGCTCGTCAACGAACAAAAGAAACTGAAACTGTATTTTTTCCAGCCACTTCAAATAAATATTTTGCTAAAGTTCCGGTTAAGGACCTTAACCGATCCGTCGGTTAGGCTAACCGAAACTTTAGTTGTCAGTAATCACTAACCATGAGAGATATGAATCCTAAATTTGGAGTTAAGTTGAAACTTAGGCTAACCGAACCTTTAGTTGGAACACATGAAACCGGCCCTAACTGTCCAAGAACATTAACATATAGATTATAGCTTTTTTTTTATTTGTAAAGATATGTAAATCAAACTTTATCTTTAAAAGAATGTGGAATGCTCATAAACTCGATGTACTTCAGCGCCAATTGAGATCAGTGCATCAACGAAATTTGAAATTTGTATATATTTATTCGTTTTACTGTGAGGCAGAGCCAGAACTGGCGCTGCAGCTGTTTCGTTAACAAACTTTATCACAGGAATTTGTTTTGTTCTCGTTACTCTTACAGCTTTATTTAATAGATTTCAATAATACTTGGTTTAGCCTCGGAGTAGTTAAACCGAGTTGTAACACTTCCTCCGTCTTTACGCCGCACGTTAGAAAAATCCTTATTTATAAAGAATTTGTTATCCATATTAGTTAAAACGTCCCATCTAAAACTCTGGTAATAATAAACGTCAATGTAACCTTGTGATGTTCACTGTGCTAGAGAGAGAGAGTCCATAAGCTGTTACAGGCATATGGTATCGAGTGTATTAGAACTATACTTGAAATAAAAAGACATACTTCGATACCTTAATTCGCAATCCAGCTAACTCCACTTTTTTCCAAAAATGAGTTATTGATAGGGGATTCAACTTCAAAATATTCCGTATATTTAAAAAAAAAAGAATAACTTCAATAAATTCTGCAGTTATTAGGTAAAACGCTGTGCATAAAACGAAAAACTCCATGTGTTTCAGAACGCGCCAAATTTGACAGCTAATTCCATCCAATTGACTTCTAAGTCAGCCATTTTTTATTGAATTGTGACGAGACGTTATTGTATAATAAAGCCAATACAATGATTGTTAATTGTTTTTTTTACGTCTTTATACATATAAAATTTATTAAACTTATTTTAGGCCTCTTTACTCTACATTATGAAGAAATTGCAATTTTTACCCAACCGTTTTTATTTGTAATCAGGAGTTTTTACTTGCATCTTAATTTTTCTAGTGATGGTGTTTGTGCCTTTGACTGATTTTGTACTTGGAATCTTACTGGCTGGCGAGTATGTTTATGCGTTTTTTCTTGCTCAATAGGGCAAGTATTGGTTTCGTGTAAAAAAAAAATTCGAGGTTTTAAAGAAACCTGAAATTACGATGATAGAGAAGCCTAAACAAGTAGATTTCGTCTTGCCATCCGTCGGTCTTTCTGTGCGGATGTGCGGATGTCTGTCTGGATGTATCGAAACCTGCACCCTAAACGGTTGGGCAGATTTTTTTAGTGAACTATCCCCGGACTTTTTTTTATTTTTGACCTAGGCATAAAAATAACGGTACCTACCATATAAGCGTAACCGATAATTCTATTTTTCTTAATTTTTTTTTCAGAATCAACTTATTAACGGTAAATGTAATAGAAGCAATTTTTATTAATCCGACAATCTTTTGAACTGCTGCACCGATTTTAAAGAAATATGATACTATCGAACAATTGCTTAGCCAAAATCATAAAAAAAAGTAATTTTTTAAAAAGTTTTTTTTTTTTGAAAAACCGATAATTCTAATTTTCTCAAAAAAATACGATCAGTTTTGATAAAATTTTATACGAGTGATTTGTTGCTCAAGGTGATGTCTTTCATAGAAATTTTTTTCGGAATCAGCTTATTAACTGTACCTGCCATGGAACCGTTTTTTATTACACTGACTAATTTTTGAAAGTCTGCACCGATTTTAAAGGAATTTGATATCATCAAACAACTGCTAAGGCAAAATAATACTGCAAGAAAAAATTCTATTTTTTTTTATAATTCTAAATTAAAAAAAAAATTATTAAATTTATTTTTATTAAATTTATTTTTATGAAGGTCATAACTTCCTACAAGAAAAAGTTAATGCCAACCAGTCGTGCACCACAAGAGCAAGTTCGTGCGACCCAGTCATGCACTTTATTTTACTTGCGATTATAGGTAGGTACTATAAAGCAAGCTATGCATTCGCGCAAAAAAAAAATTTGAGATAACAATCAAACATGAGATTACGATGATAGCGAAGACGAAAAAGTAGGTCTGGAAATTCTGTCTGTCTGTCTGTCTGTATGTCAGTCTATATGCATCAGGACCTACACCCTAAACGGCTTAACCGATTAACATCAAATTTGGTATGTAGGGTTTGTAGACCATTCCTTAGAGAAGAAATTGGTTGTTTTTTAGCTAAAAAATAACGGTACCTGCCATATAACGATTTTGGAAAAGCTTAATTTTCCCGAAAACGGCTCCAACGATTTTCTTGAAAAAAATTACTGATGGTTTCTGTCTGATTTCTTCTTGTTAAATTGAAAAAAAAAAATTTGGCAAAGCTATTAACGGTACCTCCCATTGAACAGTTATTTTTTTTCTTGAGCTATCTCATAAACGGGAGCTATCTCATGTTTCGGAATATTTTTTTTTAAACTTATATTTAGGCAACAAAATTTTCTGCATACTTTGATTTTGGTTTGAATTTTTGTAAAAAGAAGTTTTAGCACTTTTGTAAAAAAGGCATGTTTATTTATTTTCCTTTATATTAAAAAAATAATTATATTATTAAATTTAATTTTATTTTCGTGGCAACTTGCCACAAGAACAAGTACGTGCAACCTAGTCGTGCACTTTATTATATTATTGGCCATACAAATTATAACTTAAATTAAGCTTCTTGAACAGATTTTTCTTGTTTATAGCATTTTTTAAAATATTTCAACACCAACGAGTTAATTATATAATTATTGGCAGTCTTAAAAGAATATATATTTGCAGTGCCCATAACTGTTCATCCATAGAACCAACTGTTGGCACCAGGGTGCCGATAATTAAAACACCACTTTTATTAGGACCAACTATTGGCACCCATTTTATTAAAAATATACCGACTAATATGACAAAAAACTATTGAAAATAAATAATTCATTACATTCTGATATTAAAAATCATAACTTTTTAATAAAATAAACACATATTATTAACAATATAAATATTACCATGCCTTAGGTCGTCAGGCGGTCAGGAACATACAAAATTATGCTAATTTCTATTTTTTTCAGAATTTGTTAACACTTTATTATCACATATCGACTGAAGAGGTAATTCATCAAAAAAATATGTATAATTGTGTACATTTTCACACTATGCAATTTCAGAGAGAAGGGGTCAAAAAGTCGCAAGATTTAAAAAAATTGTAAAAAATATAATTTTTTAAGAAACTCGTTTCATGGTCGCATGAAGTAAAAAAAGGGATCAAAATGCGATTTAAGTCGCACAACGGCAACCGTGATATATCATGCAGATCCGTTAAGTAACTACAGAGAAAAGTGACCGACAGTTTATAACAAGCGTATTAATATATACATAGATAATAAATAAATATTCTTATTCTAATATTTTACTTTCATGCCAGACTGTGGAATTTGGATGTCAAATTTGTTTTTATTTATCCAATGACGCCAAATCATGACATTTCACATTTTCAAATGTAGATAATCATTGAAATTGTTAAGTTTCTATTGAATAAATGTAATATCTTAATATTTAACCATTTATTTAGAAATTTTTGTAACCTAATGTGGTAAAAGAAATATTGTTTCAGTTCATTTGAAAAAATGAGGAATGGAATAAAACAAAAAAAAAACTGTGTTTTATATTTTTAATACCCATGGACTTTGCGGTGATTATTTTATCGTTTTTAACTTTAAAAATGAAAGTCTATTATTCGTTTAAAAAATATTTGAGATATCATCACTTACAGCCGATTTACTTCGAATTTGCTAGTTAGGGTTTTTTAGATAGTACGCTCTAGTCACTGTAGGTCTAAAAATAATTCTATCTGTCATATAACGGTTATCGAAAACCAAATTTTTCTCGGAAACGGCTCCTACGATTTAAGAGGTCTTATATATAACGGTAATTTTAAATTTCGACTATCTCTAAAGGGCTGAAGCGATTTGAACGAAATTCAATACTAAAATTGCTGTATAGCTATTTTCCTGAACATAGAATTTTTTTGTCAAAAATATTTTTGCTAAGTTTTCAATAATTTTTGGAAAAATGTTTTTTTAATTAAATATTTCAAAAATCCGTTGACTTTTATAAAATGTATTTTTAAGTTATAATAAATTAAGTTCTAAAACTTTTTTGTTTAAAAAAAAATATTTTCAAAAACCTATTTAAAAAAATTAAACTATTTTGAAACTTTATTTGCATTAGCTAATATTTAATAAAGCAAATTTTTGATTACTTTGATTTTAGTTTTAATATCTGTAAGATATGGATTGAGAAGTTTTTTTTACTCCGTACATCATTATTTTGGCAATAGACGATATATTTTCCTCTTCTTTTCCGATAATATTATAATTTTTAGTATAGGACCTCAAATTTCCCACTTCAGCGCTTAACCTTATCAGCTTGAGAGGTCCGCCGGTTCGACATCGATTCGAAAATTTTAGTAAAGTGTTCAGTCAAACGAATAAACGATGCAATTACAATTAATCATATTTTGTCTTTACGTGCAAAAAAAAGTCATAACAACCAAGAATGGAATCGCGTCAGTTGATCATCACATTTTTGATCATTACTTGTAATCACATTGAGTTTTCCGTCTGCCAAAGGTTAACATAATTTATTAAAAAAACTTACCTTAAACCGCCTTAGTGACTTCGTTTATGATTTAATATTTTTTTTTTTTGCGTCCAATAATAAAAATCATAAACGAAGTCACTAAGGCGGTTTAAGGTAATTTTTTTGAATAATAAGCCGTGACTTGGAAACCAAATACATAGTGAACATAATGTTTTTGGTTAATTTAAGACTAAAATTGAAAGAAAAAAAATATTTAAAGTTTTATAATATTTCGTATGCATGTGGAACTATAGTCACATTGCCACAAAAATAAAAATGAAACGTCAATTTTATGTGTAGGTGACAATCACAATAATTTGGTGATTGGTTTTTAGCTATCACTGTGATGATCATCACCTTACGAAAGTGTAGATTTTGAAAGTCACTTATCAGTTATCACAAATCACCTTAATGGACAAAATCAGTCCTTAATAACGTCACAAATAATACATTTGGAATAAAGGGAACGACTGGATCGCGCAAACCTAAACCAAAAAACCAAAAATTATGTTAATGATGAAATTGTTTTTTTAAACTTTTAAATAAGTTAAACTTTTCAAAAAAATCAAAAAAAAATAAAAAGTTAAATTTTATTTAAACTTATTTAAAAATCGACTTTTTTATAAAGTTTTTTTTTTATATTTTTCTAATGAAAGTAAGTATACCTATGCAAGTTTTAAGAACTTTTTTTATATCCTAAAACCATATTTCATAAAAACTAGTCTACAAGATTATGATATATTAAATTGACAAACATTTTCGACAAAAAAAAAATTGTATGCGATACGTTTACTTAAATTACAGCAAATATTTGTTTTAACAAACTTAGTTTCAACAAGTCAGCGATAAAAAGTAGTGAAATTCACAGAAATTCCAAGTTCTATAAGTTTCCGTTAACTTCCATTGACCACAATTTAAAAGTTTCTAAGAAACTGCAAATGGCCTGAGTTGGGCCCAAAAGTTGATATCTTGGGTAGGCTCTTCCGTGCTTCTTGATTTGATTTTTAAGTGTCTTCACAACAGAACAAAAACATGTAAACTAAACAAAACATGAAGGTAAGCAGGCACTCGAATCAAAATATGTTTTGGTATAATTATTAGATACAGTCTGCTTTTTAAAGTTACAAACGAAACATTTGTGATTGTCGTCAGTCATCACAAAATATTCAGATATTTCTTTTTTTTTTCAAATTTTATAACAAATAGTGAATCACAATAAGCTAGTAAATGCTGATAGGTATATACACTAGGTCAAAGGTATCTGATGCATGCATGCACCAAGATGTTTTTTAACTAGGAACGATATGTCTATTATTTTCAAATATCATTCTCATTTCATAGGACTTTCTTTCTATGTATATATTACTCGTATAGGTATCTACAACCATATTACTTTTGAGAGCCTCTTAAAAAAAATCATTCATATATATCTGTTTACCCTCCCCTTGGCGATTTGTCAATTCTTGTTAAAGTCAACATGACCAATATTATTTAAATATTTTTGTTAGACATCAACAAAATCCAAATAAATAACTTTCTAGTTTTGACCAATTTCCCTAAAAAATGTTTTGAAAGTAAAAGATTCCCATGTTCTTTTTGTGTATTTAAAAAAAAAACACGTGTAACAGTCTGTGTGCGATGAGACATTCGTAGATTTATGTATTTTCTTTTTCAGAAATTTGCATAATATGAAAATAAATATATTCAAGCTGTTCCTGTCAGGTATAGAGACAAAAAATAAAATTTAAATGTGATAAATTTAACAAAAAAAGTTTCATAATTACCTTATGAAGTGAATGAATTTCAGTTAATCTCATATAAGGATCTTTAGTATACACTTGCTGATATCGTATCCAATCGGAAAATCCAAAAAAAATTGATGGCGTACAGAAAATTAATCCAATATATCCATAAAACGTGTGTGTTTTTGAAGTTTCACTTCTTTTTTCGAAAACAAGTTACAAAAACTCACTGAATTTCGGTTTTAATACAAAATTAATTAGAACACTTATTTCTTATTTCGTTATTTTGTTTCCATAATATTCAAAAACCAACTATGAAAAACAAAAAAAAAATAATTGAAAACTAAACTGTTATACAAGATAAGGAATATTATTAGTACAGGGAACTTTTTCTGTAACTTGTCCTACCCGAAACACCAATACATAGGAAACATGTTTTCATATACAAGCACATACATAGATTTCTTAAGACTCTTAGTTTCACACTCTCATTCGTTTCGATTCCGATTTGGAAAATTGAGAAAAATTTATTGTAATCCACTCTCGTTTCACCTTGAATTTTACACTTTTCTATTTTTTTATTTTTTTTTAATACTTTCCTCCTGAAATCATTTTAATTTTGAATTTTCAGGTTATGCGAACATAAAAACTATTATTCTTATTTCGAAACAAAACACTTCATTGCGACATTTTCGATTTTGAAAAATATTTTTGAAAAGAAAACTAATTTATATAACACCAGTGAATTTTAGGTTTTTTGGTTTGAGGGTATTTGTAGGTATAACACATTTAAAAAAATAAATTTTTGATTTTGACATAACCATTCGATTTTTTTTTGTTTTGTTTAAAATTAACTTTGACACATACAAATTCGATCGTTGTTTAATTTACATTTAACAAATTACACGCCAAGAGGATAATATACGATACGAAGGAAGGTCTCCTCTATTTTTTGTGTTAAATTCAAAAAATTGTATGTACATGTTTGTATAACAGAAATTGTGTTCCGTTTTCCAGTTAGGTATTTTGTTTGTGGTAGGTACCCTAAAGCAGATCCTCCCGAAAGCGAATTTTCAATACCTAAGTGGTTAAAGTAGTGATGGTGATGGTATAGTACACGCAAACAGAATATAATGAAAGGAAAATTGAAAACGTTCTTCCTTCTTTACCATCATCGATGTTCTCTCTTTCTCCTTGTAACCATGCATGTAGATATAATTTTCTTCCAAGGAAGAAGAAAATTTCTCTCCCTTTTTATTTCGGTTATTTTTTGTATTTGTTTTTTTTTTTTTTTTTTCACTGCTTAACAAAAGGATTCCCGGGACGGTTTTAGTTACGCGACTTTTTTCTTTGTTTCTTCTTTGAACAAAGCGAGGGAGAATAAAAAATTACATTCAACTTGAACTTAAAATAAATGACGGCATTGTTTCATAACAGATTTGCTTTTTCAAAAAAATGATTCCTTTAGTTTTGGAAGAAGAAAAAATAAAGGACATTGTAGGAATAAATTTATTCTACTTAGCACACACATACACACACGATTAGAATACAACAAAATGTTTCTTCTCAAATTTTTGAAGAAAAAAATAGATACAAATCCGGAGCTCAAAAGTATGCAGTAATTTTAATTGTTAATTTGATTTATTAAAAAGTTACAAAACTCATTTTATCGTAGGCGATGCGATGATAGAGAGATTTTCAAAAAACAAAAAAAAAGTCAGGAAGGAAAAAAAAGTATAGGCGAATCTTTTCTAATTTAGATAGCTTTTTTCTCGTTAGGTCCTTTTTTCTAGATCATTATAGTTAGCCCAGTCACAAACTTAATCAATTTCTACATTTTGTTTTTGCACAGAATTAATAATTAATGTTCTTTTGAAAGTTGTGTTTTTTGGGGCACCAAGTAATTAGAAAATATGTATTTTTTAACTATCAAAACGTTTGCGCGTTGCAGGATATACCGTGGTATCCTGCTTCTTGTCTGATGGCCCCAAATGGCACTGAGTTTAGTTGGTGTAGATGGCGCTTGACTGGAAAAAGGGATAGTTGCCAATGGGTCGGGGAAATATTATCCACAAGAATGTAAATTTTGAGAGGATCTGGAAGGAATAGAGAATTAGAGCCGGGTTGGAATTTGGAATAGAGACAACTTATGAGCGCCGCGCATGGGAACAAACTAATGGAATACACTATCGTTATGACTCCCCCGCTTTTACATTTCGAGAGAGGAATGAGAGTCGAATGAAAGTTTTCCCTTGAAATTCGACCCCTAAAACAAAACCTGGTGTCCTGACTTTGATAGATAAGGAAGTTTTATGTAAGAGTTCAAAGCTTTTTCGCACAGATGTTAATAGCTGCTCAACAAAAGTTAATTTTTCTTTCTTATTGTCGTGGGGTATTTTCCTCTTCTTCCTCACTTAAAAAAAAAAAACTATAAGCTAAATTTCCCAGTTAATTTGAAAATGTTGAGAAGAGTAGATAATATTATGTGCTGCAGGTTATATAATGGAAAACAGAACTTTTGAGTTGGGTGAAAAGCTTTTTTTTTGTGAATGTTTTGGGTGCACGAGTACTTAGAAGATGTGTTACAAAGTACTAATGACAGAGTTTGCGAGCCTACCGCTGCTGTCATTCATTAATTTTGCAACCTTAATAATTCCACATAGATTTATTTTTGGTGTTGCCCTAGGTTATAACCAGAATAATATCTGATGAATAGGTAAATGAAACAATTCACAATACTTAGTGTTATAATGAATTCTATTAAGGGTATGTATGTGTGTGTTTTTCTTTATTCTTTGAGATAGATAATCGAATTTAACAATTACATAAATTCACAACAAGCCTTGGTCATTTAAAACGTTTGTTCTTTGATTGATTTAAATATTTTTCTCCTGACTGTATAATAGATTGTTGGGTTTGCATAGATTACATTTATACAGAAAATAGTACCTACACATATTTTAAATATTGAAAGCTTTGACATTCTGTCGCTTTTCTTACTTTTAACTTCAAATAAATTACTGAGTGCAAGGACCTTATAAAAACTTAAAATTATTTTACTTTTTTGTCCTGAAAACGGCGAAGGAGTTAATTAATGTTTGAACGAATGTAAAGTAAGATATATTAATAGCTTTCGTACTTTTTACATGTTTCATTAAATGACTTAAAATAAATTAATAGAAGCTTGAAAAAAAAGGATTTTTGATTAGCGAAACTTAAACTAAAAAGTTAGGAAGCTCAAGAAAATAATAATTCTAGAAATTTCCATAAGCAGCTCAACAAAAAATTTACGAAATCCATAAAAGGAATGGAGCAGACCAATAAAAAAACATTGCGTTAAATAAAGTTCGTTCTTAAAAATTAAAGGACATCCGACAATTTGGGATGATTTTATTTTAGCCGGTCACTAAAAAAAAAGTATTATACCCACTTTAAACCGTATTAAAAGGAACATTTTATATTTCAACGCGAGAGTCTAAGACAATTGGTTGAGAAGATGTTAACCCTCAAACTATCTCACAAATCCACTTATCCGTCAAGGTGATTAATGCCTAAAATGCAAAAAAAAACTGCTGGAGCAGGTAGGTTGGATGGAGACAAGCAACATTTGTATTGGAGAGGGGTTCTTTTCCCCTCCGTTGAACCGGAAGTGGCAGTTTTCAAAAATGAAAAAAGTATTAAAAAACAACTGTAATATTTTTTGAGAAAATTAGAAATAACAAAAAACCCTTCTTCTAACAAAAACAATTTTTTTGTTGTTTTGCTTTTTCTTAAAAGAGGTGGTTTCCTTAAAGACATTTGAGCGTCCGGTTTTCTGTTTTTGGCTAAAAATTAATAAGAACAATGAATTTTGAAAATAAAAATAAAATCTAACTGCGTTAAGTTTTTAAAAAAAAGTTAGTTTAAAAATTAATTTTAATTTTTTTTTTTTTTTATTTTGAGTTAGAAAATTAATTTTTCAAAAAACAACACATATTTAATATTATATTTTCGGCTTTTCAAAAAGCTATACCAGGACATTGTAAGTATTGACCGTTATTTTTAAATATTGTTTTTCTGTTTTAAGAAAATTTTTAGAAAACTGCCTCGTGGGAGAATATAGACCCACCAACATCCATGCAATTGTTTTCTTGTCCCCACATTCGCTTAAGCTGGTGATCAAGAATTGTACATACTATTTCCGTCGCTAGGATAGTTTTTAGATATACGGACAGACTGGTTAAGATGGGCTGTTGTCGATTATCGTCGCTAATTTTATTTTGCGAATTTTCATTTGCAAAGGATTTGCTGAAATTGTTCAAAACTAAAAAAATTATTTGGTTGATATTTTTTTTGGTTTTTTGATTTCAATAAAATTACAAATAACAAACGCGTTGTCATTTAAATATCAGTTTTAACTATTGCCCAACAAATGAACAAGACTAAACATTTTATTATTTCTAATTTAGTTGAAGTCTTGTCTGCACTCAAAAAATCAAATTAACTTTAATCTATAACTTTGTATGTTATTTCGCTTGATGTTGTTTAGCTTTAAAATTTGTTTGTCTTTTTCAATCTATTACATATTGATAAATTATTCGCTAAATTTAATTGGGTTTTAGGGATTTTAAGTTTATTAAATTTAGGTTTTCGGGAATTTGCTCCCGAAAACCCAAATATTATTAATTGAAGCACCACCACCGCCCGGCAGGCCTGTCGGAAGAAAGGAATAAACACAACATTTCTGGAATTGACATTTTGATGCAAAAATTACCTCTATACGTAGATGCATCTGGAAGGTTCAAGAAACAAACAAAAAAACATTTTTATTACGGAAGCGGAAGTGTTAAGCGGAAATGTTAATCTTATCAAATATCAAATTATTTGCTCAGTTTTATTTGTGCATAGGTTCTTTGAAAAGGGTACATATTTTTTTAGTTTTTGCTTTTTCTTGAATGATATTTTCTATTATTTCAAAATTTAAATTTTCAGTTATAAGAAGGAAATACATCTGAGTTTTTCCGAGCGGTATATCTAGAGATATGTATAATAGGAGCGATATGAACGATGAACGATCTGATTTTTCCCTATTTTTTTATTTATTTAACCATCTATAAGTTACAGAAAACTTTCTTAGACTACTTAATATAAATCAGTCTGGTTTTAGGCCAGGCAAGCCAACCGTCGTTCGATCAAACAGATTTTTAGAAAATACCCAGGAATTCCAGATAAAATGGGATTGGCTGTTAAAAAAATACAAAATGAAATAAATGCAATCAGAAAGGAATCATAACATCACGGTGGATATAAATATAATTTCGAAGTTGTCAAGGCCTTTATCTACCCATAGGATCCACTATGACAACAATAACAAGTGGAAAATGACCTTTGCCAACTTACGGTGATAAGTTGGCAAAGGTATAAACAAAATTGGAAACGGTGCAAAATTGGAAGCCGCAATCCATTCTGGGCTGTAAGGGCCACCTAAAGTAAGTAAGTAAGGTGGTGATAATTAAATTGAGTAGGTACTTATTCATGAAAATTTTAAGCGCATTTATTCTTTAACTTTAACAGTCTACAATCATTCAATGATATTTGTTATTTTATAGTATCAACTTTTGATTGTATATATATATAGGATGATTCACATAAGGTGTGCCAAAAAAAAGAGCGAGTAGGTTGGGTCGAGGCAAGGAAAAAAAAAACGCCCATCCCGCCGTAATAAGAACAATTGACAGGTCGTATTTAAGGTGTTTTTCAATGAAAAAAATGTGCAAAATAGCGTTTATCGAGTACTTCTTCTCTTCATTGTATATTTAAATCGCATTATGTCTATTTGAAAAATAATAAAAGCAAGGTTTTCATTAAATTAAAAAGGCTAGTGAGGTGAGTACTAAAAAAATGGTTTTTCTTATAAGACGTGGTTTTCGTCATTTTTGATTTTCTCAAAAAGTATGACATTTCAGCATACGGTTTACTTTTTTTGACTAAAAACTAATAAACCCATTGAATTTTGTAAACTTAAGTTATACATAATTATATAAAATTTAAAAAAAAATTTGTTTGAAATTTTTTTTTAATTTTTTTTTTTAATTTTTGGTTTTAAAATTAATTTACAAAAACTATTAACTAAAACAACTTTATTTAAAAATAACATAACGGACAAAATTTCTGGCTTTCTAAAAAGATATAACTTGGCAATGTAAGTTGCCCCGCCGATTTTTAATAATTTTTTGTCTGTTTTAATTATTTTTTTTAGAAAATTGCCAGTCCTGCCTAAGCCCCCCCTCATAAACGATTTTTTTTCTTGCATCGACCCAACCTACTCGCTCTATTTTTTTGGCGCACCTGATGTGAAACCCTACTCGAAAACGTTCGTTATTTGCATCTTCACATTAAAGATGCAAAGAGACGTAATTATTCAACAGTCAGGGGACAAAAAAACAACTTCAACACCCGAAACCGGAACAGAATTCATCAACCAAAATATTATTCGAAGTCTTGAATAAATACATTTTTATACAAAACTACAACAATCTTGAATATTAAGTTAAAATGTTGTCCTTATCAGTATCACCATCAAAATTTAAAGTAAATATTGTTAAACTGTTAAAAGTATATTCCTTGTTTATTTTGCCATTCTTTTATTGTTTGAGGATTTGAAATACGTCAAGCCTTCATAAAATTTAAACATTCACCTTTGCAATATTGTTTAAATTATGAAGATATCTATATTTTTCTATTTTCACCTGGCCCTTTTATTAATTCAGTTGCTTATAGGTAAAAACAAAAAATGCAATAAATTAGTTATATATTAAGAAAAATAAAATGTACTAAACAATTATTTTTTTTATTTTATGGGAAACAAAAAAAAAAACCCTAAGCAGCCATAACTAAAAAAGAAATGTTCTTAAGTTCCTCAAGTATAATTTAATTGAGTGGGAAACTAAGAAATACTTTAAAATTTCACAAAAAATATATGTAGTTACTGTTGCTTTGAAAATAAAATTCGAACAAAATTTGTAAGTCATATTAAAAAAACATAAAAATAAGCATAATTGTATTTCAATATTTTTAATTTGTCAACTAAATTTATACGAAAGAACGAGGTAATTTGGATTTTTTTTTTCTTTCCGGAATACAAAAGCTTATCCTCCCTCGCTCTCAGTAAATTCATACAATAATCCGCATTCAAACGAAAATGAACAAAAAATTATAAAATAACAAAAAATGTATGCGCATACAATAATCAATAATTCTGACACATGCTCCTTGGAATCGTACTTGTCATACTGACACACACCCGGCCTTCTCAAGGCGCGGGATGGAGGTGTGTGCAAATGCTTTTGTAAAAGTTAGAAAAAAAAAATAACCAATAAGAAAAAAAACATCCTTCCTAACCAGCCATTGTCATTTACAGTTTGCCACCCTGACAAATTTTTTCAAACTCAAACAAAACAGTGGTGCCTTTCTGTCACGCACAGACGAAAGCTCCAAAAACAACTATCACAAGCAGCTCCTTGTATGCACACGTTTCAAAGAGGGGTTGACAATAAAAAGGACGAAACAAGGCTCAAGAACCTTATGGCTGAACATGAAGAACAGAGAACATTTGTGGCGCCACCAAACGGTAAGTTTCCAAACGATCAAATGTTCTTGCGCATTTTGCCCACAGCTTTTATGGTTACAACGTATTTTTTTGTGAATGAAAATTTAGTTGTAACGGAAATCGGAAGGAAGGGGCAACTTTGTCCTCTTTTTATTGGAAAATAAATATGGGCCGCTGACCTATACATTGGGTGAGTGCGTGAAGCTCTCCCACAACCACTAAAAAAAAAGCTTTAAAAAGAGAAAGTTCATTTTTGATTTCAGGAATTTCGGTGAAAGCTTAGTCTTTTGGTTTTTTTTTCGTTTAACTGCAGAGTTTGGAATTTTAATGCGAAAAAATGTATGCATACTTACAAACACTAAAGTTTTCAGAAAAGCATGTGCTTTTATTTTTAGTATATAGGTTAAACCTCATTTTGTTTGTATAATCGAAGGCATAACCTAACCATGGCATTTTTATTGCAAAACTAGAAGAGGCCTGTTATAGCTTACAAAAAATGTATCAATATTGGATTTTCTACGTATGTCAAGTTGTAACAGCTTTAATCTTTGTAAGAGTATACCTATGTACATACATATTAAGATAGTAATTTATATATTAAATAACTGAGTGAAACAAAGTTTTAGCGACAGAACAAGTTCTTATTTATGGGATTTATAGGCATTGAAGTCGGTTTCCTTTCGAAGAGTTTGAATCGTTCTATTATATCACTATGATGGTTGTTGTGCAATTATTATTGTATGTTGAAATTTATACATTATATTGATATGTGTGTTGTTAGTTCCTCATCTAATTTACAAAATCTTTTTTTTTGTTTTTTTTTTTAAGACATATTTTCAGTTTTATATCCAAATCATGAATGAAGTAAACATCTTCAACTTCGACCATCACCGCCATCAATTATTGATCTAGCTGAAAGTTATAATAATTATCATTACTTTTGAGATTTTAATAGTGTTGATTCTTTTAAGAGAAATGTCGGGCTTCCTTTTAGAAATAGGAAGGTATACATTTCTCCAATTTTGAATCAGAGGTCAAAGTCTCGCTTACGATCGTTACGTATAATGATCGTGGGGTTCCATTTTTTAGGGAAAGCCTAGATGACTTGATCAAATCTAAATTCCAACAATTTGAAAAAATGCTTCATTTTAATGTTAACAAAACTTACTTATAAAAAATGGTTAAAGACCAAAAAATAAATGAAATAAAATGAAAAATATGAAAAACAAATTAGGCCAGTCGGAATAAATTAAAATAAATCGGACATAATTCCTACAAAAGGTTTTATTGTTTTAATGTCCTTATAAGTTGCCCAGTATGAATATCCTAAGTTTTCCCCCTCCTCGGAGTTGTGCATAAGTGGTGGGGGGGGGGGGATGTACCCCAAAAGGGGGATTTTTGTGGTATTACGGTTATATCTCGTAAAGGACTTACAATATCGAAAACTGTTCTTCCTAAAAGTGCATTAAATCCTGCATAAAATGAGGCCAGATTCATATTGTTTGGACTACCCTTCTCAAATTAATGCTCATCAAAGTTGAGTATATTTTACATGTTTACGAAAAATTTTTTATTTACACTATATTAAACATATTAGAACATTTTATGCAGTATTAATGCCCTAGACTTTCTACGAAGAATACCTTTTGATGTATTGTAAGTCCTTTACAAGATATATCCGTAAAACCGCAAAAATCCCCCTTTTGGGGTTCATTTTCACCCCCACCACTAATGCACAACACCGGGAAGGGAATCTAATATATTATTTATCATTCAACACAAATGTGAAACAAATAATTAGATTCTCTGGTTAAAATTTTGTTGAAAAGACCAAATCTCTGTTAACCGACTGGAATAATAATGACACAAACCACGGAAAATTAGCTGGTTAACGTAATCTATGGTAACCATAGATTCTCTGGTTAAGATTTTGTTGAAAAGACAGAATCTATGGTTACCAGCTGAAATAATCAATGATTAAACTTAACCAGAGCTGAAAAGACTGTCCCTAAGTCCTCAGGTAACTTGCTGCGATAGCAAGTTTGTGCGACCCAGTCATGCCCTTTAATGTTTACACTAATACCTTAAAAATATAGTCACGTAATTTTTTTTTTACAACTATTAAGTTTTATTATAGGTGTAACTTTGTTTAAGGCCCAGTTGTACAATCGTGGTTCAAGGTGGTTTAAATTTTTTGAACCACTGATTTCCATAGATAATCTGCCAAAATCGGTGGGTTAAAAACTTGAACCACGACTATACAACTGGTCCTAAATATATTTATTATTATAAGTAGATACTTAACTTCTGGATTTAAAATTTGAATTGAATTTTTTTTTTCGAGTACAACTTTTGCTTTGCCGAAAAACTTAACCTAAAACCCTTAACTCAATACGATTATGAAATTAAGTTTGGCAACCGAGCGAAACCGGTTGGTTCAGCTGTTTAGCAATAAAAAACATTCACAGTGAAAGTTCGTGCCTTAAAGATTATGTAAAAGTTAACGTCTGTCCCTAAGCTAACGTCTGCAGCTTACATAATGTACACCAAGTATCAACCAACAAAGTATTTGTTCCAATACATAAATGATAAAAAAAAAGATGAAAAAATATTATATTCAAGAGCATGTACACATATGCACATATTTCGATACTCTGCACTGAAAGTTTAATCATAAATTATGGCTTCCAATCAATCACAGATTACGGATAGCCTTCAAAATATATTCTTAATATCGAGTGTGTATTTTGTTGGTATGTTGTGTATGTTGTTGTTACTGAAGGAGGGAGTTTGTCGTTTTTGGACGAAACAATTTTTTCCCTTCAGTATCTTCTTCGTCATTGCCGTCGCGTCGCTTAGGTCCAGATCTTTTCTATACCTTCTAGGAGCTTGAGAAGTTTCTTCGTTCGTTTTTTTTTTTTTTGTGGATATTTATGTTATTGATGATTCTGTACAAATCCCCATGCATACTTATCCTTCCAAAAGTAATAATAAAAACAAATAATCATAAAAATAATTCACTAGTCAAGGTGTTTTTGGTTCGACATTGGTGTCAACGTATACCTAAATGACTTTGTAACCTTAACTCAATAGACAGACGCACCATAGCCTCAAAGTATCTTTTGCAATGAAATATTAAAGATTCTCACTCTTTGCACGCACAAAAATAATCAAAATATTACCTAGCAATCTTTAAAAAGATATATTTAAATTACCTACATCCTCCTCTCAATTATATTTGAGACCTTTATGGTGGAATCATTAATGAACATGTAAATTTTACCCAAATCTGATGTCTGTTTTAGTCTAATCCTTTGGGGAGTGGGCTACGAAAATTACGAATTATTTTCACGAGAAATTCGATGTTTATTAATTAGGTTGTGTTTCATCGGTTTGGTGGTATGTATTCGATTTTTTTTTACTTTTGAGGGTAAAGATAACTGAAAAAATCTTCTGGTTTTCTTAGCCATAATGATTGCGATTGGTTTTAATAACGATAATCATTACTGAATAATAAAGAAGAACCTTTACCTTGTCCGGTTTTAAAAATGGTAGAAATGTATATTAAGTTACTGCAAAGATTTTTTTTTTTATTTATGTAAACACTTTTAGTCCAGCCGATATGTCGACAAAAATAGGTCTACCTGGAAAAAATTGCGAACTTAATGAAACTTCCATAGATTGTTCGGGTGGGGGGGTGGTGGTATACTGAGAAGACCCCCTAATTTCTTGACCTCGAGGACCCTGTACTAACTTGGGGAGGGGCGAAATACGTATATAATTATGTGCCTCTGACGTCAATTTGACGCCAGACTCTTTATTCAATGTTTACAATATTGTCTAATAGACATAATTATGTTACTTTTGCATATAACATTTATAATATGTCAGCAATACGTAGAGCCCATTTTACATAAATGTGAATTTTAGCATATCGTGTAATAGATCGCTACATATAACTTTTTACATAAAATTAACATGTACTACCTTTTTGTAAAGCCAGAAATCTCTTATTTTGTTTTCTTTTTTAATAAAGATTTTATATCAAACAATTTTTGCGGGAGGGTCAGTTTTCTTAAAAAATGACTTGAAACAGAAAAAAAAATATTAAAAAACAACGGTATTATTTACAATGTCATGCAATATTTTTTCGAAATATTTTTTTTAAAGTTGTTTTAGAAAATAATTTTTGAAAAATTAATATTCATACTCAAAATTTAAAAAAAAAAAAACGTTAACGGAAGATTATCTTTTAATATTCATTAAATTACATAAAAGACAGTCAGGTGAGTACTTAAAAAAATGTTAAAGTGGTGGTTTCCGATATTTTTGATTTTCTCAAAAAGTACAAGACATTTAGCATGCAATTAATAAAAGCATTGAATTAGGTAACAAAAATTGCAATTAATTACATAGAATTTTGAAAAAAAATTAGTTAGAAGTTTTTTTTAATTTTTTTTTTGTTTAAATTTTGAGTTTGAAAATTAATTTTTCAAAAACTATTTGGTAAAACAACTTTATTAAAAAAGAACACAAAATAAAATATTTCTGGCTTTACAAAAAGGTAGCACATGTTAATGTAGGATTTCCGCTCTTTTTGAAATCATTTTTTTTCTTTTTTCAGTTTTTTTTGAAAATTGCCCCTCCCGGTTAAGCGGGGGGAATAGACCCCCGTTCATTACAATTTGTTTCAAAATGCTAACTATATGTTGGATATATGGGATGCGGAGTGCTCTAAGGCCGTGTATACCTATAATATGCTTCTCCAGCCGACTGCATCCATAGCTTGCTGTCTCCAATTTCACAAGCATAACCCAATTTGACTACAATTTCTTAAGCCTTATCACTCCATCAGAGATGTCACTTGCCTGTGCCTCTATTTCTCGTACCCTTGGGCATCTCGTAAAATACTCTATACAGGATGGAGTGAAGATAGAGATTCGCCCTATTAAATTCGTGGCTGTATCTCCTTTGCCAAAATTAGTTTGGAAAAAAAAGAAAAAGCAGTAAATTTCGGTTTTCTATTATCTTTTTTTTCTCTCACGGGACATGAATGACTCAATGAAAGGCCTTCGAACCCTCCAAAAGTCCATAAAAAATCTGGTGCAATATATAACTTATATCAAATCATATTAAATCCAAGCATAATATAATATTTAACGATTTTTAGGACCCCATAAGTTAATTCTGTAGCTGTAGGCTTATTTTAAGGCGTAATTATTGTACTTTGAATCAGGAAAGTTTAAACGTGATTCCGCACCTTTAAGGAAAACATCACTTGCGTCAATATTGAACCGGAGGTGCACAATATTACGGAAGGTTTTCCGTCTAATTACAAAAATTACATATGGGGAGACAGACTCAAAAACAATATCAGTGCGAGCAATGAACAGACATTATTATAGCTGTCAATACTTTTTTGTGTATCACTGTTCTCTTAAAATCTTCATTTTTTAGAAAAATATAAACCCGTTGAACCACTACACTCAGCACTCTATCCATAGATAAATCTGCAAAATATTTATCCATTCATTTTTCTATAGATAACTTTTTCCATCTGTCAAATAGAATTTGACAAGAATTTGCTTTCAACAACAAATGTTGTTGTTGTTGTTTTGTGGGGGGTTCTCTGTTTCGTTCCTGTTTTTACTTGTTTATCTTTGGTTAGCTGTGTTTTGGTTTGTGCAACGTCAAGATGAAAATTAATAACTTATCTATCTATTTAATCCTGGATAGTTATATATGATTTTACAAATGTCCTTTGTTTTAGTGCAAGTGGCCCTAAGTATAATAAAGTATCATTAATTAATTTTATTTGTCTAGCATCGCCTCCCTCGCCTTTTACGAACAAATAACGCAAAAATGCCTTCTGCCAACATCTGTCACTTTGTAACATGGCGATTATAAAATTAAGCTAACTTCACCATAGCACTTTGAGAACTACTGTTTAATTTTCAGTTAACAACAAACTACATGTTCTCAGACACGAACCACAAACTCCGAAAATATTATATTTATAGTTGTCAGTGCTCGCAGCTTAACACAATACAACCATAATAGGTTGTACGATTAGATAAACTTATACTAATTACTACAATTGGTGTTGACCTTAGCTAAGCTTTTACAAAAGCTTAATAATGAAAATTACTTTAATTTGCTGTTTGTGTTTTTATAAAACTTTAAGTTTAAATGGAAAATATGTTTAAATGAAATTACCGATTGAAACAAAGATTATGAAGAATTGCTGTTTTAATTAGTTAAATGCATAATAAACCGAGAGCCCACAGCAATATTTGGATGTGATTGGTAACGAAAAAAGTTGTCATTTTTCGAGAGATCTAGAAAATGTTTAGAAATGTTTTAAATTTTTTTTTCATTTTCAAATTCATTTTCATTCTAGTACCTGGGTTATTCGTTTTGTCAACTTCAACTTCACTAGTTTGTAACATAGTGATTGTCAATACCTACTCATAACTTAGGAAGGTAACTTAGTTTACTGATTTTTAGAAAAATACAATGTCAAAACGTTTGTCTACCTGGAGATAATTATTTCAGTGTAGACAATTATTTATTATATCTCTATATTATCAATGTCAACAACGTATAGACAATGTTAACAATCTTTTTTTTTCATTTGGCTCCTTAATAAACCGAGGGACATTTTGAATATTATATCATTTAATGCATTAACATATTACTCAAAAAAATACTTTATTTGAAAACAATGAACATAAGATATTTTTTTTAATGACTTAAGAACAAAAATTTGCAATTCCATTTGTAGGTATGGCTGAAAAGAAAAATCTATTGAGCTCTAATAGGATACATCGTTAGAGTGAAGACCTCTGCCTTCTTCTATTCGTAGTGAGTAGTAGACATGAAGAAGCTTCTTTAAACGCTCAAACGTTAGTCGATTCCTCGATGACGAGCACGAGGGCACGTGTTTCAAGCTGGAATTAAAAACTCTTTCAATTTGGGCGGAAGAAGCAAGAATTTGTAAAAGTTTTGCGTGTTTCATTGCAACCATGTTCCAGCAAACTACAGGTTTTAATTTTAGGAATTGTACCTATACTTATTTGCAATCTGACGAAGGTGACGTTTGAATTGTTTACGTTGTCTATACACATTATTTACATTGTCTACACATTGTTGACATTGTCAACACAATTGTCTACGTTAAAATGTAAAGACAACTAAAGTCGACACGTAGAGGAACAACACTACTCTGTGCTGCCAGAAATTTAATGCATCTAAATCAAAACAAAATTATGATAACCCGTTCATTTACCTACAGCCTACACGTTGTATAAAACATAAAGGGCACGACTGGGTCGTACAAACTTACTCTTGTGGCAAGTAACCTTAGTTTAAACGACTGAGAAATTCGTCAACTTCACCGTCAACAACAAAGTACTCAAACTGACTTTTTGAAAAATACTTTTTTTCCAAAATGTTTGAATGCAGTATTAATTAAGCTTAGGCAACCTATTAGAATGTCAAATTTCGTCATAATTGGTTAAGCCGTTTAAGAGATAACCGGTATCAAAAAAGTATCGTTCTAGTGCAGGTATGTATATACCGTTCATAATTTACTCAGGAATTTTTTTTTCGATTAAAGGCATCATTATTGGCAATAATCGCTCATATAAAATTTAAAATTTATTTATTTATTGCAGAATTTTAAATTTAAGAGCCCTTTCATAATAGTATGAATCAGTTCAACATAGATAATCGATATCGAAAAAGTGCCGTTCTATGGCAGGTACCGTTTATAAGCTTCTCCGGAAAAAAAAATTTATATGAAAGACATCATTATTGGCAAATCACTCAGTTGAAATTTAAAAAAAAATGTTTCGGATTTTTTTCGAGAAAAATGGAAATCAAAAAACTAACTTTTTAGAAAAAAACTTTTTTCCTAAGTTTTTGATTGCAGAATTAATTAAATTTAAGAGCAATAATATCAAATTTCGTCGAAATTGGTTTAGCCGTTCGAAAGATAATCGCTATCGAAAAAATACCGTTGTATGGCAGATATCGTTAATAAGCTTCTCCGGACAAAAAATTTTAGATGAAAGACATCATTATTGGCAAATCACTCATATAAAATTTTAAAAAAAATGTATCGGATTTACCGTTAATTCACGACCTAGGATAAAAATAAAAAAAAGTCCGGGGATATTATTCAAAGAATGCTTTTTACCAAGTTTGAAGAAAATCAGCTCAACCCTTAAGGCTGTAGGTGTCGATACAGACAGACAGACAGACAGAAAGAATTTTCAGACCTACTTTTTTCGACTTCGCTATAATCGTAATGTAATGTTTGATTGTTATTTAAAAACTTTTTTTTTCACGAATCCAAGACTTGCCTTATAGTAGGTACCTATAATCGCAAGTACTCGCCACTGCACGTGCAACCCAGGAGCGATCTCTATTTAATTATTTTATTTAAATTTATATGAACAATTAAACACTAAAATTAAACTAACATCTAGGTACATCATCCAATTAAAAAACCAAAACCAATTTTAATAACAACACATCACCATCACTTTTAGTTTCTATTAAATTAACATAATTCAGGAAGAAAAAAAATGTGATGGGAACAAAATCAGATTGCTTTTGGTTCGCATAATAATAAGCAGTTTGTTGCGCTTGTTGGTTATGCCTTCTCCAAGATGTTCCTCCGAATAGCTTAAATAATTGCAGCTCTTCTTGGCTTTGTACCAGAATAGGTTCGTTCAGTGCATAAAAATAGTCACCTAGATTATCGCGGAACTGGAAGATCCGGTTATGGACTAGACCGGCTCATTGTCTGACAGTAGAAACAAGGTTCCTATTCCAATGTTGTTTTAACTTTCATTATGCCATTAAGATTTGCTTGTGTTTATGGGGGTTTCAGTTGTCAGTTTGTCACTAACTGTCTTTGGCTCGATCAAAATACAGCGAATTCGAAAACACTCAAAAGAGTGATGACGATCAGTTTTCTCTTAATTGCGTAGGTATTTACTACTTACTACTTTACTAGTACTACTTCACCGATCTCCACCGACCACCACACCACTCCACCACAGTTTACCTGTTGAAATTTATAAAAAAAACCTGTTGGAAACAAAACAATGATCGCCTCGTCTTTGTGCGGGTGTTTCTCTTTACAGTTTGATTTCGCCGTTTTTTTAATTCTTCTTCTCTCGTTTTTTTTTTGTCCAGATTTGTATTTCTTATTTTATGTTTTGTTCCACATTTTTCATTGCATTGGGGGATCGTTTCGCTGTCGCCGCTTTGAAGATCGCAGCGACTTGTTGGTTCCCTCAATCGACAGTAAACTGTGACTGCGGTTTGATACGCTCGGCAAGTTAAAGTGCGCGTCGAAGAAAACAATTTAAATTTGATCGGTGTTTTTTTTTGCGAGATCTTTTGTTGTGTTTTAATTAAAAAAACTGATTTTCCGTGATAAAAAAGTGGGTTGAAAATTAAATGAAATTATAGTTTTTTTTTTTAACTTGAAATGTTTTAATTCCTGTTCATTTTGTTTTTTGGTTATGAAACTAACTGCTGTGTCTGAATAAAGCAAGGGTTACCTATCTAGATATGTACTACCTTAAGGTACCTAATTGGGTACCTACGACCTACCTACCTATACGAAAAAAAACTTGCAATTTTTTGTGTTAAGCCGGTTTTTTGTGGATGGCGACAAAATATATCTAATAAAGAAGAATTAGGAAAACTGTCAGTATTTTATTTGGCAAGCTAATAATTGTTCGTTCAAACGTTAGAAAAATTGTGAATTTAAGGAAAATAGTTTTTTTTAGCTACCTACCAAGGTAGTTAAATTTTTTTAATTTTCCAATTCGTAAATTTTTTGATAACATTGGTGTTTGAAATAAAAAGAAAATAAACAAAGAACCAAGCACCATTTTTTTCGGAATATTATGACGAAACAAATATTTTTCTGGATTTACACCCATCGTATTTTCCTCCGAAAAAAGTAATGACAGCACATCGAAATTTATAAAATTATTTTCATTATTTCAAACTAACTTGCCCAACAGAAAAAGAGAAACTAAAAATTGCCCTTTTGGGAATTTGTGGTACCTATGACCTTCTAAGTTCAAGTTATGTTGTTTAATTAAGGGCCAGTCTTTTCAGCTCTGGTTATTTGTATCCATTGGTTATTTCAGTTGTTAACTATATATTTTGTATGTGTTTCTATGGTTACCAGCAAATGGTTAAATTTCCCAGATTTTTCTGTTATTCTCTTTGTGCATCTTCCTCTGGATATTTTGCTTGGTGTTCTGTCGAAATATATTCAATTCAATTCAATTTTCAATTAAAAAAATTATGTCTTTCTTCCAAAAAAATCATTCTTACTAAAGGTATTTCATAGTATAGCCTATAGTATAGTATGTACCTACCTATTTGATTTTAACGTTATTTAACACTTAAGCACTAGGTATTTTATCTTCAATCTTATCGCTTAAGAAATAAGCGATTTTAACGTTATTTAATCAAAGTTAGCCTCAAAAATAAAAATCAGTGTTTGTAATTATTTTCAAATGTTTCCATTTTTAAGGGTTTTAATAAAAGCAGAAAAACTTTAATAAATGTTTTGAAACTAAAGGGTAGGTACCTAGGTATTTTATTAAGAACAAGTTACACGTTAGATGAGTAGGTATTAACAATTTCTTTTATTTTTCTTGATAGACCTATACCTACCCAAACTCAAGATCTTGCAGAAAGCAATTTGAAAAGAATTTTTAAATGCGGTATTCTTTTTTGTGTGAAATTTGTGATTTCCGTGGCTTAAAAATTTATTTTAACTAGCAAAACCAACAATTACATCTGTATATACATATAAAATTGGCCGAAATAGTGACAAAAACATTATTAACATTAAAACATTATAAGGTGGCACATCCTCTTTGTATGCCGTTAAGGGCGTACAAAATTATCGCCACACGAGTGCATGTCTCAAATAGACCTGCTTTGCATTGGCAGTGGGCAGATTCTACCTTGCCACTCTCCGTAATGATGATCCAGGCCTCCAAAGATTTTTCATTTAGGCGCTGGGAATGCAAAACCTAAATATGTAGATACAAAAAAAACTGATGGAAGCAATTTGACTATTTATTTATAGAAAACTTAAGTACCTTCCCCAACACAATGTACACATTGGCTCGTTTGACGAAAGTTCCAGCCATTTCCTTCAGCCATCCTGCGTCGAAGAGTCCTTCAGCTTTGCAAAAACTGTTGCTGTTTTTGTTCTCCTTTCCCGTGCAGTTTGACTTATTTGAAAGTAAATACCTGTGGGTAATATAAGATGTTAAATTTTTTGGAAATATCTTACTTTCATACGAAAACAGGTATGGATCTCTTCCAATATTTTCAATTTCCGATAAATATCGAATTTTGCTACATGGATCTAAGGATCTAGCATATTGGGAGAATTTCATACTGTTGTTTATCTTTTTCCAATTTAATACTCTCCTTGAAGTAATCGGCTCCTGTTTCCAACAAATGGTACTTCAGTTTTATTCCTTTAGTTTTTTCTTCCAATATAAGTGGAAAGACAAATTTTCTCAATGTTTATATTTATTTCTTAAAAATACTACACAATTTTCGCGCACAAATCTTTAAAATTCCCGCTTTTGTTTTCAATCAATTTGTCAACAATGATAAAAAAAATGCAGCTGTTCTGCGTACTGCTGTTTTTGACAATTCTGTGAGAACGAGAAAGAGATATATCGTTGTTACCTAAAAAGCCCTATAGTAAGTACATGTCATTCAGATCCATCATCAAATTTTTATAAAAAATAAACATCAGTTGTCAGATATCTATCATCCTTCGGCGGGCGTCTTGTCCTACAATTGTGGAGGTCCTCGTTTAGATCTTCCCAATCAGACAATTTATCTTGTTGAATCACCTATATTTATCGCAGAATGATTTTCTTAAGACACTTATGGGTGATTTGTCTTTCGTTTCAAAAAAATAGAAACCACCAAAATTTACAACAGATAAAACAACTTGTCCGATAAAACAACTTGCAATTCATTTATGCAAACTCGGTTTTCTTATACCTATAAATATCTATTAGATAGACCCACTAAAATATAGCGAAAAATAAAAATAAATATACATAACAGGAATGTTACAACTTACCACGATTGTGGCGTCAGTAGTAAGATAGGCGAGTTTTTCGTTCGTCTCCCGCTAAAATCATTGTCCTTTTAATTAGAATTAGTAAGTTTTTGAATGGTACAACTTGCACTGCAAAAGTGTAACAACTTGCCCCACTATTAAGTTGAACACATGAAATACTCCATATTAAAAAAAAATCTAAAACTGCACGTATAGCTCACATATAGGTATTCAAACACACATACAAATTAAAACCAATGTCATAGGTATGTAGGTACATATCCAAAGAATAAAATAAACAACCGACGTTGTACCTAACCTATCTACCTAGAGGTTTCATCAATTTATTTTTTTTATTTTTTTTCTATATAGTACCTACCTACCTATGTACCTAAATTCTATCGTAATTTATCATAAGTTGTTTTATTTATTTTTATAAATCTATTTTAACTGAACCTACGTAGGTTTATTGAAATAAAACATTTTCAAGGTCCCGAAAATTAAAAAAAATAAAAAAAAACAAAATTTACCTTTGCCTGAACATTTTTCAGATGACTTTACTTTCTATTTTAAATTTTTAATACCTACCTATCTATTTTAATTATTCAATGTCGAAGTCAATGTAAATTATTTAATTTTTCATAAATATACTAAAATATTTGAACAAAATAAAAACAAAATATCAACTTAGGTAATCATCACCTTTATTTTAAAATAAGATTCCAAAAATTCCTCAAACTTCTTTTTATCTTTTGTTTACCTGTTTAAAAAAAAAACATCAAAACAAACGAGATAAAACAAAACTCAAGGCCCAGACAAATCTGCCACATTATTTTTGTGTATGCAATTTCTCTCTCCAATGCTCGTGTCTCTTCGTCTAGTTTCTTTATAGATTCTGTCTACACACGTTTAAGATTTCAAAATTACAAACACTTCCCATTACAATTTAGTTCAACATGTTGCAGCTTAAGTAGGTAGGTATATATGTATGTATGATGAGACGCCACCTCCTATTGCCTCTTCTTTGTTGTGACATCATAGACAAGCCTTCCCCTCCTCCACGGCCTCTTACAGTTTATACATTTTCTCTTCATTCGTTTAATCCAAAAGCCGCAAGATGATCAAATTTCCCATCATTACGTCAGTAAAAGGCGGGAAAATAATTTCTTGTCATTTTCTTACTTTTATTCTTGGATCTATCAGTCTATCCTTTCTCTAGCATCTTTCTATAAAAAAAAAAAGTAGGTACATCTAGATATTCCTTCTAATCTATAATAGATGTTCTGCGCTTGCGTCAGTGTGGACCGCGGTGGCAAGAAAATCGGATATAATCGAAAGTATTTTCTTATTTTTGTTTGCACATTTATAATGTATCCATTATAAATGTGATAATGGTTCTAAATAATTATGTACTGTCAGAATAATTTGGTGGTGAATTTGTTCTAAATAAAGATAGATTTTTTGCCAAATGTCATCATAACATTTGTTTTAAAAATTTTCTTTTCGCAATAAGTTTTAAAATCAATATATTAGGTAGGTATGTATATTAAAATTTTGGTTTTTTTGTCACTACATTATGTAGTAAATAGATTTAATGGGGTTTAACATTTTGACAACATTTACTGGCACTGCACTCCTTACCTGGATATCAAGACCTCAACACGAAAATGGAATTTTATAAAACCAAATGTAGACATTTTTTAACAAATTTTTGAATAAAAAAACACAAAAAAGTCTAATTTCCGAAAGTTTAAAAGTGCCGCAAAAAAAAATCAATAGGTAGGTAGGTTGATGACAAAATATGAAGACGAGGAAAAATATGTAGGACTTAAACCTGCAGCGAGCGTACTCGAGTTTTTCTAAAAACAGCTTAAACAGTGTCTATATGAATATGCCCCAATGCTCGTGTTAAGATATTTCATCTCCATCTTTATTCGAATTAAGTCAATATGGCTATTTTTTTTTTTTAATTTAAAAGTAAATTTTACAAAAAGTAGGTAACCTAGGAACAAGAGTAGGAATTCACAAATATAAAACAACTTTCTTTAAAAATGAAATAAAATAAGAGTTTTCTGACTTTCTAAAAAGGTAAATATAGGTAGGTATTATTAAACTTAACATTGATGGATTTTGTAAAAATATATTTTTACAAAAAAGTTACAAATTATTTTTTCAATTCCTCTTTGAAGAGACATGTGTACCTACTTCATTTACTAAATTTATTAGATACATATATTAAACAGATTTTTTTTAAATTCAAGACTATCTCCATAATATTCTTTTGCCAGCAAAAACAAACGTAGGTATTGTCGTATCTTTTGAAATTGAAGTTTTCTTAATTTTGTAAATAAGAAAATAAAAATTTATTTTAAACATTATTTGTTCTGCAGTCCCGTCAAATTAGTTCCTCCATTAAATTATTCGTATAATCGTGATCATGCTTTAATAAGTTTTACCTATATTTCCGCACATGAAAAAATAAACAACCTGACTTTGCACTTTAAAGAGGTTGTCTTCATAAATTTCACAATTTCAAGAACCACTCACACTAATCACCCATAGGCTAGGTAATCTTCCTTCGCTATCGTCACTAAGCTCTGCGTATTCATCTATTCAACAAAATCCTTTCCATTATTTAAAACGTCAATCTTATCTCACAGATATTCGCTATAAGAAAAAATAAATGAAGAACCAAAAGCCACCACAACACAACACAATACCGACGAAACATAGATACGACAAGAACATAGAAAATAGAAGAAAAAAATAAATCACTGATTTGTGTGTGCCTGTGCACTCGCACTATAATACAAATGCTTTTCCGTTAGAATAGACATTATTAACAGTTAGCTAGCTAGCAGTATTAATGGCTAGCTGATGAGAATGTATCTATGTGATGTGTTAGTATGGAGGAAAATTTGAATTTTCACGGGATGGATTTTTTGAATTTTCTTTAGTTGAGAGAAAATCGTCGCTAAGTTAACGTGAAATCAATTTACCATAAAACTTATACTGATTTTTTTGTTTTAATTTAATACTTATTCGAATATATTTTTTTTTAAATTTAAATTTGCAACTAAGGAAAGTGTTAAGATACTTAGTTTAAAAGATTTCCGATTTCTATAACAAAACAAAACAAAGTACATTTTGAGTACAATTATCCAAAATATAAAAAGAAAGTGTTATAAAAGTGGAAATGTGTTAAAGAAAAGTGTTAAGTAATATTTTTAATTAATATATAAACTTTATTTAATTTTACAGAATCGAAACGAATTAAATATATTTTTTGAAATTAATTGGATAAACTGTGAAAAATCACTTAAAGTGAAAGGAAAAAATAAAAATAAAACAAGTGAAACGAATTTAAAATAACCGAATTTTGAAAAATATAATTTTCTTAAACATCATAAAAACTATTGCAGCCGCAACAGATTTTTGAAGAAAACGAAAAAAAATCGAAAACTTTTCAAGGTGAGTTTATTTTAAGCATTTCGAAATAGCTGATGAGTCTTTCACTTGCTTGTAAATGGGTGACAAATTGTTTGCATCTCTGTCTATCGTACAGACAATCTGATCTGATGGTCCGAATTCGCGAATCTAGAATCTAGAATCGAATAGATACATTTTTTTCTGAGAAATGGTCGGTTGAATTATAGAATTCAATTGGCATACAAATCAAGACTAGGTAGGTATGTATCTCAAAATCTGATCTAAATTTGTATTTCGTATTCTTTTCGTTTTTTGATTGAAGTAAAGGCCACAGTATTTCGAAACTCATTCATGGGAAATGTTAAGGAGAACAAATATTTTTAAAGGTCGCATTAATAAATCACATTTCACTTAAAGAGGAGGTTTGTAAGGGACGTAGGTAGGTATACGTAGTTTGTTAAAGATCGATGAGGCAGATTTTGTATTTAAATTTTGCAAGAGATACAAACACTTATTATTATGTATCTATCTGTTGTTATGCTTGATCTATTTTCAGCAAAATAGAGACATAAAACAAATAAATAAAAAAAAATACAAATTAAGAACAAACAAAAATAATTTGTGGTCGTCTGCAGCGCACTGATCGCGAAAATCTTCTGTCTTCTTTCTCTTCTACATTCATTATATTGTGATGTAATTTAAATAAAAGAAAATTAAGAAAAGCAACGAATAATTTCGGTTTTCTTTTAGAAATGTCTATTGTACAAATTAAATACGTGCCTCAGACTTTTAAGAATGTTTATGTAGTTGAATTGGTTATGTGAAACCTGAGGATTTAAAATTTAAATGCTTCCTTTTGTTGTTTTTATTTTAGAAATGAAAAATCGAGATTATTTCTCTCTTGCTGCTGTGCCTACCCATTCTAAGAATTTTTATTTGTATTTTAATTTGCTCTTCATAAATTGATTGATGAATATTTTAAGTTATTGAAAATCATTCGAATTGTTAGCATTTTATAGTTTTTTCATTCGCAGCTGTTGCACAGCGTTCTGACATCATTTATAACTTTTTGCGGTTACGTTAATTTATATTTTTACTTGCGAAAAGATGTTTGAAATAATAAAAAGTTGAATTATTGAGAAAATATTGTTGCAATGAAAGGATAAATTGTTAATTTTTTCTCAAAAAAACATACTTAATCAATTTTTGATGTTCAACGCTTTTTATTTAATTTATGTAGAAACAAAATTATACCTTAGTCAAATTTAAACAACGTAATTATGTACATATCTATACGAATTAATTCACTTCCAAATGTCCTCTTTCTTTAATGTTTATGAGCGTCTTTGCATAGACCTTTGATTTCAAAAAAAACCCAAAGAAAAGATCCAATGGCGTTAAATCGAAAGATCTGGATTGCCAAAACGGTTGATTACACGTTTAGGAAATGTCTCATTGAATGGAAATTCATTTTATAGCGCTCCATTTTTACTAACCACGAACTGTCAGCTGTCACATTGTTCATTTTTTTGACCGTTGTTGGCAGCAAATTTGAATTTTTGCGCGAATAATGGGACACCCTTTATAACTTGTATACATATACTGAACAGAAGAAATCAAAATCGATTGTAAACATAAATGAACATTATTGCAGCCACAATTTGAAAACTTTCAAATTTAAGGCATAAAAGACATTTTTAGTAAAATAAAAATGATTACAAAAAATGTTTTTCGAATTCATTTTTGATACCAAGTTTGAAGGCAACTGGTTCAGTCGTTTGTTCTGTGGTTGTGCCGATATTTCCAGACTATTATACAAGTTTGTCGGACCAAATGTTTTGGAGATTTATTACCCCACGTCTACACAAGAGTAAAATTTATTCCAACTTCTCATCCGCAATCTAATCCACAATACACATTCAACTAAATAAAGATCATTCAAATCTGAAAAAGTAGCGGTATGGTTTTCAATTTGGTCGGTGGTGACATAGGTTCATATTTATTTATTCGAAGTAAAGGTAATAACCTCACCGACAATTATCATTACTACACCAAAATGTTAACCGTTCTGTTCTGTTTTGTTCTCAAGTCGAATATATGGATGTGGTATAAATTTGATCGAAGTTTTAATCATAAATGTGTTCGGATCAGATGTTCGGTTTGGAACCACAAAATACCTGTAAATTTTTTTTGAAACTGTTCTCATATAGGTGTTAACTTACCTAATCAAAGAATGAGTACACACTTATAATAGTCATAGAATTCATCGACGTATATTTTGTGCAAATGCCAAGCTGTGTTAACTACTTTTATGTAGTGCATGGTTGCCAGACAGTTATTGGAGTTTATTTTCTTCTCTTCTTTTATCTTTTTAAATTGCGAAAACTTAATGACAAGCTCAACCAATTTTTTGTGAGGTCACAAAAAATGTCTAAGAAAAGTCTCGCACTCAAAATATGCAAAATCACCTATACCTACGTAGGTATATCTTTTTATTCCAGCGGAAGAATAAATATTATATTATTGTTATTAAAAAGATTTTCTATATAAAAAAAAAAAGAATAATGTAAAATGTTGAAATGGTGAATCAGCTTTATTTTTCCTGTTAGTGCATGTGCAATTATGCATATTAAAATATTGTATACTTTTAAAACGAATATTAAAACAATAAGTCTCCTCTCGATACATGAAGTCAACAATCATCAGAAGTCATAGCTTAATACAATGTGTTGCCCATAATAATCGGCGCCAGATCATTTTTTTTTTATATTTTTTTTTCTCAACTACTTGCATGAATATTTATTTTTCTTCACATGAATCGCTAAAGATAAACAAAGAAGCGTAGACATATGTGCAAATTATGAATATCAAGAAAGGCGATTGCGAATAGGAAATCGCCTTTATACAAACCCCCAAGACTACTGTCAGTTAATACAAATTCTAGCTACAGCTCATGATTTTAAGAACTATAAAGGAAATCCATTGCATTCAAACATGCTCACGCTCAAGTGGCTTAATGTAAACAGGGAGAAGCTCATATATGAGTTCTTTTTTCCTTCATTCTATGTTAATCGGTCATGGATTATTAATATGCATAATTTATTTCATGCAACTTCTTAAATGGAACAACACAAAGATGTTATAAGAACTTCAATTGATAGTGTTTTTATTATCGTTCAGAGAAAGATTGAACAACAGAAGAATGAAAACATTTGTTTGTAAAGATTGTTCATTGTTGTTGTAAAGAAATATAAGGGAATATGAGACTTTTGTGAAATGGAAATATTATAAATAGGTAAACAAAATATGACAGCGTTACATTAATGAAAATATTTCATAATAAAAACAAAAGTACAAGACGAACAAGCAAATAATTACCTAGTAACATCAAGAATATTATTACATACATAAATATTTTCTCACACCAGAATCATTAAGTAGGTACCTAAGTTATGTTTACCTTTATTCAAATCGCCATGCCCATTGACGTACTAGATATGGACCGCCAGTCGGTTGAAATTTTCATACAAAGCCAAGAAAAGTTGTTCCAGCTAAAAACAGTCTTAAAATGCCATCATCTTTTAGTGTTAAATACGTGTACTAATTTCGCCATTAGAATTTAAATGAAAACGATAATATATTCATCTGTAAGTAACTTATGGCATAAGGAGTGGATATGCTTTGTAAAATAAAAGTAGTTTGATAATAATTTCCACCAAAATATTTCAATAGTAAATAATTAATTAAAAAAATCATATCACTGCTACGCAGATTCCCTGCTAGTAGTTGGTGGCGCCCCTAGTTATGTTGGAACACGCGTGAAGTTGGCTACTGGCGGTCCATACCTAATACGTCAATGGCCATGCCATTTCAATAACAGTTTTCCTCAATTTCCCATTCATAGAAAGCTGCTATTAAAAATGCTGTTATTATTTAACAGATAGAAAACTGTGAAAAAACATTCTGTTTTCTATTCTCTCGAAAAATTCATTCATTCATTTCAAAAAAGAATAATAAGATCATTTTTGTGATTTTTATACAAAGAGAAGGAAAATTATGTATTTATAACAGAACTCTATTATTATATTGCACATAAGACCAACTAAGTATATTTCAGTGAAACATCAATATGATAACCTACAAATAGGGATTTTTTCGAAATTTAGCCTGCCACTGATAACATGTTATTTAATCAAATAATTTGTTTAATCGGTCAATGTATCAATAATACCATCAACGTAATATTGTATATTCCTGATCAAATAAAGATATTCGCTTCGTTCATAATAAAAAATATACCTAAACTTTATATTAATTTGATAAACTTTTTTTTTATTATTATCATTGTTAGTAAACAAATATTATGCATAAATTGATAAGCTGGTTTTTGTAAAATTGTGTGTGATTCACAAGTCGTCAACATATATTTTATCAATTTCTATATTTGTTGATTTCTATCGATTTGTTTGTATTCAATAAATTATCCATAGCTAAGAAACTGCGTCATTTCATATTGAAAATCTAAAAATACTTAAAACTCTTGTATGTGCTTACATCATAATATTGTTATCTGAAATATTGAGAAACGTTCGTAACTTCTAAAATCAATATAAAACTTATCAAATAGTTTGTAAATCCGTCACCTATTCATCGAACTTTTGTTCATATTAAGTGCTTAGGAATAGAAAATAAATTATACTTTTGACGTGGAAATTTATTTCGTGACTCAATGTTATTTTGTACGCTTAAAAAATTTATCTTCATCGAAATTCACTGTTGATAATAACTGTGGAAGTAGTAAATGTTTCCATTAACGACTTAAATATTTTTGTTCGGACTTGGAATATTTGTTCATATATAAAAAAACTGACTTAAACATGATAGAAACGTTTATTAGCTGAATACCTATGCAGAATACCTATGCTGTCCATTTTCTGATCCAACCATGGCCATTCCGGACATTTATTTGAACGGAACAGTGCTTCCCAAGTGCGAAAAGTTTAAATATCTTGGATCTATGATCAACAACGAAGCATCCTGTGATGACGACATCAACCATCGCATAAGCGTAGGGTGGATGAAGTGGCGTGAGAACTCTGCCATCTTCTGTGACCGAAAAATGCCCCCTAAGCTAAAAGGAAAACTCTACACATCAGCAGTCCGTCCAGCGCTTACATATGGTTCACAATGTTGGACAATGTACAAAAAGTATGAGAGCAAATTGACGGCAACTGAGATGAAGATGCTCCGCATGACAGCAGGAGTAACAAAGCTAGATCGAATCCGAAGTAAAAGGATCCGAAGAAGTCTTCACGTTAAGGATACCATCGTCCATAAAATACAGCACGACAAACTCAGCTGGTACTGGCACGTACTTAGAAGAGACGCTGAGAATCCCGTTCAAAAGGCACTTTCATACAACATTCCAGTACAATCGCAGAAGAGAGGCAGGCCGAAAAATTCCTGGAAAAAACAAATGCAGCGACATCAGCATTCAGTTGGCCTCAGACATGGAACAATCCATAACCGGGAAGCTTGCCGACATTTTCTGAGGTCAACCCGACGAACCCCACACACAGATCAGTAGGTGAAGTGGAGAAGTGGGAAATATATGATCCCATTCGAGATCGTATATAGCATCGTCGGAAAAAGGAGAAGAAGAAGAAGAAGAAGAAACGTTTATTAGCATTTTGATTAAAACTTTATTATAAATTAAAGAATTGTGATGCAATAAAAAATCATTGCGAATAAATTTTGAATACAAAATTTAAAAATATACATATAAAAAAATGCAAGCGATTTATTTCAGTAGAATTATCATTAAGTAGAGAGTGTTTCAAAATAAAAAAAAAAATCATATTGTAATTTTGTTTTGGTCAGAGACATATTTCTTTGCAACCATTTCCTATACTTTCATATCCTTTTTCTGCAATAATTGAAACGAATAGTTTTTTTCATATTATTGGATAGTGATTATTTCAATTTAGACTTTAAATATTTGAAATATGATCAAGAATCTGTTTTCGTACTGAGTTTTTTTAATATTCGAGAAATGTTCGGAATCACGCCTAGTACATACTTAACTGTTTTTCATTGGTGTTAATTCTGTTTTCATATTGTATGCAAAATAAATTAAAAAAAAAACACACTCAATAAATCAATACTGCAAACAATAAATGTTGATATTTCGTCATTTAAATCCGCAAGATTCGCATTATATTCATTTAATCTTTTCAAACAAAAACTTAAATTAATATAATGTACACACAATTTTTTGTTGCGAGTGTATTTTTATTTATCACATTAACCTAATTTTTTTTTAAGTCTATACCCGCACTTAACCATGTTTGTTTCTGAAAAAAATATTTGCCATACAAAAATTACTCACTCTAAATTCTTTAAACATTTTCATCCAAAATCGTCATTCAAATTATTTTGCTCTCTAAAAATGAGGTCAATTTCATTCAATCAAATTTTACGGTTCGATTAGCAAATTCCATCAATAATAATTCCTGAAATATATAGCAATACAAACAGAATTAAGAAATTCTTTTCTGATTCTCTGCTAAAAAAAATAAATTAAAACAAAAAAGTATCTAACTTGTGCGTTTTTACTCGTAACTAAGCTAACGAAAAAATGAAAAAAAGGACGATTAAATAACTAATACTTATATTTTCATCCATTGCATCTCTTGCTATATTATTTACTGGACCATAAGATGGAACGATAACCACCACATCAGCAATCTTTAAAGGGACTAAATATAGAAATCGCCTTGTCTTGTGGATTTTTCTTTAAATCTGCTTTAAGAGGCCAAACGAGTTTAGGGAGTATTAATAAAAATAAACTAAAAAAAATCAAAAAAAAAAAAAAACAAAAACAACAAAACAAGTAGGTATATTTTCGTTTTTGACATGAAAACAAATTGAAATGTGTCCAAAGTTATAAATGTGCTATTAAATTGCATTAAATCACTCGTCGGTCGATAGTCAGTTGAATCGACGCGATGTTGCATTCGCCGCTAACGCGAAGGATGAATGCATACAAATACTTATTTATGTATGAGAAGAAAATTTGTTTCCTCATGCTTAACTCGATGGTATAATGAATAATCGTGTGACAATTGAATGGAAGCGATTCCTTTGAAAAATTGTTAGCTGTGAATACGAGATTGAAATTGTATGTATGTGCTGACTGCTGATGGTATGATGATAGATACAAAACGAATTAGATTTCTAGATTCAAATACTTGTTGCATGCTTATGAATGACATTTATGTTATATTGATAAGTTGATATAATAAATCTATTGTCAGGCGTTAGAATATGAGATTTTTTATCTTTATGATGGTCAGCAGTTAAACCATGAAGCCGATCAATGCTTGCACATTGCAATTTTTTGCTGAAATTGCTGATACAGCTAAAATTTATGAAACCAATCATATTAAATTCCACCAGATAGTAGGGACAGGGTAACCCAAAAACACTCGTCGGATGATATTTTGGTATATCTTAAAAATAAAATGAATAAATTTTATACTTTCTAAAAGTGTTTATTAAGACCATAACATTTTTACTCTTTCTACGCATGTCGCCGTAGTCTAACCGAAATGTTAATAGAGGTCATCTTGCGACATTTGTATTCCAGTCAGAATATAAAAATGATTTCTTCTATCACAGAAGTTTTTTACTTGTCATCATGTTTCAAAATTCACGCTGCACCGAAACAAAAGACGAATTATCAAGTAATAAAAAGGCACAGGTATTTCGCGATCTTGATTAATTTTAACGTGTTTCATGCATCTGAAAATTGACAACTGCCGTCATGTGCAAAAGTTTAAATATCTTCCGATAATGTTATACACATTTTGAACCACCCTGTGCATATGAACAACCAATTTTGTTTGCCTCCATTGAATGCAAATCGATTTGGAATTACCTATAAGCACATCCATGTGCGTAGTGCTTAGCTTAGTAAGTTCTATTAAGTCTTAGATATCCACATCTGAGACTGCAGTTTCTTTAAATTAAAGTTATTTATTATTTTTTAACTATAAACCTTTGAAAAGGATTTAATTTAAATTCGAATTCGTCGCTGGTATTCTATAAGTATTACTTTTGTTCTTCAGCAAATGGTTGTTTGGAAAGAAGGCAGTTTATATTATTTTCTATGGATACAAAATAATCCTCCCTGCCAAATTGGTCTGCCATGAATTGTATCCCTATAGCAAAATGATATAGATATTATAAATTTTGCCATTTTCATCAAAATACAACCATTAAAAAAGACACCATAAATTGTTTACAGCCCACCTAGACAAATCAGAATTTTAATTCCTTTGACGTTTAATCTGATTTTTATTAACGACATTGCATCATAAAATAATTTTAAAATGATCCATTAAAACGATTGCAATAATCTTAAGTACTGCCGCTGTAATTACCGTGATACTTTTCTTGAAATTATTTTCAAACACCAAAGTCGTCAGAAATAAAATAAAACAAGACTTTAAAGTTGAAAATAAAAATTTAGGGAAAGCGAAATCTATTTTATTTTGCGAACGTAATTTTTATGTATACATATAAGTAAAGTGATTGCGTGAATTTTGAACAAAACATTTTTGTATTGCAAATTCGTTCATTGCTAATAAAAGCGAAATTACATCTTTTAGTATATAGAAAATGAAAGTGTATAGAGTGTCAGCTTATAGAAAGCTTGTTAGGAATGCGTCATACGTTTGCCGACATACCTTTATGCGGATTATTCTTTTTTGTATTTCGGTCATTATTTGTTATTCAGATAAACCTACACTGTTTTATGTCAAAAAAAAAAAACAAAAAATAAAAAAAGGTATTGAGATAAATCCTATAACGTATAGATGCTTGATATGCTAGAGGCACTTTTTTTATAATAAACAAAATTGTTTAATGTCTTTATTTTGTAGATATCTTTTGTTTGAAATAATAATGAATTAGATGAATTGTTGAGCTGAAGTTCGAAATCATTTATCTTTTTCTATAGTGTTTAACTTCTCATCATCATCTAAATATATCTATATATATATTTTTAAATTAATTAAAAAATAGGGAAAACCACAAATAATCCTCAGTTCTCATTTTTATTCAGTGTCTTTTGACTGTCAAATATTTGTGCAGGCATTCAAACTGTAGGCAAAAAGCTGTTATTTACTTTAAATTTGGTCATACTTTTTGGATTGATTAGTCTTTCCTCAACCCAAATAACCAATTTAATAGTGTGGAATTTATGAATGTTTAAAACTGCTGATAGTTTCATTTATTTATTAAAATAGTTGTACCTATATGTATTACTTACATATATCTTTCATTACGATATCAACATACCTTTTTTTATAAAAAAAGAAAAATTGCAAACTGCAACACAAAACACGCTTGGACAATCAATTTTTACTCGCTATTATTTTCATTTACACAACATAAATAAAGCACCATTTATTGTGGCTATTTTGTCACCGTGTGTCGCCATCAGCCGTCGAGTCGCGTCATCCGCCACTACTTGTTGTAGTTTGTAAATTATTGTTAAATGCAATTTGGGAAATCCGAAACGAGGTGCAATCTGTGACCCCACTGAGGAATTAAATAATGTTTGTTCAATGCTAAATTCCTTGTGACACTTTTTACTTATTTTCTTTGTGTGAGGAAATAAATTATTGTAAACATAATATTTTCGCAAGACCTAAAAGGTGTGAAATAATTGCAAAAACTTATAAATTTTATTGTACTATGAACAGAACTAAGCAGCTGAGTCTGAGTGGTATCTGAACAAACATTTTATTCAACTGTTAACGTTAAACGTGTTTACTCAGCTGGATGATGAAGGTTTTTATTTGAATTTTCATATTGATAAAAAGTTTAAATAAATTGCTTGTCTAATAATAAAATTGTTGTTTATGTAAAAAAAAAAAACTGCACAAAGGTGGTTTTGATATTTGTGTTCTATTCTAATACTAATAGCAATAAAATTTTTCAAGTCATAATAATAAAGACAGCTTTCTGAAACAGACAAAAATTATTGCTGTTTTTGACCTAAAATTTAGATTTTACTGCGTAGAACTACATATTTAGGTCAAATTTTACGAGTTTTCAAAGATCATTTATATGACTTGGCTTGGCATACCACTCTTGTCTATTTTAAATTCAAATCAATTTTTCAACAAAACTCAATAACAATTTGAGTGAAATATCGTGTTTCTTAAGACATTCTACGATGCTCGGATTACGTAAGAAAATAACGTATAAGCTTTTCGTTTTCTAATTTACTTTAAAATTGTTTTGAAAAATAAAACATTCAAATGTTTTTCTGTTTATTTTTATCTATTTTCGTATATAACACGAAAGAACTCTGATATTCATTGAATTTCGAGAATGTAAACATAAAATGAAAATAATTTCATAAATATAGATATTTTCAAATTGGTTTTGTATATCTTTTCGTTATATTCAGATAAGATAATGCCAAAATGGTTTAGTAGTGTAGACTGTAGGTAAGGTACATTAAATTAACTTACATACCTAATTAGAACTATAGGTGAATGGACGTGATAAGTTACTATAATCAATAAAAAGTTGATAGTGAAATAAGTTTATTTGAAAATGAAAAATGTGATTGTAACAAAGAAATCAGAAACCAAAGTACCGAAGATCTTGAAAATTTATTTTCTGATATAAAATTTATAAATTAATAAATAATTACCTAGTTAATTATTTCTTTCAATAATTAATTTGAAAAAAATGAAAAAGTAAACGTAGAGTGACAAGTTTTATATGTAAAAAGCAAAAACAACTTTTTTCTGTGTCTCGCCCATAATGTGATTTCAATTTTTTTTATTTGTTTACGTGATTTTTCAGTAAATAATAATATTTTATAAATTCTTTATAAATTCTTTTGATAGAATTCAATTAATATACAATACTTTCAATACCAATATTTTGATGCTGTTGTGTTGTTCTAGTTAACCTTATGATCCAGTTTAAGTGTTAAGATCTTAAGATCTCAATCTTAAAGCTTACCTGAATAAATAAATGAAAAATGAAAATAAAAATGTGGTGTCGAACAAAACTTGCAACGATTAATGACATTATTATGATTATTTTTCAATTATTTACTAATTAGAGCTGCAAACAAAACTTCTTTTTTTTTATATAAAAATATAAGGGCACTCAAGAAACATAGTGTGAGAGTTTAAGAAAAGCCAAAAGAAGACGACAGAATATACCGAAGTGACGTACCTACATTGGTTTTGAATGTGAATGGGAGTAAAAAATTGAACCGAAAGGCAGAATTTCCGTATTTCACTGTATGTCAATAGTTAAAGGATCTATAAAGAATAGCATTCCTTGAATGCAGTGCAGTCATAACGGTTGAACATTATTTCAGAGGAGAAGTGCAACTGGCAACACTCGGAACACTTCGGGACACTCTCTTAAAAACTACCGAGCATAAAAAAGACACCAAGCATTACGACGTTTTTCAATACAAATGTTCCGTTATAGTCGTAATTCCTATCATTTGAACCTATTTTTCGAATTGAATCGAGAAAACACAGATAGTTTAGAAGCACCTGTCCAGACATGAGGATCTTACTCAAGCTTTGGGCTCATGCTTTATTAATAACATTCAGATTACCTATGGGTGGAAACACATTTTTTGTAACGTGCGTCGTAGAAAATTTGAGCATTTCGCAGCGCTTTAAATGTCGGCATCCTCTGCCACCCCTTTATAGGTGCCCATGCACTACTATCGCATATTACCTCATGAACTCAAATGGCAGCAATTCAAAAAAATAAAAAAAATACAGGGTGGCCCAAACATTTACCTAGCTATTAGAGGTACCTATACCTACATTCCTACATATATATGAAATGAAAGATATACTTTTATAAAAGATATACTTTTATAAATATTTTGAACTTCAATTTTGTTCTTTTGAATATGATATTATTTAAATGGACTATACTCAATAGTTTATGAGATTGGGAACTTTTTACAGAATTTATAGTCCAAATGCGTTTGAAAAAACAAACAAATATAACATCTCGACCTGTGTCGTCAGTGGTCATAAGCGGTGGAATGCGTTGTGCATACGACTTCGAAGACTGAGCAAATCTGATAATGCGTGGGTTCGAATCTCATGATGTGCATGTGAAAAAGTTTTTCATAATAAAATTGGATTAAAGCTCGACTCCACTAAAGGGGACTGATGATAGGAATTGGCACTCCTTGACATAGCTATGTATATCTTCAGCCAAAAATAAAAACGAATAATAAAATTCGTAAAAACGAATAAATAAAATTCTTTTAAAAATTGGTGGTAGATAAGTTGTTGTCGTTGTTCAAAAACTTTCAATGAAAAAATGACGGAATAAAGAATGTTCAAGTAATAAAACTGACATTCTAGTACGAATAGTACAATTGTACAATATAACAACAATAATAAGAATTTATAGTCATTTGACGAAAGTGTTGCTTGGAGAGGTCAAATTGAGTCAAATTCAGTTTATAACAAAAAGTATTACGGTATTTCAGCAATATATAGCAAGAATGACTTATCATCTCTTTAAACCAAAAATATCATGTTCAATAGTTATCCCCATTTTAATATAAATTGGGCCACCCTGTAAATTTCTTCAATCATATGCGAACTTGCAGGAGATACTATATCTTTCTATCCACTTCTATTAAAATCGATTCATTATTTAACCGTGATGCATAACTATACAAACAAATGAAACCGAAGCATAAATTCATATTTTATAAAATATAGGCAATGATTTGTGCATCTACGCGATGAGTCAGTGGATTAAACATCATTTATCAAAAAAAAAAAAACTATTCTTTGGCCTTTACGCGGGACTCAAGTTTTGTTATCGGAACAACAATTTAATGACTTTCCGCAAGCTGATATGAAGAGAAACAACAATGCTTTTAGCGAATGCGACAAAATACACTTTTCATTTCAAACAGGGCGATTAATTTATAAAGGCGTAGTACGTGGCTTGAATAGTGCGTAGGTTGCTAAAGATATAAATTGTATTTTAAATAATAGAGTTACGGTTTACGTTTTGATAGTAAATATTCTTCATGGAGGAACAACTCATCGTCGAAGAATTATTTTGTCGTCAACGACAAAATGCCTTTTTTTTATGTATGTATTTTTATTCCTGTATTTGTTTTCGAAAGTGTTCTTTTCTCTTTTGTTATCAGGTTTAGCAAATCTTTACTTTTATTGATATAATTAGCATGAATTTTGCCTTATACAGGGTGAGTCATGAGCAATGCGACAAAATGCTAGGGCGTGTAGGTTGCGTTGAGACAAGAAAAAAATCGTATGGGAGGGGGAGTCTATTCCCCTCCGTTTAACCGGGAGGGGCAATTTTCGAAAAAACTGACTTAAAATGGGAAAAAAATTATTTAAAATCAACGGCTTCATTCACAATGCTGTGCGATACGTTTTTGAAAAGCCAATAACTTTCTCTTTCATTCTGTGTTTAAATAAATCTATTCTAAGAAATAGTTTTTGAAATATTAATTTTCAAAGTCAAAATTTTGAAAAAAAAAATTGAAAAAAAAATTTCAAATTCATTTTTTTCAAAATTTTACGTAATTAAGTGCTAATTTTAATTTCAAAATTCAATGCTGTTATTAATTTTAAGTCTAAATAAGAAAACCGGATGCAAAAATTTTATGTCGTTCTCAAGAAATTAAAAAAAAACCAAAACCACCTTTTTCTAAGAAAAACATTTATTTTTATTGTAACGAAGCAATTTATTTATTTATTTAGCATTAATCTTAGTTTTTTTACTTTTTTTTTAATTGGAGTTTTATGAGAACGTAATAAAATTAAATAGTATTGGAATAACCCTGGATTAATATTATTTTCATTGATAACTTCTGAAAACTGACCTGTCAATATTTTTGCCTTGGCCTGCCCGCAGCCCATGGGTTCTACCTGTTATGGCGACAATAGGGACAATAAAACCGCATTTTTTTTAATGAAAAAAAAAGAAAATTGCAACGCAAGATAAATAAAAGGCATTGCAGTTTTGCTTAGTAATTATTTCAAATTTGAATATTAACTCATTAACACGTAACGATGTCAAGCTCATACACCCGAGAAGAATTAACGGACATGCATTTCTGCTACGGTTTAGCTAATGGTCGAAGTCGTGAAGCCGAAAGACTGTACGCTGAAAGATATCCCGATAGGAGGTGTCCCCATCATAGCACGTTTCCAAGAATCCACCGACTTCTAAGAGATCATGGAGTGCTGGAGCATCGAAGAAGCGAAAGGCCAGTTTCTGATGAGTCAAGAATCTTAGATGAAAGAATTCTGGATTTAGTCCGAAGTTATCCCTCCGTCAGTACAAGAAGGATATCCACTATGCTTGGAGTGTCCCAATCTAGAGCATGTCGAGTACTTCGGGCGGAAAATTTACACCCGTACCACTTTACGCCTGTTCAGGAACTCACCTCAAACGACAAGTTATTGAGAACCGAATTTTGTAGAACATTACTACTTAGAAATGAAACCGAACAAAACTATTTTAGAAGAATATTCTGGACGGATGAAGCACAGTTTATTAGGGATGGGGTTACTAACTTCCACAATTTACATTATTGGAGTAGCGCCAATCCACACAAAAAAAAACAAAACAAATCACAAAACCGCTTTAGTTGTAATGTTTGGCTTGGTATTGTTGGACACACTGTGATCGGGCCCCGGTTTTTGAATTCCATTATTAATGGAGAATCATACCTGCAATTCCTACGAGACCTTTTACCCGATTTATTCGACAGCGTTCCATTGGTTATAGCAGATACTTTAATCTACCAACAAGATGGTGCTCCAGCACACTACAGCTTACAGGTGAGAAACTGGCTGGATGATCATTTTAGTGACCGTTGGATCGGAAGAAGGGGCCCCACGGAATGGCCGCCTAGGTCACCAGATTTAACTCCCCTAGATTTCTATGCATGGGGATTTATGAAGAATTATGTTTACGAAGTGGAAATAGTATCATTGGAACAACTGAAGGAACGAATTGAAGTCGCTGGAGTCAAGTTGCAGGAAAATTTGTCAAGCATAAACTTATGTGAAGCCATTACAAGGAGATATAATCTATGCCTTCTAAACAATGGAGATCATATCGAGAATTTTTTATAAGTACTTCCAATAAAAAACATAGTAAAAATAAAAGGAATAAAAAAACTAAAAAAACTAAGATTAATGCTAAATAAATAAATAAATTGCTTCGTTACAATAAAAATAAATGTTTTTCTAGAAAAAGGTGGTTTTGGTTTTTTTTTAATTTCTTGAGAACGACATAAATTTTTTGCATCCGGTTTTCTTATTTAGACTTAAAATTAATAACAGCATTGAATTTTGAAATTAAAATTAGCACTTAATTACGTAAAATTTTGAAAAAAATGAATTTGAAATTTTTTTTTCAATTTTTTTTTTTCAAAATTTTGACTTTGAAAATTAATATTTCAAAAACTATTTCTTAGAATAGATTTATTTAAACACAGAATGAAAGAGAAAGTTATTGGCTTTTCAAAAACGTATCGCACAGCATTGTGAATGAAGCCGTTGATTTTAAATAATTTTTTTCCCATTTTAAGTCAGTTTTTTCGAAAATTGCCCCTCCCGGCTAAACGGAGGGGAATAGACCCCCCCTCCTATACGATTTTTGTTTGTCTCAACGCAACCTACACGCCCTAGCATTTTGTCGCATTGCTCATGACTCACCCTGTATATCCCCAAAATGAAGTCTTGATTGGTTTCATTTTATCGTATAAGTAGGTACGTCAGACATAACGTTACCGACAAAATGTTAATTTATTTTTGAAATATTTGGTGTTTAGTTATCTAATTTCTTTAGAAAAACATTATTTTTTGTGTCAAGGATTCAGAAAAGTCATTTTGAATCCATACGAAAACCAATTTACTTATAATTTCAATTCTCTGGTGCGATTGAGAAATAGGTTAAGTCAGAAATAGTAGTTTTCCGTAGTTTCAGTAAATAATGCACCCAAATAGATGGTTTTTTGAGTATTGACCCGATTTCTATATACATAGCTCCTTCCTATTGTTATCTATTTTGGTTCTCTTTGTCTTACTAACGTTACTGTCATTCCACCCGCAAAAATAGAAATTTCACTTTCCACCTATGGTATATAAATATTCAATGTTCAAAAAATTTCCCTGTTGTGATCTTTTTTTTTCTGGCAAAAACCAAATATCATTTCAGTTAAATTATTCGCTTATATTTTTAAAGCGAACGAGTGAATAAGTTTTGAAAAGTAAGATATTTTTCGCACATATTAGTATTTGAAATTCCGAAATAGCACAAAAAAAAAAAAAAAAATAGCACAAAATTCAAGTGAACATTCTCAACACATTTCGTAAAAAAATGGTATTTCTTTAAATTTTTTATTCAGTTATAGATAAGCATTAAAGTGTGAAAATGTCGTAGGCGAAACAATTCTCAGGGACGATCTTTTCAATTTGAATTAGATGACAGTTTTCACAATTTTCACAAGACACTTTCCTGCAATTACACATTGTATTACAAATTAAACCCATGCAATTTGTCCTTCAGTATATTGAAACAAACTAAAAACATTTTTAATCGCCCAAATTACAAAACTTGCCCCATTTGCTAATTTGTTTTCCAATACAACCATTTTAAATGTTTTTTTTTACTAATTTCAAATGCTATGTTTAGGATTAAATATAAATTCTTACTTGTTTATTGTCAAGTTTGATTCAATATAAGAAATTAACAAAAATATGTTTGCTAAAATAAATGAATCTGGCAATGATCCAAATGCCTTAAATATTCTGTTCGACCAAATTAACTTTATGTATATTTTGTAATATGCAAATATTTCAATTATATCACTGTCTGCTAAATTTTGAACACACAAAAAAATTATTATAAATAAATCATATTTATTATTTTGTTTTGCCATACTAAAACGATTTGATAATCTTTTTCAAAAGATCTTCAAAGCAACATTATTATAATAAATGATAAATACGAAATTTGTATCAATTGAAAGGATATGTGACATGAGTACTGTGTTGACCCATTTTGAACATTGAGATAAAACAAACAGATTTATTTAATTTTATTGGCAAAATAAAAACAAAAAAAAAAACAAAAAAAACTATTGCATTCAATTTGTCTGTGTTTAATTTTAAAATCCAATTAATGCGGTAGGCGTAGTGTTTATACATATTTGTATTGCAGTTGCAGCTGCAGATACCAAATCAGAAAATTAATTAAATCATTTCATCATTTACTAGGAGCAATCTCATAACTCATAAATTTTGAATATTATTTTTTTATGTAAAAAAAAACAAAATTAAATATTACCATCCTGCCGACAATGAAATAAGTTTGTCATTATGCCTAGATAAATATTTGCAAAATAATGTTGGGTATTTATTTTTTGTTATTAATGATAGCAGGTTTTAACCATTAAATTATGTTGTTTACAGAAGATATTTTTTCAGTTTATCTGTTTAAAGTGAAAGTGAAATACTTACAGTCAATCGTTTTAGCTGTTTGCTTAGAGTTCCCATAATATTTTTGGTGAAATACAGGATAAAAGGCGAAAAATAGCTTTTTGTAATTTTTTTTTTTCAAATTCATAAGTAGGTATGTTACAGGATTTTTAAGGAAATGTTTATTTTTATTATTTTTTTAAACCTCCTCTTTATATGTAGGTATCTGTTTCGATTAATTTCGTTCCGCATGGATAACTGAGTTTTGTGATTTTAAAAATTTTCAATTTTCTACTCCGTAGTGTGTTTACCTGGTTTATACGATAAGTTTTACTCACTATTTTATAATTTTGTAAGCATTTCTTGTTCTTCAACCAGTGAATAAATTTCCAAGCTAAAGTCACTTTAAGGGCTAGAGCTTTTTCAGCTTTGGTTAAATTTAACCATTTATTATTTTAGCTGGTAACCATAGAAACACATACAAAATATGGTTAACAACTGAAATAACCAATAGTCACACATAACCAGAACTGAAAAGACTGCCTCTAAGTTTTTTTGTGAAATCCCGAGTTGAATCAAATAATAATAGTCTTCGTATTAAAAAGTCGTTTCACCATTCTTTTTAAAAGAATTAAACTTTACGTTAAAATTAAATAAAAAAACGGAAACCTTTATATTTGACAGTTCAAAACCTTTTAGAATTTTTCGAAAACTGCCGGTAATGTAGAATATGAGAAATTGAAAATCGATGTCAATGCGATTTCATTGAAATGTATAGCATACAATCAAGTCAAACAGTCAAGCAAAGGAGTTCTAAGACTCCCTAATTCCCTAATAATAATCAGAATCACCATTTTCTTGATGAATTCGATGCCCAAATGATGAACTTCTATGTCCAAATACAATCTTTTTTCGTTTGTGTTATATTACATAGTTCTTGAAAAGGCGGTACATATGCATCGACTTCATAGTCTTCTTGGATCTTTTTCTGTGTTGGATATTTGTTCGATGGTTGACTTTGTTGAAACCACACTTATAAGGACTAATTAAGCTTTCCATGAATTGCTTAAGACGCTAACACAATATTAAGTCTTTATGCAGAAGTCGATCAATAAGATATTTTCAAAAAACCGTTTAATTTTTCACCTACTAAGTTTCGTTTGCATAAAGCTATATTGGTTGGCAATTTGGCATTGAAGGCAATAAAATACAATTAAATTTCATTTTATTTAATTTTCAGAGTAGATAACAACTTACAAACATTCCAATCAAATTTAATACAAATTTTTTTTACGAACATAACAAAACCAATACTGCTTGGCGAATTTCTCTACTTAATCTGTATTGATGGTTGAACAATCAAACCAATTGAGTGAGAGTACCTTCAAAATGACGGGTGCTTAATCAATTTATTCTCGCAAAAACCACTTACAAAAAAAATAATAAAAAAAAATCAACAAACTTTTAACGTTGTGCGAGCCATTTAATCATCATCGAGTTGTCTCTAGAGCTGATGTCATCGCATTGCGCGTTGAGTTTGATGTTTAAGCAATTTACTTGCTGACCCCCTGAGTTAACGGAAGATATCAAAACTTACCTTAGGATATTAAAAATATAATTTCTATCGTATTTATCTGTGCGCGTTGCCGTTTCCAATTGCATGACTAAGACAGACCTCCAAATGTTAGATAGCATTGCATGTGGCTCGGATTAGATGGGTTTGTTTTTTTCTATTTCTGCATAATATTACACGCCAACCACATGATATAATGAGTTTTTCGACTTGTAGCTATTTATGCAAAATAATTACTGGAATTGGATTGAAATTTGATGGGGAAAATCTGGTTCTCTATTGGCAGACAAGCAACCCACTGGATTCAAACTGCTTTGGCTGCTGTTTGAATTTTATCTGCATTTTACTCACCTCACCCCATCTGCATGTCTGTCCCATGTTCGGATGTGGTAATGAACTTAAAATGCCGCCAGAGGTTTCATTGTTAAAGTCGGCTCAATTTTTTTTTTGTTTTTGTTTCCAAGGCGTTCTTTCTAGAAATGAAACCTTAAGGCATTGTCGCTCTTTTTTGGTTTTTATTTCTTGTTTTTAAATGAAATCCTCTTTTGTCTGGTCTTGGTCATATTTTATCGATTCCAGGAAATGCGACTTATAGTGAGTGGGAGTGGGTTTGTGAGGTGCAAATTCAAGCCATATCTGTGTGTTCCCTTGTGACAGGGTTTTCACTATCATTATTACCATTGGCTACATTTTCTACTGTCTGTAGTTTCTCATTTCCGTTTTGCAATAAATCAGATTTATAACCAGTTTTGTGATTGTGTGATTATACCAGTTGGGTAGTTAAAAAAAAAAACTATCTCTCATTTCATGGGTGTGAGAATAATTTACACGCAATTGTTGTAATTAACTGAATTTACCGCATGTTTACACACAAGAATGTTTTGTTTTGTTCTGTTATTTTGTTTATAATTAACAAAAAAAATTTTGGAAAAAGAATTCATTATCAGACAGCGGGGAGCACATAATTATCTTCCCATAGACTACTTATATTGGAGTAAAACGTACTTCAATCGTTTATGAGAATGTTTCTAGGTTGTTCATTAAATGGTCATTGCACTGTAATTATGGAAACAAATTATAACTATAAGAGATTGAAAATACATACATAACAAATATATAACATAACAAATATAGATTCCAAGGTGTTGGTATTATTTGAACCTGTAGATTTTCTTTGAAAATATATCTAGGTAACCAAATAAATTTCTTTAGTATGTACAGTAAAACTTCCTTATAACGATCGTCTTTATTAAACAATATGCAATTAAGAACATTATTTTTCATGCAACTAAATTTATTCTCAACTCAAATCTGTTCTGCATGGTTTTTTTTTTCAATTTAATGAATCTTCATTAAAAACGTTTCTGGAATGGCTAACTCCGAACGAATGCAATGGACATAAAAATTGATGATTCTACTGCATATCTAAATTTCTGGAAAAGAATTTTTGCATTTATTATATTTATCACCTATAGTCGATTCGTACCCCCTATTCCTCGAGTACCCGGATGAATTTATTTTCTCCGTTTTCCGGTCCCAGAACATTTATCTGGAGTCGTTTTAAAATGTGTCTAAACGATAAAGAATTTACCCAAATTAAGTAAACGAGCACAATAATATCCCTGTAAACTTTTGCATAAATACAGAAGTTCAAACGTTTTGTATGGAAAATGAGAAGATTGTAATTCTATTCCGGTCTTGTATTTAATATTTTTTCCATGCTCTGAAGTTTGAAGAGTTCTTTGTTTTCATTTGCTAAAATGCTTAAACTTAACAACTTGAACGCAACTCTTATAATTTTTTTTTTTTATTTTAACTATGTGTCTGTAAGGCACATATTGCCTTTTAAATGCAACAGTTGTTGCACGACACTAGTTAGAAGGAGTAGAAATATAGGAAAGAATTGTAGAATTGTTTTATTACAATGGATAGAGAGCTCGTTGAATTTTATTTTTCATTGCATATCCTCATGGGCGACGTCCAGCATAAGCTGGAAGGTATGCTGAAAAGAAATAAATGCTTTATACCCGAGTGAGGATTGAACCTGCAACCTCTCAGTTAACAAGCACTCTATCCATTGTACCATTGCCGCCGATTTTAATATATTAATGTGTTCATGTATGTTCCCTACGGACTCCAAAACAGCTGAACTGGTTTTGATGAATTTTTACGCCAATCATAAATAAGGATCCTTTTAAATATAACACAGCCGGGTTAGTAGCTAGTAGTTCATAAAATAACAAAAAACAGTATTAAAAAAACGTACTAGTAGGTATAAATTATCTTATCTAGAATAGATATTGATCCAGATTCATAGGGCATATCGTCAGTAATATAAGAGGATATTACTAGACTATGGGAATTATAATTTCGCGAATGGAAAATATGAAATTCATCGATTTGTCCTTTATCAGTAATTGCGATTCTTTTCTTTTTGTGATGTTACACGGAATAACTTAATCTTCAGTCGAACTTGGACTTGAAATTTTTATTTTTCTAAAAAAATATTTTTTTTTCGTTAAAATTATTCAAAGCAAGATAAAGAAATACTTGGCTAAAAAAGTTTCCTTGTATTTTTTTCGAGTAACTTCATTTCATGCTCTGAAGAACTTAAAAGCAAATAAAACATCAAAGAACCTACATATAAGTAAATAGAAAACGAGGTCGCTTTGACCTAGTCATACTTACACCAATGGCACAATATTACCAATTGTGAAACCAGGAAACCCTTAAATTACATCATCATACCACAACCAACTCCAACAACATCTGCCAACTCGTCTCTTCAATTGCTCAAGGAAATGTTACGTATTCCCATCGTTAATGTTTACCCATTAAAATTTCCCATTGCCACTTGCAGCTCTCCCTCTTTGCTGAATAATCGACAACGCACCACAGGAGTGAGAAGGAAAATACGCAAAAAATTATTTTACAACACTTGTAAAAACATTTCACCACAAGATTTCAAAGTGTATAAAAGACTTTTGAAGAATTTTTCATCTGTCACTCGAAAACCCCACAAACAGCGTTTTCGAGTAGAATAACGATGTAAAAGCCCGCGCAATGTTGCTGCTGATGATGACGAAGTTGAAAGACATCATCATAGGGAAGTGCAGTTGAGTCCATCATAAACGTGATTATCAACATCATCAGTGCCGCCAACGTCAGCATTACCTTTTAGTCATTTGGGTACCTGCCTCATATTCGAATTGACATAAGTAGTCACCTAAACGACACACTTGATCCTCGAAATGAGAGTTCTTGAGAAAAAAAAATTGCTTATAAGGAAATGAGGGAAACCTACAGTGATGTTGGCATGGCATGGACGCGACGATTCGACGTCAAGCGATAGATTTACGCCTTCTGGTGCTCATTAGCAGTTTAGCACCTTCTTCTAACGACTACCATGTAAGGTGTGGTGGTTGTAAGTATGCTCAGGTGTTATAAGGATTTGCCTGAAGGGGCATTACAGGCATGTGATGAGACCAGTTAGCGTTAAACACTTGCATAAAAGCATTAAAGCAATTGCGATGCACTAATGGGATATATAAATAAACAAATAAAACAAATGGAGGGACATGGTAATGTTCCTGAAAATGGGTGTCTTTTTGTTGTTATAGCGTTCGTGAAGTTTCGGTAGAGATTTGTATAATTATGTATAGAAGTATGAATTTGGCGATCAAGAGAATAGATTTTTCTTAAATGTTTTGGAGTTAACTATAGAATACTTTGACAACAGGTTGACCCACAATATATTATGTGTATATCAATCTATCGCATGGTGCTGTAATTTGTAAGTTGCTCAAATTTGTTTGTAAAGTAAACAAATGCAAACACAATACACTGCGCGTCAAGCCGTTTTTAACAAAAAAAAATTATACTATAGATATACTATAGATATAGTAATTTTTGTAACAACCTTTTATGGAATAGATTGTCTGTGACCTCTGGGCGCAGTGATTCAAAATTTGATTCAAAATGTCAAGGATATAATGTAACTGTGACTGGTAAATTGCTGAGCTATATAATTGATACATTCGGACTTGAGGTTATAATGTGGTTCGAAGTAGAGGAGTAAAAAGTACCCAAACGGTAATAAAAAATGGCAACGCCCACTTGTTCGGTATCATCAATTTATTTATTTATAATCGATAATGCTTATACACAAACAGATATAATATTACATAAGCTTGTGAAAACGTACCTTATTAAGGTGACGCTTACAGTCCGGAGTAGACCAATACCTCAACAAACAAGCTTCTTCCCAGCCGGCTCGGTTTCTAGCTAGCTGTCTCGCTTTTCCATCTTGCATGCGCCACCTGCTACGCTGCGCTTTTAAACTGCGTCGTTCCACGGGGTTGGATGCAAAGACCATATGGACCGGATCTTTGGTGTCCATTCACTCTACGTGATTTTAATATCTTAGATTTTAAATGACATTAATTTGGCGTCTGTCTTACCAGGATTAAATTTCTTGAATTATAAACTAACATCAAAGATTCTCTTCGTCCGATGTTTTTGGCGTTTTTCTTTTTCTTGAAGGTAAATTACCCTTCTAAGTTTCATAGAATTTATCAACAGTGCAATTCTGAAAAAAAAAACATACGTTTTCCAGGATTAAGAGAATAAATGTTTGCTATATAAGTCATCTGTGAACATGGATGAAACTTTAATAGTGATTTTACGTAAATACAAATATTTATTTTTATTTTTATTTTTATTTATGTATAACTTATTAAAAAAAAATCTTTTTTAAAAATATAAACTAAAATGAAATATTAATTTTTGAAATTTGTAGCTTCTATCATTTAATTAAGCTCAAACTCATGCTTATACATTTATTTATAATATTATGTACATACTATAATTATAAATGTTGTCTTTCTTGACAAAAATCAATAAAACTAAAACTAAAAATATTTACCTTAATGGCGCCCAACGCAAATCTCTCACTTAAAAAAATGTCATCGAAAAACTAATCCAAGTTTGAATAAATGTTTTCCATTCTGCAAATCCTCAAATAATGAAGCCATTAGCGTAAAACTTCTTTCACACATTCTCTAGATGCAAACAACAAACACGTATAGATATCCGCATTAATATATTATGTGCATAAGAATTTCGTACACCCATCTTAGCTTTATATGGGCGGAATGCGTTAAAATGCGCATAATTGAGCTGCCACTCTGAGCCGCAGTCTCAGCATATACGAGAAACTTCAGAAAATTTTCTAATTATACGTGCAACATCTCTTAATTGTCTTTTGCCAGGAACAATGTATCTTCGCATTGTTTGCGAGAAGGAACAAAAAAGGAAAACAAGTCTGCAAATGGTTCGTGATGGGGTGTCACTTATATATCCTCGGTTGACTAAAAATTCTTCTTACTATATGCACCTACTGCTAAAATACAACAACATAATATTCGATATGGGTCCAGAGCACCCACCTTTAGGCATCTCTCTGTCTGTCTGTTAACTCTATACTTGCAATTAACCTCATTTGTAATGCGATCGGTTCCAAATGGAAAACTTTAAACGTTATCTCTTTCGTAGTGGAAGGACAACACTTAAAATGACTATTTCACAGTTGTTTTTTTTTCTTTTATTTTTTTCAGATAAATTGAAACCATGGCCCAACTTATGCAAATTCAACTCCAAAGATACGACGCCCAACCGTGGGGATTCCGTCTTCAAGGTGGAAAGGATTTTGCTGCACCACTTGTCGTCCAGAAGGTAAGTTTATATAGTTTTTCTACTCCACATACATACGTTTGCGTACATATATGGGCTGCTGGCTAAAGTTCTTCCTATACATATGAGTCTGCATTAATAGTGCGAATGTTTGTGAAGTTTTAATTATAAAACGTCGTCGTCGTAGTTGAGAAAGTGATTAAAAATACAAAAAAAAATTGAGAAAAAAAAATCTGGGTCCGTGGGTCATGCAGTCTTGATGTTTCTGTGTTCGAAATCAGGGCCATGAACGAATACCGTGATGTGATATGGATATGGATATGGAACCGTGCAGATACTTTACGTATACTTATTTTATTTGTGCTTTGGATGGAACACTGCCACTGTAAAAAATGAGGCTTTGTTCACGAAGCGAAATTGCAAGTACCCGGAGAGTGACGCTGATGTGGGTATCAAAATACTTTTTTTCTCTACTTGTCAACTACGGATGTGGCAAATGTGCAGGGAAATGATAAGCATTTTTTGTTTCTTTTTTTTTTGTGTAAGCGGTTCTGAGAAGTTAAAAAATATTCAAGTTTTTCAATCTGCTTCTTTTTGTTTGTAGAGTGACAATGTTGAATTGTACGTATATAGGTATAGGTATTGGTAAGATTAATTGAGTTTTTGGTTTTTAAATAACATTCATCTAGCACTCAGGTAGATATAATACATTATTAGGTATATTGAATTATGTAAAAATAAAATAAACAATAAATTATTATAAGGGAAACCATGGGGGTATAATTAAAAGTAATATAAGGAAACCCATAGGGGTATAAAATCGTTTGGCCGCCATTTAAAAAAAATGGCATATTTGACTTATGAGCCCTTAATAAAAAGAATAAGTGATTTTAAAAAAAAATGTCGCACACAAAATTAGGTGTTTTTCAATCCATTGACATCCTAGCCATCCTTCAATGTATTTACACCCTTTTAGGCTTCACCGACAGAAAACAAACTATATTTTGAAGTTTGTAGAGTATTTAGTTCAATATTTCTCCGCAAAATATTTAAACGCAAAACAAAATCGAAATTTTTCTGTTAGAAAAATAAATATTTCCAGATATATCAGGAAATTTTAAATTAAGTGAAATTATAGCGGTCCGTCATTGGAATTCGAGGACTTGAGGCTTGACAGCTTTACTCAAAACATATCAAAATTGTGCGATTCAATTTGTACCTCTTATTAAGAAAAAACTTCAGTTATTATGATATCACCAAATCAGACTGTTGATATTTTAATGCATTATTGCATCTATGCAAATCGACGTTTTTTTAATATGACGGAAGAAGTTGATGGATCATAATTCATAATGCATTTTGTATCTTACTGTCTTTTTAAATAATTGTCCCTTGTCACACCGTTCAAAGATAAAAACAAGCCACACCAAAATGGTATTATGGAATGTCAATGAACTGAGATGTTTGAAATTTCGACTTTTCCATTGTGCCTAAAAAAAATATATTTGCCACCAAACAAAAAGCTTCTTCAACAGCATGCAAGTTAATGTCTGGTTTCGATTTATTCTTTTTTTGTTCCTTCTTTGAGTAAAATATGCATTTCTAGTTTTTCACGAATCGAATGAATTTGACTGCTTTTTAGTTTGCTGAGGAGATGACAAGTTAGTTAAAATAAATTTAACCAAAATGCTGGAAACATTTTTTTTATAATAATTCAATTATTATATTAATAGTTTCTTATCTAATAAAAGGACCTTTAATCCAAAGGCACTAGAAATTTTCATTCTTTTGAAATGACTTTGTTGATAGCAAATGAATTAACTCTTTGGAAGCAGTTGACCATTTTCGATATAAATTTGTCCCTTTGAATCAAAGCCTTACAATACCACTTAAAATCAGTTATTGCAAGTTTAAATTACTTTAAAATTAACTTAATTCATAATACTTGGTTTAGCAGAATTAATGTGTGGATTTAGCAATTTGTTCAAATTGAACATGGCTATCATAAAAGTTTTTATCAATACCATTGTATTTTGTATGAAAACAATATAAACTAGTGGGTGCACGGTTGCAAACAATAACCAAAAATGTTTCTCTGTATTAGGTGGACAAAAAAAAGGTGACAAATGCTATTAAAAAACACATTCACAATCACCCAAGCACACTTTATTGCCAAAAGGAATACAAAAGCTGTGCCGTTCTTTTGTAGTCGTCTCTTGAATAATGTTCAAAGTATTTTTCCTGACGGATCCTTTTGACATTTTCGTGTATTGTATGGTTTCAGTTTGCTTTGCGTGAGTTGGATGAATATCAACTCTGTCGTCAACACTCCAGGAAATGTATGTGCATTTTTTGTTCGTTAGAATAAACTAACACGCTATATAATACTTTGTGAAAAGTTCCAGAGAAACCTTTGTTCCGTTTTATCTCTTTGTGAAATTTTGACGAATGTTTTTTTTCGGTTTTGTTTTGAAAGTGATGAACACATAAAAGACGACACGGCAGAAGTGATACCATTTAAAAAAATTAAGATAATGCCAAAAGAAAAAGAAAAAGCTAATTCTTATGTAAACTTTGAGAACGTTACTTGAATTTACTTATAACTACAACGTTATCCACAATCTTATTCATTTCAATCTACATTGTGCTTGTGATTTGCCTTATGAAGATTTTGGTAGCATTCTAGTTTTTTTAATATTTTAAACATGTTTATTAAAACTTTTAAAACGTTAAGGTCCGTTTGCTAAAACGATACTCAAGAATTTCTGTTCGACGCATACATTTTTAAATAGTACTTTTTCCGTTGCATAAAACTGTCACTTAAAGGATTTATGTCGAACATATAAATGCACTGGAAAGCGCCACATATTTTTATTTAAAATGTGCACGGATGTGCAAAAAATACCCCAAAAATTGGTGTATTTTAGACTTTTGTGCTACTTGAGTAAATGCTTAAGTATTGTTTCAGAACACGGGTCTTAATGTTATAATACATTAAAATTCTTTCTCTTATAATAAATAGTCTGTGTCATGTTCATGGATATGACTTGAACAGGTGACCTTCTAACAGCTGGAAGTGTTAATATCCCGCGTCACATCCACCCACTTTAAATATCTAGTTCATTCATCTTAAAATAGAACCATTTTAATTATTTTTTTCCTCAGAAAAATAAATTAAAAAAAAAAACCTTTAAATATTTTGCACACGTTTCAAAATAAAATATTAATGTGATTTAGTTTATTGCGTGGTGTGCCTTACTTACTGGCTTGGTGATAAAAAATAAATGTTGCAGATTCTTTTAATGAAAAGAAAACACTAATAAAAAAAAATAGAGGGCCAAGGCCTAGCTTTCTAAAAATATTCCATCTTCGTTTGGTTGGAACTTTTCCAAAATGCTTCTGGCTTTCACTATTTCTCGTGTAACCTTTAAATACTTAAATATTTACCTGAGTAAACAACAAATATTGAATAAGTATAGGTATATCACTGTAGAAACGTATGTAGATATTTTTTCTAAAAATATGGCAATCAATCAGTTTTAAGTGTGCTTGCATATCAATTCCGTGTTGTGAATTCAAGATGCTGATGTATCTTAGCATCTTTTATGATGCCCAAGCCCATATCATATCTCACATAATGTCTTCTTATAAGCTTCGATGATGATGATGATGATGATGATGGACTTTTGGTCAACAAAAGATTCCGAACCATATGTGTTTGTGTTTATTATCCATTCTGTCGATCAAATGTCTATCTGCTTGTGTTGTTTGTCATCATTTATGCTAATTGTTCCACAACACCACAAAACACGATATAGACAAACTGACAGTGGCAGATATTTGAACTGACAGAAGATATCAATCTATGATACCTGCCTACATTAATTCAGTGTATTGTGCATTCAAGTTATACTGCAAGCAGATATTATACAAATAACTCTAATTCAAAATTATCTCATTGAAACCATTCAACAGAAAAACAAATGCTTATGTAATTGTATCGCAAGATGGCGTCTGGATTTGTGTTGAACTTTATTTGATAAAGGAATCTTCCATACGTGAGTTAATTAACTTTAAAAGCACTTGACAGCTAGACTTGTCTTTTGAAAAACATTTTGTTTAAGAGTATTTTCATGTTTCGGCTGCCAAGCATAAAGTTGTGGCGTAGAAATATTATGCTGACATTTCATAGAAAAACGATTTCAAACCACCAACTAATTCATTTTGTATTCAAGTTTTTTGGCGGGGTTAGTTCATTATAAGAATGAAAAAATTAAAACAATAAAAAGACTGAAAATAGTCGAATTAAATGTTATTAAGTGGAGTATTTATGAATGAAATTCAATTTTAAAGGTTTTTTGGCCTTTACTCCAAGTATTAGTTCATTATGTTAAAAACAAAAACTGCACTGATGTGTACAGCCCATAGCCGTATAGGAATAGCTAGTCGGAGGTTCTTGACATTAAAATAAATTATAAAAATATTGACAACCAAATATCTTGCATCTGCTGCAGTCCTTTTCAAAGGATACAAATTCACTCATCAGAAATCATTAATTATGTACCTGTAAGCATGTCGAAAGTTAAATGCATAATAAGTTAACAAAAAAAAATAAAAATTGATGTTCCTGTCAAAAATGCGCAGACAACCGAAAACTTTTGACTGAAAAATAATGAACCTACCCCTGGGGTAATTTCATCAATTACCTCCACCCAACCTTGGTTTGGTATAAATTTAAAAACAAAAATTAAAAAAAAAAAAAAAAAAGCATTTTCCGCTGAAAACATTGTAATCATCGGAAATGTCAGAAACGCGTCGTTTACTCATCATTTATTCCATTGCGGGTGGCTAGAGTTTTCCTTTTATTTGATTTCATAAAAAAAGATTTAATGAAATTACCCACCACCATGCAAAATTATTATAATGAAGAGTCCACCACACTGTACTACTGCTATACAATTCGGATTAAAATAACAGGATAGCAAAATTTCTGATTTAATTTCCTGTCGCCCACCCCCGAGCACTCAACACAAGAATCTTTTATATAGGCTGTGTGATTTTGGTTTACCTACCTCTCCTCTGAATGATATTTTTGTTTTTTTTTAAAGAAAAATAAAAAAAAGACAACTGGTACCAAAAGCCATTGCCGCTTAAATTGTGAACTTAAAAAGGATTCAACTATACTTGTGAAGACTAAAATGCTTGGCAACAACCCTTAGCTGTTGTCGACCAAAAATATGGTCTGCAAAAAGCACTCACATACACAAGTCTATAGTTAAGGTACTTATATTTCAAATACGGAATTGTACAGTACATATTAATTCATATTTTACGGTATTAATACCTACAACAGCAAATAGGGTTTTAAACTCGGTGTTTTTCTTCCAAAATATATGGCATAATTAATGATGGTTAATTCATTGTGCACGCAAATAATTTAAACAGGGGATGTGAATTGAGTCAGCTGTGGGAGGGGGTTCTGTTTCTGTTTGACTTTGTTTTGATTATATTTCGGCGCCACCGTTATATTTTTTCGAATTTTTCATCTAACCTTTTTGAAGTTCTTTTTTATTGAAAGCTTGAACTTTAATTTAATTATAATTCACGCATTTGTCGGTCGGTGAACTTGAATTTTGCTGAATGCTTACCAGAGACTGAAAATGTTTGAGAGTCTGCAAGGGTAACTAATTATAAGGAGAGAGACGCAGACTTTTGTTTTTGTGATGGGGATTTTTAATTTTTTAGTGGCATCTTCTTGGAAAAATAGTACAAACAGTCTGGAGATTTATGAAAAGTAGGCACATACACCGGCTGTTGAAGTTAACAATGCAGGATATCGAAGCCCTTGGACCAGACAGGAATAAAGGTGCAACCATAGTTTAAAATGTTTAGAAAATGCGTTCACTATATAGAGTGCATAAATATGCCCAAGGCATACCTATATTAGGTCATACAAAAACGAACCTGAAATCAGAAGGATTCGAAGTTAGGCACCATATTTTATGATCGTAGAAATTTAGGCATCGACTTAAAAAAAGATATCTAACAGCAGCAGCCCATCTCTTTCCCTCTTATTAGAAATCTTTCCTCTTTTTTGATCATATTTGTATTTAAGTTGAATGTGCACTGGCTTAGGTCAAGGTGTCCAGAGCGGGCGGCGGCTGCAAGAATGCTTAACTCATCGAGTTTCAGTATTGCAGCGAAAGCTTTCTATTAATAGATAGAAAAAATACAAATCTTCCCGCCCGCATTCTGTCCTGGAGCGATCGGCGGGGGTAGGATTTTGGGTGGGTGTTAACTCATCGAGTTAAACGATGAATTTGGTGTCAAAATAAAGGTAATAACATTTTCTTTTAGAATTTTGAACTCTTCCTCGTCAAAGCTTGGCAGTTTTTTCACTCAGCCTGATTTTGTATTTTAAGTGTTTTTCGTAAAAATCATTTTTTCGTGCCTTTTAAGGAATTAAGACAAAAATGTATAATTGAAAAAAAGGTAAGGTTAATCAAAAAATAAATTAAATCGGAGGGGTCTATCTCCCCCCGTTTGAGTGGGGGTAATTTTGTGTATCTACTATTAGATATCTTCCGCTGCAATACTGAATTTTTCTTTAACTCGATGAGTTAAGTATTCTTGCAGCCGCCGCCGCCCAGACTAAAAGTTAGTGCGTGTCGAGGTCAATTTCTACATGTTGTTATTAGGGACCAGTTATAGCTTTCATATTTAAGTAAGACATTTATTTTTGAATTTAAGCTTGATTCACTTAACAAAATCACGTTTGTTATTTCAATAGTGAATATCGATTTCAATAAACAGCTGACTTTAGTTTCATTAAGTTGAACATAATCGTTCCACTGATGATTGTCTCAGCTGTCAGTATTTTGTTCAATGATGATTTTAATGATCAACTCCTAGTCCTAACTCAAAATGGTTTTTGTATGAAGAATTTTAAGTTTTGTTACAACCGACATGTCAACAAAAATTTCAATGGTTTCACTTATTGTCTTTCACTGATGCATTTCAATGATAGCTATAACTCGCCACTATAGTGATCAAATAACAGACACTTTTCAATTTCTTATTGTGGAATGTCAGAATTTGAATCATTTTTGTTTGAACACTGCTAAAATGTATTCAAATTGAACAAATGTATACGTTTAATTCATTTCAATTGACGACCAAAATAAAAAGTGAAACAGAACAAATCGGAAGTGTATAATGACAGAAAATTACGTTTTCAAATCGACTATTTTCCTTTTTTTTACCACAATCTGTTTTTTTCCACAAATCTGTTGGCCGAAAAATGACAGATATAAGGTCATGGAAAATAAAGGTCGCGAAAGCCACTTATCTTCTTGTCTAATTTGTTGAGTTTTTAATTTTTCAAACCTGATTTGACAAGAGCTTTCCTCCGAGTTTATTGACATCAAAAAATTTTAGCTCTAAAAAGATGTAATCGTGATCACATTCGAATTCAACTCTCAAATTGTCAGAAAAAGTACAAAACCAAAACGATTTGGAAATTAATTATTTAAACAGTATTTTCTTAACACAATATATGATTCGTTGAAAGCTATCTATAGTAATAGGTATATTATTTCTTTTCTTTTGGAATCTTATTTCACAATGCATTCTTAAAGTCTCAGTTTTGTTAAGTAACACCAAGCTTTTCGTATGTATGTATATATTTTTAAAATATTTATCTCTTTTGTTTAACAACCTACTGTTTAACTTTATGAATAATGACTCAACAGGTGTAAATTCTTATGTCATTGTGAAAATTCATGGTAATTAACATTTCGTTATGGGTTTTTAAATTTAAATCTTGTTACACAAAATAAATAAAAAAATATTTTAAAAACGGTTGCCAATTTAATCAATCGGTCGATGCGTCACAACAAAAACGTCAAGAGACTCATCGACCATTTATTTGTATGTCATTGAGTTTCCCGTTGAATGACTTTTAACTGATTTGGGATTTTACAAAAAAAAAAAGTTGATGTAGATAAATATTTAATAGAGCAAAAATATATATATTTTTTTTGTTTATTTTTAATTTAATCTCTGTGGTTTAAAAATAATTCATGCGAACTTATGGATGTTAAATTCACATAACAATTTTATTACATTTTGCAAATTAAATAAAATTGACATAAAGTTTCAATTTATTGGAAACAAGAGTCAACTGACCACAAAATCATTTCAATTGAAATAAGCGTATGGTCCTCTTGAGTTTCAAAACATACTTGGGTTACATCTCCGGCCACCGCACCAGTCGTATGACAAAATGTAGACATCTTGTTGTGGTTTTCATGGTGGGATTGTCGGACAGCAATTAAAAACGAAGTTCATTGTTATGCAATGAGTTTTCTGTTTCAAGATTATGACCGTGAATAGCAATGAGAGTGTTACACAGGTTCCGCCGTATTTTATTTATAGGTTTTCACATTTCAATCAATTGGATGGAGGAAGTTCATATAAATATTTATCATGTTGATTAATTTATTCTCGCCAAGGAATTATTCTTTGTCAGGCAAATAAAAACAATAATAGGCTTTGATGTAATTTAGTTGTTATTGATACATTTATTACGCCGTAGGCGACAAACTTTTTAAATATAAAATGAGTGTCCCATGTAATAATAAAAAAAATTCGTTGTACCTACCAAAATAATGCTTTCCTATCTTTCTACTCCTTCTTGCGTCATGCAATACCTGCTGCATTTAAAATGCCTTACAGACACAGATCTTAAATATTATAAATATTATATTATAAAAAAAACCCTCTCAAGAAAGAAAGAACAAACAACAAAGCAAAGCAAAGCCCGATCGGCACATATTTTTAATTTATTATGCTTTACTTTAAAAAAAAAATAGCACCCTGCGTTTCATGTTTTTATTATCGAGTGAAGTGTGTGTGAACTGCTTCAAGATTGACAAATTTCGGCGTTATTTCAATGAAATAAAAATTCTTGGAACTCTCAAAATCTAATTTCGCCCTTAGTCACAGGTAGCTTTATACCTTTATTTAACTAATTGTGTTGCGCAAATGATTATTTTTGTTATAAATTCACCGAAATCTGTCAACTCAGTAGTAACAAAATAAAACTTTTGAATTTAAAAGAAAAACAAAGTTGAGCTAGGCACTGTAAGATCTAAGCAATAAACTCCATTCAAAATATCTCTTGCGCACCATTTTTTTGCTCTTGAATCCTCTATCTGCGCATCGGACCATTGACCAAGTGATTTGAAACTAGTAATTTTTCCTCTGCATAAACGGTCACTTAAATATTTATGTAGAACATAAATACTTAAGTATCGTTTCAGAAAATGGCTCTAACTAGCTTATTTAATGACATAGTAGGTTATTTAAATCACGTTAAATAAGATAACACTAAATTTTTAAAAAATTAATAATTTTAAGAGTTTTTAACCTTGATTCATACTCTAAACGAAATTTTAACAAAAATATTTCTTGAAAAAAAATCACAAACGAAAATATCCAACAAAATCAGGTTCTGATTTTTGGCAACCATAACATTGTAAACTTAGATATTTCCAAGTTTTCAGCAATAAAGCATCATGCCACAAGATCAAGTTCATGCGACCCAGTCGTGTCCCTTATTTATTTTTATTCATATTTATTTTACATAAATATTGTTATCGTAAATTCTAGATATTTTATCTCTAAATAATAAAAAAGCTTTAACTTTGTTGTGTGACAAACAACCAGACATCGTGTCTGCACATATACAACAACAACTCTTATAGGGAAAACCGCAATGAACAGTCATTCACAATTTTTTTGTTTGTTTAAAAGTCAAAAGATAAATTTAATAAAAATAAGTGGACCAATAGATTGAATCTTGTCATTACTTAACTGCCTATTTGTGGTCAAAGAAAGTAATTTATGGTAAAAATTGTATAAATATAATTAGAAAACCTACTCGTCCACTGTCGTGTTGCGTGTCTAGTCTTCACTAAACTCTGAGTCATTTTATGCCGTGGGCAGTGATCATGCCATTTACATTCACCTAAACATGAAGATGCGTTTTAGATGTCAGATTTGGTGTCGGATCAAATGTCGTCTTATTTATAATGGTGGGCACTTTTTGTCAATCATGAATAAATCACTCGTTTAACGTTGCAGCCACATGTATAAGTTATATCTTATGATGACTATGAGTGACGTTGTTAAAATTAAGTGCAACAATGCGTCACTTTAAAACTTTTCTGTTAGTTGGTTGGATTTTGTAATAGATGGAGTTGCATAACCGAGATAAGGCAATCTCTTGGTGTGTTTTTTTATGTTTAAATGAAATACGTCATTTATACATTACTGTCAAATAAACAAATACATTTTTAAAACTGTCTTACGTTGTTGGGTGTTGGTTTATAACTCTTGTTTTCCATTTTGGCTTTTGTTTCATGAACCTTACTATATTTACTAATATTTTAAAGAAATATCTACGCTGTGCTTGTTTCTATTTACATAGAGAAAAATAGACGAAAGAACTACTAAACTAATTCTAAAAATATTTTCATTTATAAAAAGCTACACTTACGTTATGAAGTTCACTGACTTAAAAAAAGTCCGAAGCTGACTTTAAATTAAGGAGTGAAAAGAGAAACATAATTCTGTTTTTTTGTTTTAAGAACTTTTAAATAAAAAAACAAAGAACTATTGATATGGAATTGGAAAAATGACACATAGAAATTTAAATTATTGGATAGTAATGTTTTTCAAGTGCTACTGGTATTAAATAAATACTAGCTACCCATAGCCCGGTATCGGTCCGCTTCTTTCTGTTAATCCGATCGCTATATCATACTTCACAAAATCACCGGCTGGGATAATTTTAAGTTGCCTCAAAATTTCATCAAAATCTGGTCACCCGTTTTTAAGCCTATGTATAGATATATAGATTAAAGTCCGGATTAGCAAATATTGCTTCCAGACCAACCAACGTCGAGTCTATACAAAACTATTAATTTATAGATCTGTAACGAAACTTTTTTTTTAATACAGTAGACGCTCGATATAGTTAGCCTCTGTATAGTGAACTATCCAATATAGTGAACCACTAACATTTCACACAGGCATAAATAGTAAACTACAAAAATTTCGATACAGTAAAGATGTTTAATATTTTTTGGCAAAATTCAAACGAAAAATATTTCAGTTGCAATCCAGCTGCCTATAAGTGTGTCAACTATTTTTCAGAACAATTTGCGTTCTTTGTATGTGTTTTTCACACTGTGTCACGAAAGTAAAAATGCAGATAAGGTGATTAGTGTGGGCAGGACGTAACAATACGGAATTTTCTGATATTTTAGTTTTTAAACGCTTACAAGAAGGAGCAGTGAAATTCAATTTTATTTTAAAACAGACACAAATGAAGGTTATACATTATTTTTCACAAAAAATTTTATATAAATAATAAACAATACCTATCTTTACTTGGATCTAGGCTAATTCACTGTGCACAATTCACTGTGCAAAATTCACTGTATGGACGATTCACTGTGCACAATAATTCACTGTATAACACAATTCACTGTTGGCACAATAATTCATTGTGCATAATTCACTGTGCGCAATTCACTGTGCACAATTCACTGTACGGCAATTCACTGTGATGGACAATGCACACAGTGAATTGTCCATCACGGTGAACTGGCCCCCATGCCATTCTTATAGATTTATTAATTGTACATTATTCTATATTGTTTCTTCAATCATTATCTCCATAGAAAAAAAGAAAATAAAAAGATTTCGGTTTCGATTGTATTAATAGAATACATGGTCAAGTGTTAGAAAAGATTTTAATTTTGATTATATTTTTTATTAGTTTCTCAAAGTTTCATAAATCTATTTGAGATGTAAGAAAATAAAAAAAATATCATCATTTGAAAGAAATTAGCTGTGTTCGAAAAAATAGACCACAGTGAATTGTGTTCCACAGTGAATTGTGATCCAAAGAGAATTGTGCACAGTGAATTGTCCATACAGTGAATTGTGTACAGTGAATTAGCCGGCATCGCTTTATTTCTGTGTTCCTCAAAAAAATATATCTGTATTTTTTTACAGATTAAAAAAATTAGAAATTAAAGCATATAAGTTTTTTGTTCTTCTTTTTAGTTTATTTTGTAATTAATAACAAAAATCTAAAAAATAATAATAATTAAGTGTAGGTAAACATTTTAAAAATCCCTCTCGAAGTGCAGTGAACAATTTTTATAAAGTGAACAGGCTTGCTTTTTTTAAATTCACTTATCGAGCTTCACTGTTTGTACATGGTTCCGTTAGGATACGATATATATGTTATCCCATCCGAAACAGTGCTTATGTTTGCGGGATAATAAATAGCATATTTGCTGTTCAAGACTATTATCTATCTTTGATGTGTCTAAATTTCATCCAGTCAGGTCCCTTTGGAATCCATAGAGATAAATTATTATTATATTATACATGTAGATAAGTATTATTGTTTTTTTTATTTACGTATTATTATTCTGTAAGTTTTTTTGTCGTCATATCTAATAATTTTGTTTTTTCTTATTCTTTTAGGTAAGAAATTCAAATTGGGAAAAACATCTTTGTTAAACATCAACTTGAATAAGATCTGCGCTTTTCTGAAAATATAATTAACTTAGGTATGTACATTGTACACTGTACATACTCTTATGTATTTTGATAAGTCTGAAAATATTTTCGATATTTAAAATGTATTGTCAGTAGTACGTACAATATATTTGTTTAGTATTTTTACATTAAACTTTTTTTTTCAGTCCAGTTAAAACAAATTTAATATTCTAAAAAATCCCTTTTAAATGCAGGAACTTCATAAAAATATTACGAATATTATTGACACACAATTTCATTAAAATCCTAAACAAAATGTTGTGTCGGCCTAAGTTGATTTCCAGTGTTTTTGTGTAGTCCATTATATTTATACTTGAACTTGTCAACCAAAAATGTTGTCCTTGTTCGCCATTGCCATTATACCCACTCTAAAATATTATTTCGTACCCCGAAGCAAGTGCAAAAAATCTTCAAAACAATGTCATAAATTTATCGTCATCCCTTAGCACTTCATAAATTCACTCTTGAGTGCCGTCGCCTGTCGCTCCCATAGATAACGACACTTTAGTGACTTCACTTTGCTCGTTCTTCCTTCAACGTACAAAGCGATGATATTGTCAATAACTAAGTAGACACATATGGTATAATGCGATATGTGAGGCTAGGGAAAAGTGGTCCACATGCACATCCCCAAAGTATTTTCCTCTTTCACTTTTCGTGTTAAAGCGAATGAGAACACATCCGAACGAGCGATACTTAATTTGAAATATTTTAATGCCTCCGGTTTCCTTGTACAACGCTCTTAATGCTAATTAATGGTGACAAACTCACACACCATTATATTTTAGTTATTTCTTTTATTTTGTTTAATGGGAATTTATCTAGATCGGGATTAGTGTCTTGATCTGCCCTCACATCCCTAAGAGAATCCGTACAAAATATTTTCATTTTGATTTTTCGCAAACATCGTTTTTTTTTTTTTTTTTTTTAAATATTTGCTTTTAAATTGAAAGTATGCTGCATGAATGGCCGCATACCCGAAAAACAATGGAATTGGGCACACTGCAGTGAGTCTATGCGATGGTTAAAGTGTTGGACTAGTTGGTACTTCTCTCTTTCTGAATTTGCATTCATCCCAGGAAGTGAATCCGCTAATTTGTTATCGCATACATTCGTTTACACATTGCAACTGTATATTGTTTCAAGAAAATTTAGGTCGATTTGTTGCAATGCACATTGTGTGTGAGTGTTTATCTGTGAACCAAATTAAATAAAAAAAAATACATGTAAAAACCAAAAACAAGAGTTTCTAATTTCAACACGAAATATGTTGGCCATAGCCAAAAGCTATAGCCACTGTGGTTGGGGGTGCCTCACATGTCCTGGCAGTCACTGATTGCAACATAGGTGCCATTATGTGCGCATATACAAAAACCAACATAATAATAATTGTCCACTCTTTTGGGCTAAAACAATGTGACATTGCATTCAAATCAATTTAATGCTCGGTTCGTTACATCGTTGTGAATTGAAATTTCGTGTGTGCGTTTTTGTATTGTTTATAATAGATAAAATTGCATAACATAATATAGATGGTGTCTGGGTGCTGCATTGCAGTTGGCAGTTGCAAGCACCAATGACTTTTAAATTGTGTTAAAAAATACAACAGTTTGCCTAACGATGGAAGCTGTAGCAATTAGCGTGGTACAATGTACATACAACCTTAGGATTTTAGTCATAACGAAGACATTTTTATGTTTTATTTGTTGACGCATCAAAAACTAATATTTTTTTGTTTATTTTTTTTGACTACGAACAAATATAACAACATTAACATTTTAAATCTTTTAATTGATGTAATCCGTATTTTGCATTCAATTCAATTCGTAAAAATTACCCAGCTTTAATTGGTTTTACAAAACGTAAGTCCCTTAGGTGCGGTTTTGTTCAGAGAAATCATAGTTGGAAAACAACTTATGCGCGAAACAGAATAAAATAAGCACCATCACCGTCAAAAGTAATGAGCACGATGGTAGGCAACTTTGTATTAAACACATTGCCTCCCAGCGCCAGAAACCATTTGACATTTCATACTTGATTCTATGTAAAATGTTCTCTTTTGCAGTTTGGTGCCACTGAGTATATCATAGTGAAAAAGTTGTCAGCAGTGCACCGCAGCAGCAGCAAATTTAGGACTTTGGTCTAACGATGCTGTTGGCGTTGCTGGTGCTGTTCTATAGTTTGTCCTCTATTAATTGGCAGTACAGGAAAGATAGGGATGTTTGTCTCTCATTCGCACTTCTTTGCTTTCCATAAGGTTATCTTCTTTCAAAAGCTCTAACAGGGTTGCCGTAGTAAGCATTTTGAATTGTAAAAAAACTGAAAAAATATGATGTAGGGTTACCTTTCTTCTTTTTTAATTAAAATTATTTTCTTAATTTTTATTTATAAAAATGAAATGAAATTTATCTTTTTCCACAACACCAAGAGGTAAGATAGTAGGCGCGTTTTTGAAGGGTATCCCCAGTAGGCCTAATCCGATAACACTTTTGTACTAGTAATAAGCTCATCTCAATATCTCATTATCATTTCATCAATAAAAGGTATTTTTTAAGCTCTAAAATCAAAAGTTCCCCAACAGAAACTCAATATAAAAAATACGAAACGAGTTACCAAATGGACAAAGGTATCTCTGTTCGAATGGATGTTAAAAGAGGGTTGAAATGCATTAGCCAATCAGTGCGTATTCAACTGTACGCTAGGCAGGTCGTTGTGGGATCTATGTCGGATGCGATCGAAAAATCATTGGCGGGTAAACATTTTTTAAATGGGATTTCTTTCAATTCAGAATGGTGCACAAATAAGGCGCGCTACTGATTTTGAAAAAGCTTCCCCATAAGGCATGTACTGCCAATTAATAGAGGACAAACTATAATACATTGTTTCTAAAATATTGGTTCTAAAATAATAGGGCCCTGGTGCTGGTACTGGCTTAATCTGTTTCGCGCTTTAGTCTTTCAATCCTTGTACTTATTCTTGGAAACACAAGATGTAATGCTCATACCTCAGAGTAGATTTGTTGTACATAAATAAAAGATACCTTTACTGATGTGTAGTTTGTAAACCATAATTAATATAAAACAGACTGGACTGTTCACAAACACCAGTTTGTTCACACAGGGTGGCGTGACAGCGAGTAAAGATAAAGGGTTAAAGTACTTAAAATTTCACGGAGAGAGTTGTGATGTTTACACTTCAGTACCTGGTTAGTCATAGTACTCACACATTTTGATTTTTAAATTCTGCAAATTCTTTTAATCATCCAAACCAAAGAACCATTAAGTATAAAACAAATTTTCGAAACATACAAGAATCATTTCAAAAACGTTTTAAATGATATTTCTTCGTTATGAACGCGCCTAAACACACATTAAGTAACAACATTGAAGAAAATTGGGCTGTATTCATTTGTATCTATAACCTGACAACGTTACATTAAATATTTTATTTCATTGAATTGTTCTCATTTTCTTCCAAAAATAAGCAAATGATTTAAAGCCTTCCTTTTCTCTTTACCGAAAACGGAAAGATACTTTGTTGAAATTTTATTATCCAAAACGTACATTCATCGTCTGAAAAATTCCATTTCATACTGTATTCATTTACATCTTAATCAACCAACAAATAGCTTGTTTCCCAAACGTACATACATTCCAACTAATTGCCAACCTCTTTACAAATCATTCCCGCATGTTTATACCCTTGCCTTAAAGTTAATTTCAAAAGCTCACACCATATACCTAAACATTTTGCACGCAAGTTTTACCAAAATCATAGTGTAAACGAAATCCTTTCTGGTAATTGATATCCATTAGCTCGTATTATTACAACACATACTTGCGATCAAAACAACAAAGCATCATTAACCCTCAAATATAACATCACCCACAAATAAATCTATATCGAAAAGAAAGTATGTATACCATCTGCAAACCTTCTCACATCCTTTCATGGCTCATTTAGTCTTCTAGTTCCAGGATGTTAGGTGTGGAAAATATTTATGTCTGTTTTTGTTTTTCTATAATAAAAATTTGTCATTGAACCAATATACCCTGTCATATTCTAAGGACGAAACAATCGAAAACAGTGTTGCGTTATGAATTTCCAAACAACAAAAAAAAAACAAAAAACGATGCTATAATCAACAATCATTTGCACTTCAATACAAAAGGACATCGTTTCGACAAATCATCTGAAAAGAAATACATACATATAAAAACATCAGGCAAAGATGATGCTTTGTAGATGGATATCTATATAATCCTTCAAGGATTTTCTAGGAGTGTATGCTTACAAAACAAAATTTCTTTTTGTTTTAAATGTACGCACAAGCGGATAATAGAAAAAAACGCCTAAAGAACTCATCGAGGCAGATACGCACGCACACTGCTCCATAAATATGTACTTTGGGGGAAAATTTCCCAAATAAATATCCGCAATGGCAACGACTCAGCACGTTCGACAGAGCTTAAATAATGTGGTCGTCCTGGTCCAAAGTCCGGAATGAGAGAAGGGCCAGTAGAACGAAAGCGTGGGTGAGTATGGAACTCATGCTGGTAAGCACTTTATTTTATGGTCATGAGCGTAAAATGTGTGTATTTCTTGTTAGCTTCTGATATAGAAGTTCAGATATCTACCTATCCATTATATCCGTAATGTGTGAATGCAAATTGGGAACCCTTTTGCGTTAAAATTGTATTGCCTGGTGGGCGATAAATTTTGATAGATACACAAATACCTATACCCAACATGGACTACTGCTAATCACATCCATGAATTCAACGCTCACGTTGGAGTTAATGAAAGGACATTCACCCGATTGATGATGCTTATCGAAATCGAAACAAGCTACATGACCGCATGACAAAACATCATTAATTGTTTGGAGGATTATTTGGATCGTTTTCAATTTTCTCTTGAAAAATTCCAATCCCCTGTTCAAGGATGAATAAAAACTCAGTTTCAATATGGTCAGACTGAAGGGAAAATGAATCATCTTTTTGTTATTTATGAGCCTGCAGTCAAAAGATACATTTTTCTTCTTTTAAGGTTCTCCTTAAATGGAATCGGAATGCACCTCGCGATGTGATAGTTTTTTTTTGATTGTGCACCTTTACAGGTATGGGATACGGTGTTGCAGTATTATTCCCATCAAATCGTCAAGAAATCTTCAAATCTTAGTCATCTTTATATTTTTAGAAGCAAAGGAGAAACAATGAAATTATTTGAAGGCAAAACCCTCCTAGGAAGTGACTCATGCATGATCACACACTGGCATTCTTAATTTGGGTTTGGTTTTGTTAAATCATACCGACATTCGTCAATCCCATTGGAATGGAAAATTGATATTGTTTGGGTTGTTAGATGTTGTAATGATTTAAGTTTTATTTGTATACCTGGTGTCGGGAATTCAGAGATGGGTTTAAATTTAAGAGACCCTTTATTCTCAATAACAGAAGCCATTAGCATTATTGGATTATGATGATGGGAGAATGATTTTGGTTATTTTTTTGAATGGAATATCACTGACGATGATTTGTGTACCTAGCCTAGATTCAACGAAGAATTACTCTTGCCAATCGCTGTTTTTATGGGCTAAGAAGGCAGGCAACTTAAGTCCCAAAGCTATCCGTCGGCGTCGGCATCACTGGAAAAAAATGTATTTGCATTTGACATTTTTCCAAATAATTGATCTTGAAATAAGTTTAAAAACAAACCAATGGCTCCCATCAGTTAACTGCTCATCGTATGGCAAAAGAAATCCTAATACATGAACATTATTGAACAATAATAACTCACAATACATAAATAATGCTTATCAACCTGAGTTTTTTTTTTTTAAATCAACGTCTTATTATGTTACTCTATTTTTTTTTTTCTATTTTGAAAAATCAACATTAGTCAAACTGTCAACCAACCAGAAAAGGAACTCCATGCACATTGTCTCAGGTAAAGATATCCTTGATCAACAACAAATTGGATTATCCTTATAAATCCCTTTTTACTTTATTTTTCATTGATAGAGGTGTATCCAGATATAAACTTTTATAATTCCGTTTCCTCACGTGTTTATTTGCTCAAATATATATGTAGTATTTTCTACTGATGGTTTAGATGTGGTGCGGCAGCGGCGGTTACGGTGGTAGTGTTACTGTTCTGTTAGTACATTTTCTGCACTTAACTCAGGATACTTGAGTGTCGAAAAATAAATAAGAACATCAAATAAACTTCCGTCCACAAGCTACAGCGAATCTCTTTGAACCTTTATTGTTCGATACTGCTGTATTTTTTGCTTTCTATCTATATTGAGTTGAACAAAATACAACAGAAGGATAACAAGGAAGTAAAAGTACCAATATGAGAGTACACTGCAAGTTTACCAACGGATATAGCGATATCAGGATATAGGGTAGTAGATAGTAAATTTTTAAAGATAAATCGATTCACAATAGAAAAGAGAGGAAAAGACTATATCTACCTACCTATACACCAATGCATCCAATTGTTGGGTATCCTTTTGTGGTTCACATTTTTTCTATCCCATTGGCGATTTTTTTCTTCTTTACATTTATAGGTACATATAGGTATCGATATCCTTTTATATGGGTTTTTACTTCAAACAAACTTTTTGTAAGTGTTATTAGAACAGATCAGATAAATAAAGAAAAGAACATCAACTACCATGATAATGTATAGTTTTTTTAGTAGATGATGAGAATATATTTTTTCGTGCATAGATGTACCTAACACACATTGATCCAATCTGGAATCAGTAGCTATGCGTCAAAATAAAATGAATGTCAACTTGCTTTGATTATGTAATTGCTAGAAATTAATTTGTTTTAAAGTTATTAATTCGCTTTTTCGTCTATCCGCTCGTTACAAATTTCGCAATCGGTTTTAACCTTACTCATCGATGAGCTTCAACGATTTTCAACTGTAAAAATAAGCTTATTACTGATGGATGGTAATTTAAAATGTTGATATTCTATGTGATGTGTTATTCTAGTTTATTTTTAATTGGGTCAATGATAAATTGTTTTACCAGTTGTCTTAAAAAAAAAAAAACAAAATCACTTTGATCATTGACTACGTAAAAATGGTCACAAAGATTTCTAATAGCTATACGTGATTTGTCCATGTTTAAGTATCTATATGGGCACTCTGTATCTGGGCTAGGTACTTTACAAATATCAACACAAAACTTATTTCCTATAGGTATAGGGTGATAAATTCTGGACCACCCCAGTAACGTTTTAAGAAAGTTCAGGTTCAGCGTGTTCCATTCTATTCCATCTCGTCCTTCCTCTTTCCTAAAAATCTGTTTTACTATATTAATTACATAACTTTATATCTACCTACATGGTGTTCCTAAATTCTGAAAACCGAGCATTTTTATTTGCTTCGTTTCGTATCAAACGAATCTTCTTTCATCTCACAGTTAACCTATATCTATATGTTCGAAATTTTCTTACATCCATCCCCACTCATTCTCTATCATTATTGAAAAAGTTTTAAAAATAAGTCTTTCAACAGATACAGATAAACCGACATCACTGGATAGCCACATCGAATTAAAATTTAATTCAAACATTTTCTCTCTCTTTCGTACCTTGTTAGCCCTTGGCATTAAAACGAATCTGCAATTTTCCATTTATAATTTCCAATGTTCGATTTTTCACTGTTCCCCGCCTCCAATAAGGATTACCTTAATTCTTTCGATTGCGATTGTTTTTTTTTTTCTTTCCAAGAATGTTTTTTCTGTGTCATCCTTTATTCCAAAAAATGAAAAAAAAACATTTCGCATCTCAGCATGGTAGGTTTTGGTAAGAGGATGAAAAAAAACAAATTCAGACAAGTTTTATCCACCGAAAAGAATTGTACTCACATGAATCCAAAGCGATATCAGATTTAACGTTGACCACTTTTCTCAGCTGGCTGCCATCATTCCCCTTAACCTCCAAGCAATGCCCAAATTGATGTGGCACTTTGTCAAATCCTTAGTGAGAGCAGCACCGAAAAAGGATCCATTCTGGATGGTGTATTCGAATTTCTATATGTTTTTTCTTTTATTTTACTTCTCAATGGTTGGTGGCTTATCTTGGTGTTTTATGGTACGTTTAGTTCCATTATGCCATAAGCCACCCAGAATTGAGGAAGTGGAATGCCACCCTAAATCATATAGAACTATAGAACTTGGATCCGGAACAAATGTGTTTTTTGCCTGATCTCATGTGCAAGATGCTCTTTTTCTTTTGAATTAATCTTGTTTTTGTAATGTAGTGAATTTACGTTTTCTTTAAAATCTAAAATCGATGGCATACAAAAGAAATCCTGTCCAGTCCAGTGCAAATGTAATTCAAACTTTGAACAAAGTCGCACAAAAAAAGAACAACACAAGAAAGACAATCGGATTGTTATGGCAGGTCCTTGAAGTGCATATACACAGTCCAGTTGTCACAAAGAAAACCCAAATATTAGTTGAAATAAATGGCTATAGACTGAACTTCCATTATCCTCGATGAACAAAATTCTTTCTCTCGTACATCTGCCATGACTTACAGTCCGTTAAGTCAGATGGACCTACCTACGTGTACTAGAAATAAACTTGGCATTGATAGAGAAACAGAAGCTTACCTTTCTTTTGGTGTTTCAATAAAAGAAAAAAAGGATACACTACCGAGAATCACAATGTAAGAGTAATAGCTGAAAGCACTTTAAACTGACAAAAAGGACTTGGCTAAAATCTTTAGCACTAAGTTGAAAGGGTAAAATAATTTTGATACCCATTTACACAGGAGCTATATAGAAGTACATGGCCGTTAAGGGAAGTTGTAATGTAATGGCGTTACTATAACGTGCCTTTTTGTTAAAGTGTGATGGCCCACATTTTGGTATTCCTATCGTGTATTTTAGATTTTCACCAAATCCTTTTAGCAAATTTGTTGGCGAATGCGAAGAAAGGATTAAAGCAAAATGAGTGCTACATCGACTGGAGCTTCCGGATTAGAAATGGGCAATAAAATTTGCACGGATTTAGGTAACTTCTGAGGCATAACGATGAAAATAAAAAGCTTAGTAATAAAGGTAAATGTAAATGATACAAGAACCTGAGTAAAAACTAAAAAGAAATTACTTTGCAGAAAAAAAGAAGTGGTTTAAAAATCATTGGGAACAACAGGATATTTCAACAATTAAAAAGTTTTAGGAAAATGATTATTTAATTTAAAGGGAGTGTTCTATAAATTACCTAAGCAATCAAGAGTGCCTATCTTGGTGTAGTGGTTATGTGTGTCGGACTATCACACCATAGGTCTTGTTTCAAATTCCATCAACCCCATAAGTTTTTTTCATCTCTTGGGGACACTGCCTCTTGCGAACAAATGTTAAAGGGTCAGTTAACTGTAACCATAAATTATTTCAGTTGTTAACCATAGATTCTGTATGTGTGTGTATCTATAGTTACCAGCTAAAATAACAAATGGTTTAATTTAACCAGAGCTGAAAAGCCTCGCCCTAATTTATATAACGCCCGATGCGATCACTTTTAAAACTTTAATGTCCAGTTTCACAGTGAGGGTATAAAGTCTATTTTCAGTTCAAACTATACCGTTTTTCAATTTTCCGGTTTCACAGTTATCGTTTAACACTGATTGGAGTTTAACTTTTCGTTTAAGTTAAACGATTTCATTTCTTTAAACGCCGCCGTTTCGTTTAAAGTTTTAGAACACACAGACTATTTTGATGTTAATTCTGACACATGATATTTTAATAATTTTTTATCACTGTTCACTTATATTTTTTTTTTAATTTTTAAATTGGGGATTTCATTTATTTGATAAAATGTACACAATAGCGTCACTATTTCGCAATAATTCACCATTTATTTTATTTTCACAAAAATAATTTGACATTTCAAAACAAATTTCATAACACAGAGCTTCGTCACCTGTTTTTAGCTTACTGGAGTTTAAGTTTTCGATGTGAAACCGAACTAATTTAACGAAAAGTTTAAACTTTCGTTTAGATTTAATTAAACTACAGTTTAAACTACAGTTTGAACTGTTAAATTGGGGCATTTATAGGGGCTTTTATAGCTGAAGGAAAGGATTCGAACGAATCGGGTGTAAGAGTATAATTATTTGTCTTGAAAAAGTTTAACTTTCATTAGCCGTTCGGATTAATCAGAAAATTGATTGTAGGACCTCTTTAGTTCATAAGACATTAATTCCCAAACCTAAATTGGAAAGAAGAAGCAGCGATGCCAACTGAGACATAATTAAGCCTCTTAGAAATAATTTCATTGGCTGAAGCTCTGAGGCTTATTTTTTAGCAAAAAGGCTTATTTTTTTTCATTTGAAATTATTCTTGATTTTATAAACTTTTTTTCTTACTTTAACTGCGTGCACCTCTTTGATTCCCGTTCACTCGTCGTCTATATTCTGTTAAACGCCGGGGGAACTACTTTATCAATTTTAATTTCGAATCTTTCGAATATTAATTTCAATTGAAATGTCACATTTATGTATACATATATCAAAAAAAAATTAAAAAATGAAAACTAACTTAAAAAACAAACAAAATTAAAAGAATTGGATAGTGGTTTCGAGGTTTCCAGTAAATAACATAATCTGTTTTGAACTGAGTTACCGACGGGGAATGTTTCCCTTCGAACGTTTATTTCCAACGAAAAGTTCCCCTTGCCTTTTAACAGAATAGAGCTGAACTGATTTTCGGGAAACGTCCCCCCCCCCGCCGTTTAACAGAATAGGGCTGCATATCTGATCTTAGATTTTGTTATATTTTAACTTTTATAACGAATGTCATAAATTTTTGATTTTTTTCACGAAAAATAAATAAAAAAAAAGATTAAGCATAATATCACGGCAAAAGGCATAAATTGTTTTCCATGTGAGGCATAATTTCGCCAAAAGTGGTTGGCAACGCTGAGTATAAATTAAAAAAAAAATACCGATACAAATATTTGGGTTTCAATGTTTGTTTAAATATCATAATGAAAAGATAAAAAAACATTCGTGTTGTGCGGCTTAAGAAAGAATTTGTAAAATTCATAGTTAGTCGAAGTTGTGCTAATGGATATTATGATTGAATTGTATCAGAGGAGAATTACAACTGGCAATTTTATTTGAGTATACTCAAGAAGAACAAATAGACATTATAATAAAATGTGGAGCAAAAGTAATACCGGAGTTTTAAAATTACGAACACTTTTGTGTTTGCTTTTGAAGGACGCCATCTTCTTAAAATCTGTTCTTCCTCAAGTTTTGAACACTATCTTTGCAAAATTGTTGCTTTGAGCATCAATTCACTAAGGATTTCGGATTTTTCAAACTTCGGTATACACTTTTTCTCACACAGTATTAGAATGATTGATCTTATATTTAAAATAGATTAAGCAATGCATGCATTAAATAGGCAAATTATTCTATATAATACTCTATTTGTTAATTTGATAGATCACAATGGAATGACTATAAATAATTTTAATTCGTTCAATATACTTCTTTTTTATAATAACAAAAAGCTCTGATAACAGTTCTTTAAATTTTATCAAATCGACAGAAGCATTTTGTTTAACACTATATGTCATTTTTGTAAGATCCATGTGTTTTATTATACGTATTCTTATTGCCATTTCATTCAACTTCCATATGGTTTTCATGTCTCAAAAAACATTTTAATTTTAAAATTTAAACTTAAGGTAATAATTATGCCGAAAAATTTAATACTATCTAATACATATTCAGGTTGTAAATTTTGTAATATCCACTATATGATTCTTCAATTGTATTATTTTTTAAAGCATTCTTAAAACACATACAAGGTTTCCTTTATTAAAATTGACATTGAACTTCAACTTACGATATCAAAAAGATATCATATAGCTTCTTTTGTATTGTTTTGTATTCTCATCAATTTTAAAGTGACCTAAAAAACAAAACAATCAAAATCCATTAACAATTATTGTCCATGAAACCTCCTCACAAAACACTTTTATTTATCTATGTAGATTGTAGGTATATAAAAAAAACTCGTCCTTCCACTAACATCTTTGAGGATTTTTTGACATATCGATTATATTTTTTCTTCATGGACATAACCAAAATCATAATCTGCCCTCCTGAAGCTGAAACCTTTTATATTGACTGGTAAAGCTGATTCCATTACTTTTATCATCTTAATCCAAATTGGATGCGTTCAGCTGTTCCGGTAGGCTTTTTGTCAGGCAACGAACTCAAAACTCCACTTTTTGCTCGTGATGGGATTAACAGCAAAACGTAAATTTTTTAAACGCATTTTTTTTAGTTGGAAGGAGAAATTTGAAATTTTGATGGGAACAAAAATGATGGTAGATATTGGTGATGTTTGTATATGTATAAGAAAAATAAAGTAAAAATCAATATGAATCGAGCACCTGTATTGCTTAGATTTTTGTTGTTTTTTTAAGGAAGTTTGGTTGTGCAGAAAACAGAATGAAAACTTTTCACTTGTATTGGTATTGTATTGGTTCCATGTGAAAAGTTTAAAAAAAGAAGTACTAAACGTTATTTTTATTATGCTTCCGTTGGTAACAAATCCCCAAAAAAAACTTATGATATCTACAATTTTCCATTTGACGAGCCTACAAAATTGGCTTTTAAATTTCTCAGTATAAATTAAATTTTAATATAAATAAGCAGCACCTAAAAATAATAAATATAATTGGCTAAATTTAAATAATAAGAGTTTTCTTCAACCAGAAAATGTTTGAAGATAAAATTAATTTTTTGCTGAGTAGCTTTTATACATTTTATTCAAAATTGTCCTCATTGCATTTAAAAATACAAAGTGATTTCGGTTTTAAAATATTTTTTAAAATGCGTGATAATGAAAATATTTCATATTAAAAACTTTCAATGCAGAAAAGCAAGTGCATGCGACCCATTTGTGTATTTAGTTTTACTGGAATGATGGTGCTGTTTATGTCTGTTTTTCACCTTAATCCTGTAAAATTGAGTTTTAACACGCATATCGTGATGCAAAACTCAATTTCTTTTCATATGCAGACTGAAAACTGAATATAGAAACTGAAATGCAATACACAAATATTTTCTGATGTGCACACCCGATTTACATGGGAGTAAAAAGGATAATGTTGAAAGAAAGTCAAGATTAGAGGAGCAGATTGCATGTGAAGTAATCATCAAATTTTGCTGGTTTTAAATTAGTTGAAAAATAATTATTATTCAGCTGTTTCTTTGGGTAATTCTATGCAGACTAAGATGTTATTTTTTGTATCACGTATATTAAGTTAATTAAAGCTTAATATATATGTATTTAGTTAACATCAATTGTGCACATTTAAGTTTGTTAATGTTAAAGACTTACTTACTTACTATTATTGAAAAGATACATTCATATGATTATAAACTAATGGATGTATGTAGGTACCGCACTGTTCGTTGGGCATAGTCTCTAAGAAATAATAAGGTAGGTATAATCTGACTAAAAAATAAAATTATATAGATTTGTTTCGTAAACTTCGATCCAAGCTAACAAAATCAAGAAAATCTGTTCACAATGACAATCGTCATTATGTATGCGGCTTCATTATGTGAAAATTCATTGAATACAAAACTCAACCAAGTATAGAAAACTTTACATCATTTTATTTTAAGTGAACTTAAGGCCCAGTTTTTCAGTGCGAGATCATCCTAAGGTTTAGAGTTAACCACAGCTTAACTCTGAAAATACGTTATTCGGTTAGTTTGACAGCACTAGTTAACTCATAGTTCACTCACAAACTTGGCTGAGTTAACATTAGATTAAATAAAATTAAAATTTTTGACATTATGCTGAAATAATGAGTCAGGGTTAACCCAATACTGCCTTACTGTATTTATATTTAACAATATGCATTGATTTAAATATTCAATAAATATTCCAACAAATTCCAGAAATATTATACTAACGTACATATGTTAGGTACCTCACTTACAAACCATAATCTTATATCAAGAGCAAATTGGTTACGTCTTTCCACCAAATCTCCATTTGCATGAGAAGTGCACTACAAAATATTACCTATGAGGAAAAGAACTCATTTTTTTTATAACAATCGAAATTTTATCTACACTTATTTTTTGCACATAGTCATTCTTTTGACATTCAAGCAAGTTATCTGCAATTCAGTGACTCTATAGGTACCTACCTATTCCCGTTTTCATACAAATGAGCTTCTAAAAAGTAAATTAAACTAACCAAACAACAGGATATGAAAAAGTTGCCGTCGTTAAAATGTCGACTTTCCATTTGGATTGACCTAAAATATGAATGATGAGCGGACTAACTTGTATTTCCAAAAATTTAACCAATTACACACACACCTACTTTCACCTTTTGACTGTCAGCGTTATGAACCTTCAAGGGTTTCTCTCTCACTTTGCCTACTGCGGTCGCTCCTTATACATCGCATCGCAATTGTGTAATTAGGGCACCGTATACGCGAAATGGTTGTTAGTTCGCTTAGTGGACGTAAGCGAACTCTTACTTCATTCTAGCAATCATGTTCAAGTAGAACGACACTCAAGAAGCGTTGCCGTTCAGATTTTATATCATAAGATGTTCTAAGAATATACAACCAAAATGTGTAACAATATTTCAAATTATATATAAATACTAAAAAATAAAAAGTAAACAAAATATATCTACTGAATTCCAAAATATAATCAGGCACATGATTAAAGCTCTTTATTTAATTAAAACAAGTTCGTTTTCGAGCAAAGTTGGTTTACATAGAACTCAAGCCAGTTTTTATGAAACAAAAATCAGAATCATAAAAGCAGTTTTTAAATTAATTTAATTATTTTATTTTACTATTTTTATTAGAGGGCTGGTCGAAATTTCGGTTTCAAAATTCTGTTTTTAAAACAAAAATTCTGTTTTTCAAAAAATATGCTTTTAAATTGACAAAAAGTCTGCTTTTTTGCAACCCTACCAAATAAAAAAAAAACTATTATTCATTTGAAAATAAAAAAAAAAAAGTTTTTGAAAGCAGACATTTCAAAGCAGTATTTTGACAATCTTTTAACAACAGCTGAATTTTGGCCCCCAAACCCTTAAATTTTTTCAAAGAAAAAGTGGCGTTTTTAAAATGGTTTAGGGTAAAAATTCTGTTTTCAAAAGACTTCTTTCAATTTTTTTTTTTCATTCAGCCCTATCGAGGTTTCCATTCGGAAGAATATTTTGTTCGATTCGTACAAAATCTGTGAATTTTTAATCGAGGTATCCATTCTGACACACAAATCGGAGAAACTTCCGAAAGAATTAAACGCAGGCTATTGACGTGCGATGCAAAGCGTTGTGCAATTTATTTTTGACAGTTACACGGAAAATATTTTCCGAAGTTCTCTGACAACGAATTACTGCGGAACATCAAAAAAAAAAAAAATGTTTTTAATAAGTTTTTGATTCGATTAAAAATAAATTTGTTTTGTTGTTTAGGTGCTATGCTAGTTTTTTAAAGCTACAAAATAAAAGAAAACAATCTTTTAGAATTGTTTTGATTTAATTGTGTGAAGGCATGAATGTTTGTACATTATTCCATTCTAACTTCATTGTTAATAATTATGTTTTCAAATTATCAGAATATTTTTTAAACTGTATGTGAATGACGTTTCTGATGGAAAATGTCAAATGACTGCGTTTATATAATTTATTTATACTGTTCGAAAAGGGATACCTCGATAGGGCTGATTATCCTGCTTTTGAAAATTCTGTTTTTCATAATTCTGTTTTACAAAATTCTCCAAATACTAAAAAAAATCAGGTTGCGGTCGCGATTCTGCCGGGGTTATAATTTTTTTTGTCAAAATTCTGCTTTGAAAATTCTGTTTTCGAAAATACTGCTTTTCAAAATTTTGCAGATAATAAAGAACAAAAATTTGTTTTTCTTTCTTATTTGAAGAATGTTGATAATTTGAGCGTACTCATAGTTTACTTTTTTTGTGTAGTAAGAAATTTCGTTATAAAAAAAGTAACTATTTGATTATATGTTGACCATATAATTAATTTGTTGTTTTATACAGGGTGAGTCATGAGCAATGCGACAAAATGCTAGGGCGTGTAGGTTGCGTTGAGACAAGAAAAAAATCGTATGGGAGGGGGGGGTCTATTCCCCTCCGTTTAGCCGGGAGGGGCAATTTTCGAAAAAACTGACTTAAAATGGGAAAATTTTTTTTTAAATCAACGGCTTCATTCACAATGCTGTGCGATACGTTTTTGAAAAGCCAATAACTTTTTCTTTCATTCTGTGTTTAAATAAATCTATTCTAAGAAAGAGTTTTTGAAATATTAATTTTCAAAGTCAAAATTTTGAAAAAAAAAATTGAAAAAAGAATTTCAAATTCATTTCTTTCAAAATTTTACGTAATTAAGTGCTAATTTTAATTTCAAAATTCAATGCTGTTATTAATTTTAAGTCAAAAACAGAAAACCGGATGCCAAAATGTATCTTAGTTTTTGAGAAATTAAAAAAAATTAAAAGTAAAACTTGTAAGTAAAGTAAAAAGTTAATTCGTTTTTTTTTTATTATTTGATTAAAATCGGATGGTATGTAGAAAAAAATAAAAAAGGGATAATTCCCTAATTAATAATTGACCTGAGCAGGTCAAATTTGGGAAAACCAAAAAAAAAAGTGTTTTTCTTGGAAAAAAATAGTTCTAGTTTTTCTTAATTTCTCAAAAACTAAGACACATTTTGGCATCCGGTTTCCTGTTTTTGACTAAAAATTAATAAAAGCATTGAATTTTGAAATTAAAATTAGCACTTAATTACGTAAAATTTTGAAAAAAATTAATTTGAAATTTTTTTTTCAATTTTTTTTTCAAAATTTTGATTTTGAAAATTAATATTTCAAAAACTACTTCTTAAAATAGATTTATTTAACCACAGAATGAAAGAAAAAATTATTGGCTTTTCAAAAACGTATCGCACAGCATTGTGAATGAAGCCGTTGATTTTAAATAATTTTTTTTTCATTTTAAGTCAGTTTTTTCGAAAATTGCCCCTCCCGGCTAAACGGAGGGGAATAGACCCCCCCCTCCCATACGATTTTTTTCTTGTCTTAACGCAACCTACACGCCCTAGCATTTTGTCGCATTGCTCATGACTCACCCTGTATATAAAGAATTGAATAAAAAGCTGAATTTTCAGCCAGAATTTTGAGAATCAGAATTTTGTCAACCAGAATGAAAAACAAGCTAAATTTTCAAAAAAAAGCAGAATTTTAAGAAGCAGACTTTTCCAAAAAAAAGTAGAATTTCAAAGTCGAAATTTCGACCAGCTCCAAAAAATAACGTTTTGAAAATTTTAAAAATCGCGCGCGTTTTAACATTTTCCAAACTATTTTATTTTTATTTGCAGAGCATTGTGAAACAACTTCTTTAATTTAAATATTTTTTTTAAACATTTGTTTATACACTCTTTTTTCTTATTAATTTTGTTAATAAATTGTTATGTGAAAAAAAGCAAAATTCCGAGTTTTATTTCTGAATATGTACAATGTACATTGACAGATTTTGAAAAAAATTATAAGCAGAATTTTGAAAAGCAAAATAAAAAAATAAAACAAAATTTTGAAAAGCAGAATTTTGAGCCAGAATTTTGACCGACTCCTTTTCAAAAAATAATAAAACAAATTTAGGCATAGTCTTTTCAGCTCTGGTTAAATTTAACCATTTGCTGGTAACCATAGAAACACATACAAAATCTAAAGTTAACAACTGAAATAACAAATGGTTATAAATAACCAGAGCTGAAATGACTGGCCCTTAAAATAATAACAACGGTTTTAATGGACAGTGATGGTTGTTTTTAAATATAAAAATTACATTAAACGTTACTAAACGGCAACACTGAATTCAAGTGTTACGATAATAAAAAAAAAGGAATGCGAAACAAGTTATGTACGTGCAATAAAAAAAATTACTAAAAATTGTTTCCTTCAATTTCTTGTCTACCACTGGCTGCAGGAACACCAAGCTCGTTTCGTTTGCCTTGTTTCACTTTCTTTTCGTTTTATTTTCGTTTTCTTTTTCGTTTTTAAAAAATAATAAAATACAAAAATACATTTTCGGATGCTAATGCGATCTTATTTATGATGCACTTAAAAATTTCCTTGTAAGAATCCTTTACCACGAGCACGAGGAGTTAGGTTCTCTGGGGTTCTGGTATAAGATGGGTATGGGATGTGTTCTCATTGTTGTTGGACGTTTTTTTTTTTTGTTTTGCCAAGAAGTTGGCAGCGGGCCTGTTGTCGCTGTACCCTTCTTGATCCTGGCTTGGTGGAATTGTTATGCAGCCTTTTTCGTTTGTATTGTACTTTGTTACTGGCAACAAGAAGACGTCGCGTCGTCGTTGCAGGGATTGAGAAGGGGTTTAAAAAACCATTCGCGTGTCTCTTTGCTATTCTGTTTTTATTTCGGTGGTTTTTTTGGTTTGGTTTTGCAGCAGAATTGCATGTTGTTTGTTTTGGCGGTGGTTGAAGTTGAAGGATGGCTGCGCCCTTGGAATGCGTTGTGGATACGCTGCGGTTGAGCAGAATGAATTGAAGAGGTAGAAATGAGCCGAACCAGAACTCGTTAGTCTTTGGGGAATACCTCTATACATTTTTTTTTGTTTCAATTTATTGGTTTGCAAAAACGTGCAAGGAACTATGCGATCATTTCTGTGTAGGTATGCAATGTATCTTTGTGTTTTAAGATTTGTGTTTATTTTTTTACACTATAGTTTAGGTATAGGTAGGTACCTACTTAGGTATGTAGGAACCTATAGTTTTTTTTATAGATAAAGTATTTTATTTACCTATACCTATTAATGTACATTATATATGGTAGGTAGGTACCTACCCAGGAATGTGTTTTTTTTTATTTAGGTAGGTACATATATACCTAGGTATTTGTTATAGTTATGATAACTTAAGATGAACGTACCTATAATACATTTTCTGTATTGAATCTTGAATTAATAGGTAGGTACCTACCTATCTGCCCTTGTTTTACTATTTCAAGTAAATTTGGGCTTGCAGTGAGTCTAAAGAAAATCTATGAAAGGTAGAGGTAGGAATAGGTACTTTTAACTACCTAGGCATGATTTTTAAACAGTTCACGGCACGGGGAACTTCAAATACCTACCTATATATATTTATTAAATACCTACCTACCTATGTACCTATACTTACTTTTTTGTAATCAAAATACCTACCTAGGTAGGTATACCTATAGATACATATACCTATATAAAATGCATTTCTGGGTCTAACAAATTGCTCTTACGTTAGAAAAATTTAAATTATTAAAAATGTGGTGAAAGGCGGAAAGGGCAAAATATACCTATACCTATACATGTCTAGGTACCTATACCTATATTACCGTGTTTAAACTGAGACATTTGGGACCGGATTACGAGAGTTCGTAGGCGAGAGGGGTGGGGGGTGAGTACTCTCGTGAGGCAGCTTCAAATTTTAAACATCGAAAGCGTGAGTAGGTACTGTTCCAATTCCAATTTCAAGTTTTTTCTCATTTTTTTCATTTTCTGCTTGACTGCCGATGTGTTAACATCGCAGTATTTTCATAATTAAGCTAAATGCAGAGTGATAGAAAATTAATTCTTAGAAAAGGAAATAAACAGAAGCATTAATAATAATTTATGGATGTTATCTTCTTTAAAAAAAAAATCGTAGTACAACTGTCTTACTTCACCAAAATTCCACCCGCTTCAAGTGAGGCGTCCTCACTTGAGGACCTGTGTAATCACGAGAGTATACTCACCACGCCAGACTTGAATTTTTACAAATTTAGTTGGCATTATGTATTAGGTGCTTTCTTTTTTACCAACACTCAACGTTCTTAATGATTTTTAGGCTAATTGAAAAACCGGTTCTAAAAGCTGTCTTAATTTTTGAGAAATCAAACAAAAACATTATTAAAATTTGATGGCAAAATGTTATGAGTAGGTTTTTTCCAAATTTTACTTTTTTTAAACTCAAATTCAAATGTTATGAAAAATCAAAAAGTTGTTTTCACATATTAAAGAAAATATTTAATTTGGAGAAAATAGAAAACAAATAACTTTAAATTTTGAAAAAAACTTTTTGATATTTCATAAAACTTTGAGCTTCAAAAATTCACTCATAACATTTTGCCATCTGACCACAGAATAAAAATTATTTATTTTTTTTTTTTAAATACACGCATTTTTGGAGAATGCACTTTTATTCGGTTACCCTTATAGTTTTGGTAAGAATTCTATTTGGTTCAAGTCGCGGTCAAACCATTTGCAAGAAGAAAAGTAGAAGGTATACGTTCCCTGAACTGACCTGTTTCACATTTAAGAATGAATTTACTTTTGGTAGGTTTTCAAAAAAAAAAAATATCAATTTTTATGAGCCCAGGAAAATTAGTCAAAACATAATCTGCAAAATTACAAAAAAAAAAAATCGATAAAGCTGGATTTTAACGGAGAACTTAGGTTTTATGTCTTGAGCAAATCCTCGAAGTATACCCGAAATTCGGATGGTGATGGCTAACATTTTTAAAGGGAAAGAGAAAATTCAGTTTTTAGCATTTTTTGTATTTATAAAATTATGTATCATCTTATTTTAGTTTGTTTTGTATGTCGAATAGCAAATAACTTTAAATGACATCTTGTGTTGAATGTTCAACTTAGATGCCATACCAAACTTAAATGAAATCGGTTCAGGCGTTATCAGTTTGGAAAAAACCATTAACAGCAAATCTCCGTCATGTGCGTTTTTGAGCATCATATCCTGAAAAGCAGTTGTGTTAACAGCACTGCAGATAAAACGTTTACAAGGTTTTATCAAAATCGTAAAAGCCATTTTCGATTCCCATTGAACAGTTTTAGTTTTGTCATCTTTTGCTTTCAGTTTTCTTTTCCTCTTGAAATATAAATTCCATAACAAAAAGTATCTACATACAATATATAGGTAGGTAGGTATACCTAGGTACCTTCCTAAAAAACATAACCTATATTTTATTGCAATTTTATTTAATATTTTTTTTGTTTTGTTAGCGTTGCAGTGCTTAAAGACATTTCTCATATCTTTCCCGCATCTTTACTCCTTACTCATCTCGAACAAAGTTGCAACGGCAAATTGAATTACTTATCTTTAATTATTTTCATTAGTATTCTTCTGGTATGGTTAACGTGTGTGTTAGTTACTCCTTATACAAAAATCTGCTATCATTTGAGGTTTCAATCTTCCCCCTTCTTTGAATTCGTGTTAAAGGTTTGCGAAATGCACACCGAAGAGAAAAACAACAACCCAATGTGGTCTACGCGGCGAATGGTATTTTTCCAGGACCAGAAGCAGAATATGCCACTCCACATACATATACTCCTATACCATTTTATACATTTTGGCGGGGAAGGTAATTTTTGCGTGCTGGCAATGAATGAACAAATTCCCAAACCATAACTTGAGAAGCGTTCCATAAATTTCCGCTCGTAAATTCTGTTGTTTACAACCCTAGTCGACTATACCATCTCTAACGAAAGTCGTCGAGTTGTACCTACGTGCAAAAAGCTTACAATTTCACACTATGGCTTTGGCGAGTTGGACGTGGACGTTTGTTCTGCTCGTTCATTTTCAAAATTGCTAGTCGATGGGAAGGAGGGTGTAAGTTTCACTATGCATCATATCTCTGGCGTATTGTTGTGGTTCAAAGATGTGGGTTAGGGTTGCAGGAATTGCATTGGTAATTTCAATTTGACATATCCAGCATTCCCGGCTCAGTTGGCTGGGCATTGTCAAAACTTGTTTTGAGGAATGCGAGCGCACAAAAAGAATTTTGTTCGTTTTACACATCTCTTTGAGGCTGAAATGTTTTGAAAATGCAAATGGTTATACAAAAAAAAAATGCAAACTGACTATTATTTATTATACGTCCTTAAAGGATAATGGTTTGAAATAGTTAAACAGAGTTATCTGCATCAGATATACCGACACTTTATGACCACTTCCGGTTTTGTCTAGAATGTGTCTTCTGGCGTTCACACGTTCCGTCATTTCTGCATTGTGACACGTTTCGCGTTCTAAAGTGACCGCTGCACTATCAACATGACGGATGATATTTTTTCATCATTTCACAGGCATATACCTACCACAGTCCCAAAACCCCATTAAGAACGAAAAATAAATGAGACTATTTCCATTTCACTTGGTTCCTTTTTCATCCGGAAATGTTGAGACTGATAGACAGTTGGTGCAAAGGGGAGAAGTAAAAATGTATTTTCTCTCTTTTATGATGATTAAAGATTTTAAAATCTGTTTACGACAGCAGCGCGGTGTAACATGCACGCACATAACGCCAAGCGGGTAAGGTAACTTTTCTCCGTCAATCCTGCATAAAAAAAAGAAGATTAATCAAAAGTCATTTAATATTGCATATTTGCTGGCGCTGTAGAAAATCGTTATTTTTACTGAAAGGGACTGGTATACATACATTTTAAGTGTGAGTGGTAGAAACATTTGCTGCAGTTTTTTTTATTCGTTTTGTAACAATTTTATAAAATATGGATAAAATCAGTTGGATTCCATGTTGGCAAGGAATTTATAGGAAATGTTTCTGACAGGATTAATTACAACATCACTGCTGCATTGGATTGGAAATGCTTTCGCTTTGAATGAATAGCACTGCTGATTCAAATAAATTCTTTTTTATTTTTTACATTAACAAATAATCGAAATAAGTCAATGGATTTTTAAAGTCTGGTAGTTTTGTTTAATACTAATATTGATGGTATTTTATGAATAATGATTTTGAAAAATGTTAATGTACATATTCAATCAATTTTAACAAAATATAAGATTTTTATGTGGAAACTTTAGTATGTAGTAAAATTAAAATACCAACACAGCCATTTGCAAACAAAATAATAGTTTAATTATTGCTTTTAGATACATTTTTTTAATATTTTTATTTTTTTTTTAAATATTTTTTTATTATTGTTACATATTTATAAACTGTTGTTGTATGTCATATAGAATTACTTTTATAAAATTGAATGAAAATTAAAATTGAATTGATATTGAAAATCATAAAAATTACCGGGTTATGGTAATAAAGATATTTTATTTAGTTTAATATGTAGGTACTATCTTGTGTTATATACAAGATAGTACATATATAAAGTTATTAGCTAAATAATCCTTAAATGATCCTACAATTTTGTATTCGTTAAAATATCATTGTTGGTCTCTTTTTTTAGTCCAATTCATTTTTTGAATATCTTTCGCCTTTCTAAATAATTTAATAAATTAAACACAACCAAATCGTGCATTTAGTTTTTTTCGGAGCCATATCGCATCCTAGCCTTTTTTTGCTCATCAAAAAATAATTTAGAGGCAACTATTTTTTCGAAAAATATTATAAATACTTATTTAAATTAATATCAACTGATTAATAATTCAGTAACTTCTTTTGATAAAAATTTTCCCCCAGAAAACTATTTTGTCATTAAAACATTCTATTAATTTTGCACCGCACTGTAACTCATTCTTAATTTATTTATCTTTAAAAAAAAATACTTTCAAAGGAAGAGGAGTTGTGATAGGCACTCCCCAATTAACAGTAACCATAATTTTGTTCAAGACACTATCGTAACACTTATTGACAATCAATAATAATTATTTTGTGGTAATTTACAACGCCATTTAGTCAAGACAAGGATCTTAAACAACACTCTCATGTAATAATATAGAACGAGAAATAACTGTATACACCATTATACAACTCTACACCAATAGAAGGACAGGTTCTATCACCTCCCCATCCCCATGGCCAGCATAACCCTCAGGTGATATGCCATAAACAAAAGGTAAATGAATTTTCAGTCCCGATATCCTTGCACCACGCAATAATTCATATAGAGTGGTTGAAAGAAAAATGATTTAGTATAGTTACCTACACCAACATTAATATATGAATATTGGAAGAAGTGTGGTAGCAGTGGCAACGGCAACATCTGGACAAGGAATCGGAGCACCATTGTTGTTTTCTTGTAAAATTGGCCACCTGGGCCATGCGCCAGAAATTTTATGATTTCAATCTGAAAATTTATGCGAATTTTATTTGGTTTCATGCCTTTGTTGTTTATTGGCAATAAGACAGCAAATTTAATTTCGAACCATAAATGAGTTTTGACCCATATTTTTCATTCTCCAAAATGCAACTAACTATATAGCCAGAAGAATAATATGCTGATTCGCAGTTTTATTTTATTCTTTGAAATACACAATGCGTGGCGCATATCCGTTTACGGTGTGTTTGAGGTTGGTGGGTGCGATTTAAGAAAATATAAAGCACATATGCCGACACGTCTAATGTACTATATGCGCGCATGTTGATTAATCGAGGTGATAATTGAGTTGTAATAAGAACAAATTAAGATTTCATAAATCACAGTCAATTAGTATTGCTGTCAGCAAAATATGGACCACACGGAATCTTTTTTATGTAATTGAGTGGGTGGATTGCCAGGTGAATGGCGGGTGATAATTTTTATTTTGTTTTGTAGGTCAGCGTTCTCATAATGCTATGACAACTTATAACTCAAAAATGTCACACATAGACAAATGAGAAAATTCAGTGAATTTCATACCTATTATTTGTAGAGTTATTTTAAGGGAAGTGAACTTGAAATAGCGATATTGGAAAATATGCCAAGTTCCTATATTTATGTTCTTTACCCTTTATGATGCTTTTGTCTGCAGTTTTAAAGAATTATGATTGATACAAATTTAAATACAATATTTTGCTATAAATAGAGAAAAAATTTTTGTTCATTGGAATAAAGCTGACCTTTGATATGAATAGTTAAAAAAATCTAAACTATGTTTATTATTTAATAATATAGTATTGAAATAATGTGGCCTATTATGATTTTCGTTCGGAATTGAATTCGTAAACGAATTGATTTTCGCACAGATTTAAAATGTGTTCTATATTTCGTAAAAACTAAACAAAGTTTACATGAATAAATTTAAAAGTCAATAAACAAATTAAATTGAAAGTCAATAAACAAATTTCCGAATTTGAATTCGCAAAAACAAAATCCAAATGTATTGAATTTTATATTTAGAACACCGGGCATTTGAAAACGATAGAATTTAGTATTCAAGCGAAATTCAGAACAGGGGTGAATAATTATTATATAGTCAATAACAATATATTATATTAATTAATAATAATAGTAAAAATTAATTGTTATTAGTTTTTAAATTTGTTAATCAATTAGGAAACTTGATTTTTTATTTTATCAGCTATCAAAGATGTTCTAATAGATTGTTAAGGATGAAATTATAGTTAAAGATCTAACCAACTGAAAATAGCTTAGAACTGATAATGGTACATAAGGTTGTGAGAGTAAGACCAATTTTTCTTAAAAGTGTTATAAATACCAAACTATTCGTAACACAATAAAAATAATGATTTCAATAACAATCATTATAAATGATATCATCTTAAAAAATAAATGAGTAAATAAATACATATATACAAAATGATAGCTTGAATAAAGAGTATACCTTTTTTTTCTTGAATACTAAATAAAGCAATGTCGATAATGTTCTATTACAGTGTAGATCAAGAAATAATAATATCTAGTGTATTTTTAAATTCTTACGCAAATTTAAATATTGAAAGTATTTGTATTGCTATTACCTTCTATGTGCACATACCTACAATACTCGGTAAAAGTAACAACTAACATTTTACTATAATGTTGGATTCATTAGTTAAAACAACTTTGAATTTGGTACCTATTTCTATTCTACATTACCAAAACTTTAACTTGGCTCCCTGAAATCACGCCATAAGAAGTTTTGCTGTTGAGATTATAAGTGTCAATATAAATAAACATTCAAAATTATTTCTTAGCTTTTCCTAATATTTTACTTATATTTTGTAATTGGGTTAACTTTAAACAAGTTTTTTTCATGAGTCACTAGTTAATAGCTCAACGTTATTCGCATGCCGGGCACAAGCACACTATGCGTTAAATTTAAACATATAATTATGTACTAAAGCTAGATTAAAAAGTTTATGTATATTCTTTATAAAATGTATATAGCCAGGCATACGTTAAAGCCGGCTACAAATTATTGTTTAGATACAAAAAATAATGTTGATTTTTATAGTCTCAATAAAGAAAACTGTAAATTGTACAGTAGAATAGTTTTACTACCACTTAACATCATGGAAAACAATATCTTATGAGCGTTCAGAATTATAGTACTTTTATATTATTAAGTGTATTTTTTAGTTGGTCATGATTTTAAAAGTCATTAAAATGATAAAAACTAATTTAAATTGCACATTTTTTCTATTGAGTGTAAGAACAATACAAAAACTTTGTCTTACCTTAATATTTTTTTTTTCTTATAACATTTTTCAATTTTTTCTTTCATTGGCATATAATGGAAAATAAAACTTCAAATCATCCATTCATTATTTAACAAAAAAGTTAATAGGTTTTCTGTAAAACAAATTTTTTGTTTTTCTCAAAACTAAGATTTTGCTCTTGTACTGTTCTTTTACTCACCGATTCAATTAATACCAGTTAAATAATTAGTATACTTTGTTAAGCGAACTCCCTTGAATATGAAATACCAGAGTGTTCCTAATATGGAATAGGATTTCACATTAGTAACATAGTGTTCCATATTGGGAGCAAGGTATGTACAAACATTTTATTGAAAAAATATTTAAATCAACGAAAAAAATGTTGAGTTACAATATCTTACGATTTTTAACTAGAAAATCATTCATTAATATATTTATATATATTAAATATATTTATATAGATATAACACAGACACTCTATCATAACACAATGCAATATTACAAAAAAAAAATACAAAAAATAAAGTAGTATACTTTTTATGACTAGGTAAATCCCGATTATCTGATTTTGATTTTCGATGTGTTGCATTTCAATCAATTTATTTCATTTTGGTTATCCACTTAAATCAAATTGAATTGAAAGAATTTTTTTTTTTATAAAAAAAATTGATTCTATGTCTATAATGCTACTAGTTTTTTATCGTTTTCAGCTATTTTTATTTGATCCATGGGGTTGGTATTGGTTTCGCCCAAAATTTAATTATACGCATTTTTACTTTTAATCTGAAAATCCAGTAACTGCATTTTTTATATTTTATTTTTAATGAGGAAGAAACAAAAAACGAAAACAATAATTCACCTCACTTAAATGCCTATTCCTGTTTGTTTTAATGACAATAAATAAGAATTGATTCATCTTTACATGCACTATTTATAGATGTTGTACTGACAACTTTTTTTTTTAAGAGAGTATCAATTTTTACACGACAAACTCTTGTGTTTATATCCATTATAATTGAACCAATGCCATCAGATTGATTAAATATCGCTGTCAGAATTTTCAGAGCAGGAAGGTGCAACTCATTCTTCTTTCATTATATTCAAATGTCCATATAGAACAGTTAAAATACGGATTTATTTAAAATATATGTTTCGGATTCGGATGAAATAATGTCTGTAATAAAAAGGCACACTTCACACTCTCACGTCGCAAATGCTCCATAAAGCTCATTTTGGCGTGAACAGCTTATTTCTGTAGGTACGAAAAATCCTTTAAACAAAAAATTGAATGTGTTTAAAACAGATACTGTATAAGTTTTCTACGCTTTTTGCTAACTAACACATGCATAAATGTTCAATGGTATACAAAAAACAAAAAATTGAAAATATGATAACAACAGCATCAGGGATATATATATGTACAAAAAAGATAGACCAGACAGGGTTACTAGACGAAGACTCCTATGGAGACGAGTGTATCTTTTTATTATTTTATTTGTTTTGCAAAAACCTTACTCTTGCACATTTTCATACAGGACACCGCACCTTTTGTGTAATCCTTGGATATTGTTTTAGCTAAACCTATTTGCTGTTTTGTTTATGCAATTTTTCTACTGTTGGGAATAAATCTATCTTTTTTTGTAGCTCTGGAATTGTGTATTTTTTTTGAGAATTGTGTGTGTTGGACTACTCGGAAATTTGGAAACCTAGAAGCAGGTGTGTTTTGCTTTTATTGTTGGTTGTCCTGTTATGTCCTTTATATCACTGTGTTGTTGATTTTTATTGCCCTGATGTATTTCTGACTTTTTCACGTTGGAGATGTGCTATATGGTAAATATATAGTTTTTTTCGCATGGATGGTATTTGCATTTAATTTGTTGAGTAAAGTCTGGTTTAAGCTTTTTAAAATATTTGTTAGTTTAAGTAAATTAATTACTTTTTAATGGAATGTAGGTATAAATGTTATGTTTCTAAAGCCATCTTCTTGTTCTTTTTAACATTTGGACATAAAATGCAACGACTTCTTTAGAACTTGGAAGTCACCGTAAAATTGACGAAGAGCACTATAAGTTTCGTTATAAGTTATACAAGAAATTGGAAAACAAATTCTGTGAGTGTATATTGTAACCCGAGCACAAACCACTTGTCAAAATGCCAATCAACAAAGTGTCGGTAATTCGAAACACAAACCTCAAAAAGTCTAAAAGGTTTATGCTTAATAAATTTAATACAACAATCATTTTTTAAACTGTTTTTAGTGTTATAAAATAAAGATTTAATCGTCTCTTCCTCTTTCTGCAGCTGTATTCAAAGTAATTCAATGAAAAAGAACGTTTAAGCACTTGTCGGTATTTTGACATTTGAAATAATGGACAACCTTAGAAAACATTTATTCAAACTAAGCCCCACATCAAGCTGCCCTGACATCCTTTTCAAATTGTTTAGGAATCAACTTCGTCACAGAAATTGACAATTCATTACATTTTATCTCTCATTCTTCAAAGGAAAATCCATCTTCCTCAAAATGTTTCTCCCCTAAAGCATGTTAATTTATAAAACAACATCACAATGCCTTTCATTCCTTCGTCCAAACTAATCACAGATTCTCCATCTCTCACAATCAAAAACTTTACCGCTCAATCATTGTATACAACCAGGGTTCCATTTTAAATATTTATATTTATTATCCTTCACCACAACCACCACGTCACAGAGTTACCCTCTCTTAATCTAATATTTATTACAGTTTTAGGTCAGAAAAACTTTATCAGTATCGCCTCCTCCTCTTTCATCTCATCCCGCATTATTGTCCTACTAATCACATATTCAACACCATAAAATGATACCAGATGTGACACTCTCTCTTATTAATTGGTCCTTGTTAAAACACTATAATAGATGAGAGGCGTGTGTTTTCATTGTCTATCTTTTACATATACCTATACAGAATTCGTTTTCATCATATTTTTATACCAAACAATCCAACAAACTTGCTACGCATATCACCATAACAATATGATGACATATCCTTCTCCTCGGGCATAAATGTGGGGCGCATCCTTGTTCTTGTTCTACTCAAATTTTAAATTCTATTCATTATACGTGTAAACAATATCTTCCATCTGCAGAATGGCTTAGGCATGCTTAATCTCATTTCGGGTCCCAAGGATTTTCTCAAATGAATCCTGCCTCAATTAAATGATCTATTATTCGAGAAATGGTATGGTAATAATATTTAAATTGGATAAAGTTTCTTTAAAAGTTAACATATACATAGACATATAGTAGACACGAACAGTAAAATGTATGTTTAAGTATGCGAAATTAATTCAGTTATAAAGAAAAGGTGCTATGTTAACATGAGTAAGGTATTTATAAAATAAAAAAATTATAACCTACCCCAATTAGAAAATAAGGATATTTTAGTCTTACCTGAATACCAAAGTAACCTACTTACAAAGAATAAAGTGCAATGAGATAAACTAATTGGATTTCGTGTTTAAAATAAACGCTTCTTTAATTATATTAGAGTCGTCATCTAAGTTGCTAAAACTTGCTCAGAAGGTTTCAATTTCAAACCAGTTTGGTTTCTTAATGATAATTTATTTATTTAATGGCTTTAAAAGAGCCAATAAACTAAAGTCCCATTTTGCTTCAAATACATTTTAAAGGCGTCTTAAAAATGCAAGACAAAGAGAACGTTGAAATTTAGGAGTTTTTTTTTTATTAATAGGGCTTATAAAAAATAAATAATTCTGTTTTTAATACTTTAAATTTTTATAATTCTACGAAAATAAAATAAATTCGAAACAAACCCTTAAAGTATTTAGTTTAAAGGTTATACATTAGATTAGGTGAAAGGGCTAACAATTAATCTTGTTCCTGTCACACTAAGGCCCCGTCTTTTCAGCTCTGGTTAAATTTAACCATTTGCTGGTAACCATAACTTAACAACTGAAATAACCTTTGGTTACAAATAACCAGAGTTGAAAAGTCTGGCCCTAAGATCAATATATACCCGTTGTATACCTTTAAGACATATAATGAAAAACTTCCATATACAATTTTAAAAATCAACATGGTTTACCTATTATCTAGTTATTCAAGTCCAACATTCGAATTACTTTACTAAACTAGTTTTCTAGCTAAAAAAATAGATTGATACCACTTAAGAGACTTTTAGGCAACATAACAGGATGGAAAATAATAAGGTGTGGTGAAACTAATATAAAGTGTTCAAAAATAAATTTTATTTGCACATTATATGATTCAAATTTAAAATCTTTGATGTCAAACTGTAGGTTTGATTTCGCAAAACATTCAGAAAATTTCCTATCCGCATGAAATATTCAATGCAGTTTCTTGAACCAGATTAAAAAATTGAGTTTAAATCATTTTTCACTTCTTAAAAAAAATCCTATATTAAAGCTTCCTGAGTTTTAATTTTTTACTGTAAAAAAAAAATGTTTCCTTCGAAATATTTCTTTAATTTTATATACCTAGCTTCCATTCCCAATTTTTCGAATATGGAAAAAATTCCCTAGGAAAAAGATCCCGATACCACAATTGTCTTGGTGGATAAACTCTTTTTAAAAGTAAAAAATAAATAACTAATACGGTTCAATGAGTAAAATTATAATAAAAGTTAAAAATTTTATCAAAATTTTCATCACATATTTATTTGTCTCAATTCTAATCAAAATCCATTTAATCGTTTTTGAGAAACCACCGAGCTTAAAATAAAATAATTTAAACGAAAAAATAAAAGTCAGAAAAGTAGGTACCTATATTTTTTTTGACTGCAGTAGTCGTTTCACAAGAAAAGTTTTTTGCGTTTTATGACACGAAAGTTTTGTTGTCCTTCTATTTTATAATGAAGAGTCTTGTTTAGTTGAGGAGGGTATCATCACCATCATCATTTCTTTGGTATGAAGTAAACACTATATCGACGTAAAACCAAAGCAAATTTAAATATCCTTTGCATCCTTAATTGGAGTTTTAATTGCAGTAACTCTGTCCCTTATTATGTTGGGAAATATTATATAATAAAAAAAAAACAGAAAAATTAATTACTCACTGCAGCAGCTATAGAGAACAAAATAATAACAAGAAAGAAGTGAATAACAAATTGATGTCCTTCCTTTCTTCCTTCCTCAGATAAATGGCGGTAGTTTAGCAGAACAAGCTGGTCTTTTGCCAGGCGATGCTGTCATTAAAATTAACGACCTCGATGTCTACAATCTGCGACACAAAGAAGCTCAAGATCTTGTCGTTAGGTCTGGCAACAATTTCATCGTCACAGTCCAGAGGTATGTATTGTATAATGAATGCTTATTTGATTGGGTGAATATTTTTTTAAATATCTTATCTTATATTCTTTTTTCTTATAATATGTATAGGGGAGGTTTAACATGGCGCCCATCCGTCACCCCAACTGGTCAAATGCCATCCCCAAATCCACATGCACATTCACAATATAATCCAACAGTGACGAAAACTTCTCTAGCTCACCAACAACAAGAGGTTCAACATATTGGCAGTGGATACAATAACTCTGCTCGTCCTTTCAACTCGGTAAGGATGTGGATTCAAATTTCTTTTTTTTTCTTTTTATAAATGGACCGCAATCATTGAGATTGAGAGGATATTATGAAGTTTTTTTCCTGATTGTGCGATGATGATAGTGAGGTGAAGTTTGATGATGCTGCTTACCCCGCCATCATTATCATCATCATTACTGTTAATATTTTCTTTATTATTCTCCAGTGGGTCCTTGTAGAGAAAAAAAGAAATGTTGAAAGTTTCATTTCAAGAATCGATTAATTTTATATTATTTTTCTTCTTTTTTTTTCATGGTGCATTTAGGTTAATGGAAACGATGGTCAAGTAAAGAGCATTGTCAATAAGCAGTACAATACCCCTGTTGGCATTTACAGTGATGAAACTATTGCAGAAACTCTTTCAGCTCAAGCTGAAGTTCTTGCTGGTGGTGTTCTTGGGTAAGTTTCTGAGAATAGAAATGTGCAAAAGAAGAAAATTGATATGTAGATGCTTTTGAGGATGGAGAATGAAAAGTGTTGAGGTTGTACGAACAGGTTATGGGATGGAAATTGTTTTTGTATTTTTCTTTTGAACGGTAATATTTCATTTCCATCAGGATATTCAGATAGGAAACGACAAAGGAATTTTGAGTTATTTACTTGTATAAGAGAGGCATTTATAATATTGATAGAAATGTTATGGAAAGATAAATGTAAATAAAATAATAATACACAAATGTTACGCAACGCCCCAGCTACCTAAATATTATTATGAACACTTTGTTATCAATTTCTTATTTAATGCTGGATTGTAGTTGAGCTTTTAGTTCATATTGAAGTTAAGATACCAAGAAACATTTTTCAGTCAAGTTTAATTTTTGCCAATTAATACACATATTAGTTATGTTATATGCTGTCATAGATTTTAATTTGTATGTTGTCATGTATCGTGGTGTAAAAATTTAGATAAGTTCAATGAGAGAATTGAGTTTAGGACTTGCCGAAAAAATATCATAACTTTAGAAAGAACCATTATTGCCAAATACACACAAGAAGCTTATAGTTTAAATCGTTTGAGCTGTTTACAAAAAAAAATTAAAAAATTTGGTACATGGCAGATGTTGACTTTTGTGATTTTTTCTACATCTCTATGTAATAATTGTATTTTTACAGATATATTAACTGATATGTACTTAGTCCTATCTGATATAGTCCTTTCTGATGCAGAGAAGATATTTAAATTATTGCTTTAACGGCTACTTTGTGTATCGATTTCCTTTAATATATATAATTCGCAGCGCTGATTATTTTGCGTTTTATATGGTCACCTACATCGACCAAAATAAAAGATGATACCTACCGTCCACACTCAGGCGAAACAGATCGAAGTATAGGCTACTTAACCTTTTTCTTTTTGAATTTCATTCATTTCATGATCCACTAAAAATAAAAATAAAAATTAACAACTAGCCATAGTTGTTGTTAATGTTTTAATTTCTTTTCTTTTTTGTATCGATTTTATTACATTAATTTTGAGAGAGTAAGGGATTGTTCTACAGTCTCTGAGTAAGTTTCAAGTAAAATACTCAGCTTTGTTGTTTTCTGTCAAAAAAAGTTCTGAGTAGCTTAATTGAAACTTACTTAGATATTGTGAAAAAAGCCCTAAAAGATCTATCATTATACCGCTCTTTTACTTTAATTTTTCTCTTGGAATCCTCTAAGACATTTTACATAAAGAGCATATTAGTTTTTTTTGAAAAGTTTGCACAGAAAACTAATTAAAATAAGTATTAAAACATTTTAAACAATTCCTAACCGCTATCTCTCCCGACATTGCAGGTAGTTTTATTGAGCTTGGTCACCGCGCGGGATACTGCTTTTAAAATATTGGTTTCGCATTTGGCTACGCAGGTTATTGTTGATGTTAAGAATGTTGACAGAAAACCGTTCTCATATTTTTTGTCCCTATTAAAATTTTCACGAAACTTTGTATTAAATACTTCGCGAACCATCGCCAGTGAAATCGGGCCCGTACTTACGCTGGACATGGCGTTAGCTTGTTTAAAATTATTACGTTTGGATTATCTATTTTTGCTTTTGTTTTGCTTCCCGTATTAAGTATCATAGTGAATCAAGAATTAAGCATTAAGTATCATAGTGAATCAAAATATCCATTCAAAAAAACTTAACTATCAAATTCGACTAATTTTTCAACATATACATTCATTTGTAAGCAAAAGTCTTTTAAAACGTTTAGACTATTCTAAAGTATATTCCTTGAAACCTTTTATGACCTCTTAGTTTTCACTCTTGTGTATAAATTCAAAAGTATCAAAGTATTAAACTATTACCACGAAAAAGATGTTGTTGTTAAAATATATTATTCACATTTAAGTAAATCAAACTCAACTTGTAAATTAATGAGTTTGCCACCTGCATTAACTTGTATTTATTAAAATTGAAAAACTTCTGTTTGATAAAACGTTTCATTTGAATGCAAAAACAAGGAATTTCAAAATAAATTTGCTTGCTTTGTGCAGAAGCCTGCAATCATTTTTTAAAAAATCTACAATTCCACATTTCTTCTGTAAAAGTTAACGTCCAACAATATTGTTTTTGGTTAATATCCAACAATATTGTTTTTGGTTGCATACTCTCAGGAGTTTATGTTTTAAAACAGTGAAGATAATGTTTAAATACCAATTTTTGAAATTTAAAATTTTAAAAATGTACATGAATCTAAAAATTTTAAGGTCTCAGGACATTTAAAGAATCCACATTTTAAGATTTATACAAAAATTTGTGAACAGATAATAATTGCGTATATATGTAGTTTCAATTTTCGTTCTTCTTGCATTTTGTATTTAAAAAAAAATGTTAATTTTTTAATTTAATAATTTATTAATTCTTTTCAGAATCAACTTCAAGAAAAACGAAAAACAATACCAAGGTGATAAGTCCGAAGTATTGAAATTCTTACAGGAAGAAGAAACCGGTGATCACCATGAACCAGGTAATAAAAGTCTTAAAAACAAACATTACTTCGAATTAGCTGCTATTTTGTATGCGTTAAATGGAAATTGTAATCCTTTTGTTTTGGATCAACTACTTGAATGAAAACAATTTCTTTCTATGTTCCTATCAAATTTTATGCATGAGCATGCATAATATTTTATAAAAAATTATAAAGACAGAAATAACAATATTATTATATTTATACTTTAGTATATCAATTAACACTTAAGAAGTGATTTAGGTTAAAATTAGCACACTAAACATTTAGTAATTGTGAATATAATATAAAGCTCTCTGAATATTGGCTTTGTGCCAATTTTTTTTTAAAAAGATCATCGTGAGACCTTGAACTAATAATGAAAGACAAACAAAAACTAAAAATTTAATTTTAATTTTAACTTTTGTGTAACAAAACAAATTCCAGCCATTTCGCAGGTTTAATATCTATCTCGGTAGTTCAATAGTTTTGCTTACTTAGAGTTCAAATAAGTGCCCAAATTGAACACTGCAGTCTTTTAAATTTTGTGTTAGCTTAGGAGTGCCTTAGAGCTAAAGCATCGAAAGGTATTTAATGATAGTTCGTGAAAAATTTAGCGCTCAATCAATTGTCAAGAAGAACTGAGAGCTGTCGAAAGAAGTTGTTTTTGCTATGTTCAATAACACTTTTCCGAAGAATCGTACATCTTTTGTCAGAATCAGAAAATCAGAATTTTCGTTCTAAAATACTACTACTGTTGTATGAACCTTTGTGAGCAATTAAAAAGAGTTTAGAACAAGATTTTCTACTTGCTTTTGAGTCAGAACAAAATCCATTTGCTCGTTAATTAAAGCTTTTATAATTTGCATTGGATTCGAAACTAAGTTACTGACAGCTGTTGTCAAAACAATTTAAATATTAAACAAAAAATTTTAGATATGTATATTTGGAGAATTACATTCGAAGTGAACAAAATATTGAACACACACTTTTGGAAAAAATAAGTGAATCAAAATTAAATTTAAGGCCTTACATATGTATTCAAATTCAATAGCAACATTATAGTTTTCAAAATATATCTTAATATATCTTATCAGAAATACCTTCTTACTGTTTCTTGTGTCTAATTTTGTTGTTTATTTCTGTGTGTTTTTTCATCAAATTGTTAACAATATGTATCAGTTCAACACCACAATCCACCACAAATCATCAACAATCACATACCAAGCCAAAATCAGTCAAACGTAACTAGGCATGTGAAAGCCCCAGTCGACCGTCCAAAGCCCCCAAGCACTGGTGGACTCCCATCTGGACAAAACATTTGCACAGAATGTGAACGTCTCATTGTGTAAGTTTAACAAAGAACTCATTTTATATATAAAAAAAAAAAACTTAATAATCCTCAAATCCAATCCCAAACCAAAGCCACCACAAAAAAATAAAAAAAACACACAAACCTTTTAAATAACTTTTTGTTGCATGTATGTTATTTATATTCTGTGAGATTGAACTTTTATCATGTTTAAATTAATTGCAAAAAATGACAAAAAAAAAACTAATGAAAAAAAAAAATTAAAGAACCTCGAAGTCCAGCAAACTTTTACTGGACACATAGTCATGCAATAGGAGGACAGCGACCATCGCGGCCGGTGACACCATCATCGAAACCACACGATGAACGAATCGGAACTCCATTACAGCAGAACTCCCTTGCACCAAGTGCTTCGCATCGACCCAGTTTACCTGCTGCACACCATCCCGAGTCCAGAGATGATGGGGACGAGAAACCAACTTCAACCACTCCTACAGTGGATCCTAGGTTAATAATTTTGCCCGTTTGTCCGGCATTGCAGTCGCCCGAATACAAAGCTGAATTGGAAGCGGCTGCTACTGCAGCAGGAATAGCTCCTCGTGAACGGCCGCCATTAACCAATTTGCCGCAATGTGCCAGTTGTGGTGTGGGAATTGTGTAAGAATTGAAACTTATGAATACGATCTTTTATTATATTGTAGCAGTTTTAGTAATTTTTTTTTTTTAATTAAAAAAAAAAATATTTTTTACGAATTGAAGGCTTGTGTGTTAAATTTTCTCCCCATCCAATCCTTTTATTACCAATTCTTTTTTTCATTCAAAAATTTGTAATCCCCGTATATATAAATTGCATTTTGTTCTTTTATTTTTTTAATATCAACAACAACAACAACAGTGGTGTTTTCGTCCGCATCAAGGATAAGAACCTTCATGTTGAATGCTTCAAGTGCGCTACCTGTGGCACTTCGTTGAAAAATCAAGGATATTACAATTTCAACAACAAATTGTATTGTGATATCCATGCTCGTTTGGCTGCAGCACAGAATCCACCAAGTGGAACTGAGGGATATGTTCCAGTACCAATTAAGCCGTAAGTATTCATTTTTGTTTTTTTATCTTTCACATTTGAACACACTCGAACAATTAATTTTTTTCAAAATTCTTTTTTGCAAAACTTTTTTCCGATTAGAATATTGATCGAGGCTTAGCAGAACTTTCTAGACTAGAATATTAAATATCTTCTAAATCTGTACAGCTGTTTAAAAAATAGTCATTGTAAAAAAAAAAAAAAATATTATGAAAAACATCACGATTCATTTACAAGAAATTTTATCAAAATTGATCGTATTTTTTTTTAGCAAAATAAAATTATCGGTTTTTTGAACAATTAATCAAATTTTGCTGTGCTTTTAGAATACTTAAAGCCCTTATTACGGTTCGCGAGTTGAACGTTCGCCTCGAGTCGAATGGTTTGGCCAAAGTTTTAGTTTGTTTTTAAGCGAAAGAAACAGTTTCTTACCGTTACTGGCTTATATTCACTAGTGTATTGACAATAAGGGCAAATAGTTTTTCGAATTTTCAAAATCTAGCATTCGCCATTAATTTAGTTAAAATCGGAGCCGTACAAAAGATAGCGGTTGTAAATTAAAGGGCACGACTGGGTTTTACAAACTTGTTCTTAAGGCAAAGTTATCTGAAAAAAAAAAAACATAATATCGTTACAGTCAATTGAAATTGTGCTTACGTTAACATTACAATATAATTATATTAATTCGTTTTTGATTGGTAAACTTGATTACTAATTATCTCTTGTTCTAAAAGAACAATTGCTTTGACAAGAGGTCACAAATCCTGACAACCGGTCAACAATTTAAATTTGCCAATAAACTACCTTAATGTGTAAATGTTATGGACTTAATGCATAACTGGAAGATGTTTATAGCTGCGGAAATATCAGTAAGATGATTGAACAGGAAGATTCAATACAAAGTTGGATATATTATGACTGATTCATTTGATTTTTTGGTAGTTTTTTCGCTGTTGACAAGTTATTTTTACTGTTAGGGTTTCTGTTTCTGAATCGGATGATCTTTTGAATTTTCCGATGATACTGTTGATATATTTGAAAGTGTCAATCGCATATCTCCCAAATAATCTACTAATAGACAAAAGGACATTCTTTCCTAATTTTATGTCTCTAGGACCTATTATTTATTTGCTTACGTTAAAATACCACAATTTAATATTTACCTACTGTTATTCTAACATTATAAAAATGTTATGTTAATTGCTTGAGTCCAGCATAACTACCATAATTCCCGAATTCTATCTATTGTCTATGTTACTAGTACTTTGGTAACAACTTTTTAGACGCACGAGAGTGTGAATCAAAATTTTTTTATTAAAACATAATCTTCTGACTTATACTTTTTGGGCTTTCGTCGTTTTTTATCTACATACTTTTTATTGTAAGCCTGTGCTTGTTCTTTTTTTTAAAACTGCCTCTTGTCTTATTTGCTTGTGATCTTTCTGAACTATACTTGGTCTGACCTCTATTAAATTGTCCCTGAATTCGTCTATCGTTTCTCCTCTTTGATTTATACCGAAAAGCATAACACTAGGATGTTTCACTATCATTCGGTTTACAGTGTTGTTCAAGTTAAACTCAACGGTTTCTATAACATGGTCCCAATAAACTCCTTCTTCCGGTTTGACCAAAATAGCTATCATTGGACCTATATTTCTATTTACTTTTTCAACTTGGCTGTTGGCCTGTTGTTATCCAATTGCAATTTGTATATGCTTAACGTTGTTTTCTGACAAAAATTCCTTAAACTCACCAGACGTGAAAGCGCTACCTCTATCTGATGTTATTTATTTTGGTCTGCTGTAAGACCGGAAATAGTCTGACAAAGTTTTAACTACTTCTTTTGTGTTGGTCGTTTTTGTAGGATACAATCTAACAAATTTTGTAAATGCATCGATGACTACTAAGATATGTTTTTTCCCATTTCGAGAATGATCTACTGGACCATAATGGTCTATGTCCACCACCTCGAACGGTACATTGCCTTTAGGTATGTTGTTTAAAAACCCTTCCTCTTTCCCATGTTTGGAGGAATAAACTATACATTTGAAACAATTTTCTTACTTTTTCTCTCATTTTAGGAAACCAATAACTTTTTTTTAAAAGTTCTATCATTTTGTAGGTTCCAATGTGTCCCATTTCGTCGTGATATTTGTACATAACGTTTTTTTTCCAAACTTTTAGGAACGCATACATAACGTGTTTTTTCATACTTTTAGGAACGCAAATTTTAATACCGATATAGAAATGTAATTAAATTTTGATAGGTACTTATTTATGAGATTTATCTTGAAGTACAATGTGTAACTTTTATGCAGAAAATAAATGAAAAATTAAATGAAATGAAAAAAAAAAAATTGTGCCGTCATTTTGTTTTTTTATAAATAACACCATTTCGCATTTCATAAAATTGGTTTTCTGGCAACAGTAACGAATCTTTAAGTTTTACTAAAGCGTCGTCTTAACCTTGTGATATGACTAAGTTTTCTTCAAAAGCATTAGTTTCTAACACTAAAATATTCGTTGAACTGCTTAACGCATCTACATGTTGCATACGTGTACCGGCCCTATTCTTAAGTACGTAATCGTAGTTTTGAAACTCTAGTGCCCAACTTGCTATTCTTGGATTTAGCTCTTTTTCGTTAAGCGTCATAGTAAGTGAATTGCAATCTTTTATTATTTTAAAATGTTTACCTTGTAAATATACTCTAAATCCTTTAAGTGCACTAACTATCGCTAAAGTTTCTAACTCAAAACTATGGTATTTCGCTTCATTGTCTGTAGTCCTTATTGAAAAATAGAAAGTAGGGTGTAACTTTCCATCATTTTTTCTTTGTAACAGTATAGCTCCTAAACCTATTGCACTCGCATCACAGTGCAATTCTGTATAATCCATAGGGTTGTATATTGTTAAAATTGGCGATTCTATTAATTTTTTTTTAAGTATTTCAAACGACTTCAATTGTTTTTAATTGTTTTTTGAAACTAGTTTTTTATTTCTTTAGGGCGAATCCCACTTCTGAGATTTTAGTCGCTGGTATTTATTTTATTTAATAATTTAGCAACCTTTTATTTCAATAACTCCAGGAAGAAATAAAACATGTATATCGTTTAAAGGTCCGACCTAGACTGCTTTTTTTCTTTTTTTGTCTTTTCTTATACGCTAAGGGGAAATTATTTACAGTTGGGAATTTGGTTAAGGGAAATATTCACAAGTATTTATAATATGTTAGCGTTGCCATAAGGCTTAAATTACTACAGTACTAAATTATCCAGATTACATTTACGTTTTTATAGATACATTTGTTAAATTAAAATATCAAATATCAAATTGTGTACTGAATTTTAAACAAAATTACTAGAGATCAATGCATTGAAATGTGTAAACAGTTATGTCTGACAATTCTTTTGAAAAAAACTAAATCTAAATCAGCAATTTAGTTTTAATAAAGCTTACATTGACATTGAAGAATGGTATCAAAAAAATAATTGAAAATTTCCAAACGAAATCAATTCAAACACTCTCTCCAACCCTCTCACCTTCATAAATTTGATCCTTCAAATTACAGAATAATACCCTTTTAACCTCTTCTTTAACCCTTAATTCGTAAATTGATTAAAATTTGTGTTTTTTTTTTATAGAAATACCAAACTGAGTGCTTCAACCATTTCCGCAGCTTTGAATAGCATCGGATACAATGGTTCTCCAACTAATGGAACTTCAACCCCCTTGTACTCTGCACCACCCAGCAATGTAAGTAGAACTAAACTAACAGCACATGAATATTTTTTTTAACAAAGTGTATTCTCTAACAAAAGTTGATTAAAAAATGTTTTGAGTTTATGAGTGTGCACTAAAATTATACCTGCTATAAAAACCACGTGTGTTAAACCTGAAGCTATTTTTTTTAGATTCAAAAACATTTATTGCAGGTGTGAAGAATTTAGAACACAATCTGTAAATTGTGATTGCATTCGTGTTCAATTTTAAGTTTTTTTATTTTTAACTTATTGTCTGAAAGTGAATAAAAATAGTAACACTGAAAACAACTTATTTAATTCTTCAACAATGTAATTTTAATCGAAAGTGTTACAGTTAAATGCAAGCCTATACTTAAAACACAATGGGAAGCAATCTAAAACTACCCTAATCATTGAACAGGGTTGACATCTTTCCTTGTTTTTTTTTCTTTCTTTTTTCAAGTATTTAAAACTTAAATAAACCACAGCAACATAAAAATAAGATTAAAAAGAAATGTTTCTGGCATGAAACTCAGATTTAAATTTAGCTCCCTTCTGTCGGGTATACCTACGTTGTTTGTAAAATGACTCTCAATGCACTGCAGATGCAACTTCGCTTCCTGCAAGCTAAAGGTGTGCATCTGTGCACAAATAGATTGGCAAATGCACTAACACCTTTTTAAAATCATTTTATATGTGCGACACAAAAAATTTATTTTTTTTTTAACTCATAGATCGCCGAATGCAAATGAATTATATCAGCGATTTTTTAGTTCGATATTTCAACGCGTTCGGATGATGTCCGTGTAGCCGGACACTAAAATATTATTTTGTTTTAATCAATATAACGAATAAAGGAGTTTATTTAAAGTGCTTGTTGTAGAAACGAACGAAATAAAAAAAAAGAATCTATTTGAGAAGTAAAAAATAAAAATACGAAGTCAGTTACATAACAATTACGAATAATCTATCGCTGTAAAGAGTTTTAAAGGAATTTTCAGTTTTGCTGCGTTTCATTCGTATTTTCAACTGATTTCTTTCATATTTTTAAATTTCCAATTCATATGTGTTAACTCATTTGTTATTTTAGTATTTTTTTTCGTGATTTGTTTTTATGAAGTCTAAGAATTCGGTAATGACCTTGACCTAATACAACTTAAGATTTTTTTCGTATTCTACAGGGGTTTATATAAATTTAAATAAGTGATTAATTTAATGGAATCTATTAAGTCTTCAAACTTTATATCAAAATCAAAAAAAAAAAAAATAGGTTGAAACTAAACGTGATTTTTTTTAAATAATTTACGTAGAATTATTAACGATATTCGACAAAATTATCTTTTTTAAAGTACCATAGCTCGGTAGCGAATTGATATACAGGAATATTTGAAGGGTAAAGATTGTAAGAAATTTAAAGTAAAAAAAAAAAATAGTGAAGCTTTTGTCGAAGGAAATTAGGGAAAAATTATTGAGGAAAAACCGGAGAAAAGTCGATTATTTTTCTGTCACCTCCCTCCTCTTTCCGAACAGGGTTTCTCGAGGTCTAAAACTTGAAAAAATATTAACTAATCATCTCTGAACAAAGTCACAAAGTCCTTCAAACTCAATTTTTTTCACCTTGTCCATACTGGACTTTCAACCAAATGTCTTAAAGTAAAGCATAATATTGAAGGCACCTACCCATCCAGGAAAACACATTTTTATCATTAAAGTAGGTAGGTTATCTGTTTAGTGCTAAAAATTTGGCTTTTATAATTTATAACTTGTTTGAAAGTATACCAGTTCTTCAGGTATATACCTTCATTAAATAAATTATAAAACAATATTCAAAACATGTTTTTTCAGTGTTTTTGACATTAAATAGAATAGGTAATCTTATGTAAGAAAACTCTAAATAATACCAATATCGAAAAAAATATGCAAAATTTGCAAGTTCTAGTTTAGAAGTGTGAATTATGTTCTCTGTTTTTTGTTGGAACGTTTTAATTTAAAAAAACAACTGTCAAATGTTTCTTTATGAACAAATATTTCCTTCAATGTTTTGAATTGTCCTATCTACCATTAGAAATTCAGATATTTTATACTTACATTATGTTCAATGAATACAATTAAAAAAACATATAATATTAATTTCAGCTGCACAACATTGCTTAACACTTCCAAACAAAAATTTAACATTTTTTTTTTTATATTTGTATCTATATGTATTAATTTGTGTGTTCCGCCATATTCGCCTACTAAAACAAAATATACACGCATAGACTGAAAGCACAAACATTTCCGATCTTCCACTGCCACCACCTCCATCACCAACACAACTTCAACAATTCCAAATACAAGATGCCTTTTGCAATGCGAATAATTTAAACAACAACAACAATACAACCATTAGCAATCATTCGCGCACAAATAGTAGTCTCTCAACAGCCTCATCGTCATCCCTTTCTCTGTCGCCATATTCGTCAACAAATGGAATCAATAATAGCAGTTGCAGTCCGATTAACAATGCAATCATTGAAAATTCCTTAAAAACTGATAATGCCAATAATAACAACAACAACAATGAACATTTTAACTCATCATCAACTCTGTCATTAGACCGATTTGCATCATCATCATCGTCACCAGGACATTCAAGACAACAGTCAACATCGTCCTCAACTGAAAGTGGTATCACTGCTACAGACTTTCAGTTGCCACCACCTCCACCCCCACCACTTCCACAACAACAAAAGCATCAATACAATCAAATACAACAACAACAACACCCGAACTCAATGACAATTAATCAAAGTGGCAAGCAGAACGAAAACGATATGAACTCGAACAATCGATATGCGTCTGGCAACAACCCGAGCAACGGTGGCGGCCCCAGCAGCGGCATCCCAACCCAAACAAATGTATATAGTAAATTTTTAAAAGAATATTCAAATAAAAAATTAAACAATAACTCAAACACAAACAACGACAACGACAACACCAAATCGTCCTCTGACGGGACTAAAATATTTTACCTCCCCCAGGGTGTTGCTGGACAAGAATCAGGCCTCGTCCCTGGCAGCGGCTGCGGTGGTGGCAGAGCTGATGATTCAATTAATTCGGCTGCTGAATCACGCACCGGGCAGGACGGAGATCAGTTTCAGTACGTTACACTGCATGGGAACGTAATAAGAAGCGTTATTCCACCCGGTAAGGGAGTTTCAGTCAATTACAAGGTAAGTGCTCCGCGAGAAACTGCAAATAGGTTGCATACTTTTATGCTGCGCATATATTTACTTTGTTTAATGTTGTGATGTGATGCACTGCACATATTTTTTTTTTATACAATCTGACTACTTACACACTAAAGTCAACAAATTGCGGTTTTAAAAATGTTGAATCAAATTAAAAATGTATGCTTTATTTTTTGCACACTGTATTCCAACAGGTAAATCAGAATTTTGCTCGTCCATATGGTGCTCCAGCTCCAGCTCCGGCAGCTGCCCCCAAATCACCAACCTCATATCCACCACCATCAGTCAACCAGGGCGGAAACAACAACTGGGGCCAACCTAGACCAGTTCAACAGCAACAGCAGCATCAGATGCAGCAACAGCCAGCAAACAATATGTATGCTACTTTGCCAAGGAGCAATGTTGGTCACCAAGGTATGTATATCAATGCAATCCCCAACTCGGGAGTGTCAATATTGAAATGAAATTGGATTAAATAGGTTTTGTGTTAAATTGGGAACTAAATTTATGGAAAGTGAATGAAATGTCACATATTGTTCTTGAGGGACCACAAAGATACTTAAAGGATTTTAGAAATTCGATTTAAATCAAACGGTATTTTGTGTTGGTTTATAGTTTTAAGTTTTTGTTTGAAAAGATAAGATTCCCTTTGCACAAAGATGGTTTTATAATAGGTATAAGCAGTCAGCCTCTAAATCTTCTTAGATATGTTTTCAAGCAACAAATGTATTATACAAAACTTATACGTAATACATATACCTCTGTCCTTCTTTTAAAAGAACGTCAATGAAGTGTACTATTACTCTACCATTACTGACTTTCGTTCCTACATATTTGGAATATGTTATCTAATGATTTTCGACAATACACAAAGTATGTATGTAGTATAGCTCTATAGACTTTTGATGTTAATGTTCAACTACGTATATAACTTGACGTTACAAACATGTGAATTGATTTTAATATCACGTAATCAAACTTCTTCTATTCTAAGCAATGGATAATCCTTGGGTAAAGGTAAAAAAAAATTATCGAATGTAGAACTTCCAAATCTCGCCTTGTGCCAATATTTCTTAAATAATTACTACTTATTTTATTCTATTTTTTAAGTTTAAATTAATTAAAAAAACAAAATTATTTTGGTAGAGGACGAGTAAGAACAGTGCGACAGTTTTTAATCGGACATCTATGAACATAATATGATGCTATCAAGTTGTTCAATATTTTAAGAGATATTTTTATTCCATTTTGAGAAAGAAATGTGTGTCAATAAAACCTGTCAGTATATGTATGGTTGACATAATTTTTTAGGTTCTCTTTTTATCGTGCTATCAATCGATTTCTTTTAAAATAACAGCACTGAAAATATATTTTGTTCAAAAAGTTTTATCGAACTCGTTAGAGCAGTTTTCAAAAAAATTTGGGAAAACCAAAACCTTTGTTTGGGGTACCAGTTATATGTAATTTTAGTTTTTATAAATTTGTTATGAAATTATTTTATGACGAGAGCCAAGGCCCAAACCGAAAATATGCTCTCTGCCCGTTCAAGAAATATGATCAAAATTTGCTCGAAAAAATTAAATATAATTTCCAATACGACCTCCCAAACAAAAAAACCTGCTCCCGCTGCTATAACGAAAGTCTAACCAAAAATTTTGAATGTGTTGCTAAAAACGAAACTAGAACGTAAGCAAAGCACTAGGGTATATTATGTTACGGAAAGAACATTTCCTCATCGATATTCAGAAATGAATGCTGTGCATTCAAATTTCTGTATTGAATTTTTTTACAAGCTTTTTTTTAGAATTTTATTTCTATAAAAAATTATCAAGCAAAAACTTTAATGTAATTTCTGTTAATTTAATCGTATATTTCTACAACTCGACATTTCATTCACTTTCAAAAAAAAATTATTTTTTTTTGGCAAAAACATAAGTGTTACTGACAAACAAAATTAAAACATCTTGAAAATATCCGTTCTCTCTGTGTCCAGTAAAAAATATCCATTTAACAAATACAAAATATTAATACAAAAATATATCTAAAAAAAAAACAAAACTTTACTTAAAACCTGTGATATTTTTTTTATGATTATTGTATACATGTATGTATTCTGTATTGTATGTGTATTGTACATAGGACGCCCACACTCTTTCTATGCAACACAATACAGAAAGCCCACCGGACCCAATAACAACTTTTACCGAGGTATGCTTTCCACACAAAACAAATAAAAAAAAGACCTCAACAAATAAACAGCTTTTCTTGCTGAAGCCCCTCTCATTCCAAATACAAACATTGCATCTGATATTATTTGCTTGGCTCGCTTGTCCTGCGAGTAAAATAAATTAGCAATCCACACCAATCATATGAGTTAAAAATATTTTTTTCCTTTTTATTATTTTTGGCTTCTATATGTATGTACATAAAATATTGCAACAGTAGTGACAGTACGGTATAAATTATCATTATCAGACGCTTCCATTAATTGCTTTAGACCTTTCATTAAATCGTGTAATGTATCGAAGCTAAAGTCCGTCATAAGAATACCAATTTCAAATTAAAAAAAAAATAATTATTTTAATGTTTAAGGGTAAAAATCAATTATTAATTTCCTGTCAGACCGTCATCCGTATTGTTCTCATTATATTGACTTCTTGGTATAACGGCGAGGACATACATCATCAATATTGTTGATTTATTGAAATTGTTAAAAAAAATCAAAGTTTTTAATTTGCCAGAAACGATGAAGTTCTTTGCATTTCATACCCAAAATGTATGCAAGATTTTTTAACAACCTTCCTTATTGGCTTAACAATTAACAAAATTAAAATGGATAGTAATGCGTAGTTATTTATGTAAATTTTCTCGACGCAAAAATTGGTGGAATAAAAATGAGATATATATAGGTGAATGAGCACTGCATCCTTTTTTCCATTTGCCGTCGTTTGTTATTAAACTTGCAGGAGCAATTGATGCGGTAAATCGTAAATATGAGATAAATGCACATACAAAGTACTTTTAAATTTAAATATAAGTAGGAAGTACTATAAAGGCGAGTTATGCACTCATACAAATATTAAAAAAAAAAGATTTTGTTGTTATACTCCTTTTTGTTAGGCTGTGCCTCGGCGTTGTGCTTTTGTACCTGTTGAATCATTTCGATGTTAAGCATTACATTCTAGGAGAGATTTATACGATGTTCCCTTTGCTGTTCGACAGTTCACATTTTCAAAAAAAGAAAAAGTGAGATCATAACACCAATAACCACCCATATGATTTTTCAATATTAATATTTTATAAATATCTTATATTTCACAACTTTTTTAGTCGTTCGCCTCCAAAAACATTTGGCATTTTCTTTTCAACCCAAATAAGTGATCACAGTTGTTGGGATTTTCGAAATTTAAAATTTTTTCGGGTGAAATAAATAATAAACGACAAGTGAAATTCCATCTCGAGCTTTGGGCTTAACACGTTATATTGTTGTTGTGACTTCAAACACGGGTTCAATTTTGAGTTTTTCTGTCAAGTAAAAAGTGCTACAGATGAATTTTCATCACTGAAATTTATAAAAAAATATTGTTAAAAACTTTCAATATTAATATTAGATGCAGTGCTTTTTTACTTTCGCCGAGAGCGGGTCACTCAACTATGTTCTATCCTGATATCACTTATATGCTGAATAACTGATTGTTGATACTTGAGAGCTGTTTAATTATTTCCAATGGCTTTGAGGATTTTAATAAAATTTTCAACATCATAGATTTGCAATATCACACGTTGATAAATCTTAATTTTTTATGAAATCTATTACAACGTATAATAATGGTATACGAAATTAAAACTTTGACTTTTCTGGAATTAAAAAAAATTAATGGATTGATTAGGATTTTGGTAAAAATATGATCTGGAAAAATATCTATCATCCGATGATCGATCTTTATAACCGACTTCATTATAATTTTGCATTTGATTCAGAAGTGTTTTGTTCAGCAGTTTTTAAACTTCAATGATATATGCGAAGCCGGTAATGATTTATAAAACCAAGTTCGTGTTACCCAGCCGTGGACCCTTTTTAAGTACTCATTATATTTTTATTACTTTAAAAATATTAAAATCTCACAGAAATAAGCACCATCTGTATAGTCTGTTCTTTAAATTATCATTAATATTTAAATCATTCGAGTCGAAAAAAAGTAGCAGTTGCAGTAACAATCACACCAACAAAGTCACCTCAATATTGGCAGAGAAGATATTATTTTTAAAAGGATTAATTAGTAGGCTGGAATAAAGGATGAAATTGCATAAAGTTAAATGTGGTGAAAATAATAACTTTTTATATGTGTTTGTTTTGTTAGTGTGATTTTTACAAAAGTGCGTTTATTAAAGTGGAAATGATACTTAAATCAAGTATGTAAATATTTTAGCATGTTTAAATTCAAAAGTCCTTAAGCTGAATAGCCAGATGGTAATTTGTTGTTTTTGTGTTCGTAAAGTAAAAATGAGGGGACATATAACGGCACACTTGACATGGGCTAGCGCGTAAACCATGGAGTCATGGGAACCGATATATTCCCAAAAAAATGATTTTCGTGACCTTTGACCTTGAATAACATATGTTGCAGGCACGAGATTTTTGTTGACTTTCTAGACAACTTTTAAAACGCCAATATGAAGGTGTATACGAGTTTCCAGTTTATTATCTCAAATTTCTAGGTTACACCCTAAAATTACTGGACTAATACTGTGTTTCTGTCTAATCACATAACAACCTCTTCGATTTCAAATTGCCTTTATCGCTTAATGTAAGAAATTTTTTTTACAAAACCATTCAAATTCAAATATGTATAACATTCTGAAAACACCCATGAAAAATCAAGGAGATGTAACGATCATCGTCTTCATCCATGAAAGAGCAATAACTCTCTTGTAAAACGAGTAAATCAAAAAAGTTACTTCCTCTTAAAACTCGTTGTATTCTAATAAATATTATTGACCTATCTATTTCACAAGAGAAATTTTCTTAAAAACTTTACAGAAAACCTCAAAGTTCTAAATGAAAAAAAAGTATTGAAAATCATTTCTTCGTTTTATTTTCATACAATATTTTTAATTAAAATGTAATCCACGTCGTTGTGTGAATTATTTTGTTTACTAACTAGATTTTTGTAAGAATGTAAGAAATCACCGATTCCACTAGCTACTCTTTTATCTTTTATTTCACGAAACTTCATTTTTATTTTAAAGGATCTCTAATCTAATATTTGTATAGTCACATAATCTAATGTTACAATAGCTTGACAACCTTTTTTCAAGAAAGCAAACATGTTATAAGATCTTTTTCAATCCCATACTATAAATAAATCCTTTAATCCTGAAATTTCAATATCTAGTTTTGCTCGATTCATCGTTTCTGGTCACGTCGTAAATGTGACATAAAGTACTTGATAACACCACATGACACAGTCCTGTCATACATACATAATATAGAGGTACCAACCTATACCTACATTTTTCTGACTTCTTTATGGGTCAGATCTCAACCCAAATATTTAAAATGAGGACATTTCATGAAGAGTATAGTTTCCCAAATATATTATGTCATAATGTTTTTTTTTTATCCTTTTCAATTTTAATATATTAAATTGGGAAAAAAATGGAGCAGCTTTAGGACATGGTTGCGCCATCCAATATCACCAACCCACACCAAAAAAATAAAGGTTCAAGTCTGAAAAATATATTATTATGATACATCAACATAATACGGGTCAATTGAATGATGAGCTCTCGAAATTGGACAGATAATAATATTCCTTAAATGGGAATTTTATACCTCGTCCTAGAATTATTATATTCAGTGTTCCGACACACATTTCGTCCTCTGGAAGTTATCAAAATAAATGAATAGCATAATGATATGAAGCTAATTTGTTCTCTGAATTGGGCTATATTGTTGTTATTGTTTGCTCGTTACGATTGCCATTGAAGAAGTCCGGAGCCGAAAATGTGATTTCTATGTATGTAATTACTTCTTGTTGTTTGACCAGCAAAATACAATTATTTCAATTGCTAATGCTGAAGATATGGAAGTTGGTATAGTGATGATAAGATGCTTTTTGGTAATGGCTGTTGGAAATCGATTTTTGATTGGCATATTGTCTGGGAGCCTTTGGTTTTTTTTTATTTTTATTTTTTAAGAATTTATCAAGCCAAAGGTCAAATGATAATTCTAGAGGAGAGTCCAGACCAAAGAAAAAATGTTAAAAAAAAAAACGTTTGGGAAACAATTCAGAAATGCTTCTTTCGGTGTAAGTAGATGCTTGAAAAATAATTTTAAATAGTTTCTGCAATGTTTCTTGTTTTCCATTTTGTCATCCACGTGGCATTTTCCGATTTTAAAAAAACTACAAACACTTAACTTTCTTTTTCTGTCGGTAAACAGAGAAACGTTTCGAAAATGTGTACCAAGCGTCCAGACAAACAAAACAAAAAACAATGTTTCTGAAATGTATTTGAAATGTACAGACGCAATTCCTAAAAAAAATCTTAAGACACAATCTTTTAAAATATGATGAATCTTACAGATGTATCATAAAACAGAAACTTTGAATTTAAAGGAGTTTTTATTTACCTTAACGCTTTTTTCCTTTATTTCTTAATTGAATATAATATCTAATTTTCTTTTTTTTTTATTTTAATGAATTCCTTATTTTTGTTTTCTAAATTGATCAGGAGGATACCAATATTACTGAGATGCATGGAGTTGTGAATAAGGATTATGTATTTCAAAAGAGAATTTTAAACTAAATTATACCTCAAATATAGAAATATTTAATATTTTTCTATTTTTTATTGTAAAAACAAAACGAATTTTCCATGATGTAAGTCCTTAAATATGATCCTTAAATAAAAATTTAATCTTTACAAAAAATACATACCAAAACCATTATCTTATTTCCAAAATTACTTTATCAGGTATGTTGTAATTGACATTCATATAAATTTCTAATCTGACTAATCAAAAATTTGGCTTTTAACTTTGAAATATTTTACTAAATTCACATTTCACAGTAAAACCCAAAACAATTGACTGTGAAATTAACTTCATTGACTCAATTAAAATGAGTGCTTTAACTGTTGTGATATCTTTTCTGATTAATCCTTCTTTCATTTAATTAAACTATTTATACTGCACGTTAATTCAACTCTGAAGCATTGAAGCAAAGGATTTTCAAAAACAAGAATAAATTTATTGATAATTTTACGGTCTACCTTGCATTAAATGTAAACAAACTACTTATTTCCTCTGAGATGTAAGTCGGAAAAAAAAATCTGCTGATAGGACTCTTTCATCATCGTCAAGCAATATTACAACAGACAAAGCGATGAAAGAGAAACACAACACATCCTTTTAAAGTAGATAAGAAGAAATGCATCTTTCCACTTTACTAAACAGTTCAGCGAAGCATTCACGCGAAACGACAAAAACAAAAATATAATTTCCCTCTCTCTCTTTTGGAAAAAAGGATGAACATTTTCCAAACGTATGTCCCCTATATGTATTATGTATGCAAGATAAAAGGTAATGTGTGCAGGATATGTCTTCATGTGTTTTATAGGTTCAATCGCTTTATATTTAAGAAGGAAAATCTTGAGGCGTACGTACATATATATGTATGGTTATACTGCACAACTTGATTTAGGGTTTTTGTTGTTTTGAAAATTGTTTATTATTCAAACAACAAAAGGGAAAAGGGAAATAGAAGGATATTGAATTTAGAACGAATTCGCGAAATACAATTGTATCCTTTTGATATGAATTTTGTGCTAAATTTAAGACTCTCGAATACTTTGTGAAAGGGTGAAGCATGTCATTTTGAAAATTGAATAAAAATGCTTATCAATATTTTGAAATCTACTGTTGCAATAACACACTATGCAAATAAGTCTTTTGCTTTAAATCCACTAAAATAAAACGAAGGGTCCGGCTGACACATATGAACAAAATTTATTCAACTCACTTTAATAAAAATGATTTTCAAAAGATTGAAGCAAAGAACTTCATAATCTCCTTCCGAGATTTAAGGAGAAATTTATCATTAAGAAGAAAATTTAATAGATCATTAATAGCATTAAAAAACTGCGTTTTCGGTTTTTTTTTTGGTAAAGAATACCGAACTGATTTTGTATTTTGAACTTTTGATTGAACGGTATTTCGGCAATTCGAAAATAATTTCTTTTTATTAAAGTGACTCGACTTCTTCATAACACACAATTATATACCATCACACTTTTATTTTGACTTTACATCAATTATCATTCCTTTGTGTATTTTTGTTTTCTTTCATTTTTGTGTTTAACAATTTAAACATTTGAAAAATAGCTTTTGAGCATCATAATGTAAATATCGCTTCTTTAACAGTTTGAATTTATTTTTCTCTTTTTTGATTTTTGAAAAATATGCGAAAAAATACCATTTGCACAAAAATGCATATTCTCATATTTGGTTCTCTCTGGAAACATTTATACTCATGCTATGTTACAATAAACTTTTCATAAAACCTTTTACCAAATAAAAAACACCACATCCCTATCCTCTATCATCTGCGTATCTGTTGTTGTTCGAAAACATGCCTGCTCTTGTTCAATTTGAACATATTCTTTGGTACACCCTGTAAATTGGTAAAAAAGACTACGAACAACATCAATATTATGAATGCGAAGGCCACCGTGTAGAAGAACACCGTGCTGCGTCGTATTTTGAAGAAGATCACGAAACCAGCGAGGCGAATCGTGAATCTCGAAACTCCTTTAACTGGCCGCCACCAAGAGATGACTCACACGACGCACCCACTGCTGCTCCCTTGTACATAGCTCCGCCGGAAACTCAGCATGTAGTTCCGAAACTTATTCAGCAAAAGCATGTTGAGGAAGAAGCAGAAGAGAGTATGCGGCAAGAGGAATTGGAACAGCAGCAAATGCAATGGCAAAGTAGATCAGCACCACAGCTGAGTGGTTTAAGGGGTATGCATAGTTCTGACATTGAATCTAGTTCCGATAGCTATACGTCAACCTGCACCACTACAACAACAACTTCCGAAGAATATCAGAGAATGTATGCTGCTCAAGTGCAAGCATATCAATCGCAGGGCTATGACCAATCTGGATCGGAGTTGGACTATCATATGGACATGGAGGTGGCTGCGGCTCAACAACAAGGCGATCAATGCTATCTTAGCTCTTCAGAGTGTTTATCTGGCCGAAGAAGCGCTCAGGAGTGCGTTGAAAGCTTGGCGGGAACTTTGAACACGTACCGCTTGGTTGATATGGTAAGAGAAGTGACACCCAGTCCTATTCCTCATCCAGGTCCACAAAGGGCACCGAGACATGTGGAATTTGTAGATGAACCACAAATGGAGCCTGACCGAAATATCCAAGAGCCCCCGAAAAAGCAGGAAATGAAAAAAGAGGATAATCAAAGGAAGGAAAAGACACAAGAGATTCCAAAAGTAGTTGAAACTTGTGCACGTCAAAAATCAATAGAAGAACCTGATATAGTTAAAGAAGTCTATCAAGTTTGCGGTGGTGAAATGTCCCAAGAAGAAAAACTCGTCCTCGAAGATCGATCAGAGATTCTTGAAAGTCAACGAATATTTCAACCGACTCCAGAAATAAAAATCGAAATCCCACCTGTGAAACCAATTCCTCCAACAAATATTCCTAATCCAGTGCCGAAAGAGTGGATCAGCCCAATGGTACGAGCATTGACCACGGCTCCGGACACTCCAGTGCACATGGTGGAATGTCCATGCCCTAAGCCATGTGATTTTGCCTGCCAGTGTAACGCAGAAGCTCTTGAAAGAGAAAGGCAGGAGCAATGTCAAAGGAAACAAGAACGAGCGCATGCTCAGAAGCCTGAGCCTGTTCCCGAGCAAAAGCTGGAGCCAGAGCCAGAGCCAGTCTTTTTACGTGAGTCACCTCCAAAAGGATCGTTTATGGCAAAGGTTATGACCACTGCACCAGACTATACATTACAATTTACTCCTAATCCTAATAACGAGATTGTTTTGCCAGAAGAATCTGAACCATATTTACCTCCTCCGATCGATATGACTCCTTATGAGCGCGAAGACAGACGAGCAAAGTCACCGTTTCTGAAAGCTCTCATAACTGCCTCCGATACACCCTACAACCCTTTCGGTCATGATGTCTGTTCTCAGTTACTTGACCTCCCTACTCCTACTGAAAAGCTTTCAATGGTTGAAGCCCTCATTACAGCACCTGAGCGTCCATATACTCCTCTGAATCCAGAGAAAGCAAGTCAACTTATTGAGGAACAAAAGAAAGCCGAACAAAAGAAACCTTATCAGTTCCAAGTACTTTCTGACGATGAGAACTTCGAGGTTTCTCAAGTTCAACAACGTCAAACATCAGCCTTTGCCAATATGACTAACACCTCTACTGTACAGCCATTCCAACCCACTCGCAATCCCATCCCTTCTGAAACTCCTCGTAATTCTATTGTTTCCCTTAAATCCGACTCCGCTGCCAATGTCGAATATGAGTCAATACGTCGTGCATCTCAGCGCAATACCATTTCCAATGTCTCGCAAATGTCTTCCTCTTGTTGTACCTCCTCTAAGTCCGTCCAACAACACCAACAACAACAACAACAGACCAAAGCAACCTCTTTGTCAACCACCTCTTCTGCTATCCATTCTAAAGCCGAATGCAACTTGAGCGCTCAAGAAATTGATGAGATGTTTGAAGAGCATAAAGTGCCTTTCCCGCCACCGTCTCCATTAAGTCATTTAAAGTCGCGTCCCACCCAATCCGGCCTACACAAACCTGACACAATACCACAGTATCAGAGAAATTGGACAGTTTTGCCAACACAGAGACCTTGTCGCACCCCGGAACCACCTGAGCTTAGAGAGAATGTACCGCTTGCTTTCGTAGATACACCACCATCACCACAACCTATGACAGCGCCAACTACCTGCTCAAATGCTCAACAACAGCAAAAGCAACAGCAACAAATTCAACATCAACATCATCATAAACAACAACAATCCATTAATACTCAGCAAAGTTCAATGAAGTCGTCAATGGCTACACACACTTCTGCTAGTTCGAGCGCAACTGCCTCCAGGAATATGACGAGAGACAGCGAGCAAAGACAGCAGCATCTGAAGCCTATTCCAACCGTTCCGATTATTATTGAAGATCGTTCTGGTCCAGTAACTATGGCTTTCCAATCCTTAGACGAACATCAGCCTCAAGATGAATCATATCCACCGTCGAGGCCATACACTCCTTCTCAGATCAACAAACCAGCTCCAATCATACCGTTCTACCAAACTCCAGAGAAACTTTGCTTCGAAGAGTGTCCTGCTACAACCGGCCATGTTTTTGATCGTCGATCTGTTTCGCCATGCCCTGATCGTGCTAGGTCTCCAGCTCCTGGTCCACCACCAAACCCACTAAGCGCTATCCGTGCTCCAAGGCTGAGGGACAGTGACTTACCACCAGCTTCTCCCAGAACTCTTCAAGTTGGTTCCATCACTACTGGTCAATCATACTTGGGCGCTCAACAGATGCAACAGCAACAGGGACAGCTTCTCTCTCACTATCAAACAGCTAGTCAGACAGGCTCACAGAGCTTCACAGAAAAACCGGAGATTGTACAGCAACGCCAAATCGGCGATCTCACCATTCAGAAACGCGAGAAGGAGTCTCGTCTGGCAGAGGAGAAGAAATCTCAGCTGGAGAGCAAAACCACATCTCAGGTAGGAAATACTCAGATTGAACGTCGACGCAAGGTTGTGGAGGAATATGAACATACCCAAAGTGCCAAAACAGTCGAGATTCGCACTGGAAGTAGCTGCAGCAATACTAGTACCACTGCCGGTGCTAGCACTGATGTTCGTGGCTCCTATGGAAAGACCGGTTTTGTCGCACATCAAGCTCGTAGGCTCTCCGGTCTCGAACAAGAAATAACCAATCTGACTAGCCAGTCTCAAGCTATTAGTGCACGTGCCGCCACACTCACCGACACCACATTTCCACAGCTACAATCACCGGAATCCAATTCTAAGTTCCCCACTAAGATTATTCTTCCTCCACACGATGAACCTGAGCCACCGAAATATATCATTTCTTCGTCCCCTTATAGCAAATTGGTTGGTCCACCGCCAGGCTTCAAACAGCAACAACTATCTTCTTCTGCACAATCATCGGTTTCCCAAAAACAACAAACACATAGCGCGCAATCATCATCGTCATTAGCTGCATCAGCAGCAGCTAGCTCAAGCTGCTCCTTAACAAATGCTTCTGCTACTAACCAACAACAAAGTCGTGCCAGTGCCATCCCGGTGCCTGCCTTCAAGCCATCTGCTCCAGCAGCGGCTGCTCCCTCGAGTGGCGGTCGTTGTCCGGTAAGTGGCAAGGTGTGTACCGGTGCTGGCAGTGGTGCTGGCAACAATGTATGTCGTGCACCGTGTTCACAATCAATGCAATCGCAGCCGAGCAGCAATAATAACACATATAAGCCAACCGCTTCCACAGGTCCGGCTGGTTTTAAGCCACCACAAGCGCAAGCTTCGCAAATGCAGCAAAATCAGCAGCACTTGGGTGCAACTAATATTCCATCTTTGAATGTTAGTGATTCACAATGTTCTACTTCTGCTCCTCCTCCTCCTTCGGCTGCTCCAGGTCCCGGCTCTAACATCGGCGGCAAAGGCAAAGCCTTTGGAGCAACTTCAGCCCCAAAACGTGGTCGCGGTGTCATAAACAAGGCAGTTGATCCCGGTGTACGTGTACCATTGTGCAGCAGTTGCAACATGCAAATCAGGTGATGCAGTTGTGTTAAATATTTGCGTGTGTTTGTTTCTTGGTTTAAAACGTTTTCCAAATATTGGTGTATCCTTTAGCAATAAAAACCTGTAGCTTTGAAACATTAAACAAAATTAAGGGTTTTTTAATAGGGACGGGTTGATGTTGACAGTCTGTGGCAGTGTAACTTGGCATGGTGATTTAATGTTGAACAACAGATCTAGCAGACACCGCCAAAACAACACGGCCACCACAGACTGTTATGACCTTATTGGAAAACCTTTCAAACATGTATCTATCTTTCGATCATAGAAACGGTTAATGCCTAATGTATGTAGAATTGTAGATACTATCACTCGATCCGATCGTACTGGAAAACCCAATACGAACTTTACTGTACTAAGAGTTCGCATTGGTATCACTATACGATGACGAAAACGGTGATCCCTTTCGGCCTTAGTTGTGATGTCATTTGCGGAATGCATTTGCCGATTTACATATTTTGCTTAAGCACGTTTTTATATTTGCTCATATGTGTGTGTGTGTTTTTTTATTTGTGCTTTTCCAGAACCTAACACTAACCACACCCCAAAACAGACTTTCCCAATTGCATCGTCCACACTACCCCGTATGAAACCCCCTGTTATCAAGCCCGCTGTGGTTTCTAGTAAAACATCCGATGCCACAAGTATGCTGACAGATTCTATTGGAAAAATCAACATCAACAACAAAAACAACTTTATGGCTGAAGCTGGAAAAATAATTTCCAACATGTTGGAAACCAGATTAGCTAATAATTCTAAGAACAGCAGCACTAATGATCTCACAGCTATAACCGGTAGCAACGGCAATATTAATACAATGACACGAAGTCCAATGGTTGTGCGAAAGCGCTTCGAGCTCGAAGACTTCAAAAATGTTGATCCTACAGCTCCGGCTGATCTCAAACCGACACAAATAGTATTTCCTGTAGAACACAAAGTTCAACAGCCACTTAAACAAAATAGTGTAAATCTTGCTCCAGCTGGAGAAGGTGTTTTGGTTCAGCCAAATCATCACATGAAAAATCTGCTCGACATCTGTGATGCAAAACGGTTACCAGTTGCAAATGGTAATCAGGAAATCAAAGTTGCTGCAGTAATGATCCCTATTCCACCTCCGCAGATGCCGCTACAGCAAAAGGCTAAACCGGAGACACCAGCACAGCATGTTCCATCTGCTTCTGAACTAGTGCCTCATGAAACTGTGATCTTGCGCAATAATACTAACAGGCGTTCGAATAAGAATGGTGAAATATCTACCCATGCAAATGATCGTCGGTCATACATCGAAAGAGACGAGCCATCGGACAATTGCCCGGTATTTGAAATTTCCGTAAAGCCTACGAGAGGAACAAATCCTACAGACGATGCTGGGATTGATGAGACCAAGGCTGTTGTTAGTCAGCTCCTTAAGGACGGTAAGCGTCCTATTTGTTGTCAGTGTGAAAAGGAGATCAGCAGGTAGGTGAAAGTCCTTATGTGCTCGCTTTTGTGTTGCATGATAATACTGGTTTTTATTTTTCTCCAAGAAATGTCGAAGTATAGATTTTTATTAATTTTGTAATTTTTTTCCAAATTCATAGGGGACCTTTCATTACTGCTTTGGGACGGATCTGGTGTCCAGACCACTTCATGTGTGTTAATGCCAATTGTCGTCGTCCATTGCAGGATGTAGGATTTGTTGAAGAAAAGGGTGACTTGTATTGCGAGTATTGCTTTGAGAAGTACTTGGCTCCAACATGCAGTAAATGTAGTGGGAAGATTAAGGTAAGTTTCTATTTGTTAATTCTTCAGCCAATTCTTGAACCAAACTGTTTTAGGGTGATTGCTTGAATGCTATTGGAAGACACTTCCATCCAGAGTGCTTCACTTGCGCACATTGTGGCAAACTCTTTGGCAACACTCCATTCTTCCTAGAAGAAGGTCTGGCATACTGTGAAGCTGATTGGAACGAACTCTTCACAACAAAGTGCTATGCTTGTGGATTCCCCGTTGAAGCTGGTGACAGATGGGTTGAAGCCTTGGGCAATAACTACCACAGTCAATGCTTTAATTGCACTGTAAGTAAAATATTTAATTAAACAAAATTAAATAAACAAACGCTTTTTTCTATTTATTTAGTATTGCAAAAAGAATCTTGAAGGACAAAGCTTCTACAACAAGGGAGGACGTCCATTCTGCAAGAACCACGCGCGTTAAAAATAATAGCCCACGCTTATTTTGTGTGTCAACCACTTCAGGGAATGTGCATATTTAAAATTGAAAAAAAAAAAACAATACAAAATACACAAAATATAAATATTTTACTTGCTTAGAGCTTATCATTTTATTAATTTTAATTAAAGAACAAACAAAAAATATGTATGTTTTAATGATAAACAAAAAAAAAAAACAGTCAATTTAATCGATGGAGAGAGAAATGGAGGATATTAAATGATATATTTTTGTAAAAAAAAACAAAAGTTAGTTGGACTAGATTGTATGAGTAAGTAGTTTTATTAGTGTACGTTGTTTTACCAACTTCACTGTTGGAGCAGCAAATGTGTAAACTAATTTCAACCGCCTGGTGATATGCAATGAAAACATCTTACTTTCACGTTTGAAACGTGAATTTAAAAAGCCCCTTAAAGCATGCACCAATAGACACTCATTTAAAATTGTTTAACTGATTTTATTTCAAATAAATTTTCGCTTGCTTAGAAAAATCCGAATTTTAAAATATTGTATTTTAACTAATAAAAACGAATTATGCTTGTTAAATTTGTAAAAAAAAATTAAATAATTATATGTTTTAATGTATTTCTTAAATTTTTGCAACTAGAAAACATATTTTATAATTTTTTTTTGAACACACTTGGTTCTATTTAAGGCAATTTATTTGCTTGAATTGTAATTGTAATATACTTCTTAAGATTTAAATGAAAATTGTCAAAATTTTGAAAAAATAAAGCAATTTTAATTTTAGTTGCATGTTGTTGTTGAATTATTATAAAAGTTGAGGTAGATGTAGACATAAATATTCTTAAAAACCATTGATCTAAACATATTATGAATTTTTTTAATATTTTGCCCTGGACGATAATGTGTAAATCACAAGTTTCACTAGATGGCGCTGGCGATGATTATTCTGCATATTAGTACTATAGAAATGTAGAATGACACTATATACGATATTAACGACATTACCGACGTGGATCAGAATCATTTCATCGAATGACAAGTGTGAATATCCAAAGAAAATGTCATCGGTAGAAAGTAGAATAGGGCCATAAATGTTGTTTTATGGAATAACCCATAATCCCATAATCCATTGGACGAAATCCCCAAAGACATATGATCCTGAAGGACAAAATCCCATTAGGAAGGGAAACCCGGCGGACAGAAACCCCGCAATAAAAAAAAAATTTGGTCAAAATCTCGAAAATATCAAAAAAATCTCCAACTTACTTCAACTTGCGATTATATGTACAATAAGGCAAGTTATGCATTCGTAAAATATGAAAAGTTTTGAGATCATAATCAAACATATCATTTCTCAGATAACTTGCCAACAGAGCAAGTTTGTGCGATGCAGTCGTGCCCTTTATTTTGCTTAAGGTGATGCAGTTAAAAAATTATAGTTATTATTTGAAATATTTTAGTTCAGTATTGTGTTACAGATTTCATTCAGTCTTAGTTTCTCCTTCGATTTTACACGTTAAGTAAAATCGAATTATTTAAATCGAACAAAGGCGGTAAAAAACCCCTATTTAGATGGCTATATACGTTTCATTTTCATACATAGAACAATATCGACAGTTTAAGGTGGTGTTGTGATAAAAAAAAAGTATTTCTTGTAAGCATTCTTACTGGCCATTTTTAACAAATATTAAAATAAAGGGTACGACTGAGTCGCACAAACTTGCTCTTGTATCAAGTTACCTGAGGGATTGAAGTACAAAAGGATTATAAAGGAAAAATCGTATGAAATTTTTTTGAGAGTTCTAAATCCATATCTTACAAAGATTCAAACCAAAATCAAAGTAGATATGCAAAAAATTTTCTTTACTAAATATGAGTTTGAAAAAACAAATTTCAAAATCGTTGGACCGGTTTTCGAAAAAATCAATTTTTTCAATATATATTTTCGAAAACTTTAAAAAAAAATTAGTATGCAGGTTTTGTAAACTTAATTTATAACACGTTAAAACTAAATTTCAGGTACCGTTATTTTACAAAAAAAAGCTCTGGGCGTATTACCCTTAAAACCATAGCTACCAAATTTGAAGTAAATCGCGAGGGATTTGTCACTAGCCAGTTTAGTGGTTCAATTATTTCAATATTTTAAATGACTTCATATTATGTATTCAGGTGATTTCAAGCAGTATTTAAATTGATTTCAAAATTTTGTGATTGCATTGATTTCAAATAAATTAACTGATTTCAAATGATTTCAAGTTAATTCAAGTGATTTCATAGTGATTTCAATTCGTGATTTCATAACCAACATTTTTTTTTATTTCATCACTTGAAATAGTGATTGCATCTGATTTCAACGTGATTTCAAATGATTACAAGTATAAGTGGTCAGGTGATTTCATTCGTGACAAACCCCTCAGTAAATCAGTCCACCCGTTTAGGTTTTAGGTGCTTATACAGACAGACAGATAGGCAGACAGAATTGCCGGACCCAATTTTTTCGACTTCTCTCTCATCGGTATGTCATATTTTATTGTTATATGAAAACTTTTTACTTGCTCAATAGGAGAAGTATTGGTTTCGTGTAAAAAAAAAAGTTTCGAGGTTACGATATTAGAAAAGCCTTAAAAAGTAGGTTTCGTCATGCCATCCGTCGGTCTGTCTGTGCGGATGTGCTTATGTTTGGTTGTCTGTGCAGCGACCTACATCCTAAACAGTTTAACGGATTATGTGTGTTTTACTGGTACAACGCACTTAAGCAAAATTTTGTATTGGATACGAAAAGTGACGATAATTATCAGTAATCAAAGTGAACATAAACTCTAGGAATTACTATTGTTGTTATATTGTACTATTTGTACTATAGAATGTCAGTTTTTATTACTGACCATTCTGTTAATTTTCATTGAATGTGTTTGAACAACTACAACAACTTAAAGGCGCTACCACCAATTGTAAACGAATTTTATTTACTCGTTTACGAATATTATTATTCGTTTTTTTCAATCTTTGGCTGGAGATATAGCTATTTCAAGGAATGCCAAATCCTTTCATCAGTCTCCTTTAGTGGTATCGAGCTTTAATCCAATTTTATTATGAAAAACTTTTTCACATGCACATCATGAGATTCGAACCCATGCTTTCAGATTTACTCAGTCTTCGAAGTCGTATGCACAACGCATTCCACCGCTTATGACCACTATCAACACAGGTCGAGATGTTATGTTTGTTTGTTTTTTCAAACGCATTTGGAGCTTCAACATTTTTCTAAGCGCCTCTAAGGTTGGTGGTAGCGCCTTTAAGTTGTTGTTGTTGTTCAAACACACTCTAGGAATTACTTTAGAAAGTATTGGGGTTGTGACAAACAAAATATGAAAGTGAATAATAGCGTTTTATTGGTAGGTACTTTCCAGTAGTGACTAACTATAGCTATAGTAGCTGCCAATAAAAAACAGCTTATAAAATAAGTAATATCTCTGGTACTTAAGACCGCAGCTTACTTAAGACTCCTGCATTATATCGGTTATTTACCTTGGGGTTTAGGGTATTCCAAGTAAATCAAAATCAGTGTCTGTCGAAATTCGTGACATATACATATAATATTAAACATCAATAAAAGAGTGCTCAATTTTTTTAAACAAATTTTATTTTTATTTTCATCGCTTTTTCGATAAGGGGGAAAAACACGATTTTTTAAAATTAATAACATTTAGGTTCAATAGGATATCAATTTTTTTTTAAGATTGCATCCTGAATTTTATCCTATAAACATTTTATATTTACGTTATAATATTTACATATTTTAACTTAAAAATTCTATACAAATTTAAGTTTAATATTATTATTATTATTTTTGGCAAAAATAATAATACAACAACTTTATAAGTATGAGAACATATTATAGTCATTAATCAAGAAAAATATATATTTTACTTTTTTTTTGTTATATATATTAATTTAATTGTACATAAATTATTATCTACATAGGTAATGAAGTTATGTGAATACACAAATTTCTGCATTTATAATTTTAATTTAAAATCTGTTTGGATTATTGATATATTATATTATGTACATATTATGAAGATTAACTTTATTTTAAAAATAATAGTTTAGTTTCGAAATCTTTTTTATCAGAATTATTTATACAAAGATGTTTTTTTTTTTCAATTAAGAAACATTTTTACAATTTAATACAAAAAAATATATAATTATATAAATACCTTTGGGTGAACGAGTGATGAGTGTTGATAAAACGCAAATCATTTTCATAGATACATAAATAGATAGTTAAATTACGATAATTTACACTTAAAATAAAGAAGAAAAATCAAGAAAACATTTCAACGAAAAGTCGAACAAAATCAAAATTATATAAAAGAATAAAAGTTAAGCTCAAAGAAATTTTCTTCCTTCTGGTAAGGACCTCTCGATGGATTAAAACGCAAATTTAACCATTTGCTACAAATGTGCCAAAATGTCCATTTCGCCCTGAGCACTTGGCGAAGTAGGCGTCAAATTATTGTGTTGTTGATTTGTGTTGTCCTGTGCTGATATTGTTACAATAGTGACAAGATCCTTGGTCTTGCCGGTTGTCAATGAGGAGTCTGTTGTCTGTGATGACATTGCTGAGTGAATGTTAAAAACCCCAATTGTTCGGTTGCTTGCACCACCTCCATTGACGCTACCGTTATTTGCCAAAACTCTGGGATTGAGTTTTTCGCTTAAATGAAGCAGCTGCTGTTCGCGTGGGTGAACTGCACTGTCATGGCTACTGTTGTGGAGGAGCGATAATGAAGTGCGGTCCCCGGTTGAAGAATATTCTTTGGAGGTTGATGATGAATGATGGCCATCAACGAGCGTTGACGGTGTAATTTGTTTTTGAGGCGTCGTCGTCATCTTGATGTTGGTGGACGTACTATTATCCTTCTGTTGCGAGTGATTGTCATTGTCTGGAGCAGAATTCTGTTGGGAATTCCTTGATGAAGAGGAATGCTGTTGTTGTGGCTGCTGCTGATGCAAATCCGCACTGATAATTGCATTGTACGCTGGTAGTGTGGAGTCGAGGTTTGACGATATTGTACACAGAGATGATTGAGGTATATCCTCGTTGGCTAGGAGACGACCAGATGGGGTCGTTTCGATGTTTCTTTCGCTGGATGTTATAGCAGGAGTGGCATTTCGCGACCGATAACTGGGTGGGAGGCTGTATTCGGAGCCAGGGCCACCTAAACTATTAGGTCCACTGCGAACTGTTGTGGTAAGAGGTGCTCTGAAAGTATTTAAGAAACAAACAATTAATTAATAAGTATATACATTATTGGGAAAATAAATAAAAATTAAAAAAAAATATATAAAAATGATTTAAGTGTACCTATATTCTTTTTGAAGAGATTAACTCCTAAACTGGTAAACATGGAACTAACAGAAATCGAGTGAAATTCAACCGATATCGAAATTGCAAAACGACTGAGTTTAATTTCAGTGTTCCACATTTCGACCGTCTTGGCAACTCCAAATGTATTCCGAGTTCACTTTTCGTGAAATTGAAAACAGCTGATATCTGTCATAAATAATTTTTGGTTTGGCAAATTGTTTGCTTGATAATTCATTTTGTTTCTAACAAATTTTTAAATATTATTGTTGTTTATAATAAGTGCTGTATTAATTGCTGCCGTAATGCATACTAAGAACTACAAATATTATGCATAAAAAATAATAAAAACACGAAGGCTGAGAGATAAGTGCAGATATCAAAAATCAAACCCATTGCAACTTGAAATGCCAAGAAAGGAAGTTAAAGTTTGTAGTTAACTACTAATTGCTTTATTTGCTTTGTGGAGCAAGTCCTACTTGCAAAATTTTCAATTCGCACGCGTCAGTTAGATGCATTTTTGCTTTTTCTTGGCGAAGGATATATCCAAGAATTTTAATCGCGTCTCTTCGTTTCTACTTTTTCGCATTGAATATGTACGATCGATTTGAAATCAATAAAAAATCGACAAAATCGATTTGTGGAACACAACAATTTCACTTTGTGAAACGTGAAATCGATGCGGTAAATTCTAGAAAACCGAATTTTATTTTCGGTCGATTTAGATTTCATTTCGAGTGAAAGTGAAATGTGGAACCTAGCTGTCAGTTTAAAAACTCATGCGGATGTCGTTTTAAATATAAAAAACATTAATTTCTAAGAGATTGCTGTTGCTAATCGATGACAAGGATGACAAGGAAGTCAACAAAGTTGATCAGCAATATTATATGTATGTAGGTATGTATCATACCACTCTCAGATTTGCTTCAAACTTAATACACAGTAGGTCTGGATTACTTTTCTCTAACAGATATTTTTTTATGAAATTGGCAAGCATTTGCTTTTTAAAATAATCTATTGTTTTTTTAAAAGGGACCAATTGCTAATTCTCATATATGTAGGTAGAATATAGCGAAATTCAAGTAACCCTGCAGATGGTGCCTTCACGGTTCAAACTTTCCCCGATGGGATGGGAAAACCAAATAAACTATCAAGGTGTCTGAGTCTGATGGTGGATATTATGCGTTGTTCTTGGTTCATTCAAACACATATAAGGTATATTAAAATAATGTTTTCCATAATGTAAGCTTAAACAAAGGTTCTATTTCACTGCTAAATTGAAATAATTTGTTTCACCCCTCTTTGTATTAATTAATGGTAAATGATTGAAAAACTTTATGATAAAGAAATTTTGAATCTCAGGATTATGTGTTTTCAATTATTTGGATTAAAGTTAATGAAAAAGTTGAATTTGAAAAATTTTAATGTCAAGGACTTTGAATAGCAAATCCGTTTTCGAACTAGTAAATTATATTCTTCCAAAGTAAACTAACAGAAAAAAGCGGATAGATGCTTATCTTCGTTACCTATCCGTTTTTTTCAGTGAATATTAAGATTTTGATCGACAATTTCTGATTTACGTCTCAGCAAAAGTTAAAAACAAACTTACTTGCTTTCGAACAAAGGAATAACAATCTAAATTTTCTGACATGGGTATATACAAAGATACCCATATACAGAGAATTCATTTTGTGTTCTTATTGTTCCCTAAACTACTGCAGATGCAAACACTGGAAACAAAGTGACAGAAATCCGCTCCGAAGGGATATTGTTCATGGAAAACAGTGTATAGTTGTAGACATCATCAACTTTATATAACAGTAAAAGTATACGTATACGTCATAATAAAGATGAATTTCAATTGACGTGCAGTTTGGGGAAAACATCCGTTTACTTACTAAACATATGACATATTTCAACATCCTTGCTTCTTTCACTCTCCGTTTTTTTGCAATGAATCTTTCAAAAGTAGGTGAATTTCTTTAGTTGAATAATTAAATTAATTATTTATTTTAGTTTCATTAATAACTTTTAACCAACATTGTTTGAATAAATTAACTATAATATGTTCAACGTATAGAGTTTAGGTTATATGATTTTTTTTAAATATTGCTATTTTACTTAGAAGAACCTAGGAATCCATGATGCACTCTTTTGTTTTCTTACAGTTTGCATATATACTTATTTATTTTTGTTTTCACAAATCGAAATTATTTAATTTATGTTAGAGATATCAAAGACTTTTTACACTGAATCGGTTGGAAAGCAATAACTTTTACATTTACTAACGGAATGATTACTTTCGGCTCTGAACAAATGTTAGTTTAAATTCAACATGCAAATCATGACGTATCTAAATAACAGTAAACTTAACAAGGAAATATTCAGCCCTACGAACATTTTTTTATAAAACAGCAAACCAATTTTTTGCTGCCTGATGTAGCCTATTTGGATGTGAGTCAAATTGTCCAAAACCACACCTCCCGAACTCCAAAAATTTAAAAAAAATTCAAATACCCAAAAATATTTTGGTTGATTTGACAAAATGGCCCAAAAAAACAAATCGCCCAAAACTAAAAAATGTCACAAAGCCCAAATTTTTGGGAATTTGATAGTATGACAAATCGTACAAAAGTGAAAATGTTAAATCACCAAATGTAAAATGGGTGATTTGTGGTAACATTTTTGAGTGATTTGACATTATCAGAACAGATCCTCAAAAATAAAATATAAAAAAAATATTTGGCAAAAAGCGCGGTATTCATGGGAAGGAATTCGACTCTCTTGAACTCTATCCTTTATGTTTTTGGCAATTTGGTTTATTGCGTAGCGAAATATCAAACAAAACAATGTTGCCACTGCATTAATTTTGTGAAAAAAATATAACGGGTGATTTTTTAAGAGGCTTACAACTTTTTTTAAAAAAAAACACAAAAAATTCAAAAAAATGAATGAAATATTTATTTGAATCAATAGTTTGAACCTTGCAATTTAATGTTTAAAAATAATTTCATGCAAATGTTGACCGCGGCTGCGTCTCAGGTAGCCCATCCGCTGAGTCCAATTTTGGCATACTCTTTCACACATATCGGCCGGTATCTCACGAATGAATGCATGGATGTTGGCTTCCAGTGCGTCAATCGAAGCGGGCTTGTCCCTATAGACATTAGCCTTGACATACCCCCACAAAAAATAGTCTAATGGTGTCAAATCACACGATCTAGGCGGCCAATTGACCGGCCCGAAACGTGAAATTAACTGTTCACCAAACTCGCCTCGCAATTGCGCCATTTTTTCGCGTGCTGTGTGGCACGTGGCACCGTCTTGTTGAAACCACATATCATGCAAGTCAAGAACTTCCATTTCGGGCAAAAAAAAGTTTGTTATCATCGCTCGGTAGCGTTCACCATTGACAGTAACGCTGCGATTCGCATCATCTTTGAAGAAATATGGCCCAATAATGCCGCCGGCCCATAAACCGCACCAAACAGTGGCTTTTTCGGGATGCATTGGTAGCTGTTGCAATGCTTCTGGCTGATCTGCACTCCAAATGCGGCAATTTTGCTTATTTACGTACCCATTCAACCAAAAATGAGCCTCATCGCTGAACAGAATTTTTCGATAAAAAAGCGGATCCTCGACCAGCTTTCCAAGAGCCCATTCACCAAAAATTCGGCGTTGTGGTAGGTCGGCTGGCTTTAGTTCTTGCACCAGCTGTATCTTAAAAGGCTTTACGCCCAAATCCTTCCGCAAAATTTTCCACGTAGTGCTGTAACAAAGGCCTAACTGCTGGGAACGGCGCCGAATCGACATTTCGCGGTCTTCTGTCACACTAGCTGATACGGCCGCAATATTTTCTTCACTACGCACAGTACGTAAACGTGTTGGTGGTTTAATGTAAAACAAAGTAAATTTGGTGCGAAATTTGGTCACAATCTTCCGAATAGACTGCTCAGAAGGTCGAGAATGCCGATCATAAAATGGAAGCAGCGCGCGATGAACATTTCGAACCGAGCACGAATTTTGATAGTAAAGTAAAATAAAAAATCACCCGTTATTTGCTTTATAGGTAATACAGTCAAATGGTGGAGCTTTATGCTGTCATGAATTCCCAAGTGCTCTTACTATAATGCAAATGACATTACGGTGATAAAGATGGCGACAAAATTTGGTAATTAAAGTGTTTTATATCTACTCGATACATTTTTTAACACTTTATATATCTTCCAATTCGTAATGAACGGCTATGATTTTAACCAAATAATCATCTTAGCAGGTTTAAATATCTTAGGTTCTTTATTATTTAGTGATGATTCGGAACCTATTGTACGTGAACTATCAATCCAGCACTAAGATCAAACCAAATTCGTTTACCAATTTGTTTGAATAAAGATCTGAAAAATTCAACAAAAGAACGAATAGAGATTAAAAAAGTGCGTTGAATAGACACAGAATATATGCAAGTGTTAGAACCAAGAAAAAATTCTTAAAACTTTATTTTGAAAAAAAACCAACTTGCTACCTTGGTGAAATTCTTCTACAAGTCATCTTTGTTCTCATTAAAAGTCAGAACTGTTATCCAGTTGCATCCTACGGAATTATTATTAATTCTATTAGGCAACCACTGGAATAATGTCCACCAGAGGGGTAGAAAATTTTGAGAAATGAATACAGCAGCCCTTTCTTGCTCGTGGTCCTGTCTGTCGGTGTCTATCTGTAGTCTGTGGTGTCTGTCGCTTGCCTCAACCTCGAAAGCTTGAAGAACAGTAGACAGAATAAAAGCGACGAGAATTGGAGCGGGAGGGAATATAATCGAATCCACCATTGTGTGCTTGTTGATTGCTCTATACCCTGTGCACATCACAATAATAAATGACATCTAGTGGGAAGAGACAAGGTGGTGGGTCAAATATTCGTAAGGCTTATGCCATCAGAAATGTTTATTTTAACCAACAACAGGTAAACTTCCAACAGTTTTTGATGTTTGTATTATTTTTGAAAGGGTAACTTATTGTGTTGTCCGGACAATGGAGTTTTCACTCAGATTTTGAAATTCACCAAACATTGTTCCTATGTTAGCTACCTATATACATAGACGAAGTTGTTGGTATTTTATATAAAATAGGGTTAATTTGAAGATTTATGGACGCACCATCAAAACAGAGAGAACGAGCGTTTCCATAAAGTTTTGGGGGAAACATTGCTGGGGTGGGCGGGTAAAAATGTGGAAGTATAAATTTACATTTTGATTGATTATTTATTCAAGGGGTGATTATTCTTTGCATCACTGCCGTGATTGTGACACCAGCACGTCGTCTCTTGTTAGCTTTGTTTTTATCTTTTTATTCCTTAAAATGCTGGGATGATGCTGTGAAGGAAAACAGTATACCTAGGTATGAGCCAAGGATATAAGGAAGGTGGATGTTGTTCATGGAAGAACCTTAAATAAATTGGTAAAAGCACGGCGGCGAATACAAAATCCCAAGAATGTCTTAGATTTTTTGATTTATGTGGGATGGCTGTTTCGAAAGAAATTGAATAAAATCATTTGTTTGTGTGTATATTTGTCGTCAATTTTGTTGTTATTGTCGTTGTCACACAGTGGGAGCACCGACAACGACGACGGTAAAACTGGAAAAATATTTTAAAATTTATGTTCGTGACATTTGTGTGATTTAGGCAAGACTTTAATTAAAAAGTCGTGTTGTTTGGGGTTTCGTAAAAAGGTTTTTGATTTTTACATCGTGTAAGAAGCTTACAAGAATTTAGATGTACTTTTATGATCGAATAAAAGAGGAAATTAAATATTGCAAGACAAAATAATAAAGTACCTACCTTATGGTAAAAACGGTGTTTCACAACAATATCACAACAAAAACATATATGAGAAGAATTATATTAAGAGACATTTTTTCTCGATATATACGCTAAAGAAGATTTTATATGAAAAATTATGTATAAGTAATTACTTAAATGGATACATAATTACTTTAAAAAAAACAACGGCATTACTGGGAACACTCATTTTTACACGGTATGGCTCAAAATATTTTATATTCGTGAAGTAAACGGATCTAGAATATACTTCGATGAACCATGGAAGATCTTTAAACTCTTGCATTACTTGTGACTATTTTTTACGGATAGTTTTATCAGATAATTTTTTCGCTTTTCCGGGCTTTTTCGTCAACTGTTCAAACGTTGATGCTCTTATCTATCTCATAATTAAATAAATCCGGTTTTCATGAACTCGCAATTACAAAATCCAGCAAACTAAAATCTCGAAAATTAAAGTCTAGTACTTAAAAAAGTAGTTTAAAAGCTTACGACGTATACAAACAAATTATAAAATTGTTTCTTAAAGCAAATAGAATGAATGTTGCTTTTTAATTTTAAAAACTTGTGCTCCTTTGCAATATAAGTTTTACCCTTAAAACATTTTATATGTTAAACAAGATAAAAATACCATTTAAATAAAAACTTTAAAAAAAAAACAAAGCCTAAATCAAAACATCTAATATAAAACCGACCCATAAAAACTCAATGATAAAATGATAAAAACTAAAGTAGGTTATGAAATCAGACCCCTCCAAGGTGATCTACATTTGTTCTCCTAAAACTAGTACACAAATAAAGAAAAGCTTCCTTTAATTTTTATCCATCAAGCACCCTTTTTGACGAAAATTTAAATACTCTTGAAACATCAAAGTCGTATCCTTCTGCATGAAACCAAAAGGAAAAACATAAACTTTTCCTAATTAGAAGTCATTATATGATCAAAGAGGCAATTTAAAACAAATAAAAATACAATCCTACGCAAAGAGGGATAGAGAGATGGTCCTCATGGAGATAAACCAAAAGCCTCACGGGAATAAATTTTAAATGGTCAATTATAATTGAGGGTTTTTTTTTTAGAATCATGTCCCAATGTTTTGGTTCTCGGTGCGTCGACGTCGTCTTCGCCGGTCGTCATGTTTATGGAGTTCCATAACTTTGTTATTTGTTAGATGAGTTTATTAGAAGTGACTTTGAAGTAGGCACTCAGGAGAAAACAAGTACAAAAAAAAAAAAAAATAGATAGATACATTTTCGGTTGAATGGTTTTGCTTACAGCTCACTGAAATTTAATCTACTGAGAGTGTTTTTTCTCGTCGTATCGTCCTTCTCAAAGGAAACACAAACAAAAATTGAGAATCTAATAAAAAAATTGTGACAAACCATCACTCAGAAGTTGTTAAAACAACCAACCTCCATCAAAATAAAAAACAATCCCTCCTGACTCCATAGTTAGAAACTGCAGGGCATACAATTTTACCGGAAGACTAATTCTTCCACAGGTCCACAGCTAGTAGGTTTGCCCTACGGGAAGCTATATTGGACGCTTTTTAGCTTTTGTCCTGAGATGTTTTCTTTTTGTCACTGATGTCGGTGTGGTTTGGATGGATGAGAGAATATAGGAAGATTTAATGATCTGCTACCGAACCCAAGGCTTTATGTCATTACAAGGGAATGCTTTTCACTATACATATACCAACCTCTACCCCACTGTCTAATGTGTTTCGTCTCAAAAACACCACAAGGGTAATTCATTATGCCCTTACACAAAACTTTTACTATAAAATTTATGGTGACACATTCGAACTTACACACGATGGAGGGTAAGTTAGGTATTTTTTAACAACAACGGGATAGGTGAGATAGGTTACAATACGACCGATGAGAGATGTGGTCGATCCTCGGTCGTCTCCCGAGACACTGAAACCTTTCGACTAATATGTTTTTCTAAAGAAGGTATAAGCGAAACAAAAGGAGTAAACTAAAGAACAATATTAATGAGCTCTAGGGTCGCATCAAGTTACTCATATGACTTGTTAATTTAAAGAACATTTTAGATTCTGTCAGGTGTAAAAGTTTTTGTAAGCAAATTATAATCTGTTGGAGGTGATGTTGACTACGGTTTGAGCAATTACCCAAGAGGAGTTAAGCTAACGAATCATATGACGTTTTTTTTTTACCCGTTACCTCGTTGGATATTGATGTCAGTTATTGATAAAATGTATAGAATTGTGTCACAAGGTATCAATAGTTAATACTGACGTAGAATAATTGTTTTAAAATTTATTCATAGTGCATTCTCGATTATCGCAACTAATTAAAACAAGGGTGGTTGCAACGACCGAGGTTGTTGCAATAATCGAGTAAAACATTTTTCAGGCTTAATTCGAAAGTCAGGAAATCAGCCACTTATATAATTTATTTAATGCAACAAATTTTTAATCAATAACAAATAAATAATAAGAATCAAAACAAAAATAAGCTAATTCATTGATATAAGTACATAAATACATATTATGTTTAGTTTTCTATCAGCTATAATTATTTTCTTTGGAAAAAATTGGAAATTTTTTTTGGATTTTTTGGATTTGAGTTTTTTTTAATCGCCATTTCTCGCAGTTTTTGAAGACTCATGTGTTCGAGCAGGAATCTCAACCTCGGGCATATTTTCATTTGACAAGTGACTGGACAAAATTCATTAAACTAACAAGAAAATTTTGCGTTGTATAGATACATAATGATGTACATTCATACTACTTCATCGTACCATCACTGAAAAGTAGCGGTAAAATAACTGCCGAGACAAAATGTAACGCAACAGACAAAGAAAAACATAGCCAAGAACCTGAGTATATAAAGATATGCATATAAAAACAAAAGTTGTACTTATCGCGTCAATTTTTTTTAAGAGTTGCGATTACTGCGTCAACAATGATATAAATTCAGCTGTTGCGAAAATCGCAGAGTTGCGTAAATCGAGAGTTGCGTTAATCGAGAACGTACTGTTATAAGAAATATGTAGGTACTAAAGAAATTTTTTTTATCTAAAAACAAAAAAAAAAAATTTTTAGCTTAAGCTTGGCTTTTAATTCACAAGCTAGTTGGTGAGTTATGAATTAAAAAAAATCAATTCATAAGCTAGTTGGTGAATTATGAATTGAAAAAAATTTAATTCATAAGCTATTTGGTGAATAGTGAATTAAAAAAAATTTAAGCTAGTGGGATTTTCACTTGCTTACGAATACATTTTTTTTAACTCACAATTCACCAAATAGCTTATGAATCATATTTTTTTCAATACATAATTCACCAGCTAGCTTATGAATTGAATATTTTTTAATTCACAAATTATTTATAACCTAGCTTATGAATTAAATTTTATTCCAAATCATAAGTCAATAGTTAGCTTAAGGTTTAGTGTTTTTTTAATTCATAAACTCGCAAGCCTGCTACAAAGTCAGGATTTAGACGACCAGTGCTTTGAATGCCCGATGCACTTTTACATGAATAGTGTCCACCTTCGATAGTCACCCGTGTTTTGATTTTCAAATTATTTTTGTTTACTTAATTCGCAGTAGTCATTCAACGCTTTGAATTTCAAGAACACCGTTGAAAATTTAAAATTTCTAGGGGTTTTTTTTTTCAATGAAAGTGATAATAGCCGTATTTTATTGTCCCTTCTAATCCGCGACGGATTGGAATTTTGGAAGATCTTGAAACAAAGCAAATCCAATCCGGATCAGATCATCAGAGGGTATAGTAAAATGCGGCTAATATTGCGATAATTTTGTATACACACAAAATTTATAATTCATTACCTTCATTTTAATATCGATTAACATTAACATTGTTGGATGATTTGCCTTAAAATTGAAAAAGAAAATTTTCAACGATGAGTTAGAATTTTACAATTTCTTAAACTCCATGTAACGCTTGGTTCACTGTCGACTACCCTGCTATGCGACGGTGGGAAGTGAGTCATGATGTGTTAACGACCTTCTTTTTCTGACAACGGAGTTAAAACTTTAACGAATGTGTTTAAAACCACTGTTTGAGGGGACTTCAATTTTGAACAATGTATAGCTCACTTTCACAGACCCTGCATTTATTCAAATGGAGTTATTTCGAATAATTTCTTCTATTAAATTCAGCTATGGATTTTCAAAATCAAGAGAATTCAAAAGTGTTCAAATTCATTATTAATTTTTTATCAGTACCTACTGATGATGTTAATCTTACTAGTATAGCTATATTTTACCTTAGGAGACTCCCTGTATGAGATCGATATGTTGGTGGCGGTGAACTTCCTCGCACCACTCCATTCTGTCGGTCACGGTCCAAAAGTAAAAGTCTGCAATTTAAAATCATAAAAAAGTATATAAATGAACAGGAAACAGTCAGGTACATATATTATGGGGGTTTGATATTTTCGTCCTTATGTCAATACTGATTTCTGTGGAATGCACCTGTCTAAACAGGATATTTTTTTTTTTGAAGAAACACACTTAAAGTTGTTTGAACATGCGTCACCATTTTTTGCCATCAGATATTAACCACACGCAAAGCAATTTGTGCATATGAGAGTCCTTTTTCGAAAATAACCCAGTATCTGTTCACATCCACCCGTTGACTATACATGAATAAATTTTATATTACTAACCTGAGCCGATATTCCTGCATACTGGCTTGATACGAGGGTGGTGGTGGTCTATGTTGAAATTCAGGATACAGAAGTCCATGTGGTGCACCACCACCGCGACTGCATGGCCGTCGACCGCAACGTCTGAGGTCAACACTGGAACCTAGTCCTAAGCAAGGTGGGCCACCTGGTGCTGTCAAACGCCATGCAGCACCACTCACTGTTACGAGAACTACACCCACACCTGGAAATATTAAAAAAAAAAGAGTTTGAAATTTCTAGGACGATAATTAAGAGTAAATTGGTGTATTGTATTGGTCACATGAGTTACATAATGGCGAAACTTAATGTAGCGAATCGTTGCAGGAAGTAATCATTTTTACTGAAATTGGGAATGCAGAACACAGAGTAGTACGGAGTTACCTAGATGGTTTTTTTTTATTTCTTCGTAAAAGGATGCGTGTGCAGGCTGCATGTAATAGCACGTTTCAGCCAAACTATACCTATTTATAATAGGGGGACAAATGATTTGAACAATATGCCTTTGAAAACTTTTTTATAGCAAACCGTTTCACATTGTTATAAGTCTACAAAGTGAAACAGTTTGCCATAAAAAAGTTTCCAAAGGCATATTCAATAAATTTCTAAATAAGGTTTAATGTTGACATACTAATTTAGGAAAAAACACAAGTAGTGAATAATTAAAACAACAATTCATGTAGTTTTTGAGGAAAAACTAGTGGTCAAAAGGTCGACCTTTAAATGAGCAGCAATAAGAAACTTCAATTCTTTTTATCGTTTTGCTAGTGATTTAGATCGTTCTTAATTATAGATAACCTTCTATATATGGTATGACAAAATTAATTTGCAAGTAAAGAAATGGTTTATCGCATCAAAACAAGAAATACTCCAAAAAAAACTGGCTTAGGATCTCATATTCTCATGGTCAATCAGTCTTGTCAAATTATCAGCAAGGTATTCGAGAAGGTTCTCAATACGACTCTGCCCAGGTGAGCGGAGAGCAACGAAATTGTACTGATCCTAGTTCGGTTTTAAGGCGAGACATGGAACAATAATTGTTGTTCTTTTTCATCCTGACTCACCTTATTCTATTATTGGATTTGTTGATAAGGATTTTGTATTTTGGTATCGAGATTTTGTGTTCCGGAATTTTGTTTTCGGGATTTTCTTTAGATTATGATTTGAAATTTTTTGAATTCACAATTCACCAACTAGCTTATGAATTGATTATTTTAATTTATAATCCACCAACTAACTTGTGAATTAATTAATGAATTAAGCATTTGCAACCCTGGTTTAACTACTTGGTTTATCTAATCAATCTACATTATTGAAGATTATGATATCTCTTTAGCTACTATGGTCCATGTAAATAAAAACAATTAACAAGCGTGCTTAAAAAAGCCAATCTATTCGGTTTAAAGCAAGCAACTCACTTGGTAATGAAGCCAATGTACTCGGCAGTAGAGCTATATTACCTAATCGACTGCATTTATTTAAATTAAGTATATCTAACTCAAAATGCTCTTACTTTTTATTGCACTTATTACCTATACGTCAATTCAACTAAGTTGACTTGATTGCTTACACCAACTGGAAGATCGGTTTTACTACTGTTATATTTTAAACGGGTATGATACGCAAAAAGGTTTTCCCAAATCATGACTTAACGATGTTCACAGTTAACTTTGTTCATCTCGCCATTTTTTCTTCGCGAATTTTTATTTGGCTCTTTATTTTACTCGCAAAATTATCACTTTGGTCAATTTCGCGCTTTTTCATTTAGCTAGTTTTGGACCAGTCATTTGTCATTTGTTATTTCAAGTTATTTTTACTCGCAATTCTTTTAAGATTATACTGGTAATTTTTTTTATTTCGCTTAATGTTATTTAGCTTTAAATGGTTTTTTGGCTTTTGCGATTTATGACATGATAAAAAATGCTGTTAAATAAAAGTTAAAGGTATTAAATATTAAAACTCAAAGTCTTAATCGACCTACTATACAAAAATAAAATTAAAATATGAATTGGGCAATTATAAGTTTTTCCTGTTCCTAACCTACAATAAAATAATATAGCAACCAAATAGAAACTACAACCAACAACAAAAGTGAAAGCCATTGTTGTTGCGACTACGGTAAACTAATTTCCTTCAAATAATTAGAGTAAATGTTAAGATGGGGTATGGCAGTCTACTTTCTGCCTTGACGGCATTATTGTGCCCGTATATACATACGCCGTGCAATACAAACGTGATTATCATGACGATTTTCTATTCGACCGCAAAAACTTTACCCATTCACTTAATGTTGAGTGCAACAATAGCTAACAATCATAATAACTGATTCCCGCAACCCAGAATGCTGCCCCAAAGCTTCGTTCCTGATGCATCCTGCTTTCCCATAGTTCATTGAGTTTCGTTGGTTTCTTTTCCTGCAGCGTCTTTTTATCCAATGATAGAGTCCTTATTAACGTTGAAAATAAGAAAACAAAAAATGCACTTCCAACAAAATGTATATGGAGTATCTGCACAAGGACCTTCACGAGAATATGCGACAAAAAAAAAAGAAAACAGAAAATTCCTCTTCTTCGATGATGATGGCGGAGAAAACAGGAAGTCCGTTGCCTATTTCTGCATCATGGTGCATCCGAATTATGGGATGCCATGCCAATGCAGATGCAAAATATCTAGAGCAATTGAAAGAGAGGGAGTGTGCCCATCGAAGCATCCTCAAATTAGTTTAGAGTTTGGAAAATGTCCATTTTCATGGCAGTGCGCTTTAGGGAAATTAATTTTAATTTTTGGTTTTGCTTTTATTGCTAAACCAGTGCACGTAGTTAGAGTTTTTCGGTTTGCAAATTGTTATTTTTGAAAGTTGCCCATAGAGAAATTGAAATTATTTATTATATTCAACTTGAAAATTTGATTGTTAAGCTTGGAATTTTGTTGTATTTAGTGATGGTAAAACGGATCTCGTTTTCCTTTCGAATGACGATTAAGTGAAGAATTAATATTAAGAAGATTTCCTTTTCATTTTAAACTTCAATGAGTTGTTAGGTTTTTGAAAAGTTAGTAATTTCAGTCGTTTTAATGAAAACAGTTAATTTAAGTTCTGTAGCACAAAATACAATTTTGAAGCAAAACTCTTAAGCCTTTATCTTTGCTATAAATATTTGGAATATTTTAATTTGACAATTGTTAACTATTTCCTGTTGTATTATTGGATTGGCATCATTACAACGAGATCATCAGTGATATACAACGACGTATCATGGAAGCACAATCATAAGTGCAACTATGGATATTATTTTTTTTTTGACAAGTCAGTGGTTCGCAATCAAAAAACCATTTTGGGGAAGAAATTAATCATTGAATAATCACTTGTAAAAACTGGCAGATGAAATTATCAGAACAATCAGAAATAAGAGGAACAATATTGTGTTGCATACTTTTTAAAACTAAAACTTTCAGTGAAATCGATTTCCATCATTGAAATAGCAAAAGTGATTTTATCAAACGAATTTATTAACTCAAATTCAATTATTTTATTTATAAAAAAAAAAAATAGTTATTCATGAGTAATATATCTTTAATTAATTCTTTAATTTTAATTTTGAATTGAATTCTTTTTTATTTTAATTCTTTTTTTGGTAAGTTATTTTTAAATTGTGAAGTAGGTATCTATATAATTTCAATGTTTAGTTTCAATCAATTTAGCTGTTTATAGCACAAGAATATGGATTTTGTGGTTAAAATAAGGAGTCCAACAGAACTTTATTTCTTAAAAGGCTTTTATGTCAATTTTCTTCAAACTTGGTACAATGTGTTCTTATAATAAAAAGCCCTCACATTTTTTTTATTTTTATCCTACGACTTGAAATAACGGTACCTACCATATAGGTAAGCGTAACAGATAGTTTAATTTTTTTCTAAAAAAAATTGATAAAATTTTATAGTATTTACAATGGTGTGGTGATGTTTACAATGGTGTGGTGATGTCGTTCGTCGGAAAAATTTTCTCAGAATCATCTTGTCAACGGTACCTGTCCTGTCATATAGAACCGTTTTTTTTACTACACATGACTACCTTTTGAACGAGTTAACTGAATTCGACAAAATGTGATATTCTAACGCTACTGCTTGCCCAAAATAATACTCAGAAAAAGTTATTTTTGAAAAAAAAAACAATATCTACCTAATTCTAAAAATAAAAAACAAAATCAATTCCGATAAAATTTTATATGAGTGATTTGTTGCTAAAGGATGATGTCTTTCATGTGAATTTTTTTTCAGAATTAGCTTATTATCGACTATTGTTTAAACGGCTGCAACGATTTTGTCAAAATTTAATATTCTAAAACAAATGATTGCCCTAAATAAACAAAATTTGTTATTTTAAAAAAAAAAATTTTTTTTTTTCAAAACCGATAATTCTAATTTTTTGAACAAAATACAATCGATTTCGATGAAATTTCATATAATTGATTTGATGTCGACGGTGATGTCTTTCGTATACCTAAATCATATTTTCATTGTATACATTTTGTTTTTAAGGATTTAAAAAAGAAAATGATATGTATACTTATTTAAAAATATAAAACACAGAAAATGTTTGTAATTTTAAACTGATCGATTAAATATCCCAGTCATTAACACAAAAGTTACTTGCCACAAAACCTTTATTTTCTAACGATTACCTAATTAATAAAAACACAGCTTATCACGTAGTGAAAAGTTGACAACGGATCAATTGATAATGATACTAAACATCTGTGACTTTTTGACAAATTAAGGCCTATTATGGCATGCGAATCGAACGATAATTAAGAAGAGCTATTACACCCACTGAAGGTCAAAGCATATATGAGGTGCTGTTTACGCTTCGAAGTGGAGACGTCATTGAACCTTATTTGTTTCGAAAACGCCGTGTGCCGAATGACTACTATTTAGTGTGAACAGCGAGCGCAATGCCGTGCTCATCAACTTTCTCCTTCCTTAATTGGATGGTGACTGGAGATGAAGACGGAGAGCAGTTGAACAGAGCAACAGCTGCACAAGCAACAACACACATTTTCGGATTGCCTAATCTCCATTTTGGCAATTTGCATGCCCGGAAAATGCATCCGTTTGAAGACCTCAAACTGAATATCAGTCAAGATTGCGAGGATAATAATAGTCATATCAATTATGGCGGCTTAGTGGAAAAAATTTAGCCATCCAATAAACGTAATCCAACCGCAGAACTAAAGTTTTGCATTCATAGAAAAATGTATTACCTTATACTTGGTTGTTTCGTAAATACAATACTCGACCTTGACCGTAGCTATAGGTACATATTTATTTCTAATACCAAAACTTTCATGTCATTATTCAGTAAAATATGGTATTAAGAAGAGAAACCAAAAAAAAACCTGCTTAAAGTATCTACTATTACGAGCAATGTTATAGATTTAACAGAAGAACTACGTCATGGCGTGATAATGATTTTGCTGTCGAAGAGTCAACAAAACTCAACAAAGCTGACACTTAATGCAATTTTAACAAATTTTCCCTCATTATCACTGTGTTTTACTCCCTCTTGTGTTTTCGTGACAACAAATATTGTGCAACAGTACTAGGTACCTAATTAGCGCCATTAACACCCATTGAGGTGTTCACTTCAATCAGCATTGCTGTCACTCGTATGTTGTTTATTTTTGTATCTTTTGCCATGTACAGGGACGCACTCAAGTGGTTATCTTCTTGTTGTGTTCAAAAAAAAAAAAAATACAAACAAAGAAAAATCACAAAAGTACATACTAATTTTTTGCTGTTTACTTGTATTTGTCTTGAAGTGCTTTATTTTACAAAAAGTTTCTCTTTGTAATTTTCAATTTCAATGTACAAATGTTATATTAAGTATCTACAAAATAAAACAATCAATTCTGTGGACACCTCGCGGCACTCCCTTGAGCAGCCGTCCCTTTATGGCACAATAAAATGTATCTAGAGATAGGATCGGTGTGTGAGCTTTTATTGTTACACGCCAATTTGTTATCCGGGCAACCGTGAAGTGAGCTGATGCACTTCACATCTTTTATTCTCATCACACAGGGTGTTGTTTTTGAAGGTTCTCTGTGCCGTCACTTTCGGCGCTAATTTAAGACAAAAGGAGGGCAATAAATTTCGACACACTTAAGAGCCAATGAAATTTTCTTTGTCGATTGGTGACCGGGCCATTTTTCAACGTCAAATCAGACAAACAACCGTTACATACGCACTATAATGAAGGTCGGCCATCACGATAGTTTTCCCCGTTCTATTTGTGTGTTTTGATATTTGCGTTACAGTTGAATGACTGCCAAACTGCCAGTGACGTGACTTGACGGACTGTGGCTATCAATTATTATTTCCTAGACAGAAAGCCAATATTTATTTTTGTTATTTTTAAATTTACTGCTTCATTGATTGTAGTTGCATTTCCAGGATAGGTAGGTATAAGGGTTTTTTTTGTATAAGTTGTATAAAAAACACAATAACTCAACATGGTGAACAGGAGACTCCATGGTAAATGCAAATTTTTATCACGGACGCGAAGAATAAATTTAAAAAAAAATCACCACTTCGATGTGGTTATACAGCTCGGCTCAATTAACTTTGAGCTTTCATCCGGCAGAGTTGATATACATAATCGTTTAGGTAGCTTAAAAAAATGAACCGCGCTTCTATAGGTAGCAGCGCGAGATTTTTTTAATTGAAATCGGTCAATGGCAGTCGACATAAAAGGTGAATGGTTTAGATGTTTTTTTCATCTTACCCGACACGGGAGTATTGGACTCTCCTTTTGGTAAAAATGTTCAATGGATACCTCTAACTACTCGTTTTTTTTTTATTTAGGTAGGTATTTTTGAAGAGTGAATTTATTCTAACCTTCGAAAATGTTGTTAACTTGCAAAATGTGCTTCTGTTGGTTTTATTTTTTTAATTCAATGTTTGTTTTGATTTTGACTATGATGGAAGGATGGCAAATAATGCTCTACTGGTTGTGTTTGTATTTTTGTATTTGGACAATGGAATGAACTAGAAAATCGCTGAATAGGGGTTCTCTGAATTTTAATTTTTTGCTCGATATTGAGTTTACATTTTCAAGTTCATTAATTGCTTTGGGATTAAGAGCCCGTCGGGAAAGTTTATCTTGTTCAATTTCAATGGTTTTCGCTGGCATTCGATATTCACTATTAAAACTTAAAAGCTTTTAAAGGGGGTCTTCTTTTTTCATTTTAATGGATTTATTAAGTTTAGATTGAAGAAAGACTAATTGAGTTGGTCTCGGAGTTGGTAAGTGGTTTCCGTTCTTGATGAATTTATTCGATAGTTATATTTATATACTATAATATTGTCAAAGCTGGAAACCATTTATTTTCCAAAACTTATTGCAAACAAAAGTAGACAGGTACATATTGTACATGTACATATTTGAAAATTTGAGGAAAGAATCTTAAAAATAAAATATAGTTGCATAGCAAAATCATCGGCAAAACATCATAAATGCAGCAATAATCTTCTGAAAATTTCTCAGACCTCTGAATAGAATTTAAGTCACTTTTTTTCAAATTGCTATGGCACTTGCGTATCATTTGAAAATAATAAAAGAAAGAAATTTACTAAGCCATAGCCATTACTTATATATTTTACTTTTTTATAACACTCACAAGAGGACTGATAAACGGAACGGACAATCAACGACCTCCCTCAATATAAGCCGTGTTTTTTTGCATGTTTGTGTGAAAAAAAATACATATCATGTTTACACGTAAATACAACAACAACAACATAGGTCTATATGGACTTACACCCTTATTACGGTTGTCAAAGATCAAATGTTTGATAAACGATAAATTCTATCAAACCGATGAAATATCGGTATTATGATTGTCAATTGATAGATTTTTGATATATTGTGAATAATGAACAAAATTCTACTGTGAATAAGTATTTTATTTGACGTTTCATTTTCTTTTTACTGTTGCTGTTGTTTTCAGTGTTTTGCGTCTGCGAGTTTTATTTCTCTATTTTATTAAAGTTGAATCAAAAATGTAAGTATTTTATATAAAATAGATATATTAATTTGTTTAAATTTGTTTATATGAGTACTTTTTTTTTATTAAGGAGTAAAGTTGTGAGCAACAAGCAGCAGCTTGGAAGACTGGTCGAGCTGATGGAACAAAACCCAGACGTCGCAAAGGGAATCTGTACAAAACCCGCACTAAACAAAAAGTGGGCAGAGATTGGTCTCGAGTTGAACAGCTTAGGCCCACCGGAAAGAGATTCAACGAAGTGGCAAAGAGTAAGCACTTCGTATTACATAATGTTCAAAATTATTTAATTTTTATTTTATTCTGAAAAATTTAGGTATGGGCTGATCTAAAATGTAAAATTAAGAAGAAGAAAACCGAAAACAAAATCGAAATAACTGCAACTGGTGGTGGGCCTAATAGGTTGCATCGACTCACTGACACCGAGGAAGCAGTCAGTCGGCTCATGCACTTCGATTCGTGTGTGGATCCACCAGGAAGGGAATTTGGCTTAGAATTGCCAATTTGTGATCCTGATGATGAGATGGAAGTGACACTGCAGTCGACGCCGGTGGCGCCGACTCTGAATCGCCGAAATATATCATGGAAAGAGAAAAACGACAACCAAAGAATGGTGCTTTTGGAAAGACAGACATCAGCGCAGGAAAACTTTTACTCCAGTTTAAAAAACACTATGATGGAAATGCAAACTAGTTTGTCCAACATTGAGAAAAGTGTGAAAGATATTCAATATTATAAAAAGAAAGAATATCAAATGAATAAAGAAAATAAAAGTGAGATAATAAAAATAAAAAAAGAAAAGTTGGAATTGAAAAAAGAAAAGTTTCGTGTATATAAACAATATACAAGAAATAAAGAAAACCACCGAAACACAAAATTGAAAATAAAAATAGATCAATTGGAGCTGGAACAAAAAAAATATCAGATGACATAAATAGTCAATATACCTACCTGCATTGGAATCCAAATCCTTTTTTTATGGACTGAAGTGTTATGTGATTTTTTTTTAAGAATATTTATTTTTTGTTATTGAAGCATTTACTTTTTGTTATTGCCTCCGTTTAGTTTAGTTTTTTTTTTTTTGTTTTTTACTTTAGTTACTTTTATGTGTCCATTTTAGTATACGTAGGTGTCTACTTACTTAACTGATTAATTTATTTTTATTTTGCATGCTTTTTATTTTATTTTTTTCTCTTTTATATCTGTTTATCTTTATATTAGTTCATAGTTTAAGTAAAATACCTAAAGTTGAAGGGAACTCTTAACTTTGATATAAGCATTATGACGCTAAAAACAAATAAAGACTGCTAAGGTTAAAGAAAATGATATTTTTAATACATTTGTTTTTTTATTTACATAAATCTGGCAATCGAATCCCTTATTCGATTACCTTCACTAAATGATGTGTCAGTAGAATCGATGATGAAGTCGTTGTTTTCAACAATGTCGGTTTCTTCTTCTATGATAACAGGACAGTCCCCTCTATATTTTACACAAATATTATGGAGAGCCGCACATACATTAATTATTTGGGTAACTTTTTCAGGAAGGTAATGCAGTTCTCGTGCTTGCAATGTACATCTAAATCTGCTTTTTAGCACACCAATTGTTCGCTCAATAATATTTCGACCCTGTGAATGCTTCCGGTTGAATGTTGCTTGCAAGGAACTATCTTCAGCATTACGATATGGTGTCATCAAGTACGGTGAAAGAGGATATCCTCCGTCTCCTAAAATTGTTGTTCAAATACATTTAACAAAATTAATATAGGTCTAAGTTAGTTTGTACCAAGAATCCGAAAGTCTGTTCGTCCATTACGATATCCATTTTCCAACTTCACTTTTAGCTGTGACATATTCCATACATTGGCGTCATGTGAAGCTCCAGGATTTTTAGCATTTATGTATCTAATATACATCAAGTGATCGCACATCTTAAGAATATAATTTTAAATGATTATTTGTCTAATTAACTGTATTCCAAACTTACAAGCATAGCATTTATACTATAAAATCCTTTCCTGTTATAATACACGTGCCGTAGATCTTTCTTTGGGCCAATAATCTTAATATGTGTTCCATCCACAGCACATACAATGTTTGGGATTCTACTTTTTTCAAAGAAGTATATTTTTGCCAGACGTTCTTCCTCTTGTGTATAATCAAATTTGATCCATTTAGGGCAAATGTACCTTTCTAAGACGGTAAGTACTTCCTTAAGAACGACTGACACCGTTGGCTGCGCCATACCAAGATTAAAGTCATTCCCAACACTTAACTGATAACTTCCTTGTGCACAAAATCGTAAGACAGCTGCTAACTTTAGTACATTTGGGATGGATTGCTGTCTCTTTAATGGTTTTAGTTTATCACTTACGTCGTTAAGTACATTTACAAACGCTTCTTTCGAAAGCCGAAAGTTTTGTACAAATCTGAAACATACCAAATTAATTGCTTCATCAATTTGAAAACAAAAATATTAAACTACATACATATGTTCATCCAAATCGAGAGGGTTTGAGGCATCTCGTAAATGTCTTCGAATATTACATTGCTCCACTGCATTTTCTTCCTCAATATCGTTTGTTCCAAAAAACAATTCTAATGTAGACATTTTCACACAAACTACCGTATAATAATTGCACCAATAAAATAATTTCCAAAAAAGTTCACTTTTATTCTTTAATAACAGTAATGATATGTATTTGTCAGCAGATAATTTGCAACTGATTGAAAATTTGATAAAGAACAATATTTTTGACAACCATAATACCATGTTTATCGTCAAAACTATTCACAGTAGATAGCAAATTGGTTTGACATTTACAGTTTATCAAAAATTTTGATAATTGACAACGATAATACCGACTGTCGTTTTTTTTGACAAATATCAATTATCGTGTTGATATCTGACAACCGTAATAGGGGTGTTAGACCCGTTTGCTGAAACAATAATCAAGCATTTATGTTCTACTTAAATCCTTAAGTGTAACTTTTTGCAAAGAAAAAAGTTTAAGGATTTATGTAGAACATACATTCTCAAGTATCGTTTCAATGGCCCTTAGATAAGTCCAAATAATTATCGGAACTTAGCTATATCCCGATAAAAATCGTATTACCGGCACAACTATACGTGTATGTTGGGAACGCCGTGGACTAGTCTCAAATATCGTTTTCTTAGAAAACTCTATATGGACTTGCAAGACATGCGAAAAAAACACGGCTAATATCTTCTTCATAAGTTATTATGTACATAACAAACAGATGCAATATACAAAAACGATTTTTTTAACGAAAATCAATATTTGACATTTATTGAGATGGAATTTCGATCAATATCGAAATTACTAATATTTTCGACGTTTTCAGTCTTCCAGAGGAACACTATATGATAGGGCCTTTTTCATACATAGATGTTTTATAAGTTCTAGATAAACTGTTGCTTATGTTATTCATGATCAACTAGATTTATAGTTCCCCGTTTAATTTCGACCGCAAAGTCAAAGTGTTGCTATGTGAAATAAAAAATTGCGAGTCATGCAAAGATGACTTGCATGAGCGGTTCACAACAATTACTACAATCACTTTAAACTATAAATACCTAATGTGGGGAATGAAAGGGACTAAATAATGTCGTATTTCAAAGTCACACATTTTTGTAACAGTTCTATTGTCGTGTTAGTTAAGTCATTTCCTTTACCCTTTAAGTCATTTACTTTACACAGAATTGACCAATTGCCTGTCAAATTATAATTATTATATCTGGCGCTGGATACATGTGGACTGTTTTCATCTTTCACCCAACTTAATTTTACTGGAGAACAATTTAAATAAAAATGTCAAGTAAGGGGAAAAGAAAGAATTTATCCACAGCGGAAGTGAATAGACAAAAACTTAGAAAATATAGAATTATTCACTTTGGGGCATTAAAAATAGTCCAATGTTTAATTTTTTAGAATAATAAAATAGTTAGCTTATTAAGTTCTTTAAATTACGTAACACATTGTGGGCGATAAATTTACGCTTTTGTATTACAATTCACTTAAATGAGCAACATTTTATTGAAAAATTATCTTTCAATTTTTAAGTCATAATTCTATATTTTTAGTGCTCATGGTCGATTGTGCTTATGTATGTATGTACATATGTATACATTGTACATGTAAAATGTATAATACAATTATTTGTGTTGAAAAGATAGTAGGTATTAATATCTGTTTGTTTACAAAAAAAAATTATTTACCGATCATAAGCAACGCTGCTGTCAAATGTGATGATGGCGGTCCAGCCAATCCTGTAGCTCCCAATGCAGCACCACCTAGAGCGCAAGCAACACCACCCAGTGCAACCACAGCAATTAATGCACGTAATGGCGGTCCGGCGAACCACTGACCACAGCATCCTTTCCCCGATCGTTCTGAAGGTGATCTGTAAAAAATAAAAATAAAAAATTGTTATTAAAACTTATAGAAACAGAGCCATATTAAGTCATAAAGTCAATTTTAAACCACGGTAAAGTTTTTAATAATTTTTTTTTTTTTTTCATTTGTGGCTTTGAACTACTTTCGATAACCTTAGGTTGTGTTATTCACGTCTAGTTGTTTATTTATGCTTTATGAACACTAATTTTTTCAGTAGGTATAATATTGACAGCGTTTGGCACACTGCCGCTGTTGTAATTCGCCGGTTGACATTATCACGTAAAATTTTTGTTTTGTATTTGGAAATAAGCAAACTTTGTCAACAGAGAGAAAGCGGTTTTCTGTGATTTTATTTGAGAACTTCAAAACAAAGCATACAAATATTCACTCCGGCAGACGGCAATGCCATACCTATTTTTAATAGAGAAAATTTTGTAAATAATTAATATTGTATATTTTTTATCTTATTAAGGGCTTGTTTCACAATATCGAAGTATGTTTCAATTAAGCTATTCGGAACTTTTTTTTGGCAGAAAACAACAAAACAATACACAGCAAACCACAGTACACATATTAAAGGTAATATACTCCGAGTTTCCGTTATTGTTCAAGTTCGCGCATGTGTCAAAAATGTCACTGAAGTAAAGTGACACTTCAGTTGAAAAATGTAAAAAAAAAAATTGTAGGCAATTAAAAATGAAAGTTCAAATAATGTAGGTACATATACTTTTGTTTCTTAACTATTTATTGATATATTCTTATTTCTAACAACTACATTTTATTTCACAGACGAAACAGAAAAATTGGAAAAGGATTGATAAAAACAAACAGCTGGATGCATCCGATTAAGGAGATGAAGATCAAGTAAAGCGAATTGGGAAACCAAAACTGAAACTAATATCACTCTTCAACCCCGATGAAAGCGAATAGAATTCAAAAACCAGTGATGAAGATGGTGATTCACGCCATGATGGTCAATCCATATGGGACTATGGCAATAGTAGTACCAGTCTACCTATAGAAAGTTATTTCCTGCTTATCACAGCGTTTTTCCTTTTTTGCATAAACCTCCTAAGGATTTTTGTCAGAAGTTGTGGCACGTGGCTATCAAGATAAATCCAGTCAGGATTTCTTGATTCTTACATTAAAGGAGGTAAATTTCAATAACGTCAAAGCAGTATTCAGTAAAGAGTCCATTAGAGAAGCAACGAACTCGGCACAATGATTTGAATATGATTATTGTGAATAATTATGAATTGTAAGATCAACCTAGTGAAGGCAGCAGCATCGAAGAAGACGACGGTTGATAACATTCTTTTTGTTTTTTGCCTAAACTAAAAATAAAAACTTGCAATTCGGATGATTATTTAAGGTTTTTCATTTCAAAATATGTAAATACAACAGCAGATAATAAAACAATAAACCAGAGGCCTGTATTTCAGCCAAACTCATCCCTGAACAACGCAATGGCGTTTGTTAATGTAAATATTCCATCCTGCGGTACAAGATAAAGTGCTGTCACCTCTGCACAGGTAGTGGTAGTAGAATCTTATCGGGAAGATCACGAATAAGTGAAGGTTTATCCACGAACGGGTAAACCACTCAAATGTTATCCATTTGTAGGCTTTTGGCATCTTCAATGAATTACGTAGGCGCAAACCCATCTGATTACCCATTCACTTTTTGGCAGGTATCAATTCACTGTGCGAAGTGCATCCTGCTGTTGATCCAAAGTACTTGCTAGCAGAGCGTTTTTCCGGAGTGTTCAATCTTTATCTTTTCTCATGGCACACAAAACGTGTGCTGGCGACAGTTTTTCTCTTTTTCAACACTTTTGATGGAATGTCAGCTGAAGAATTAGGCTTTTACTGAATGCTATTTACGGGGCGACAAATTTAAGTTAAGTGCGTTTTTGTCGTTGACTATCTCATTGTGTTTTCCTTTAAATTCTTAAATTTCTATTCCTTCTTGGATCCTTGAGCAAACAAATCAAAAACAGAAAAGTCAACTCAATAATAATAAAAAGACACTTTTGCTATAGAGTTATTATAAGTAGATTCAAGTCTAAGGTCACCAAATGTTATTTTTTTTTAATATGTGTACTGTGACAGCAAACAACGAATTTAATTTACTTGAAACTTACTCAGAGACTGTGAAACAAGCCCTAAATGTCTAAATTATTGGTATTGTATATTTCGGAATTTCGAGAAACATATTCGAGAGGAACCAAAGGGATGCTTTACAGAACACTCATAATTATCATTCCGTTCCCAATGAATGGTGCATAAATGTAAGATAATTTATAGGGACAAAGTTTATTAAAATACCTATGTATCTTATGAGGAGTGAATTTATAAATTTAATTTTCGTAAAAAAAATTATATCATGCAAAATTTTAGCAGGCGTATATATTTTTTAATTTCAAAATGGAGTTTACTTTCGTACCGAATCTTCATTTATTTTAAAGTAAATAAAATAAATACAAAATAAATTAAACGAATGAAAAATCATTGCACCTTCAATGTGATTACTTCCAAATAACTTCTTTAACAAATTTTTATACAACATTTTTGACATAACATACAAAGTTTATTTACTGCCTTTGTTGGTGAACTAACTTCTGACATAATTTTATGACATACAGTGACTATTATAGCGTAAAATAAAGCTTTTAGATGAAATCCCAAAAGCAATTAAAGTACCTACGTCAAGCTGTCACTTGAGACATTGCTGAAAGGGAGCATGTTACATTTGTGTTTAGTGACATTTAAGACGCAATAACTTTAATGGATAAAATATGTTATTTGCTGAAGAAACTATTAAATACTGTTTATGACAGAATAAATGACGGACCACATCAAGGAGCCAAATAAAAATATGTCGTCTCGTTATTAGAAAAAAAAATATAATACATAGTTTTACAACCCTCAAGTTAATAACATTTTAGATTGAGGTCGTACGAATATGCTTCATACTTTATTGCTTTTGATAGTTAAATTTTAATGTTATCAAATGATAACGTGTTTCTGATTATTGCTATTCAAAAACCTTTTATAATTATTGTTCCCTGGGCAGTATGGGAAAATTAGGGAGCTTTTCATGTTAAAGTCTTGTTGTTGATTTATCGCTTGAGCAAGACTTTAAAAATACAGAAAAGGAATGATGTTTTTTATACTTCCTTTTACGTTTAACAATTGTTTAGTTGAATCACCAGTTAAGTTAATTAGATAGTTTCTGATAGTAGGAATTTCCAATATTGAAAAAAATTATTTTACTTTATTGTATAAACCCAACTAACAATTTTACTTGTGTAAGGTCCAATTTCAAAAAATTAGTAAGCTATTATTTCTTTAGTGTCGTCATAAGGCTTATTTATAGATGTTAACTGTTTTTAATTGAATATTTTAAATAATAGCTTCCTTAAAGCCTTTGGTAGAAAATACTCGCAAGCCATACGGAGGGACAATAAAATCGCTTTTTATAAGTTCGCTGTAAGTTTGTCAAAGTTAGTCAGACAAAATCTAAATGTAAGGGCTTGTATAAAGCTTTATACTCGAAATCAATGAAAAGGCTTGTTAACCGAAGCAATGCTTGCAAATTAAAAAGGTGTGATTTAGAATTCTATTAATTCAAGTCCATCACTATTTTATAAAATGTAAATATTAATTATATACAATAATAGTTTTTAAAACGTTTAATTTTAAGATAATATTGATACTTCGAATTTATTATATAAAGGGTGTTATTTTTTCGAGGTGTAGAACTTTAAGTTGACATTACTTTTCAAGACGGCGACCGATTTAACAGCTGTCAAGTGATTTATTCTCAGTAATCACCAAAATGATTTCCCAACCTCCACATAATGATAGGTCTCATGAGTTTATGGTATCAAAACGGCGCACCAAGAGCTAATTGGGTTTTTATTCTAGTTGAATAGCCGCCATTTCTACCTACCTAGAGCCATGATTACTAACTTTTTCATTCCTGAATTGAAAGACGGCGCAACATGTCACACAGCTCGTGCCACAATCGATTTATTGAAAGACACGTTTGGTGACCGCCTAATTTCACTTAAGTGGAGTAAAAATTTAAATGCACTACAAAAGCAACAATTCTTTTAGCGAATAACTCTTACTTCTTCTTTTATCCCTAGTAATTTTTACTTTCGATATTATCTCTGAACGTATGTTTTGTAGAGCGTTAAATTTCCTACAATATTTATAATGCGGCTGCGCTAAATTAGGCCCCAGGATATAAGCCCCCCCCCCCAAAAAAAAAAAAATGAAATAAGGCCCAAAAAAAAAAACACACAAAACAACAACAACGAATTTTCTCAAATTTTGGGGTGTTATTTCATTTTTTGGGGCCTTATTTAATTTTTTTTTTGGGCATAATTTCATTATGAAATAAGGCCCCAATGAAATAAAACCCCAACACTAGTTTTGGGGCTTAATTTCATTTTATTTTAAAAACAATTTGGGACCTTATTTCATTTTTCATAAGATGAGTCAGATCCTTTGCCATTTTACACATCGTGTATTATGGAAGAAGGACAATTTACTTACTATTGTTTATTTTCATCCCATAAAACAACTAAAGTGATTGAAGAGAACATTCCACCGACCAACAGAACCATCTCTATGGACGGAACTTTTAAAATTGTTCCTTAAGGATGTTTCAAGCAGCTGTTGGTTATCTATATAGAATATTTTGACGAGGTAAAATTAATTTTTCATGCTTAAATGTAAAGATCGTGCTGCATACCATCAGGGAGTATAAGCAGCCATTTTCCTTTGGGGAGGAAATTTTTGAAGAAGTTGAAAGTGAAAGCCCTGTTGTTATCGGTCCAAACAGTGATGAGAATATTTGCGTCATTTGTAAGGATTTGCGGGCAAATATTGTTCTGCTGCCTTGTAGGCATCTTAAAATTTGTAGTGAATGCAACCTAAAGATTCAAGCGAACTCTATTGCTGAAGGGCAGGATAACTATAAATGGAAATTGTGTACAATGCCCCAATTTGGGGCCTTATTTCATTTTTTCTTTTGGGGTTTTATTTCGTGGGGCTTAATTTCGCGGAGCCTAATAATGCATGTTGGTATGTCAAGTCGTAACCGAAATATGGAGCTCAAAGAAAAGGCAATTTTTCAAATGTTGCTATTTCTTCTGTAACACCCGAATTATGATAAAATTTTGTTGCAGTTATGGTTCCTGGTTACTATCACCAACTTTTGATACCCTTTCCATCTCTGCTTGCCCACCCACCAGGTGTCAGTTAGTACCTATATTATGATATAATAATTTAGTTTCTATAGTCATGCTATATACAAGGAAGTTTTGCGGTTTATTAGATATGGTTTCCCCAAAGTTTTTTTCCAGATGTAATCATTTCCTTCTTCTAATTGGCTTTCAATTATTCACAAAATTTAATACAAAAACGTGTAATATAATATCGAGAAATACAAAACAAAACAAAAAACAAAACAATTGCTCTTTATCGTTATGTTAAGTGTATCGCTTGCAAATACGCAACGAACTATTTCGTTTTTCTAATGCAATTTTCAATTAAAATATTTTTCATTCGGTGAAATATTTTAAAATATGCTCTACAATGCTATTAGTACATATACATAATTCATTTAATTCAATCTTCCACTTCAACAGCGTGGGATAGTTTAAAATAAATTGAATTAGTTTCGCCTTGCTTATTATTGCCAAGATACATTTTTCAGTGAAGATAATCAAAAGCTATACTTATGTATAGGTATACATATTTTGCAATGATTCGTTAATTTAAACAAAGAACATGTTTATACGATTCAATAAACAAAATAAGCAACTCAAGGATGTTTCTACTTGTTTAGTTGGGACTGAAAGTGTGTTTTATTTTAAATACGCTTTGTTAGTTAGTCGTTGTAGTTAAATGAAATGCCACCATCATAATGCAAAACTTTAACAGCAACAGCTTATCAATGTTTTTGGTTGTAAGCTAATGAATGAAATAAAAAATAATGGAAAAAAAACCTTGAACTAGTTCCAAGCATACAATTACAACTTCAAACAATATTTAAAAATAGCAATAGTAAGTGTTATGACTTATGACTAAGTTAAACGTGAGGAGGGACAGGCCATTTTGATGAATTCATTGTCAATGGCATTGTTTAAAGATTTAATTTGCTGGGTAAAATGTTGAGAGTTGATTTTTGGTATCTTATAGTCTATAACTTGTTTGTAGAATGAGTTCTTTATATGGACAGATCACTCAAATTAAAAGTGATAGGCAGAGGTCTTCAAATGTTTTGTTAATAAGAACTTAACTCTTTTGAATTGATACTTATATAATATAGCTATAAGGTTTTGTAATTGTAAAATTTTTAGTTGCAGTTACAATTCCAAATTTTAAAGGTGTGTACAATTTATAAAAAAAATGTCTTCAATAAATTTTGTTGAAATATAGGTTACAAAAGTTAATGTCTGGCAGATGTAGAATTAATTTTTATCTTACATAGTGTTTTCATGAAAACCAGGCAAGATTACAAAACTCCCACTTAGGTTAGGTTATATTAAATATGGTGTGCACCGAAGGATGAAGGAAGGTCTATTGTGATCTTCTTAAATCGCTGTGCTCCTTAACGGATTTTTTGGACTGGATCCTTTGCAAACCAGTCTATACATATGGTCTTTATGAACTTTATCATGATTGCAAAGGGGACCTGAGGCTATAGATCGCCCAGTTCTCCAACAAATCTATTTGAGTATCTACTTAGAAAATGTTTGATCAAACTCATAAAATATGTTATTTGAAAAAAGTTTTATATTGAAATTTGGTTTTTATAGCTACAAAAATTGTGAATGAAAAACAATTCTGTATTAATAAAATAAAGAGCACAACTGATTCGCCAGGACTTGCTCTTAGTGGGAAGTTACCTGCCACCGAAAAAAATATTTTGATAATACAACTGTAAAATTAACATTTTTGTGTGATAAAAGTCGTCCAACATTTAAAATATCATTGTTGATATGTTGTTCATATCATTATGACATTAATGAATTATTAATTTAATATGAAAATTGTAATAGTAACAATAAAATATCAAAATATTTATCACAAAATTAAACGTTGTATTAATAATATTAATGTTAAATTGATATGAATTGAAGATATTTCTAATGTCAATTTAACATTTAAAATGCTAAATTGATATGTTGAAGTTGATATTTCTGGTGTTGATTTAAAATTGAAAATATCAATTCAATATGATGAAATTGATATTTTTTAATGTGGTTTTAACATTTAAAATGCTAAATTGATATGGTGAAATTGATATTCCTGATATTGATTTAAAATTGAAAATATCAATTCAATATGATGAAATTGATATTTTTAATGTAGTTTTAACATTAAAAATGTTGAACTGATATGAGAATATTGATATTGGTTGAAAATAAATTTTATTAATAAATGATTATAGTATTAAATATTTAGCTTACCAATACTATAACGTTAGCAGTAAGTTTCCTTTTTTTTGTTGGGCAATAAAACACAGTTATTTAATAATTATAATAAATAAAGATTTATTTTATTCACATTTTTTTCAAAAATAACAGCTTTAAATTAAATTTTTCTTCATTTTCTAAAACTAATTTTTTACTTATAAGTTCCTTAAAAAAATTTATTTCTGATTAGAGAAGAACCATTTGAAATATAATACAAGTGAATCGGTGGACCAGTAAACATTTTTAAATCCAATATTTTACATAAATTAAGTTTAGAGTTAACATAGTAAGACTGATAATGCTCAGAAAATGTTAGTTTTTCATACAATTCTACAAGTACATATGGTTTTGCATAATTGTCCAAAAGAATTTCTTTAATTTCAAATAATTCGTCATTTTGCTTTTGAGTGATAGTTAGAAAATATCCTGGTTTATATAAAGTTCCTTTATAAAAAACCGATTTAAGTGCCATTGCATTTACGAATTGTAACTTTATTTCTTTTAAATTTACTATTGTATAAGCTGTTTCGAGGATATTGATATAAATAGAATTATTATATTCAATTTCATGTGGGAGACCTTGTTTATGTTCAGTTAAAAAGTTACTAAATTTAAGGGATGATTTCATACTAAGCGTATAGGATATGTTTTTCCGCGATGATATGTTTCGGGCATATGTTTTAGCTTCTTTGTGTTTTAAAGTTTTAAAATTTTGTTGTAAAACCGTGGTAAGGCCTACCTGAGAAATACTACCGATCAAAAGATTTTTTCGAAATATTTTTTCTGATTTAAAATACTACCATTACGGCAAAACACTCACATAATTTTTTTTTAAAATTCATTTTGTCCGAGAAAAGTAAAATAAATTTTTTAAGAAAATAGTTAGTTTTTTTCAAAACTTTTGATTGCAGTATTAAATCCGCTAATAAGCTTCTTCGAGGAAAAAAATTCCAATAAAAAACTTGCCCATTGAGAATAAATCATTCATTCATAAATAAAAATGGAATTATCGGTAACATTCATAATATATTGTCGCTACCGTAAGGATTCAGCGGTTTAGGTTTCCTCCATCAGTCCTGTAGAACAAGCAACGAATACAAAAGTATTTTTTGAGAGTCTTACCATTTTTTTTATTTATTTTATTGGATGTAAGTAGGTACGCATGTAAGTACGTAACGTACCTATATATTTAGGTATATTTTCTAAGCAACAAATCTAAATGTCGAATAAATAAACCAATCTACAATACAAATTCAGAAAAAGAACACCTTCTGGCGAGTATCTTAATATACAATAGCAAGAAGTTAGGTACCTACAACCATTTTATGTTCTGTGAAAGCACTTTATGGGTCGAATTTTATTCTGTTTACAATTTAGCATTTTAAAATTATTTTAACTCTATATGAATTTTACTGAAAACTTCCACACAGACCTATTTTTATTAAAAAAAAATATCAATCCTTAGAAAAAATACACTATCAATCTTATTCTGTCTGCCAAATGACCTGGCTGTTATTTCGCACAATTTCATTGAATCTTTTCAATTATTATCCCCCAATGGATTTCGATTCTCTTTAGAAAGATAGATATTCAAAATTGATTTCAATTCGAACAATAGCGTAGAATATCGTTCCATTAAATGAAGCCCACAAGACGAAACCAATTTATTTATATAGGCGAAGACCTATGGGTTTAATGGATTTCTTTTCATTTTCCTTTTTCTGTTTCATTTATAATTTTTTTTTTCTTATTATTTATTTTCTTTTCAATTCAATTTGCTAACATTAAAAAATGAATTATTATCAAACCATCACACACGAGTTATTGTTATTTTTCTTTCGTAACTCCATTTTGAGGATTAACACTTGAATTTTTATTTTACAGGTTGTTGTGGCGGGAATAAGTTTAACAACAACAAAAAATACATTAACACCAGCTTAAGATGGATAATCGTAAACGAAGAAGTTTGAAAGTTAAATTTATTAAAGAATGTTAAAAAAAAAAAAAGCAAAGTGACTTTTATTGGATCACATCGTATCGCAAGACCCACCAAAGAAGTTTGAGAAAGTAAAATCGTCGAATAAACGCCCTCGTATTGGTAACAGAGGCATTAATGGGAATTACTTGTTTCACGCTGAACTTTAATTTTGTGCCAAGCAAAATCAGTTGTAGATTTAGTCTAGGTGGGTACATTTTAATAATATTTCTGGTGTACCTAACCTACCGCTACCATCATGATTCCAAATCGTTTGCATAAAAAGAAAGGTCTCGTACTTCCAGTATGCTGTCATAGTAAAATAAGGGTAATTTATTATCCTCGTTATAGGTATACGCAAGCAAAAAAAAAAGAAGGAATACCATTAACATTTTCACTTGGCTGCCAACCTAGCCAGCAATTCATTCATCCATGCGGAATTCCCTAAACAATTCCGTTTATTTCCTTGAACCATGAATGATGCTTGCCACCTATACTCTTATTTGTGTATAGCCAGCACATCCTTACGGTTGGTTTTGTGTTTAGTCATTTTTCTTGCTGTTTGCAGCGCTTTCTGTTCCACATCGCTGAGATGTTGTATAGATGTGATTTATGAATACACAGACAATGAAAGACCGCCCGCTGAAATTCCGCAACATATAGCATTAGGGACGATATTAGAAAACGGATACGAAGGAGCCATTAGTCTCTTTAAATAAAACGGTTCTTATTGCTAGGCATCAGGCGGCCTATTTTCTTATTTGAATTTTTGTTTAAAGCGAGACAATTTCTTGAGTTAAAACACCTGGAATCATCTTAAAATTCACAAATATGCGGGGTGTATCTACTACCTACCTGCTTAGGAAAGAAAACAAGGACGTGTGCCACACCTTTGCCACATTATCTTCTTCTTGACACAGCATCACCTATTCAAGACAAGAAAATACATCTGGTTCAGGTGTTTGAGGTTATTAAAAGGAAGAAAATTAATGTTATCGGCAAAGGATGTGGGCTCTAAGTGCAGAAATGTGTGTGTCTTTGATGCAGAGAAGACACTGAATATAGGGAATACAGATGTTGTTATGCTTATCAGCTGTGAATGTGCATCTGTTAAGAAGTGTCTTTAAACAAGAAAGAAAGATAGAATGGGCATCGCATTTCACTTCTCACATGTCGATTGGGTTAGACAGAAAGATGTAGATAAATAGATTATATAAGTTGAGAAGATTGTTGCGGATGATAGGAGAGGAAGCTTAATAATATACAGCAGATGCCATCACTATAGATATTGTCATCATTCATCTAACAGGCTTGGTTGAATAGTATTAATACAATTTTATTAGATAATAATAATAATAATATTTTAACTATCAATATGATAACCTGGAAAACTTTGCATAATGTTGCACTGGAATCGGTGTATTAAAATATGGGAAATTTATTTTGTTTTTATGAATTGTCCGATATAAGTTCACTTTGAAATCAGAGCATAAATAAACAGAGGGAACCAGATTTTAATAGCCAGAGTTAGAAACAAACTTGTAATGAGCTTAGAAACGAAGTAACGCCAGCTAGTTACAAAAGAAAATTGTATAAATATTTTGATCCCAATAAACCAGGCTACACATCAATTAGGTATACCTACGTATCTGCTATTGACTATCAAAACTTTTTATTATTACGTAACCCAGCGAGATAATTTTTTTTTCTTACTAAATGCAGTACGGGTATAACCTACCCTATCACCCGGTACCCGCTTTACGTTGAGTTGCAGGACACCCTGTATACACATCATATTCTTCCCAACCGATATAAATTTCTTTCTTCAATTTTATTTGCCAAACTTGATGAGATATTTTACATAATTGAATTTAACACTAAGTGAAGTAGGCCATACATATAACAATTAAGTTATTATATAAAGAATTTGCTTTTAAATAAGCAAGAAATTTTATTTGTTTCATTGGTAATCCAGGCATTGTATTCACCAATCACACCAAAATTGTATTCATGATTGACAACGGAATTTCTGACTATATAGAATTGAATTTCGGGACATGCATATATTTTTTTCCAAATTTATATACTAAGAAAATTCATGAATCTTCTATAAATAAGGGAACCCCAAGACAATTCGTCATTGATCAATCAAATGAAAAGAAAATGTTTATCAATAAAACTAGATTTTTTGTTCGTCATTAGAAGGAGCTTAGTCCAAACATTGTGTGTAATAGATTTATTGTATGCTAGGCTCAGGCAGAATTAAAGATTAGTTTTAAGCACAAAGACAAGTCTCCCTCAAATGTTTCTTTAGTGTTTTTGTTGAATAAACTTATTTCTTCTGCAAAAACCCATTATATATTTGAGTAGGTATATGAACAGTTTTGCATGAGAACTCAGAAGCAATCTGATAAATTCGAATATGGGGAACAATATGATCTGTCAGGCGTATTGTTTTCTGTTTTTAATTTCAAATTAACATCTGACAGCATATTTGTCGTTTGAAACATGCAATTTATCCAAATTTTCTCTCTCTAATGCTAAAACCACACTGGTTTTGTTTTCATCAGCATCATGACATTCAAAATTTCAAACAAATACAGTTTTAATATAGGTAACTACGTATTACAATATTTGTCAGCGAACATAATACCTACTAAAAATGTTTTAAATGCTTGAAATACATTTTTCACAATCCGAAATCGTTCTTTCAAAATAAGTATTTTCAAAATAAGGTATTTTTTTTTTATAATTATGTCTTTTGTTGTGAATGATGGGATTTTTCATTTACCAGATTAAAACAGGTTTTCCATAAATATCTCAGGAAAATTATCAAAAGTACCTATACTTAGATCGCATAAAGTTAAGGAATTTGTATTTTGTGTTGTGGCCGCTTGTACTTGGTAAAACACCCAATAAATGCATGTTAATAAATATCTATAGGTAAGTATGTTTTATATTTAACTACAGCTTTGCTTTGGTTAACATAATACGGATATTAAATGCAGAATAATTATGTAGGTATTTAACTTCGAAGAAAGTACTCACCAACAGTGTTTTATTTTTTTTTGTGAAACGAAATTATGGTGACTCATTTATTATCCAAACGTTTTTTTTTATTATGAAACCTGATATTTAACTTACTATGTTTCTTCACACACACAAAACCTTTTCATTGCGTTTAAGCCTCCAATTTGAATGAAACTTAAAATGCAACAATATTTTTAATAACATGAATACTGCAGTATAATGATTGATTCTCCTCAAGGCCTAATTATCCCAAATTATTTCTAACTTACTTTCGAAAATAAAATTAATACTTCCAACCCAAATCAAATGCATATACGAGTAGGTATGCCTTCCAGCACGAAACTGGTTCCTTTTTTTATTGTTGATATATATTTTCGGCGTCAATATGACGCTTACTCTTAACTCGTATCAGTATCTACAACAGATTGGCATCTTAACTTATTGCGTACAAGCCCATGAGCAAATTTAAAAATAAAAAAAAAAAAAACATATACCTACACATGAAAAAACTTAAGATGAATCCAAAGGAAATCGAAGATCACCGAACTAAAAAAAAAAAGATACCCAAAACGATAACTTTTACTTTTCACCATTAGTCGACGACGACGAAGGTGTAAGCTGATATCGGCGATCGAATCGCTAACTAAAGTGCAGCCTCCAAATGTGTCACGGTTGCTTTAATGCAAAGATCAACGAAAGCGAAATTATATTTCCATAAAGTCGTATCCACTGAAGCAGAAATTATTTTTAGTTCGTATCTTTTATTTTCATTTTTATTGGCATAAGTTTTTAAGTGTGAGTTAAGCTCTCAGTTTTATGTAACTTGCAACCTGGCTGCAAACTAGTTACCGGCATCTACAACCGATCCATTAAAACGTGGTGTTGGCGTGGAAAAATCTTAACTTGTTCTTGTTGGGTTACTTTAGAAAAACAAAAAAAATCTCATTAACCGTTTATAAACGTGTCTTGATGAAGTTTTGACATTTCGGGTTTGCAGTGCTGTTAAGCTTGAGTATATGTAGTTGAATGGTGTATGCTCTACGCTTGCAGTTTAAGGCGATGCCAGAAAATCTATTTCTCTATAGCAGGAAGTAGATCAAGAAAACAATTCGATCTGCAAAATGGTGGCATTTAAAATAGATTGATGAATATTAAAAGCATTTGGTTTGCTTTCCCTTTGGTAAGCAGACTTGTTGAATCAAATTCTGTTTTATAGTAAATTGAGTTTTTTTTAGCCGAGATATATAACTTAGTTAATATCATCACTTTTGTTAAATGAAAACTATAGCTTGTTCAGCTTGTTGATATAGGTATAATGAAATAGAATCGAAGACGAAGATATAATAACCTAAATAATAGGTACACCCTTGACTTTTAAACTAGACCTAGACTGATTGGGGCATATTCATAGTTGTTTTTAAACTCGGTTTTTTTCTAAGACTGTGTTTTAAAGCCTAGTATGCAGCTTGTACATGTTGGTATAGTCGCAGTAAATTTAAAACTTATGCGAAAAAATTGAAGATTTCTCTCCTTCGGCTTTTTTGGTCTCGATAACTAATTAATGAAACAAAATCATTAGTTTTCCCAACGTTTCGACTGAGTCTTCAGTCTTCCTCAGGGGCGCTTTATTAAACATAATTTAAACGGAGAAAAAAAAATTATAAATAAATTAAATTTGCACAGCAATTTACATAAATTTTCTTGGGATTTTTAATTTTAATTGTTTACATTTAATTTAGCTTTAAGTTTTAAACAAATTAAAAATAAAATAAAATATAAAGCAAAAAAAAAAGAGAGCTGAACTAACAAAAATTAGCACTTCTTATTGTTAAAAAGTTTAGTCAGCAACTGTTTTTTTAAGCACCACGCGATTTTTTCTATTCAACTTTTGAATATTTATATTAATATTTTAAAAATCAAAATACCAAATGTAGTTGTAGGTTCATAATTTTTGTTTGTGTTTTATATAAATAGAGTTCTTCTGGCAATCTTGTTTTGAGCGCTTAGTTCATTTTTATATTAATTTTTATATTGGCTAAATGGATAGCTTTTAAGAAGTTCTTTTGTAGCTCTGGTTGATTTATTTTCGGCCAAATGAAAGGCCTTCTTGTTTATTTTTTTTCTGTGCTTTTAGAGCTATTATAAAACACAAAACAAAATAATGATATAATAGTGAAAATTTATACAAATTGTTTTGAAACAAAATAAGAACCGTATTATTGCAACATTATTATATAATTTTATTATATAATTTTTTAAGAGAGCTATTAGATTGCATGTAAGCAAAATTTACAAAAAAAAGATTGCGAAGAATTCGAATAAATAAATTTGGTTCAAATATGAAAACATCAGAAAAATGGCCTAAACGTTAGATCAAGTTTCTGGGTAACCAAACTTTTAATATTAAACGTTTGGTTACCCAGAAACTTTAAATGTCATTTTGTGTTAAGTAATAAAATTAAGGGAAAACTTAAACCGTTATATAGAATGTATCCGTTATAGCCGGGCTAGTGAATCACAAAAAAGTTTAGAATGAAGATCAGTGCACAGACATACGCAAATACGTATCCACATCCGCACAGGCATAAAGACAGACGGCATGACGATACCTTCTTTTTTAGGATTTTCTGTCATCGTAATGTCATGGTTTGATTAAAACCTGGAAATCTTACTTTACGCAAAACTGCCATTTGTTTTACCGTATGTATTATTTTGTTCTTGTTTATAACACATTAAAACCAGTTTCGTGTTATTCAGCCGCTTTCTATACAAGTAAAACAATATTTGGGGTGCTTCAGGTTCAGACAAGAGCGGTACATGTCGTTTTTCTGATAATGGCGTAAAAAAGAGCTTTGCCACGCTGAACGAATCAAGTCTTTTATACATGTGTTTTATATTATGTTCCTGCCCGTTTGTTACGCCTCGGGCGTTAATATTCTTCACAAATATTCACGAATATGAATACTTCAACTTGCAAAAAAAAGGAAACGCTCTAATTTTTTATTACCTAGTTTCTACTAGTGACACCCTGTGCTTTATTATTGAGCTGTCATTGATGTCATCGAACAGCTCTAGTGCAACATATGACAAGTCTTTTTGCAATATAAGAGCTCCAAAAAGTATTAATTTTCTTCAACAAAAAATGGCGAAAAAAATGGATGAAACAATAAAAACAACAAATTTTTTTCTTCTTTTTACATTTGTAATATTTATCCAAAACAATAAAAAGCTGTTTTCATTGCTCCTTTTTATTTAGAATGTATGAATTTTTTTCCAAGTGATTTCTCGTCTATTTTTCGGATTTTGTAATTATTTGTATATTGTTTTATTTCCAAATAGTTAAAATTTCGAAGGTTGTAGTTTTGCTTAGTACTTTACAAACATTTGTGGAAAAATCAAAACCGTACTGAGGGAAGAATCTGAATTGTTATTTTTATTAATATCAAATTCACATTATGTCGTAATTTGAAATCGATTTAATAGATGGTAAATTTTATCACAAACACAAATAACTTCTTTTTCACAAACGATGATAATTCATGAATCTTTATTTATACATATATATATTATTAAAACTTTCTGAAAGTTTCTGCACATAAACCATGCTTTAAAAGAATTAAAAAAACAATTATAAACAAGGCCAAGGATGTAAACATTGCGTACAAGTCAAACAAAACGTTCCATTCCTTGTTCACGAAACTAACTACTGCTACTAAAAAAGATCAACGTACAGATGTCGTCTACAAAATAAATTGTTTCGGTAATGGACATGACAGTTGTGATCTTTGTTACAACGGAACAACAAAACAGTTGCTAAAACAAAGAATATCCAACCACAAGTCAGATATTAAATCAAAAAACTCTCAAAAAACTGCTTTAGCTAGTCACAGAATCGAAAATAACCATGTTCCAGATTTCGACAATACCACTATTCTTCAATTTGAAAAACACATATCAAAGCGGTATACTTTAGAAACGTTACACATACTCAACAACAAATATAATATGAACCGGAAACAGGACACCCAAAACATTTCATCAGTATATTTGTCTCTACATAGTCAACATATCCGATGTATTTTAAATTAAAAAAACAGTTGCTGACTAAACTTCTCAACAATAAGAAGTGCTAGTTTTTGTTAGTTCAGTTTTCTTTTTTTTTTCTTTATATTTTATTTTATTTTAATTAGTTTAAAACTTAAAGCTAAATTAAATGTAAACAATTTAAATTAAAAATCAAAAAAAAATGTAAGTAAATTGCTCAAAGACTTGTGCATATTTAATTTATTTATATATTTTTTTAAATTATGTTTAATAAAGCGCCCCTGAGGAAGACTGAAAGCTCAGTCGAAACGTGGGGAAAACTAATGATTTTGTTTCATTAATTAATTATCGAGACCAAAAAAGCTGAAGGAGAGAAATCTTCAATTTTTTCACATAAATTCAACTAAAGTGGTCAAAAATCAAACTTATTTGTAAAATTAAAACGATTGAATGATCGTTCTCTCACAGTTGCTTTCTCTATCTTTTTCTAGTGATATGATAGAGAAAGCATCTGTAAAACGACGATCGTTCGATTTATTTTACGGGATTTGCCCCCTGGCTTGCGTCAGCATCATCCAATTTATATGTAATGTGTACATAAATACGAGTATAAAAATTGGGCATTCATACACGAGACTAATTCATCCGTTGGAAAACCGGTTTTCTAGGAGAGGGAAGTGAAGTGGGCAGTATAAAACAGACTAAAATCTTTTAGAAAACCGGTTTCCCCCGGGTGAATTAGTCTCGTGTTTGGAGTCATTTATGTATCTATAATAGTTTTTTTAACCTGTGATACAAAATCAACTGAAACTTTGAAACATTTTTTTTTTAATATATAGTAGGTACATTAAGTATGTATGTATGTCAAAACGATAATATTCAAGAATTCAGAAAACTCAAATTCTAAAAATATAAAAATTATTCCATAAACAAAAAAAATCCACAAAGATAAGATTCCTTGAATTTGTGAATAATAGGGTGAACGAGAAGGATTCTGGTGCTGTTGATTGTCACGATTTCAATGGAACGGATACATAATGTAATTGGTGTTTAGACTATGTACAAACATTATACATATGTTCAAATGTATGTATGTATGTATGTATGTACAATGTACATTCATCAAATTTTATAATTTGTGGAGATTTCTATGTTTTTGAGTTTTTAAAATTGGAATTTCCTACCAGCTCCAGAAATTACTTACCTACTATTAAGAATACTAAAATAAATATCGTATAATTTTGATAACGTATAGTTTTTGCATGGTCGGTTGGCATAGTTTAATTTAACATTTTTTTATTTTAATTGTAACATAGTAAAAAAAAAAAATTTATTTAAGGTAAACTTAATTTTTTAAATTTCAGTTTCCTTCATGGTGTTTATAATATTGTCATGGACTCATCACACAATTGCCAAATTACGTGACCACATGACTTTGCAAAAATAAAAAAATTAAAAATCATCTATCCAACTTTTCATTAGCAAAACTTGGTTGCTTAACCTACAAACTACATTTTCTCATGTCATTCAGCTTTAAATTGGCTCAGGTAAGAAAACCGCATTATAACCATGTAACGAACGACTCTTTCATGTTGATGACTCCACTCTCATTGTCAGTACCTTACTTATAGAGACGGACTTGATATCGTCGTTTTGTTGTTTGTTTTTTATGTTTTTTGAAAGTGCTCGGTGACTTCACTTATCTATAGTGACTGTGTTGGTGACCTACAAAATACCATCAACCCATCTTCTACTATCACTGCAAGCGAGTCTTTGGATTCGCTTTCGTCGTTGGCTGCTTTTAGTGCCACAGACAACAGAAACTTCCAAAGAACTAACTATTGATTAAGATTTTTTAATTTTCCCTGCTGCCGGCGTAATTATTAATATTTTTTTTTTTGTTGTCTAGGGAATATTTTTCTATTTTTCTATGTGGTATTTTTCTGTCCCTCATTTGAGATTTTATCTTGAAGCGCTTTGCCGCACGTCAAAAAAATATCCGGGACTCCGTGAAATGGGCTAACACAATTGAGATTCTTTGTGGCATGGCCTCTCGGCTTAGCATCCGGGAAGATGTTGATGTGGGAATGTGGGTCGTGGCCGTTGCATTATGATTGGATGTACTGTACGTATCTGATCTGACATTGCAATCTAACGAGAGAGTTTCTTTCTTGTTGGATTGTTTGTTGAACCCGTGTGGTAAATGATTGACTGGCAGAAGTTGATTCAACTGAGCATTGATATGTTTCTTTATTTTTCTATAAATCGTGTCTAATTATTATGATCTTATTCTTCATACACATTGTGAAGGCCACTTAAGCAATAGTTATTGAAGGAGTTGGTTTATGATCAGAGAAAAATAAAGCATGTGGCAATTGAAATGAGTTGTTGTACAAATGAGGGGGAATTGGGGATCGGGGATACATTTATAGATATGATAGATACACACAGATCTAAGATTAATATTTATTTAGTCCCCATAATGAGGATGTACAAAAATTACAAGGGCCTCTGTGCTTACCTACTTAAAAAAATCAATTCTGTCAAAACAATTGAGATGTTGGGCCATCTCGCGAAAAATGCGGAAAGCGAGAGAAGATTTTAGAAAATTTTACGGATTTTCTTAAGAAATTATCGGGGAAAACAGAACCAATAACTCTGTAATGGATTTAGATGACACACTCTTGGTATCAATTGAGGAGTAGTTAAGCGATGTGAAAAGATCACTTTTTTGCGTAGATACAAAAAAATTCAACATTCTTTAGTGCTTATATCAAAAATTCAAAACATCAATCAATCTCAATCAAACTTCAGTGAGCCTACGGTATGTTTGTTGGTGAAAGGGGAATCGAATAGGAGAAAAAAATTCTTGGTATAGAAAGGCAGAACAGATTAATTTTCTTGAAAGTATTAGGTATACGCGCAAATGCTGGTATATATCTCAACGTTAAAGTCAGCATAAGTAAAGCTATATTTGCTTACTTTTAAGTATTCTGTTTTCAATTTAAAAATTAACTCAATTTCTTTACCCACTAAATTGAAATTCTTTAATCTTATGTTCGTATAGCTACTGTTCTTGTTATGCTTTGGACACCTGAAAAGTTTCGAATACTATTTCGAAGAAATCGTTGATTTTTGTCAATCGGCGATGTCTATAAACCATATACTAAAGACTGATGGACAATTACAAATACCAAACCAGGAATTATGGTTCAAAAACAGTGGAACGGCAACTTGGGAAAGCATTAAAGGTGAGAGGATTGGTCACACGTTGAGGAAGCCACAATATAATATTCCAAAGCAGTTATTTTGTGAATAGATTCTTAGGAATCCATGAGGGTTGGTAGACCAAAAATGACAAGGAAACAAACAGTCTTGATGGTAGAAACAGATTACCAGAGGAAAACGGGACCATAGTCAAAATATCGATATATACAAAGCTGCTACAGACAGAAGATTTGTTGACTCCCTATGTTCTGACAGGGGTTATATTTTATAATGATGATGAAACACTTAAATGATTTAAGCAAACAACATCTTTATTTAAAAAAAAATTCAAACTAATTTTACCGTAAAAGATATTTAATGATGCCTCCATACATACATGTTCTAACTGCAAAACTAGAAATTTAAATAAATTTATACATTCACCCATTTCATAATCCCAAACATACATCATGTTACCATTTCGCACATACTTATCAACAATAAATACCACCACATAGGCTTTGGCTCCAGAAAAAGTTTTGTCTTTTTAAGCCCAAAAACTCTTCCACTTTACACATCGTAAAACCTTCGTTTTCGCTTTCGAAAATCACAAAGCAATCATCACGTTTCATTTCGACGACACATCTCGTATCTCATTTTGCCAAAACAACATTCAGGCCAAGCATTGTGACATCCTATTCTGTGAGGAGCGCATATCAGTTTTATGGAGCATCATTAATCGTTTTAAACAAAAAAAAAAGAAACGCCTGGTCAAATTAAAATGAAATTTGGAACACTTCTGGGCAAAATCCCAAAAAAAAAAAAAAATGTTTGTGTATTTTTACGTCCGTTGCTATCGTTGCATGCAGAACGAGGAATCATATCCAAAAACCTGAAATCTGTGTCGTCGCCATTTGGTCGCGTGATGATGCATCATGCTGAAGCAGTCGCGCGCATAAAACAGCGCACGATGTGGAAATTTTAAAAATAAACTCTGCAATGAATTATTTTGATTAGCCCACAAAAAAGGGGGGTGGCCGGGGGCGAGCAATTTTATTATTATTGAACGACTCTACACATTGTTTATGATGTTGAGTTATTATGAGACTCTTTCGGCTTATATCACATGAAGCTCTTTATAATCTGCATGTTTTTATTTTTATCTTTTAGATACACATGTTGCGCGTATGGTGCATTTTGTGAAAAAAAAATCTTGCCCTACATTTCCGCATGAAACAATATGCCCAGAAGGGGTATTTTACTATGCAAAGCATCGCACAGCATGTGACGAACTATACTTCATGGCTTCCATGCATACTTAATCCAGATAAAATTTATGAGATGATTTTTAGGGGAAAAGTCTCAAAAGATACTGAGTAGTGGCACTCTTGCTGCAGATACATCATTTGAAATTGAAATTGAAATTCATAAAATCCGCCTGACATTTCTGTTGAAATATGAATGACCCGATTAATGGCCGACTTATCGAAATGAATCGAGTATATGATGGGATCTTTTATTTTTGTTACACAAGAAGAAGCAAGAAATTATGGTCATGATGAAGTATTTATGTGGTGTTTTCAGAGGGAAATAGAAGAGAGCTACCTATATATCGGTACTTAGCGTTTATGACTAATGAAAAGGATGCCATGATGAGACCTAAAGCGTTAGGTCACATATAACGGTACATGTGACATTAACAAACACGTAGGCTACAATATAATAATTAAAACTCCAAATTTTGAATGAGAACTTGTACCTATTACCTAAATTAAATACACAGCATGCAAATTGTCCTTGGTTTTCAGTGTTCCAAGTACAACAACGATTAACATCACCATGTCCAAAACTTTTATCACAAAAAATAATTCAAGTATAAGTTTTCAAATGCAAAAGTTAATTTAAGTTAAAATTGTACCTGTGTATGTATTATAAATAACTTATGATTTTGAATGAAATGATATCTATCACGGACGTTGCAAACCACAAACATTGAGTGCTTTGCATCAAATGCGATGCACAGGACTGTAAAGCAAAAGTATTTTAAAAGAAAATTCTATAGGGGGGGGGGGGGGACAAATTGATTTTGTATATGGGGATAGAATGTCTTGAATGCTTGAACCATATAATTATGTACCTATACCTATATATGTATGATGATGTGATAATATGATACTGAAAATGACACATTTAAATTAACAGTATTTACTTTTAGATATTCACCAGTGTGTTTTTCATCAATTTACGGTGAACAGATGTAAAGTAAAAACAAACAATAAAAAAAAGTTTAAAGAGAATCACAAGAATGTGACAATTTCTTGAGACCAGCCCCCACGTTTCACCTCCCTTGCCAATAAATTATCAACACGTACGTGTAAAATCGGTCATGGTAGGTCCAGAAAAAGTTATTTAAATCTTTAAAAAAGTATATTTATCGTTCGTTAAGAAAATTCGAAATATTCAAGATATACCTATACATACATAAGTATGTACTTTAAAATCTTTTTGTTCGAATTCTAGATTTTAACTTTTTCCATATTTTTTTTTTAATTGCCGCAAAAAGTAGGTAATGAAGTATTTCTATAATTTCGGTTAAATAAATGATAAAACGTAAACTCCAGTAAGAGCCAGTAACAGGAAATTTTTATTAAAATCGTTTGAGATAAATAACATTTTATCAGAAATGACGTATTTTCGCTGTTGATTGTAGTTGCAATTGTTTATAAAACCTTCAGCATATGGTCATAGGCAGTGTTAGAAGAACAAGTGTTTTGCAAATGTTGGCCCGCACGGCTGTATATGAATAAAATAAAAAATAAATGCTGCTCGATCTTGCTGAACATGTTTGTAAATATTAATAATGTTATATGTACCTATATGTAACAATTCTATGTGATTGAATTTTATCGAATGATAGCAGGATGGTCTTATTTTTAGGTAATTTTATTCATTCGGACAAAAATAATTCTTCGTACCAAATGCTCTGGAGGAATTTTTTTTAATATCATAGATATGTATATAAAAACTACTGCTTTCATGCTACTGATGGAAGGTTAAAATTTCATTAAATGTTTAAAGAAAAGACAAATAATTGCTCACGGAATCAACAAACGATTAATTTTTCACATGAATCTATATTTGCAAACATAAAACGAAATTCATACAATCGAAATAAGTAAATATATTTTTATCAAATCGCTCCAATAAATCACCAATGGTTTAAAATTAAAATTATCAATTCCTACATATGTATATGCATATAATGTACAGAATGTTTTGTATAAGGAAAGTATTAATGGAAAAAATATTATAAGCTCTCACATTTTAACCGCTTCATAAATGTAAACTGAAATCATTTCCATCAAAATCGACGTTAACAAAATATGTTATAAAACTTTTTATTAATTCGCATAGCTCATGTTGACTATTTTCTTTCATATCGTAATATTTTATATCACAGAATCACAAAGAGATATGAAATATTCATGAATATTAAATCTTTTTTTCATTTACCTAGTGTAAATGTAGTAAATGCGATAAAATATCCGCATGACTGTGCAAAAATAAAAACACAGAAACATAGATTTGTAAATGCTGCGAAATGATTTAAATAATAAAATAATAACATAATCAGATGAAAAGCTTTAAAGCGGATTACGCCGTGGGAAAGCGTAGATATTATGTCTAAAATGAAAATTTAATGACACATTTTTTGACACGGTACACATTTACATGATTTATTTAATAAATTCAACCATAAGGGGTTATTAAATTGTTTTATTTATATCGTAGCCTTTTCAACGCAATAAATATTGATTAAACACTTTATTTTGGGATTTTTAAATCTACAGAAAACTAGTTTTTATTTTTGGAACTTAAAATTTAATTTGTTCACTTTATTAAATTCAACTAGATGTTTTGAATTTCTTTTCTACATTCTTAACACTTAAAACATTAATAAACTTCCATTTTGACTTTTCACTGTTAAGCATGTTTAATTTGAATTCATCAGTTCAAAACTTGAAACTTATTATTGAAAATTTTCTTTTACAATTTCGGCCGGAACAACTCGGTCGACTACCCCGAACGTACGCCTCTATTCACTCAAACAGATGTCAGTTGATGCTAGTCTTGATTTTGAAGCACAAATGTCACTATTTGTTTAAGTTTTAGTATTATATTTAGGCCTATTCGGCGAAATCTGTTATTCTGTTATGAATTTTCTTTTATGAATGATAAAAGATTGTTACCATAAAAGATCTTTAACAATTGGTATTCAGGAGTTCGATCTTTTATAAAAATCTTCTATGGAACTTCGAAAAAGAAATCTGTTATGAATAATCAGCTGTCATCAATAAAATATTCTGACTTTCACAGAAGAAATAATTCATCTTTGGAAACTAATTGAAAAATACGCAGATTGGTGGTGAAGTAATTTTATTTTTAGTAAAAAAAATGTGTATATATATTTCTTTAGTTTCTTTTTAGTTGAAAAAATGGCCTTATATCTATGGAACCAAACGATGGGTGTTTCTTGTAACAGAGTTTGTCGATGATGATTTCTTCAAAGGATTGGAAGCAACAGTGTTGCCCTACTTCGCCCCAAGGAGTGTCTTCTACCAAACTTCGAAGCAGAGGTAAGTCCAAAGGAAATATTCTGCAAAATATTAATCATTAATTTTCATACAGAACGCAACGGATAGTCATGGGATCACCATCAAGAAAAATTTTGGTGAGAAATCTGATGTTGTTCAGAATTGAAACAAACTTCTGAGTTTCACCAAAGTAGAACAAGTGACCGTGAGTCCACAAAAAGATGTGCAATCATTGCAACTTTCTAAAAATAAATTTTATATTGTTTGCGTATTATATTCACAACAAATTAAGTTTTCACAATTCTTTTGTTTATTTTGAAGTTTTATTAAATAAAATAACCGGAAAACTGACAGAAAATTCAAACAAGTTCGAATTTGTCGGTTGATCGGTAATCATAGGCCGTCATCGCCCGATGCCGGCTAAAGCGATTTTTCAATTTCATTGAAATCACAAAAATGACGATATTACACGAATTAATATCAAATTGAGTTATTTTTTAAATAAAAAAAAAAATTCATTGCCTTCATTTTAACACCAATTAACAACAACATTATTGGATATTTTGCCTTAAAATTGAAAAAGAAAATTTTCAATGATAAAAATTTTCAAAATTAAGAATCTTTTTATCGATATTGAACTTAATATCGAAAAAAACTTTATATAATATTTTTCCATCACAGCTTAGTAACTATTATCACATGATTTTTCAGAAAAAAAGAACTTAAGCGAAAAAATAGCTTTCATGACAACACCTTCCATAGGGGACAAAGGCTGAGTAGAACACATAGAATACGTGAAGCTTACCTTTCGTTTACCAAAGTTAACTCAAGTTTTTCATTCAAACAACATTCTGATGAATATCCGAACTTTTCGAAAATCAAACATTGGCTTTGACTCCGGTTCAATGAAGAAGAAGATGAAGGTAGAAATCCTTACAACTAATATCGGGAATCGCAAAAACTCATACCATCAGAGTCTATATGCAAAGATGCTATAGTGACTTTAGAGCGTACTGAACTATACATGGAAAAGAGAAGGGACGAAAAATAAAGGACATGTCCATGACATTTGTGCACAAAGCCAATATTCCAGCAAGGTCGAAAAAGAAAATATGTGGTATTAGAATCAAGAAAACTGTAATTGTAATTGTTATTCACTAAGAAAGAAATTGTGTAATAATTAGGTACCTTAATCGAACAATCAAATTATAGCGCTGCATAAAACCCGGATTATCACAGTATTTTTTATGGTGCTAAGATGTATAGACAAAGCGGAAAAAGTGCTTGATAGTTTTGAGTTGATAATGTGTGGCGAAAATGTTTAACGACGAGCTTTAAAGGTTTTTACTGTGAAATGGATCCAGCCAGAGCGATAGGCATTCAACGGCTCTGATGATTACTGGGTAATGTTGAGCGAATAAAAAGTCCGTATACCTAGAACTGGAATATCAAAGCAACTCCCGTGAGAGTGCGCAGCAGAGTGTTATATATTCGAGAGCGGTTTGTGACAAAACAGAAGATTTAAAAGTAAGAAGAAGAAGCTTTTAATATCTATTAGATCCTTTATTACATAAAAAAAAAAAACTATTTAATTTTAATAAAAATGTAAACGCTACTTGTTCCGAGCCACTTTACCGATTTCAATCAGCCTCAAGTACATATAAGTTGATGAGTTGGTTGATGTTCATATTTTTAAAACAAAAACCAATGAGGCATCTTAAGTATAAAAATATTTTCTCTGTTTAAACTCATTCTTTATTGAAAATGTTTGACTCTCTTTTGTCTTAAATTGAAAACAGAAAAAAAAATTACTAAAACACAAAAAAGACAAGAGAATAAAGAAATCATAATTTTCTTTAGTGACATGTGCAAAAGATTTTCATCTACAATTTTTTACAGCAACTTTCAAGCACAACAGCAGATCCCATTTGAATTCTTTGTAATTCACTTTGAACGACAAAGATACACAAAATTTAAATATTGAAGAAAAGAAAAAAACATCAAACGACAAAAAAATGGATAAAAGAAAGGAAAACGGAAACGCTGTATTTTTTTTTTTTTTTTTTTTTGTGTTCTTTTGTTTTATTGGCAGAGGCATCGATTACATCCATACGCGAATTTCAAATCAACTTAAACCGAAAACACTTTGTTTTAAAGGAGAGATCTTCCTTCGCTGGTAGAAGCTCCTTGAAAACATTAATAGCATCGAATAAAGAGTGGGAAAAAATGACTCCAGATCCAGAGAAACAGAATGAAATTTTCAATTATTTCGTTTTCCTCTTGATTTTTCTTCTTGAGTTCTTTTTTTTTGTCGTAGCCGCGTAGGATAGATTTTGGTGAAGCAATTGAATGTCAAGCTTCTTTGGAAATCAGCGTGTCCAAGGCAACGACTTTGTCAAGAGGGAATCTCAACCCCAGAACGGATATAAAAAAATGTAGGACGAAAGGAATGATAAAAAATGAGTTTTTTTTATTCTTGTCCTTCTCTTTTTTTGCTATTCATCCATCAATTTATTGAGAATTACCTATGATACTGCTTAGACTTGGGAAAATAGCACTACAGAGACATCATGTTGGAGGAAGTCATCAGCATGCCACCCACAGATTCCAGGCTTTTCATCTTCCCGTTGGCAAGAAGCTATTGAGGAAGAGTCATGTTTTTTTATTTGTTTGTTATTCAGTCATTCTTTTTAACTTTCATTAAAAAAAGAGGAAATAGAAAAAAAAAACACTCATTCCACTCCAGAAAAATAAAATATATTATACATAATATTTCCAGTAGGATTTTGCTCCTTATTTTTGTACACCTTTCGTCGTCGTCGACGACCTTAGGTTGCAAAGTAAGTGTCTTGTTTTAATAGCTGTGAGGATATTTGTTTTTCTTCGCTTTATAGGAGTGCCAGACGGTTCATATAATTGAATGTTATTTTGAAACGTACCTAACCGAATTTGGCTTGTTTTTTTTTTTTTTTGGTTTTTGTTTATTTGGCGTTGGATTATTTTCTTTTATTATACAGTCTTCATTTTATTTCAATTTTCAAAGCTTGAAAAAACGCTTAATTAAGTCTGTGAATGCCTATTAAGATGTCTGGGCAAATGTCTAAAGAAAATTATTCTTACCTGAGAATTTAGGCTGGCATACGTATCTATATGAAATTGTATGTAGGTATACCTAACCTATAGGTATTTAATTTTGCAATTTCTTTAAAATTTACAATATGTATATAAATGTGTGGTAGTAGGTACCTATACAGGGTGATTGGTATAAGATGCACCAAAAAGCTTGAGCGTGTAGGTGGGGTTAAGACAAGAAAAAAATCGTATGGAAGGGGGGGTCTATTTCCTCCCGTTTAGGCGGGAGGGGCAATTTTCTAAAACATTGACTTAAATCAGAAAAAAAAAATTATTTAAAATAACGGTGAATGATACAAAGCCTTGTTATATTTTTTTGGAAAGCCGGAAAACTACTCTTTTATTTAATTTTTAAATTAAGTTGTTTAAGTGAACAGTTTTAAAAAAATTAATTTTCAAACTCAAAATTTTGAAAAAAAAAAAAACTAAAAAAAAAAAATTTTAAACTAATTTTTTTCAAAATTTTATGTAATTAACTATTATTTTTATTTTCAAAATTCAATGCTCTTATTAATTTTTAGTCAAAAACTGAAAACCGGATGCCAAAATGTATCTTAGTTTTTGAGAAATTAAAAAAAATTAAAAGTAAAACTAGTAAGTAAAGTAAAAAGTTAATTCGTTTTTTTTTATTATTCGATTAAAATCGGATGGTATGTAATAAAAAATAAAAGAGGGATAATTTCCTAATTAATAGTTGACCTGAGCAGGTCAAATTTGGGAAAACAAAAAAAAAAGTGTTTTTCTTGGAAAAAAATACTTCTAGTTTTTCTTAATTTCTCAAAAACTAAGATACATTTTGGCACCAGGTTTTCTGTTTTTGACTAAAAATTAATAAGAGCATTGAATTTTGAAAATAAAAATAATAGTTAATTACATAAAATTTTGAAAAAAAATTAGTTTTAAAAATAACCGGTACGATTATTGTATCGTGTATTCCATGCTTAAGGCGGTGCCAGCGAATTTTACTCACGCAAACTTAGCGAATGTAAGCGAATAAACTTACGAATATTTTACTCGCAAAATTCGCTGAGTTCGCGCAAGTAAATTTTGTTCACTGTGACCACAACATATAGCAAACGTGTATATATATATATATGTAAAGGCTATAAAAAACTGATTTGAATCAATGATCAGTAACTTTTTTTGAACAGGTGGTAGGCAGGCTTTAAAGAAACTCCTCTAAGACTTTCTCTAATTTTACAATACAAAGCTGAGCGGGATGTACCTTCTTTATCATTTCCGAGAGTATTTTTGATCTGCAAATTTCTTCGTATCTTCTTACTTTTAATTTAAAGGATCATTTTCGAGCACCATCTTCGATGGTAATCAGTTTGGTGATAAAAAGAAAAGTGAAAACTTTGATTTCAGATAAAATAATAGCAGGTATCTATTCTTATTTAAGCCACAATACCTTCGAATGGTGGAAATCAAATATTTATAATCATAATAATGTGAAAGTAATAAAATCGCATTTAATCCCCCACGCACTTTATTGTTACAGACAGAGTTTGTGTGTCAGCTGTCAAATAATTAATTTATCAAACTTCATCAGAAGCTGTCAGTGCAAGATTACCTTCGCTATGATTACTTCCTACACTTTTCAACCAAAATACAATGGGTTTTCTCTTCTCCATCTAAATATTGTTTTCATAAGAAATTTATGACATAACATTCAACTTCATTGAACCAAAGTGAAATCATTTTGCTCAAATGTCATAATATTCACGGGCTATTCCCATTTCAACATAACAATCATTAAATAGAAATCTCTTGGAAGTCTTAAAAAAAATATACAATAATACTAAATTGGACACACCAATCTTCCATCAACAAAAAAATATACTTTTACTTTTTGCATGACAGAGAGAAAAATAAATTAAAAAAAAAAAAAACAGAACAAAAATTGAATAAAATATCCCGTCATAGCATTGCAAATAAAGTGAACGTGAAAACGTGAATTTCGATATCACATGCTTTATTAGATCCATAAAAAAAAACAACAAATGGGTTTCCTCATTAAAATATGAATGCAAATTTTCATTCAAATGAAACGACAAAGACAATCCAACGATTCCGCAAACCCATTAGGAGAAACAAAAATCGAATTAATTAGACGAAATCAGCATGAAAATGATACAACCTGACAAAATGTGGAGACACAAACTGAAACAAAGCTGAGCATAATTTTGGTAAGAAGGTACGAGTGTCTATCTACGTTGGGTAAGTAAGATTTGTATATGCTTTCAATTTTGTTATTGCGAAACAGCAGAATGTCAGACAGCTTTTTCTTTAGAGTTTTGTTACAAAAATTCACTGACAAATATGACGAAGCATTGGATTTAATTATGCATGAAATTACAAGTTAAACAGATATTGAAAAGGTTTTTAGTTTCCAAATACAATCATATTGACTTTGAGACAGCTATTTTATTTGGTGCGAGTTAAAAATTGGAATACTAATTTTGGTGTACCTACATGTCATATATTTTTCAAAAAAGTTACCATAAGTAATAAAAAAAAAACAAGGTAGTTCATACGTAAAGTCATATAAGTTCAATGTTGAAGTACGTTAATCATTCGGTGACCAGCCTATCGGTTTTTTTTCGGTACAGTTAATTATGTCCACGCTGGTATACTCTTGGAAATTATAATTTGTTCTATTATACTTTGTATATGACAGTCCTTTTTGTCGATGAGGATTATACATAGCCACACAAGATCTCTCGCTAGGAATCCTTTCGTTGTTGCATTTTTTTGTTCTTGTATTTGCTCTTCTAGAATTTTTTTCTGCTCGTTCTTTTGTTCCTCGAAGCAAGCAAGGAGAAGAGCCATCATATTGGCCAAATCATTGTTGCTACTTACTTGTTCTTCTGTAATTTCTATTTCCAAGACGGATGTGTTTGTATTTTCTCCGCGTCGTCTCATCGCTTCTTGCAGACGAATAATGAGGTAATTGAATCTTCTAGATCAGATCCTACTGGAGTTTTCCAGTATATTTTTGTTAAAAAAAATATTGTTTCGTTAAAATTTTGACAGCGATTGACATTTAAAGCTGGAATCTCAATTTCCAATGGTGGGTTTACACATCATAGTTAAAAAAACACCTTTTTTATTCAATTGGAAATTTAGTTGCGAGAACTGTTTAGAAGTTAAGTTTTTTATAAAACTTCTGCTAAGATTTATAAATAACCAAAAATAAAAAAAAAAAATATTAATTGAAAAAAAAAAAAAATAGTATTTTTTGTTTTTATTTTCAAAAATCTCGTCAAACTATTTTGATTGATTTTTGAGTAAATAAATAAACGTTTTTTTTAGATAATCGTTCAGTCCTATCACAGGTCCCGTGTCGTTGGATTAATTTCGGACACCTAATTGCAAAAAAGAAAGTATCGTTGATGACTTCTTACTGAACATTTTGCAACTTAATTTGCAATCTGCAATTACTGACCAGCTTTAATCATTAATGTCATCGCAATATGTTCATCAGGGTTACAAAAGCTTAATTTATTTTTAGCTTATTGAGCGTTGGATTTCAATTCACATCAAGCTACATAGTTGGTGAATTGAAGTTGACACCAAAATACCAAATCACCAAATCCAGTAGGTAACAGAATAAATGTAATTCGGTACTTTATATTTCGGGACTTTGTTTTCGTGATTTTGGTTTCGGGATGTTTACTAGGTTATGAATTGAAATTTTTTAATTCACAATTCACCTACTTGCTTATAAATTGTTTTTTTTTTTCAAATTACAAGTCAATAGCTACATCTTAAGGTTTCGTATTTTTTCAATTCATACACTACGACCCTGATTTGTTCACTAATATATAAAATATGGTGAAATAATTTTGCAATTCGTAGTACGAAATCGTTCCGATTTGGCCTGTGATAAGGCTGATAATATTTGTATACCTGAATATTTGAAACAGTGACAATCACAAATGTATGTATGCAAGTGAAAAATAGACTTCAGTGCGGTAGTTTGGGTTCTTATCTAACCGTTAATACCAAAAGAAGCAAATTAACCAGCAACTTAAATAAAACTATAATTGGAAAACCATGTAGATATGGTAGATGGCTTTATATTTTGTGCTTATATAGATGGTACTGATGAACCGATTTTCTCGAAAAAAGGAATCAAAATAGATTGGAAAATCAAATGTTACCATTTTATAATATAAATACAATCCCAAAGGCCAGTTTTTCAGTATTTGGTTAACTCTGACTTAAACTCAGAGCCAGTTAACCCAGGAAACAGTTTTTCATTAAAGAATTAAGTTTGATTGGAAATGTCATATTGTCATGTTTATCGAAACATGTAATTTTCAATGAAAAAATAAAACAAACATCAAATACCTACGAATATACATAATAATACAAACAAAATTGTTACAAATACAGAATATATTCTGCGGTAAATATTTCGGCATAATTACAATTTTTTTAATAATTTTAAATCCAAATATAACTCAGACAAGTTGACGAATTTACTCTGAGTTAACTCAGAATGTTACGAAAGTTAAGTCGAGGTTAACTTCAACCCTGGGGATGGTTTCGCACTCAACAACTAAGTCTAAGGAGATTCTAATCGTGAAATTATAAAAAAAAACTCTATGCTTTAAAAGAAAATAAATAGGTACCTACCTATCCTTTGACAATTAATAATTAAAAAAAAAAAAGATACGAACATAGATTTACGTACATATACATATACTTATGTGTGTTTGAATCATAATAGCAGGAGCATTTAATTTAAGGAATCTGAATTTTTCATTAACCCATCACTTCAAAAGACAATTTCCTCTTCACTTCAAAGAATCTGCCTTAAAAGAAAAATGTTTCGACTTATTCCATCCTTTTAATCAAATTAAAAGGCATCTCCATTGACATTGAGTTCAAATCCCAACCTAATTTACATTCTAATTGTTTTTGTTTTTTTTTTTACGTTTATTGCTATTCGTTTTTCTTCCACAAAATTAAATTCAAATTAATCGGCTAAGATTGCCTTATCTTCAAAAATATCTAGATTTATACAGCTTTGGGTGAAAAAAAAACAACACCAAAGATACCGGCGACATTAAACCTTACCTATACCTTTTTTTTAAGAAAGTAATTAATAAAAAGTCGAAACAGAACAAAAACAACAACAGAACATTGAAGAAAAAATAAAAAATGTACTTCTCATTTTCTCCTTATAACGAATGATGCGGAGGAACAAAAAAACAAGAGTGGTTGTGAAGATCGAAAAAATTAACTCATACCCATTTTGTATCCACCGCGCGTTGCTGTCGTTGTATCGCACCGCGCAACGCGTCGCTGCCAAGGGAACTATACAATATGCTGGAGGAGGTCATCTGAATGAATGTACTTTCTCTGTTTTCCAATGGATTAAGCATAAAGCCTTTTATTATACCCTTGAATGGAAATGGAAAAGATTTCACTTTGCTTTGTTAAGTTTTTCTCTAGGCTTTTGTTTATGTTGTCGGATATGATTTTTTTTTTTTTGTTATTTGTGTTGCTTATTTCTCGGATTAAGGATGTGTAATGGATAAGGGGATTTATAGGAGTTTTCCCGTCGTTGTTGGCACAAGAAGGGTTTGAACTTTATAAAAATTTAATTTACATACAAAAATCAGAGAAAAAAAAATACTCCCTCGCCTAAAGAAACAGTTTGACAATTGTTAAATCGATAGGAAGAGACACAACATATCTTTAAGATGTAACGAATAAATTAAACTACTTATGTTTGATCAAAAGAATGGTAATTTACTATTTCCATTGCTTCGTGTTGCAATTGCAGCTCAAAATTTTGTTTTAAGTTGGATTCCCAGTAACTGAACTACTATAGCAAGCAACAACTGACCACGCGTAGTTGTATCTTTCATCGTAAGACAAACGGATACGTGTATCTTTTATGAACAAGAGTTGGCAAATATGAATGAACAAAGCAATAATAAATCATAACATCCAATAGAAACAGAAGAATAATAACATCGCACATTGATTTGGATGAACAAACCGCTAAAATTGTGTATGCAATGTTATGCAATGCAATGCACGTAACACGGTGGTGAGTCATGTAATATTGTGTTTTTTTTTAGCGATTGTATGATCGAGATATGTGCGGTTTTTACTGAAAGTTCTTGCGGCAAATGGAGTTATATCACAGAGAATGAATTCATTTTAGATTTGCACATGGAATCAATGAGCGTGACTGAACTTGTCGTTAACTGCAAAAAGTAGATCTGGATAATGTAGTTAGTTCGAGCAGCAAAATAGTGTCTTTTGTGTTAACTTAACTTCGAAACATGGAAACGTTAGTTTGTCAATTTAATGTAGGTATGTAGGTGCAATGAATCTATTGTGTATGTACATGCATTTGAGTGACATTTACTTGCAAAGATGATAATGATAAAGTATTTTGTATTACAAAACACGCAGTTATTCATAACTCAATTTACATCTTTAACGAATGTTCAATAACCTGTGTGAACAAATGCCAAATTGAGGCAGCGTAGAGGTTAAAGCTTTTTTACTATTCCTTTTAAAACCGCGAAGCTTCAACAGAAGAATATCATGTTCGAAGTTCTTTGAATAAAAGCTGATGTGCTGAGTTTGGGTCCTGTCTAGATAGAAACAGTCAATAAGTCTTTTTCTTTTAAACATAAAACCACTGTGAAATAACTTTAACTCCTGCATCTGTCTATACAACCAAGGAAGCACTTACAACACTATTAACTTAAGCAAACTATTTAGTTCTTATAGCGTTTAATACTCCATAACATAGCGATAGTATTTCAAAGTTGAAAATGGTGACTTCCAATGTAATCAAAGCATAGTCTTTAACAAGAAGTTATGGTAAAGAGTATATTTCTTATAAGAAAATAAAAGTATTTTTCTGATCCTTATACAAAAAATTCAAACATATTACCAAAGGGCTTACAAATATTATATTATGGGTTAAGAATTATAAATACACCTATCTAATACCCTTTTTCATGCATGACATGACGTATGGTGCTACACGTCAGTGACAGCTTCCAAAGAGCATTTGTTTATATTTAAGTTCACATCTTTAACCACAAAAGTAAAACCATCCGAACAAAGATTCTCTGAATAGTTGTCGTCGTCTTTGTTGTTGATGTCAACAAGGTGCTTGACCAATATAATTCTGATGACAAGATACAGCGGCGCCGCCAATGACAACAGCATCAGCCGTAACCAAGTTCTTTGCAAATTTAACCTTGAGCTTGAGGCTTTGTTTGTGTTTTACTTCAACTCTAAGTATCAGCTGTGTACGTTGACTATGACGACAACAATGACGATGATGATGATGATGTGTGGTTACAATCGAGTACACTCTTGTTCATGCATGCAAGATGAAGTTACAGAGCAGAACAGAGTGCATTCACAATATTGACAAGTCTATAAAATAATATAGCTCCGGCAATACGTATAGTATCTGAGAAACTACAGAACTATCTGTTTGAACCTCTCGAACTAAATTCAAATATAACAAATCTCTGAGCATGTAGATATATTATGATGGTGGGAATAGGTACTTTAGGAAGAAGCATTAGAAAACTACATACCAGCTACTTGTTGTATGTATCTAAGGCATACCACATATTACAAGACCTGCAAGGTATCTAGGTATAGTTGAATGTATCTTGATGGTGAAACAGTATATCTCCTGGGAATCGAATTGATTTTGATGCAATTTCCTAATGCACATTATGTTTATGAAGAGATCACATTTCACGTTAAATTATGTGCATGTCGGCTCACCTGGTAGACGTATACTTCGAGATAGACGACCGACTGACGCGTCGTCTTGACAGGCGAGTGAGTAACGTGTTATAGGCGTTGTCGGTTTGTTTATGCGAAATACAAGGAATATTGTAATAATGTATGTTCCTGTCATACATAAACTTGCATCTTAGAGTGATTTTTTTTTTTAATTTTGTTAATAGAAGTGGCAAGCATGTTAAGGAGTTACTATTAAATTAACAGGATCAAATAATTAAACATAAATAAACATGCATAGAGGAAGGAACTAGAAACTTGTGGTTGAATTTATTACATTCTGGGTGTAGAATGAAATATGTTTAATTGATAATAGTTAGCAAGCTAATACAAAATTCTGAAATCAAGTTGGTGAATTTTTGATTCAAAAGAAGTTGAACATTATGTTAAAGTAAGTTATATGCTTACCAATTTTTTTGTATCAGGAAATAGCATAACCAATATTAATAGGCTGACGAATACATTCTTCGTTTCGAATGATAAAATTCTTCAAAATGGAATCAAATAAATTGAATGCAAATAATGCAAAAAAAAAAGAAACTATGGCTAAACTATACTTATTTTGAAAGTCTCTTTAAATATAAAAATAGATGTATGTTCCCTATGGACTTCAAAACGTCTCTACCGATTACGACTAGCCCAGAAGGGGAGGTTACTGTGAAGTTTAGTAGTGATCAGATCAACAGCGAAAAATAGAATACGGCCGGGCAATGCCGGGCTATGGGTTTTGGGTATAGCTAATAGTAGCGAATATAATATCCAGAAAATGACTGTATCTGAGCTTACCTATTGGCAGAAACTTTTTTATGACTTTTTCATATGTTTTAAAGATTATCTTTGATATAACTTTAAAACTTATGAATTATTGGCCGAAGTGATTTTTTATGACTTTTTAAAGATTATCTTTAATATAACTTTTGCGGGAACGTTAGTTTTCAACAGCTCCAAGGCAGATATCGAATTTCATGTTCTAATCTTTTATCTAATGCCATAGAATCGTAAGTACCAAAATTTTTAATTTTTGATACCGATTATCTACTATACGACTTAACTGATTTTTGCGGAATTATATATTCTAATAAATTGTACTGCTTTGGTTATTTAAAACAGCAACAAAAAAATAAAAAAAATAAAAAGATTTTCCGAAACGCAATTTTTTTCAAATTATGTTTCTAAACCGAAGAAAAAAAAATTCAAGCAATTTTGAAAAAAAAAAAAATTATACGAGTGTTTTGTTGCCTACGGTGATTCTCTTACCAATTTTTTAAGACGAAATTTTTTTAAAATAAAGTAGGTAGGTAAGTAATTACCTAGATCTGTGTAGGTTTTACAGACGTTAACACGTATAGGTAACTTGCACAAGAGGAAGTTTGTGCGACAACGTAATTCCTTTATTTATATTGCCTTACTATAGCTACAACCCTAAGCTTCGAATTGCTTTCTCAATGTAACTGTGGAATTGTTTATTTAATTCACCAAAATTCTCTTTATAGGTAACAAAATGTGTGCATTTATTATGTCTGTAAAATAATTTCTAAACGTTGAAATGTGGTTAAGATCGATTGATTTCTAAATCAGTATAGTTTCAGAGTAACATTTGTCATTTGAAGCACATGTTAAGGGTTAGAACCTCAGTAGTAAAATTTTGAATTAGATTTCTAGAAAAAGTGGAGTAGATCCAAAATTTCCGGAATAGATTTGAAAAAAGAAGGAAACGTTAAGTTTGTGTGACTTGGCTTTAGAATTTTTCAGTGTGCAAAGAAGGAGTATTTCTAAAAAAGCGTAATGGCGAAGTGGACATTTTTTTTCAAAATTGGAGTAGATTTGCTCCGATCGGAGTGAGGTTTAAACGCGCCGTGTTACTATTGACATGCAGTACAGTAATTCAAAGATTGAAATCTTAAACATGAAAATTTTATCAACGAAATTATAGCTTCAAACTCAAATCAAATCTCTTTGAGAATAATAATTATTTTACATTATATAATTTCTTTACATGTTAACAAATAAAAAACAAATTATTTATCTAATAATTTTGTTTAGGTATAATTAAACTACCTACTAATCTCCACAAATGATCTTATTTCAGAATTAAAAAGTAATTATTGAAGCAATTTTATAATTAAGGACGTAATAACATCACCAGTATATCTATATAGTGGATCTTGTGATATTTATTAGGTACCTACCTACCTACTAAAAAACTTTTTCAAACTAAAAAATAAAAAATCAAATTAAAAATTGTTCCCATAAGCTAATTTTGCGTCCATACACCAAACTTTACATATTTTTTATAACTATCTGGAAAGGAAATCTAAAGAACAATAAAGTACCAATTTTTAGCTTACTTAAATAAAGCTTCATAAAAATATAAACCATTAAATGCGGGTACATTGTTAACAGCTATAGCAACATGTTTTAAAAGATAAATGTCAGAAAACAAAATTATTCCTGAACCCCAAACCCATGTCAAGTCATAATTCACTTTTAGTTTCTTTTCCCATTTAAGACATTTTTAATTAGGCAATTGGCGACCTAGACGTGTTTCTGTATTATTTGTGTTCTCAAATTTAATGATTTCCTTATACATAGTTAAAGGAACTTCAAACAAAAGCACTTGTCTCAGTTAATAGGTCTGATGTCTGAGAACAAAAAGCAAATTGGTTTCTTGAAATTGTTAACTATCTAACAGGGTTAGTGTTTTTTTTTTATTTTTGTTGTTGTCAAGCTATGATGAGTGTGTAAGCAACGTGACAAGATCTTAGAACTGGGAGTTAAACATTTAAATGTATGGAAAATGTTCACATGAACTTTGATACAGGTAAACTAAGCATGTCGTAGATTTTATTACAACCCGATTGAAATAACAAGCAATAAGTTTACTCAAAGATATACTTACTTCTCAATGCATAATGATTTCGGATTACTCACAAACAATATATGTACCATTATCATAATGAAAATTTAAATATTCCAAACTCTTTGTGCTCCTTACCTGAAAATAAAAATAAAAAGTTATTAGATTTTTTAGGGTTACATAATTTATAAATTTTATTCAAAAATACATAAATCTAATTATAGTTTATGGGTTTCTCATATCAACGATAACATTTTATAAAATGATATGTAAATATGTTAATACAAACAAAAGTACATTTTTAATACCACGTTTTTAAAACGAATCAAAAAGAACACAATAGTGGAGCGTATTTTTCAACGACAGCGACTCAAAGTAAGCGGGTTTTGTTTTGTTTGCTTTTCTGAACGTTTAAAATTGTATATCTCATGAACTATACCTATACTTATGATGCTGAATTTTTTGAATATTTTTTTGAATATTTTTTTTATTTATTTATTGTTTCACAATTTTCAATGCTTCACAAAAGAAAAGGGGAGAAAGTAAAGTGTTTTTTTCTCTTAAAATCTGAAACATTTTAGAAACATTAATTAATTCGGAAACATTTCTGAAACGTTTTGAAAATGTTCTTACTATGATTGTTTGTATTGGATACTTGATAAAAATGTCTGTAATGTTTCTATGTTTCTCAAATTCTATATAGGAAACTTTCAGTGTTTCTTAAACGACACATCACGAAGAAAGTTAAGGAAAAAGGAACAAGAACAAGTTTTTTAATATATGTCAGCCAACTTGTTGTCAGGCAAAGCCTGATGTTCAAGCGAAAATTATGACAAAAACAAATTTTTCGGTATGATAGAGGAACCTGATAATCAGAATTTGTCCAGCAGAACCGAGCCATAAAATTTGTATGGCAAAACTTTTTCGTAAAGCTGACAAATTTGTCTGACTTTCAGTTTTCGAAAAAGAATTCGAAAACTGACTGATAAACTATGTAATCTTTATTTCTGGTGTTTTTTAAAACATTCGTGACAAGATAATTATATAAGATTTTAGTTTTTTTAGAGAAGTCCAATATAAAATGCAGTTTGTCAGAGAAATAAATAGAAGCAGTTTTTTTATGAGCAGGGAAATTTTATATCTGGAATTATTTTAATACATACCTTACATCAGCCTGGGCTGAGCCCTTTAACTTTTTTATGATTTTTGAAAGTACTTAACTTCCAAACATATAAATGAAAGCCGTATTTGTGCCAATTTTTGCAAATCCCTTAAAATTCAACATAGTCGATAGTTTTTTCCAAGCAAATCAGCAACATTATTAGAAATTTTCATGTTTTTTTATACAGTTAAGATAGTACTAAAGCACATAGTCAACTGTGTCTGATTCCTTGGAAAATTTCAACAGAAACAAAAAACAGTTGGAAGTGTAAGAAGTTTTTCTATTTTTTTCGACAATGAAGAAAAATGTTTGAAGGGTTGTTTTCAGCTATCAAAGTGACACAAACAACTTAAGAATTCTTCCCTATTACAAAAAAAAAAACAAGATGTTAGAATGATGAAGTTTAAAATATAAGTTAGATATGCGAAAAGTTCAAAATTATAGTATTAAAATTCTGATTTCAAATAAAAGTCACTAAACGTCAAAATCATGTCAATCATTCCACTTCCCTAATTTATTCCAACATCAGTCGCATAAGAGCGTTTCTTAGAATTTAACTTTACATTCAAATGTGAGCCCATGAATCATTAGTATCGTGTCACTGTCCCATCTCTCCTTTATAGACATGTTGCCCATCATCTTCATAAATGTATCTCAGGGGAAAGTTGCTGTGTTGCTATTGCTACTGTCATCAAAAAGAGAGTATCTTTATGAGCATTCATATTGTAAGCTTCAACTTCAAAAATATCGTATTTCATTTTTATGGTTTCGTGTTTTCGTCCAAAGAGATCTCTGCCTTCTGGAGACGTTTTATGTCTTTTTCAACTTACAATATTCACAAATGAATGATAAAACAGCAGCTATTCGACCACAAAATGTGGGCGATAACGATACAAAATATATTTATACTCGACTTGTGTTTGATCTAATTTTTAGATTTGTATAGCTAGCAATTATTATTGCTATCCTGTTTCTGTTTCTTATGGCAGCAGATAGATATGAATAATGAACGGCTATAAAATTGGTAATTTTCTTGGAACTACCCCTCTTTATGTGAGTTTCTTTGACCACCGCAGGTCTTAATCCAATCAAAACATAAAACGAAAAAAAAAAAAAATAAATCGAAATCAAAATAAAGCCAAACGAAATCCCCTTGGGAGAATTCATAAATTCTGCGCTGCCAGTTTCCACCCATTTTATTGCAAACTGAGAACAAACCCAACAAATTGTTGGGCCTTCGTTGTTGTGTTATCCTTTTGTATAGCTTTTATCTTAATCTGCATAGACTGCCAAATCATACTTCAGACTTGGAGCACGATTTTAATTTTTAACTTTTAACTTTTGAAAAGTCTCTTCATTTCTTGTTGTTGTTTGTTGCCTCCACTCTGTGATGCTATCTTTGATGGTATGAATGGATCTTAAGCTGAGGTCGAATTTCGATAAGTTTGGATTTTGTTATTGTTATACTCTTCAGTTTCCATGTTTTTTTTCGGAATTTCTTTTCAGGTTATTGTACCTATCTACGTGAAAGATATCATGCCTTTGGCTAAACAGCAGTCAAGAGCATCAATTATATTATTTAAAATGTAATTCTAATGAAGGAAGGTTTGGCATTTTCAGTGTTAAAGTCAAAGTGCCGACTGGAAATTTAGGTATGGGCAGGATTTCAATTCATGGTTCCTTTTCAAGGAATATAAAGCAAGGTGCAAGTGCAACCACCACAGAACGAAAACTTTTTGTTTTGAGTAAGATTTTCTTCATTTGCAAGAGCACCTTATACTATTTTCCCACCGACCTGATTTAGTGAAATGATTTATAAATCACGAAGTGCCGGCACACCGAACTATTTCGTGTTTTAGTTTGACTTTTATGTCTATCTTGACATTTAATTTCTAATATAAAAATAATAAAAAAAAAATATCAGCAACAAATTAAAAGAAATATTCTTATGATTTGGATAAAATTTCAGTCCACCACTGAAGTCAAAAATTATTTGAACATCTAATTTTCTGCATTGTTGACAGGAAATATACATAGCTGAATAAAGTGCTGAATTATAAATAAGGTATGTTTATAAACATTTGCCATGACAGATACGTATTTTAAAATAAATCATGTTTGAATCACGTAAATATAAATCAAGAAATCGTATGGAAAATCACATATGTACATATGTATGTACATAATTAATTTACATTATTTAGCTAAATCAATTTGATTTAGCTTAATCACGTCGGTGGGAACATTGTATTAGCTTAGAGTGTTATAGTTTAAAGATTTAAGTATAGTTAAAATGGGTAGGGTTGAGACTATAAGGCAAGTTATGCATTCGTAGTTTTGATATAACAATCAAACATGGCATTCAGATGATAGAGAAGACAAAAAAAAGTAGGTCCGGCGATTCTGTCTGTCTGACTGGATGGTATGTATCGGCATCCTACAGCCTAAATTGTTCGCCCGATTTTTTTCAAACTTGGTAGAAACTTTTCTTCGAGTATAATATAATATAATATTTTTTCATCAGAAATTTATTTTTTCCGAAGAAACTTATGTGACTACACATGTATATTAAACAAAAACCGATAGTTGTATTTTTGAAACAAAAAAATACCATCAATTTTCCACAATTTTCATAAAAATTTATATGAAAGATTTATTGTCAATAATGGTTTTTTTTTTGTCAGAAAAAGCTTAGGTTTTATTTAACGGGACCTGCCATAAAACCATTTTATTTTTGCAGTAATTACCTATGTTTTGAACGGCTGAACCGATTTTGTTAATATTATAAAAGTTGTGGAAAGCTTAATTCTGCAAACAAAAGTTTTTAAAAAAAGTATTTTTTATCAACCCGTTGGAACATTGATTTTGAAGAAATTGCATACATGATTGCATATTCTTCTTGCAATTTAAAAACAGTTAGCATCCAGTAACATTAAAAACTAATATATTTCTAAGTTCTAAGCACCCCTATAGGATTTGACTATTAGAAGGGTCCTAAAATTTACCGCATATAGTCGGACGGCTAGGTATAGTTATATTTTGAGTCTGATTACGTAATTCTAAAATCTGATAATGCGTGAGTTCGAATCTCATGATGTGCATGTAAAAAGTTTTTCATAATAAAATTGGATTAAAGCTCGGCACCATTAATATGAAGACTGATGATAGGAATTGGCACTAGTTGAAATAGCTCTATCTACAGCCAAAAATAAAAACCAATAAATAAAATTCGTTTAAAAATTGGTGGTAGCACCTTTAAGTTGTTGTTCAAACATTCAATGAAAATTGAATAAATAATGGTCAAGTAATAAAACTGACATTCTAGTACGAATAGTACCTACAATATAACAACAATATTATTCTAATAAGATTCTTAGTTTTTAAATTTTCTTAGTTTTAAATGTTTGGCTACATAAAATACTACACAATGATATAACCGATAATAACTTTAAACTTCACGCCTTAAATTTCTTACTTTAAACCATAATTTTTGATAGGTAATTGTTGTCTAGAATGACCATTCTAAGCCATACTTAATGGTTTGACTAATAGAATGTTATGTATACCTACCTACATGCAAAATTTTAAAATGTTAACTTTAATGTAACTGCCAGTAGGAATACATATTACATACCTAGTATGTACCTACTGCTACTGGTAGAGGTAAATTACCTATATGATTTTTTTTTATATACAAACCGATTTTAACTTCTAACCTTTTTCATAAAATATTGTTCTATTCCTGTCGAAACTTATTGCAAATGATAAAAAAAAACATGTGAATACTTCCTCAATTCAACAACCGCACACTCTTGGCGTAAAACTCGCAAAACAACAACAAAAACAACTTAAAGTACGATTTCCGCCGTTGAATCATTCCTGGGTTCGGCTCTCATTCACGCCGTAACCACAATCAATAACTTATGTATCCAAACCAAACTAACCACCCATACCCAATTTAAAATTCGACCAGACACGAATCTCCTTCTGCCCACGGTTCGTCGTCGGTGGATCCAAATGAAGGAAAAACATCGTCGTCGTCGTCGTGTCCAAATGTTAGGTAGGTATAGGTACCAACGTCTCGAAAACAAGTTTAATGTTCGGCAAAATACTATCATCCAGGCAACGAAACAAATAAAAAGTGAAAGTCTTGCAAAATTATGTTCAATGATAAATTTGGTCTGACTTAAGTATTGGTAACACAGAATTAACACAAAATGAATGTGCTTAACACATTTAGTTTTACTTTAACGAAAAAAAAAAAAAGATATGAACGGAAATTAAGATTATTAGGCACGACCATCAGTCATTCAACTCTGAACTAAACCTTTCTCCATCAGTCAATCAGCCAGCAAGCTGTATTTTAATAAGAATGAAGAGGAATCTCCGGATGGTTTACCAAAATAGGAAGCTGTATGCGTTAAGAGTACGTTTGATGGTGTTGATGTCAGGTCTATGAGTGTAACGATTAAATAGCTATTTACACTAGCAGAAACGGTATAATCTTCTCTGGCGAAACAAGTACCTGGGCCTGGATGGAGTTTAAAGATCTTCGCCAAGGGTAACCGAATGGAACTGGTTTATCTTCGCAGGAGATTTTACGGGAGTGATGATGACTTAGTGAGCTGGTTTTCATCAACACTACCAACAGTGTTCCCACTTTTATTATTTTTTCATTCGAAAATGCATCCTTATATAATTGGGAAACTTTTGTTGATATAGATGGGTGTTCTGAGCATGAGTTTAACTTCTCAGTTCATGAAGGTGAAGACAAGCTAATATGTTCAATTCGCTGATAAAAGATTTCTATAGTATTGCAAATGGAGTTATTATCGAAGTAGAGCCCTGGCAATAATTGATAACAAAGCATTAGAGGAATACAGACCTTCCCTCATTCAAACGATCTTTTCTTTTTTAATTTCATAATTATTTTATTTATTTATTTAACTTATTTTATATTATGTAGTGCTGAGTTATACTCTGACATTTCGAGTAAAAAAAATTGTTTTAAGAACCAATTTGGAATGTAACCTAAAGCGATGAGATACCACATCGTGTAGGTATATCGTAAACACCTCCTTGTAGGGTGATTGGCAGCTAAACCGTATAACTACTTAATTAATTTCTGAATTCGCTTTTGAACACGAATTTACATGAACATTGAACAATTACACAAGAATGGTAAGAATCGGCCTGTTTTTAGACAAATCGTATTTTTATAGGTATCCCCTTCATCTATCACCTCCTTCCCCGAGACAAAGTTAAGTAACCTAGTTCCCGAACTAGTTTAATCTCCTAACCTTTTCAAGCAGAACATTGTAATGCGTGGATATAAAGAAATAAGAGCTAAAGCTATTTTCTATTTTAACATCTGGTTTTGTGGGCAAGAGGGGTTACGGTCGACTATATTTGTAATTTTCTTGTGTTGTGTTTTTCAGATTCAAAAATCCTGATTATTTTTTCGGAGTTAGTTTGTTAAACTTGTCGAAAATCCAAAATTGGGAAAGAATTTCTTAGAAAAAAGAAAATTTGCAACAAGGTCATAAATATTATTTTTCCTATCCATAAAAAAAATTCAAAAGCACGGACAATGACCCATTCGAAAACATTATATTCTGCACAGGGTTGATTGGTTTGTTGAAGACGAACTTATTATTTCGATGAATTATTAACCTGTAAAAGACCGAGCTTCTAAAGAGACATTTCGTTAATGTGGTAGGACCCAAAGAATAAAATAAATTTTAATGTGGCCTCAACACAAAGATTTAGTGATTTAGTGTGTTAACACCATAAATATGAAAGAAGAGGGCAGGTGTCAAAAATGAATTCAGTTGAGTTTTGATTGTCAGAAGAAAAGAAAGAAAAAAGTAAAAGCCGCTTCACGGAATTTGTGTAATTTTGTATTATTAAAATAATAAAAATATAAATTGAAATAAACATTGTTTTTATAAGACCGCTTACAACCTCAGAAGTGGGATCATGTAAAAATTTAATTAATTTTTCTTAAAATAATCGCGTTAAAAAAAAAGTAAATTTTTTTTCGTTCTCTAAATCCATCGCGTTGCAATTAATTGCCTTAAAAAAATGGATTAAAGTCATGGCTACGTGCGCTGTTGGTTTCCGAAAATGGGGAATAGAATTAGGGAACACATTTCGAATTGTCTCAAATGCATAACGTTTTCGCCGAAGTTTGGGAAACATGAAGGATTACTCCATAGTATACCTAAAGGTGACATCCCTTTCGATACAGTCCATATAGACCATTTCGGGTCAGTGATTTTGAGGAAATCAAAAAAGGAATATGTTTCTCTGGTCGTTGATGGTTTCACAAAGTTCAATAGACTATATGCAGTCCGAGGTACTGGTACTAACGAAGCAATTAGTTCTCTAAAGTCATACTTTAACTCTTACAGTCGTCCTAAGCTTATAGTTTCCGACAGAGGCAGTGCATTTACCTCGAATGAGTTTAAATCATTTTTGGAAATGGTGTCAAGCATGTATTGGTTGCAACTGGTTCACCGCAGGCCAACGGCCAGGTTGAAAGGGTAAACAGAAGTTTAGACCCCATGTTGGCAAAGATGACTAGTGCGGGTAATGAAATGTCTTTGGATAAAGTCTTACCTGAGATAGAGCACGTGATGAATAATACCGTGAACAGATGTACTGGGATGACACCTAGTGAGTTACTTTTTGGGATAAGGCAGCGAGGAATGATGGAAGATCCGTTAAGGGAGAGGTTAGAGGAAATTTTAATTAAGGAAAAGGATAGGGATTTGGAAGATATAAGAATGAGAGCAGCCGCGAAGATAAAGAAATGTCAAGATTACAATAACAAAATTAAAGATAGAAGTAGAATTCTAAAGAGTTATCAAGTAGGAGACTATGTAGTAGTTAAGAATTTCATCAGTCAGCCAGGCGGGTGCAGGAAAATAGCTCCCAGGTTTAAGGGGCCTTATCAAGTTATAAAAATTTTGCCTAATGATAGATACCTCTTAATAGATGTGACAGGGTTTCAGCTTACCCAAATTCCTTACGAGGGGGTTTGGGAAGTGGCTAATATGAAAACATGGAAAGTAAATAATAAACGTAAAATCGGGACGATTACTTGTCAGGATGGCCGAACTGTGGTAGGACCCAAAGAATAAAATAAATTGTAATGTGGCCTCACCACAAAGATTTAGTGTGTTAACACCATAAATATGAAAGAAGAGGGCAGGTGTCGAAAATGAGTTCAGTTGAGTTTTGATTGTCAGAAGAAAAGAAAGAAAAAAGTAAAAGCCGCTTCACGGAATTTGTGTAATTTTGTATTATTAAAATAATAAAAATATAAATTGAAATAAACATTGTTTTTATAAGACCGCTTACATTAATACAAATTTCGGTATCGCGCTTAAGGATCATAATATCGTTAGGTGGGTAAAAGGCCTGTGTTGGTTTGAAAGAGATAAATTCTTAATAAGCTTATTTAGCATGTATTCTTGATACTACCTTTATATATCTACTTGATACTACCTTTATATATCCACATTTCCTTCTATACATAACGATCATCATATACTCAACAGGTTCATGATCACAACACAAGCATCCTGTATTATGTATATTTCTTAATTAAAGTACCATTATGATAACAACAAAATATATGCATAGAGATACGTGATTATTTCTTAAAGTGGCAACACTGTCATCAAACAAGTTTCGCTGATGCTATTTCACAGGTAGGTACGACAATGTTGCACCTCGCGAGTAAGCCTTTCATTCAGAAACATTTATACGTACACAGTTAACATCGACATCCTGTTTGAATTTTGTCATTTTTCACCACCACCCAGGGGAGATGCACTGTGCGCGAATGAAGGATGTTTTCAGCCTACACGCTCAATAATTGCCATTGCAACAAAGTTGTATTGCTGAATGCTGATGCTGTTATTCAGTTCGTGTAAAAGAAACATTTTGTGCGTGCCAACAACTCACCGGTGTAATTTCATTCAGCTGACCATCAAGCTCTCTTTTTTGAAGCCGACAGGGGTTGTCAAAGTTGGAGTGGGTTAAACCAAGTCAGATTGAAAGTCAGTAGATAATGTCTGGATGGGTGATTGATGCCATGGCAGTTCCTAAATGGGAACTCATTAGAAAACATATTCTTCGAACTTGTCTCTTCTCTCCCAAAACAATTTCAAAACGTGATATCCTGGCAAACTTGCATTAGGGTGCACGTGGCTCTGTTATGAACCATCTTGTGAATCCATATATAGTTGTTATAGTAATATGAGATTTTTCTTTATTCTATATAGATGTATTTGTTGTTCTCATATTTTTTGTCTGCGATTAAACCTTTTGTACATAGAGGAAGGTTCGTTCGGAAGATTAATAAGGATTCCAATTTTTGCATCATTAAATCTGTTACCAAGGAGAAAGACTATGGTAACTTATTGTGTTCTGTGTGGGGGAGTCAAACTAACTACTTCAGATGCCGGATAAACTTTATAACATAGGAAAATAGATGAGAGAAATGGAAGGAGAAGTTTTTCTTCGTTGAGAGCTAATCAGGTTCAGAACAGTTCTTATGGGAGGAAAGCGTACCTATAGTTAAGCGATTTTTGTTTTTGTTTATGCAAACTCAAAATGTTTGCATTTGTAAGATATTTTGAATGTTTTCTAATGGAAATGCCCTCAGGGGATTGCATGAAGGAAATGTTATTTATAACTCAGAACAACAAACATGAAATTTGGTAATTATATTGCAATAGAGTTAAATTTCACGGATTTAAAACTAATTTTACATTATAGATACCTGCATGTAAATTGTAAGAAATAATTTAAATTAATTTTCGTTGAAGTTACTTAGCTCCTTAAATACTTACCACCAAAATATCTGAACACAAAAAAAAAATGATTGAATGAACGTTGGAAAACAAAATAATTATTGTTCATGACTAGGAGGTTGGTAATAAAATATCGGTTTTGAATTTTTTTTTTTAGGAAATATTATTGGTGAGTATTCCTTTCATTTCTCCATTACGATCAGAGTTCAAATTTCAAGCCACCATGAAACCATAAGGCTCTTTCCCTGAGGCTAAAAAACAATTTAATCGCAGAAAACATCCGGTTTTTCATCCTAACAGATAGGATATATGTAGCTCTAAACTGATTGAATAGGTTTTTGACCTGATGCCTGAATAAATTTTTAAAAATTCTGCTTTAAATTGTTGCACAATATCTATAAGTAAGTTATTCAGAACTTTTTTTTTGACAGAAAACAACAAAACAATACACAGCAAACAACGAATTTTACTGCTAAGTATTTTACTTAAAACTTACTCAGAGACTGTGAAAAAAGCCCTTAAACTTTTAATCAAGAACGAGTTAGCTGGATATAATAAACAACATTTTGAATAGCAGAATTTCGAGAAGCAGAATTCTGAAAAGCAAAATTTTGACCATAATCCAAATTTAAAAATAAAGAAATAAATTTAGTGGGTTTTGGGGTCAAAGTTCTTTTCAAAATATTGCTTAATTAATTCTGCATTTAATAAAAAAAAAAATCTGAGTTTAAAAAAAAAATTCTACAAAATTTTTATCTTTTTAACAGCCAGAATTTTGAAAAGCAGAATTTTTTTCTGCTTAAAAAAAAAAAACAGAAACCGGAACTTCAACCCGCTCCCAAATGACATTACACAATGTTTATACATAAGATAATGAATGTATTCAGAGACAGTTTTTAATTCTCAACACTTTTACCCAATAGTATTTCAAAATTTCAATTTGGTATTTCAAAATTCTTTATGAAAAAATCTATTTGTGCAAAATTATGTCTTCAATATTCTGTTTGTGCAAAATTCTCAGTTTAGGCAGATTCCAGTCTGCCGGTATTAAGAAAAACAGAATTTTGAACATTTGAACACTAGAATTTTGAAAACAGAATAATGACCCATACAAAAATTTGACCCCGACCCACTCGTCTTAGAACAGAGCTATGTAAATGCGATTCGTCCAAAGCTCTAAAAAATTCTATGATTCTAGGTATGTAACACAAATTCTGTATGCTATTACATTTATAAGGCCCCGCTTTAAAAATAGTGGAACTTGTTGAAATCCGGTAAATTACGTGCTTATGGTGGTAATGCAATGGTCATATCAGGAGAACGAAGCGCAATCTCAGCATTCGAAAATATTGGAAGGAAGATGACGAAAAAAAAAAATAGCTGGTTCGGCAATGAATGACAAAATGATTTAAACAATAAATCACGATAAAGATAACATATTTCAATATATATTATTTTATCTTCAAAGAGAAGGAATCAATTTGATTTCCATAATCAAACTTTTGGTATAGCTTATTTAGGTATAATCTTTTTCTCAGCTTAAGCTTCAACTAAGATCAATTTTACTTACATACGTCATGAGGAAATCTGTAAACACACCAACTTACTGCATTGCAACAATCTATGTTACTCTCGAAATACATCAACATAACAAACTACTCTCAAAAGAACACAAACCTCCAAACCAGTCCAGACAACTTTCCAGATTTGGCTTTCAAAGAAAAATAAATAAAAAAAAAATATAAAAACGTTTTTCTTTCATTTTTTACTTGTTTTTATTTCTTTAATGCGGTTTGGCTCTTTTGTTTGACTTTTTAGTGTTAGCAGCACTGCTGCCAAAGTAAAGCAGCTCCACCACTTCAACAAGCCACCAAACCAACCGACCAGCGCCCGCAGTATCTCTTCTGGCTGTCGTCGTTGGTCGTCATCGTTTTCTCGTATCTCGTATCCTATTGCCATATTCCTCCTCCATTGACTGCATTCAATTTGTGAAGAAAACTTTTTTGAGCAACCTCAACACAGGCACCACTAAACAAGAACATAATTTTTGTTGATTGCAGAATAAATAAAGAATGGCAATCATGCGTTTCTCTTCTCCGTTTCCAGCCGACTGCCGAGTCTTCATTCAGCTAGTCATATACTCTTCAACCCGCGCAGTTAAAGAAGACGCCAAAAGTTGTGAAGACGACCATAACACCACAGATTGTTTGATGACAATACCTAGCGTTTTTGGCTCAGAATCGGTATATATGGCTGATGAGCAAGAAGCACTAGAAGGAGGAAAAGTATATTATGATTATGGAAGATGGTATACCTTTGGAGTTGAAGTCAGTATAGAAGTGGAGTCACCTTCTCCATCCATCGCACAAAGTGTGTCAAGCGACCGCAATGCTCTGGTGAAATCGGGTTTCTCTCTGTCGTGTCTCTACGTTTTGGCCAAGTGTCGGTCGATTTCGTTGTTGAAGTTAACTTTTCTAGTAAACATCATTGCCAACTGTTTTGTTTTATCGCATTTGTTTTCAATGTGGGTTAAGTAAAAAATTGTTTTTAAATAAAAACATTTTTTTTAAATAAAAACATTTTTTTTATTTAAAACTATTGAAATCATAGATGATTTGGAATTTTTTTCAGCGAAGTATTACCGAAAGAGATCCACATATTTTATAGTGCTCATGGAGAAACATTTATCAAATGTTAGTACAGTGTAGGGGAAGGTGGTCGAATTATGGTCACTTAAGGGACACGATTGAATATCCTCTTTAAATTTTGTTTTATTTTATATATAATAAATTAAATGCAAAAGATTTTTGTTCAACTGAAAATTATATCACAGATACTGAGTTTCGTTATTTTTCTTGTTTATTCGTTCATCTCTATATATTCTGTTCAAAACCAGAACTAATTTTGCTTAAGTTACTCCGAAACTATACAGCCAGCTGACCGCGTCATTAGCATGCTAGAAAATGAATAACGAATCACTCTACCGGAAAATACTAAATCTTTTGCAAATGGCTACAACGAAATTCCAAAATACCTTTGACGATTTAATTACGTAATAATTCTTCAGCGATTTTTGCTACACGTCAATTTTGGCTCAGATTTGTCTACCATCTTATTTCAACTGGTCAAAGAATTAGGGCCCTGGAAGGCTTTTTGAGGTGCTTGCCGACGAGGATATTTTCCGCTGCATAATGAATTTGTGCTGGAATGTTGGACGGCCCTTTAACGTCGAGATGGAATTGGTCAATATACGGTCGTTTATTCATCGCGTTTTGTTGTAAGAATATATTTTCATAAAAAGTACAGACGTTACATCCGCTACTGCCTACAGAGTATAAACCGTGAATTAAACGTTGGGTTTTCTGTAATGTCTTGTTTTAAAAATTTTCGCTTGCTGGAAAGATCGCCATATTGAACTAGTTCCCGACTTATTAAGGATTTTTCAAATTTACAGTTCTAGAAACTAGGAGAACAACTCAAATGTCTCAAATAATCTGGAAGTTCTAAAAGAGAACATCCGGCAAGAATGAAAAATACTGAAGTTCTTAGTAACTCGGTAAAAAAGATCTTAAGTTACTGAAGTTCTTAGTAACTCGGTAAAAAAGATCTTAAACAGTCATCGACAATGGCGATACTTGACTTCAAGGTACAAATAAAAAGGTATTACGCAAGAAAGATTGCAACAATATCGTGGTTAAGTTAACAAGCAACATTATGCATTTATATAACCTAGTGTTTTGTTTTTTAATGCATTTTTGAAAAATCATATCCATCAAACATTAAAATCTTTATATTAATATAATTATATATGGCAACCATAAAAGTAAATTTGTTTCTGGGCAAAAATAAAATAGCTCCAACGCTTATTTGATTTGCTTCCAGCTGTGTGTGTGATGATGTTGATGATGATGATGATGGGTAGCCGTAGCCGGTTCCTGAGAAGTTTTCTTTTATTATGGTTTTCTGTAAAATAAAGGAGAAGATGAATTGTGTTTGGCTGGGTTTACTACGGGCATTCAAGGCAAAAGAGTCTTCTTCACGTTTTTGCATCTTTTAAATTCCTTCGCAGCACAAAAACAAAACACTTTTCATTGTCATCACCTTGGGTCGCTCGGTTTGGTTCATGCTCCTGAAAATGATCGTAAAAAAGGAAGTTTGCGATGAGACGAGAGTTTAATATGAAAAAAGGTGACTCATTGAAGTTTTTTTTTATTTTATTTTTATTGGATATTTTGGTTTGGGTTTTAATTTATTTTTTTTTTTTTTCTTTTAATTAGCAAAATTCACAACAAAAAAGTTATTGAAGAGTGTTAAAACAAGATACTTTTGTGAAAGGAAGATGGATGTGGGTAAACAAATACATGCCGCGTTGTTTGGTTGTTGTTGATGCGTGAAGTGTGCACATTTTTAGTGTGAAGAAAGTTAATTGGGGACATCTTTTTTTGAATTATGAGATTATAGGACACCGAACCTTGGTAATTTTTGTTTTATATAAAGGGTAATAATTTTGATGTCAAAATGAATTAACATTTCTTAACACCTTTATCTGGTAGGTATAGGCACCTAATTTTTGTAGAACATAGAACCATCGCAATTAACACGTCAAGTTTTCAGGTTCAAATTTTCTTTACCAAATTAAAAAAAAATGTTTTCGTAAAAAAGAAGTTTGATATAGGTAACCAATAGAAATGACATTATAAACGATGATACCTATTTCTGAGAGTAATATGCTCAGGCATGTTTTTTCTTAAACTAACGGTGTCTTAAAATAACAGTGAAAAGGCGACTTTTTCCGAATAAGCTTATTAAGGTTACCTTCCATAATAAAATTTTATTTTTAGTGACCATTGTATCGTTAAAAATAATTAATTGATTTTTAGTGGGCTATAGGTCGACCTATAGCCCACTAAAAATCAATTAGTTACCTTCCATAGACAAATATATCTACTTTTTAGTTATACCTACCTACCTACCGATTATCTTTTAAACGCCTGCATCGATTTTGATGAAAAGTTTTTTATTTTATTTTTTTTGTTTCTTAGATTTGATCAATTTTGAGAAATTTTACATGAGTGATTTGTCGCCAACAGTGATGTCTTTAATTAAAAAAAAATCCAAAGCTTTTAAACGGTATTTGCCAAAGAACTGTAGATACTTTCTTATACCAATCATAATTAAAACAGCTGCATCGATTTTGACGCAATTGAATACTATTCTAAATTTTCTGTTAAGTTGTAAACCAACATTTTCTGGAAAGTTTTTTAGTTTGATAAATGTTGATAAAATTTTATATGAGTGATTTTCTGCCATCAACTGTAATTTCTCATTGAAAAAAATATTTAGAATACAATGCAAAATTTAATGCAATCCTCCTGGCTAGTTTGCAATGTTCCATCTAATACTCAATATAAAGTATCAGCTCGGAACCGAAATCCATATATATTTTAGATTTGGTTCTTCAAGCAAATGTTCATGCAAGTTCACTATGCAATTTTCATTTTCATTTAACAATTTTCATTTTTATTTAACAATGCGATGTTAAGATATGATTTCTGTTTTCATAGCAATACCTTACTAAAAATCGCTTTCAGAAATTCTGACTTGTATAATTTAAGAAATCACGAAAAATCTATTATTAAATTTTGTGAAAAAGCTATCAAGTTCCACTCTTTCCTGTTTTTTATACCAATTTCGATTTTCAATATTGCATGTTGTCCTTTTTCATATTCTGTTGCAGTTCCTCACGTTTGTATAAAATTGGAAAGGATCTAAAATAATAACATGTTTTTTTTTTCTTCTCTTTCCACATAAATGAATTGAGCAGTTAAAAAGGTTTTTTTTTTAACCAACTTATATGAACCAATGTTGATGTCAAACCTCCATTCTGTCGTCTTAAATTTTATTCCTCTTGTTTCTTCACCCACAATACCTTAAAACACGTACACTTATTTCAAACTTTATTGCTCGTAAAATATTTAGCTGTTCTAATCATGTGTATCATTTATTTTACCACTCTCTTTTTACAACACCTACACTTAAATTTAATGGACTTTCTCCAAATTTATAGCTCAACCTTGGGAAATAAAATTAGACCATAAATTCAAAAGAGACCCATCATCATGACCAAGCAGTGAATCTCTCCATCCAAACAGCGATTACCTTACTTGACACAATTCTCATTGAGCTCGTCGGTGTTGATGATGCCAAATTTCAGTACATTGTTAGATATATCTAATTAGTATTCAACTCATTTTGGAAAACATCTTAAACTTAAGATTTGTGTTTTTGTATCTTTTTCACATCGTCTACCTACATGATTCTAATCATATATGTTCAGAAAAGGCAGCTGTAATGACAGTGGAAAAAGCCACTAAGGTCATCTGCAGATATTTTAAGACCTTCAACAACTAAAATAAAGCATCCATATGAGTTTTAGATTATAAATGCTAGAACATCGCCTCATTTCCTTGAAGTGCTTTGGTGCAAATTAACCATGAAATAGTTCATCCAAGCAAGGCTCCTCGATTCTCTTACAAAAGGCAAGCACAATGGTCAAGTAAATCACACAGAACCCAAGACAATGGGTCATTGCGCACTATCATTATCATGATCACCGTCATTATAACCCTCTTCGTCGTCACATAAAAAGTCAGAAACGCAAAAGAAAAAAAGAAACAAAATTACGAGAAGAAGAGAAGCAGGAAACTCATTCAGTTAAAAATAAATTGGCGGTACGGTAAGCTAGGTATATAGGTATAAGGTTTACCTTTCTATCTTAACGAGTTGAGGTTGTTTTTTTTTTTTTCTGGCCACGCAACCGTGTTTCATGGTTGGGTAAGGCTGAAGCAAAGATCGGCTTTGTTTAGTTGAATCTGATGGCTGTTTGTTTAAACATTTTTCGGGGAAACTATTGCTCGTTGAGTATATATTTGTTCAGAAAGTCATTTGATCATTGACTACTGTGGGGTAACGAAAATATGGTAATATGACATTATATTCGGTGAATTCGTGCAGCAGTAGGTAACATCTGACTAACTGTTCCTGTCGTTGAATGGGAATAGGGAATGAATACCCTTCGAGCAATTAACATAAATGCAAGCCTATAACATCATATATACATTTATCACCAAGAATGTGGCAAGCATATCCTTGGGTGAACATTACTACGACTAGTAATTCGACATCTACCTCAACCGAAGAAAAAATATAATTTCAATTCAAATAAAATGCACGACTAGGTCCCACGAACTTGCTCTTGGAGCAAACTATGAGACTACAAAAATTAAAATTTATTAAATTCAGAAGAAAGTTCGAAAATACCTGTAATCAAGTTGTATGGCAGCTATCTTTAAACTGTTGTTTTAGCCAAAAACTTTAAATGCGAACTTGTGCTAAATGTCAAGTTTAAAATCTGTACTGAATTGAAAAGAAATCGGCTTAGCCGATATCAAGTTATGGCAAAATTTGAAAAAACCGTTAACACCAAATCTCCTTTATGTGCATTTTTAGCCAAAAACCTGAAATGCAGTTATATTAAGACTTCCAACTCTTCTTATCATAGCAGTTTAGATTCGGTAGAATAATATTGATCGCACACTCTAAAGGATAATTTTCTGAGACTGGGTCGTGTTTTTGGAGGTGCGGTAATTGTTTCAAACCATAGTTATTTAATTCAATACGTGTGATTTATGATCACAACCTTAACAATTATGACTTCTTCAGTGTCAGTAGGTTTGTGAGTTTTGTGGTTATTAAGAAAACAAAAATCTAGAAAACTATTTTTTGAACTCAACTTTTCGGCTCATCTTTCGAAATGGGAGGTGTATGAAGATGCGGTGAAAGTTTAAGGGGAATAATCACTTTTTTTAAAATATGTATGTATATGAATAATAATATGTGGAGTAACAATATTTTACTACCGATCATAAATATAAGAATATAACACATTTGAGCTTTTGACCTTTCGTATCTAACGAAGATGTATTAGATAGGTATATGTTTATTAACCAAAGCTGAACCATAAACTACCGACAACTTAGTTCATATACAAATAAACACATCCCTAATGTAATTTTCCAAACTCCCCATTCTGCATAAAACACAAACACATATAAATATTCAGAAACAGCAAACGTATTCCCAATTAATTAAGCACATAATTAAATCGGAAATATGTGTTTGTTGCTGCTGCTGCTACCACACCACGACCACTGGGGAAAAATATGTAGGTACCGTAAAAGTGTTTGTTTCAGCAGACGACTATAGTCTGCCGCCCAAGATGAGTTTTATCTCCCTCGCGGAAGGCTTACGCAATACACTACGAATACTGGTTTGGGGAATGTTATGGCATAATTCGAAAGGAAGTCACGTGCACGGTAAATACAAAACAACCCACACTCTTCCTCCATTCGGGGCTATCCATTCATCGACCCATTTCTTTCATCGGCACTATAATGTACCTAGCAACGTAAACCTAACATCCTTTACGCAAGACTATCCAATTACATTATTCTCGCAACAGTTCATCCCTTAATTACAATCAGGGTCCCTTGTGGGAGTTGTGCATCATCAGCGGCAAAAGGGTCGTACGGATATCTCTTTCAAGAAAAGAAGGGTAGAATAATGTGTTTACATCTTAGACAGGTTGAATATGGCGTAATTGCTGGGACTCGTCACGCACCCTTAAATTAACATCTTATAGGTATATGAGAAAATCATACTTTTTGTTCTTGCCTTTGTATAAAAATCTAGATAAAGAATATGTGGTTTTGTAAACGCATTATGCGTGCGGTATGTACCTACGTAGATAAATGCGGCAGCAGGAGGCACATCCTGTAGATATCACCCTGATTGCAATTTATATCTAAAGTAAAATATGAGACAATATACTTACATTCTTATCTATGAGGCTGCTGCCTTTCATTGCAAACTATATTGTATGAGCATCGTTTGTTAAAGGAACGGTTCTTAGAAAAGTGCGTTTTCCTTCTTCAACTTAACGACCCATAACGGTGATGGAAAAGGTCATTTACCCTTGGCACCCCACTTTTATTACTTCTGAAGCGCAAAAACACAAAGGTATGTTAAGAGCGTATAAAGGTTCCTCATTGAGCTTGATGGTAAGGCCATTTCATCCATGGCATCGTGCACCGTTCCCATCATGAAACGAACAGCAAACAGTATTGTTCTTGAAGCCGTTAACGCTTTCGCTGTGCTCTGCGGTGAGTGGTAGTGGAAAATCAGAGGGAAACATAACATTTCGAAAGAAAACACAAACAAATACAAAAATATCGGAGGGGATACAAAAATCAAGATACAAATTTATGCTCTGTCACTCATTTCGCTTGCAAGCACATCCGTCTTCTATGCTATCATCGGATTTACGTTTCAACCTCAGGTGGTTTCTCGGGTGAGATTTCATACAAACACTATACACACATATGGAAATGAATGCATTAGCACACTTCCAGGGAGCGCGCAAAATCTGGAAAAAAACACACACAAGGTGTTGTTGCTGCACTTTGAGAAAAATTTGATGATAGATGCGAATGAGTGCATCGCTCCAGCTTAAACATATGCCGCTTCACCTAACCTCTATGAAACGTTAAAAGATCTAACAGCAACAGTGTACGCTGCTCGCTGACGGATGGCTGGGAAAGACGCATTATACATATATCTGGTAGATAAATTGCTGCTGCGACTACAATATATCATATGGCGTTGATGGGGAAATATCCCACGGGCGGCGAGCACAGTCAGTTCTGTATGCTAATAGTTTTTCATTTTCCATTTTCACTTTATGTTTTTTTTTTTTATTGTGTTAGGTACCTATGTTACTGCTGTTGTCATTGTACCTACTTTTTCAGTACTCTTTGTTTGTTAGGTATACACGAAGGAAAAATTGAACGGTGAACTTTAGAGGTAAAAATGGTTGACTTGTCATCAAAGAAAATAAGATGGATTGCAATTTATCGCAATTGTTTAATGGAGACTAGCAATAAGTCAAACTTAACCTTTCCTTTTGAACTTTACTAGAATTAAAAAGTTTGGAATCTATGTAGGTATATGTAGGTACACGATTCGGTAGTCTTTTCCAAATTAAAATCAAATTCTTGTGAGAAAAATTTTATCACCGATAGTGATAATAGGTAAAGTTGAAGTTTTTAAAATTTTCTGGTAAATCAGTCCGGAAGATTTTGAAATCTGTTATTGCAATGGGGACATCTTCTATTGCGGGATACCCATTTGCTTACAACATCTGTTCTTCTATACTGGAACCATCCGCTTATAATCATCAGGTGCATATTATGTCATAGCTTAGTTTCTAAAAAAAAATTATAAAGCCTATTCTGGTTTTTTTTGTTTAAGTATTACAAGCCTTTTTGAATTAAATAGATACTAATTTTAGTCTAGTCACTAAAGCAAAAATAACAGACAAAATTCCGGGAAAGCTGATTTTTGGTAAATAGCTTCTTAATGGTGTTCTAAGAAAACTGTGAAAAGTCCCTATCGATATGAGCGCCACTAACGATTTTACGGGGGGTCAAAGGCCCTCCAAAACCGTGTTTCCTCAATAACTCTCTAATTATCACTGCTAGAAAAAAAAGTTTATAAAATCTTGTAGCATAGACAATTTCCTACAAAAAATGTCTTGATAATTTTTGTCCTAAAATTAACCTATTTTAAAATAAATCGATCGCTAGATACGACCTTAACTGTTTTCATGGGAAAATCCCTCTCCCTGGTCTCGCGTTGCGCTTCCTCTATTATCCTATCACTAAACCAAACCTCACAGTATAACTCACTGGGTCTATCTGAAGAATGTCTGCAAATTTCATCAAAATCGGTCCAGCCGAGATAGAAGAAGAAAATCGAATGGGAGGGGGGTCTATCTCCCCGTTTAGGCGGGAGGGCAACTTTTAAAAAAATTAACTTAAAACATAAAACAAAAATTATTAAAAAAAACAAACATAAACATAAAATGCACGCCAACTTCGAGGTAGAGTATTAGGGGCGTTTTGTTTTCGCTTGGTATACCCAATAGACCTGCTCCACGTGAATATTTTTTTCTTTTACTTATTTATCATTTTTTATATACATATCTATATATTTGTTTTTAATGTACGTTTTTGAAAAAAAACTCGAAATTCATACCCGTTTTTGAATTACATTTATTTTCTTTTTTCAACAATTGTGAAATAAATGTGATTCTAACATTTTTTGTGTTGTAAATGTACCCCGCTTAAATTTCAAATGAAAATAAAACTCCGACAGGGACAACTCTGGCGACTAATTTGGACGCTCTTCTGCATACACTTAGCACGGATTTCGAACGAACTATTATTTAATGACGAATTCCTTTTACCAAAAAATTGATTTTGTTTAGAAAAATATCTGCCTAACGTCATATTTTTTGAGGGGAAATTAAATTTTTTGATCTAAAAAAGATTTTGCTTGAATCTCGATTTAGAAGCAAGATTTACACGTATTTGCACGCATACTAAAAACATTTTATATTATCGGTACGTTAGTTGAGTGTTTATGATTTCGGCTGCCAAGAAACAAGCACACAAACACAAAAAAAGATCAATTGCTAACACAAAAAAAGATCAACTACTAACGGGAAAAATTCGACATAAAATAAACAATAAATTTACAATAAAACAATCACATACAATTAACTTCAAATATATTCACGCAAAATTTATTTTTCACAATCCAAAATAGGTTTTTTGATGTTTTATCGAATAAAAGAACCGGCAAACTGACAGAAAATCCAAACAAAATCGGATTTTTTGGTTAATCAGTAATAAAAGGCCAGTCAAAGCGGTGTGATATGTGCTATATCATTCATTTGCGTATGTAGATAATGTATGTTTGATTTAATCGGTCGAATTCGGGTTAATGAATTAAGGTGCCCGAGCGTATTTTGGCCGATAAAAGGTTTGGTGTACACACGAGCCGTTAATTGTTCTGGTTTTAAGGCAAGCCAAATTTTTGTCCACTTGAGAACTGTTATGAAAGAATTATAAAGCGCGCTCAGAACATTTCAGAACAGCCGTTTTCTCATTATGTATTTATAACATATTCTATTCTGTTCGGTATCAATTCGAAGCAGTCGTATTGAACACAGCTAAAATAATTTCTTTTGACAGTCCTCTTCCATTTCTCATTCTTCACAGTTGATTGAGCCCTGGGCCTCCACACACGAGACAAATTCCGGTTTTCTAGAAGAATTTAGTCTGTTTTATACTCCCCACTTCCCTTCCCTCTCCTTAAAAACCGGTTTTCCCCCCCCGGAAAGAATTAGTCTCGTGTGTGGAGGCCCAATACAATGAAGAAGAAATACAGGAAGAGCTGTTCTGAGAAAAGAATGCGGCACTTTTATTTTAGTGTGAGTTGCTTTTTTATATGCATTTGACAGCAGCGGTGCGTGGTAACTCGCCTCCCCTTGCTGCTCTCGCCATGACAAAATCACATTTAGGATGCGATGTTCAAATGTATGCAAACATTTTGGTGCCACAAGCATGTACATTATACTTGTGCACAACAGTCGTTCCTTTATTTCTTCTTCATTGGCTGAATTTTTCAATAATTGTGTTTGTTTTGTTCATCTCACAATTTCAACTGGTTTTTGATAGTTTTTTTGGGGGGCCTTTGACCCCCCCGTAAAATCCTTAGCAGCCCTCATATCGATGGGGACTTTTCACAGTTCCTAAGTACACCATTTGGAAGCTATGTACCAAAATTCAGCTTTCCCGGAATTTTGTCCAAGTTGAATGTTTCATTGACTGGGCTATAATAGTTACATACTAATTCAAAAAGGCTTTTAATTTTTAAACACAAGAAAACAAATAAGCTACCTACCTATATCTAAAACTTATACAATTTAGGTCGGTCAATTTGATTAAAATAAATATATTTTTCAAAATAAAGATAACTGTGCATATCTATTACCCACCCATCAATTGAAGATCTAATCAAACTAAATAATGTCGATTTATTACAAATTTCCCAAGTGACAAACACTAAAAATGTCAGGAAAAGCAAATAACCACAAAGAAAATATATAGTAAAACGAAAACAAATAGATATTTCGATTCAACTTGAACATAAACTCAAGAAACACATACATTTACATGGCCTCTGAGACGTGGGTCTGCGTGGGAAAACCATTTGCGCTCCTTCCCTGCAAAATTATTTTCTCATCGAATTCAAACGCTATACTTTGTAGAGTATATACTATATAGGTATCTATAAAACTATACCTTTGGATAGATAAAAGGTGAATAAATTGATACAAATCAGTCGATGCGGGATAAAATCGAATGAAAAAAAATATACATATATAAACTGAGGTGAGACAAGACAACCCAATTAAATGTGCGAACATTTTGGCAAATTTCTTCCTTTTTACCTATAAGAATGAGGGAAAATCGAATTTTTGGAAAATCCCAACCACATTCATTGAAATTTATTTTAATAAAATTCAATTGAATTGAGCTTAAGATTTTACAATTTCATTTCAGAGCGAAAAGCAGTTGAATGGTGGTTTGAAAATTAACCATGGAATTCAACGATTTTATTTTTACAAATAATAATTTGTACTTACTTAGGAAATTTATTTGCTTCTTAAATACAGAAATATAGCTTATATCCCCTAAGATAACATAGATAAATATTTTCACTTTAATGGGATATAAATTCAGTCCTTTTTATAACTTGTTCCGGATGAAAAAATGTCAAAAATCATTCATCGTTTGAAAATTTAAAGCGAATTTGTATGGACAAATTCAAGTAGAAGGTTATAGGGCACCTTTTAGTCCCAAGCTTTAATAAGCCCAACTTAAAAATTTAACTGCGACATTGTGTTTAAAATTTGTTTGAAAACACGGCGTTAAAGCCAATGGATTAAAAGTTTAAGCATGCAATATTTTGCCTCGCGAGTCGCGATCTATCTCTCTTAAAAGTTTACCAGGATAAAAGGGAACAACAGGTGAGATTTCCAATTAATAAATAACAAAAATTCATATATTTGCGGTAATTTTTAATTTATTGAGTGTTTAATTCGATTAAGAGTTAATTTGCGTAAACGTTCTCAAGCGTTCAGTTTCCCCACTTTTTGGATAGATTTAATTATTGTCAATAGGTAAATACCTATTCCAATCTCTACAGTTGCGCAAACTACATTTTAATCGTAAGTAAACATTTTTTCAACAGAGAATAATTATCTATCTAAACGAAGTAAATACCTGACCCGGAAATCCAATATTAGATTCAAAATTTAAACAATATATATAACACCTTTTGTTTATTTCATTTTAAAATGTTATGCAAACAAAGCATTATAGTATCTATTATTGGTAAGTAACTCTTGTATTCATTGGATTCGACTTAAGTGCCCTTTATTTCGTAGACAACTTTCTCCAATAGCTAAGCTACAACAAAGTTGCATAATCTCATTTTTGTTTTGTTTTATTTATCTTTATCTAATGCGATTGTTTGTTAGTAGATATAGTTTTGTAGGTAAATCTGCCACAGCTTGCCTACCTACATTACCTTTGAAGTGATCTAACAGTTAATGCCAAAAATAAAAACAAACTTAATCGTTTAAGTGTTATTATAATAATTAAAATGACGAACCTTTTTTCTTGTATTTCTATTATAGCATCTATCATTTTTTTTTGTTGGTTACGTTGCATTGGCCGTACAGACTTTAATGTCAAAACTTTGAAAAATACAATAGACTGTTCTTTCAAAAATGTTTAGAGAAGGAGTCTGTTCCCACCATCTTTGATGGGGAGAAGTTATTTCACTATACCTATGTGTTTTTTAATAACCAACAATGGAGGATGCCCAAAAAAAACCCAGTGTCGATAAAAATTAGACGATGATGCATGATATTATTTTCTTTTAAAGTTATCCCCGGTCTGGCTATGACAGTTTTGTATTTTTAATAAGAAGTGTTTTTACTTGATAGTTGCACATGCATAAGATATAAAATATAAAATAAGTTTCTCACGAAATAAATATCACATCAAACTCTACAAAGCAGAAACATTTTTTTCGCATAAGTTGTAATTATGTTCTTGTAATTTAAAATCGATACAGGCATTGTAAAATAAAGAAAGTCGGATTTGCATCAGGGTCATGCAGGGACATTTCGCTTATTAAAGTGCACTGATTCAGTTTTGTTCCCGATTTTAGGGTTTTCATTGATTATTAGAATTATTTTTCAAAACTTGATGTGTCAATATGGGTGTTAATTGTGACCATTCCATGGAACAAAGACAGCATCATGTATTGACTAAAGATTTTGAAATGACTCGCCAAGAGTTTTTAGAGTTTCTAATTATTAACAGGGATCAACCGCTTTCTCTCTTTTTTAACAGATTGAATTTAAAAAAAAAATAATGCAAAAAACATCATAAATGATCACAATGGGATGTCAGATTCTACTCTGTTACAGATTGCACAAACACAACCAATTCCGGAAACTTTTTAAGAAACTATTACCATATTCGTTATCTAGAATTAAGGCCCTTTCAATCCACACATGTCTTGTTTTAATCAACCCTGGGTTTTTTGCCCATACATTTTTGGGCATTCTCCTTTGCTTGCAAAATTTGAAAAATAAACCTTTTTTTGGAGCGCCATATCTCGGTAAAGAAGTTACATACAAACATGAAAGTGTAATCAATATTGTAGCAAATTTAACGTTCTACAAAACATACCTGAAAGCTTTTGCCGTAAAACGTAAAAAAAAATTCGTAATGTGATAAAAATGGTAAAAACAAGCATTTTTTTAAATTTTTTAGCAAAATTTGAAAAATTACCATTTTTTTGGAGCGCCATATCTCGGTAACGACTTGACATACAAAAATGCTTTGGTAGTCAATATTGTAGCAAATTTAACGTTATACAAAACATATTCAAACGTTTTTGCCGTAAAACCTGGTTCGGGTCACAATTGCTCAGCAGATTTCATTTGGCATTATTTTTATTTTAGTCGTTAATTTTTTTTTAATTAATTTGGCTTTTTTCTGTTCTAGTCTTTGGTTGTTCTAATCGCTTTTTCGGATTTTAATTTATTTTTTTGCTTATTTTAATAACGACACATTTTAACAAAACCTAAGACACTTTTGAAAGGATTTTCGTTCGATTTTGAAACAAAAAATTGCAATAATTTAAGGCCCGAAATTATAAGCTGCATTATGTAATTTTATGAACGGATTGTGAAAGAACTGTATGCCAAATAAAAAAAGGTTAACAATAAATTGCTAAAAAAAATATAGTACAAGTAAAAAAAAATTAAATAAAGTAAAAAAAAAAATGCAAAACAACACAATTCCAAATAAAAGATTGCTAAACACAAAATAGCTAATCAACCAAAACCAAAGCTCTGAATGGAACTTGCGGAATGAAAAACGCGAAATGATTTTGTTATCATATCATATAGCTAGTTATAAAAATTAAAACGTAATTTGTAATACATGGAAAATGCGAAACAACAAAAGGCTGGTAAAATATATTGCGAAAAGAACAAACCGAGAAATGAACCACCACCAAATGTTAATTTGCCAAAAGTTTTTGGCGAAACATAGGTAGGTATAGGTATAGGTCATATAGTACTCGCTTCAAATAAGCATAATATGTAAACCCACTCAGTATTCAGACGTTTCTTTTTGGTTAGGGGGTTGAAAAACAATACCCTTTTTCTATTTTAAGAGTCGAAAATTTTGACGTCCATCGAAAACTAAAGATAAGGTATGCTGCGATCTCATGCGGTTATTTCGCCATTGATTTGTTTATTTATTTGTAACAGCTTTTAACAAAAATAAAATCGACTTGAACCCTTTTTTCTGCATCAACCTAAAAAAAAAGTCTTCATTTTCTCTATTCGTTAAAACGTACGGGGCAAATACCTTAGTAAACTTAGGTCTAAAACTCGTACCTACTTGTAGAATGCACTTAACTTTACTTTAAACTTTAGTTCAACAATTTATTCGATTTTATTTTCGTTTAAACCTTGAACCTAAACTTACTTACATTCCAGCTTCCTTTCATAAAATAGATAAACGAAAAGATCAATTGATTTCTATATTTCTCTCTGTCACCGGACGAATTCAAACTCATTTTAAGGTTCAGATGAACGTAAGTTTAACGTTTAAACCTTTACTGTAAAACTTGGGGTAAGTGCTGGAAACTTGGGGATTTGTGTTTTCCAAAATTTCGTTCTCCCATAATCTGTTCGTTACCGTCAATTTTTTTTTTAAAGAAAAATGAATTGTATATATGCATTTTCACTAAATAGGTAATGAAAATCTAAAAAGTTTTAACTAATTTTTTTTATCTGAATATTAAAAACAAACAATAAAGTTAAGAAACCCATAAATACATAATAATTCAATCCTATTCTGCTATCCGTGTCGATCGAATCATTTGAATCGCCAATGCAGTGCAACGCCAAAAAAACATCTGTTTTTTTAAATGTGGTTTTGGCAACACAATTAAATTGCCTTATGGCTTTTCGATTTTTATTTGATTTTTAAACAATAATTTCCACGAACGACATGCACGAATAGAAGACTGATTTTTATATTTTAAATTCAAAAAAAGACTCACCTTCTTATAATGGGGAGGGGTATTGAAAACCTTCCGTCACCAACCATTGTCCCTGTGGCTGCAATAGGAACCGTTGATATAACCGGCGTGATAAGAGACGATGCATGTGGCGGCAGTGATGGCGGAGGAGGTGGAGGTGCACCCTGCGACAAGGGCAACGCGCTATAGGGTGGTGGAAAATGACTATGCAATATGTCGGGTAGCATTGGCCGCAGCATAGCCGCTGCCGCCGCAGACATAGTATGATGCGCGGGGTGATGCAACACAGGGGGCTGTTGTGGAGGAGGATATGGATGCGAGTGATGTCGACTTAATCGCTGATTTTGCATTTGCTGCTGCTGAGCATGTTGTTGCTGTTGTTGTCGACGTTCACGACGATCGCGACGTCTCTGTTCGCGCGATAACAAAGCATCCGGATGCAAAGGAGAACGAACGAGTGCAATTCTTCCATCAACGCCCCCTATATCGCTACCACCACTCGCCGCAATGATAGTTGGCAGTGGTCCACTAGAACCACCACCATCGTCTCTTATCAAAATCGGAATGTCATCCGTTTGACATTCGGTCGATGTGAATGTTCTGGCTGGTGATGACGGTGTTTGCTGTTGTATTGTTGTTGTTGCTGCTGCCGAGACTGCCGCAGAACATTGTATATCCGTTAGATTATTATTTACAGTAAAGAATTTACTATTTTTAGGCACTGAACTACTGCTAATTTTGCTATTAATGACACTACCTTCACCAACACCTACACTATTCGCATAGGTGCAATTGACAACACTAATTCCGTTATTTGCGATCGATTGGTTAACAACGAAATCCCCGTGGCCGTGGGCAGTATTTTGATTGTTGTTGTTGCCACAACTATCATTAACTTGAATTGTTAAACTTGGTGCACTACTGCTCGATAAAATTGCAACACTATTGTTGTTGTGTTTGCCTTTCAGGTGCGAATTTGCAATTATTGAATTCGATAGAAAAACACTACTCGTTGTTACAGAGACATTTCTGGTTGCACGATTATTTGTTGCAAAAGCTTGAGATGCACTCGATGGCGCATCTGTTCCAGTTGCTGGAATATTTAGACGCATTGCTAAAGCTACGATGTCTTCAGCACTTCCAATAGAAGAACTACGACGACGACGTCCATGAACAATTATTTCACTATCCGAAGGAGCGATTTCAGCTAATTGCACATGGCGTGATTTTTGAATTTTACCACCACCGTACTTCAACCCTCTGACACTCGATTTAGACACAGTTGTTGCAGCAGTGGTTGTAGTTGTTATTGTGAGCGACCGACAAGCAATTACTCCACGACCGTTCGCGACAAAAGTACTCAATGAACTGACTTCATTATGTTCACCCGAACGCGATCTCTCTTCAATTCCTCCATTGTCTACCATTCGTTGTTGCAGTGTTGTTGAATTTTGTTTGTGTTGCTTTTGTGGTTGTTGTTCATCATGTTGGCGTTTGCTACAGATGATGGCGATCTTTTCTGGTGAACCACGTTCTTGTTGTTGCTGGTGCATTTGTTTTGTTGATGCTGAAACAAGTTGATTGACCTCGGTTTGTTTTTGTTCTCCATTTGCTTTGTGCTCATCGTTGTGGACTTCATCATTCATTTTGACGTCACTGATCGGTATGGAAAAATTAGTTGTTACAATGTTGCTGGCAACATCATTATTGTACTGTTGTGGTCTTGGTTGTTGTTGGTAATGGAGAGTTTGAGCTACACTATTGGTAGATGAGGAAGCCGATGGCGATGATGAGGAATTACACTGAAAGAAAATTATTATTAATTTTTTTTATTATGAAAAGACAAATGGATTCTTAATTTGATAGCAAATAAGTCAACTATTGTTTTAAGCATTTATTTAATAAATTAAATTACTATATGGTTTGTCACCAAAAATGAAAGACAGACATATGTATGTAGTCAATTTTAATGAACTAGATACAAGCATTGAGTTTATACACGTAGAGAAATCATATGCAAGTTTCAAACTTTGCTCGTAGGATGTCGTTACTATCGACTTGTTTTTTTTACTCTTGTAGCAATTATTCTTGAGTTAAAAGGCAAAAGAAATAAAGAAAAACAAACACAAATGTATGCAGAATTTAGTTCGGTTCGGATTGAGTGTTTTTGGTCACAGAGAATTATTGCAATAATAAATACTTGATATGTTCATTTAGCGAAAACTTCGGTGAGTTTAAAACCATCTTGATTCCTCTATGTGTATAAATTCAATGATACAAGTAAAATAAGCAATTTAAGGTTTGAAAAATATTAATTTTTATTTCGGCTTCTCAAAAATACCTAACCTATCTATCGGACGGTATTAAAGTCGAGAACTAAAAACCTTGACCCATTAAAAGATCCTAATTCAGAAGGTAATAAAGAAATATTAAGTAAGTGGTAATCTACCTATCCTACACAAAAAATCCAAACAAATTTTAATAGAAAATGAAGAAACATGGCCTAACTTTCCACAAGCGTGTTTATCAGTTATTTTTTTGTAGCATTATTTTTCAACGACTATGCCTTAAAAATTTTTTGACAACACATTCCTATAAAAAGTCATTTGCGAAAAACTTTCATAATTTTGAAGATGGAAATAATTTTTGACGGTTAAATGATTTATTGAATTACTTATTATTTATTTATTTGATTTATTAATTAAATAAATCATTTCAAAACCATAAAATATCAATTCATATTTTGAAGATCAATTAATTTAAAAAATAGGCATTTCAATTTTTTTTTTAATAAATTAAAAAATAATTCCTGCCAGTTTTGAAATTGTGTTTTCTTGCTTATGGCTTACAGCTTGGGGAAAGGCAAAAAAAACAGATTTTTTTATTTTGACACACATGAAAGTGGGGTTTCTATACAAACAAGAAACTTCGTAAAACAGTTTTCTTGTTTCATATAATGTAGGTTAGGACGTTAGGTACTGTCCCCGTCCCAGGAAAATAAAATGCCCGACTGGGTCGCACGAGCTTGCTCTTGTAGCAAACTATGTGATTGGGAAAAATTAATTTACTGAATTATGTTGAAGGGTGGAAAAGTGTCCTAAATATGAGATTAAGTTGTATTGAAGATATCATTAAATGGCTGTTAAGTCAAAACCTTTAAGTGACATCTTATCTTGAATGCTTAGATTAGCAATTTATGACCAAATTTGTGAAAAACCGTTAACACCAAATTTCCGTTATGTGCATTTTTAGCCAAAAACCTGAAAACAGTTATATCTATTAGGATTACTAAAAATATTACATACTCCAAGCTTCATCAAAATCGTTAGAGCTGATTTCGAGAAAATTGGGAAAAACAAAAACCGTTATATGGGGGGTACTCGTTGTAGCCGGGCTAAAACGAAAATTCGAATTTCTCCTCTAGGGAATTACCAAAAACTACTACACACGAAGTTTGACAAAAATCTGACCAACAGTACAGGCTGTAGATTGGGGCTCAGACAACCGCACATCCGCACATCCACACATACGCACAGACAGACCGACGGACTTTTCGTTATGTCATGTTTGATCAAAACCTCGATTTTTTTTTTACACGAAACCAAATACTTGCCCTATTTAGCAAGTAAAAAGTTTACTTTTCCAATCAGAAATTAAAAAAATTTTTTGTTTTTTTCTTTTTTGAAAATTCTATATTTGATAATTTAGTTTAAGTGGACAAAAAATGATGAGAAAATAAATATACAGGGTGAGTCATGAGCAATGCGACAAAATGCTAGGGCGTGTAGGTTGCGTTTAGACAAGAAAAAAATCGTATGGGAGGGGGGGGTCTATTCCCCTCCGTTTAGCCGGGAGGGGCAATTTTCGAAAAAACTGACTTAAAATGGGAAAAAAATTATTTAAAATCAACGGCTTCATTCACAATGCTGTGCGATACGTTTTTGAAAAGCCAATAACTTTTTCTTTCATTCTGTGTTTAAATAAATCTATTCTAAGAAATAGTTTTTGAAATATTAATTTTCAAAGTCAAAATTTTGAAAAAAAAATTTCAAATTCATTTTTTTCTTTTAATTTTATTTTTATTTTATTTTATAATTTTACGTAATTAAGTGCTAATTTTAATTTCAAAATTCAATGTTGTTATTAATTTTAAGTCTAAATAAGAAAACCGGATGCAAAAATTTTATGTCGTTCTCAAGAAATTAAAAAAAAACCAAAACCACCTTTTTCTAAGAAAAACATTTATTTTTATTGTAACGAAGCAATTTAAGAAGCATTAATCTTAGTTTTTTTAGTTTTTTTTATTCCTTTTATTTTTACTATGTTTTTTATTGGAAGTACTTATAAAAAATTCTCGATATGATCTCCATTGTTTAGAAGGCATAGATTATATCTCCTTGTAATGGCTTCACATAAGTTTATGCTTGACAAATTTTCCTGCAATTTGACTCCAGCGACTTCAATTCGTTCCTTCAGTTGTTCCAATGAAACTATTTCCACTTCGTAAACATAATTCTTCATAAATCCCCATGCATAGAAATCTAGGGGAGTTAAATCTGGTGACCTAGGCGGCCATTCCGTGGGGCCCCTTCTTCCGATCCAACGGTCACTAAAATGATCATCCAGCCAGTTTCTCACCTGTAAGCTGTAGTGTGCTGGAGCACCATCTTGTTGGTAGATTAAAGTATCTGCTATAACCAATGGAACGCTGTCTAATAAATCGGGTAAAAGGTCTCGTAGGAATTGCAGGTATGATTCTCCATTAATAATGGAATTCAAAAACCGGGGCCCGATCACAGTGTGTCCAACAATACCAAGCCAAACATTACAACTAAAGCGGTGTTGTGATTTGTTTTGTTTTTTTTTTGTGGATTGGCGCTACTCCAATAATGTAAATTGTGGAAGTTAGTAACCCCATCCCTAGTAAACTGTGCTTCATCCGTCCAGAATATTCTTCTAAAATAGTTTTGTTCGGTTTCATTTCTAAGTAGTAATGTTCTACAAAATTCGGTTCTCAATAACTTGTCGTTTGAGGTGAGTTCCTGAACAGGCGTAAAGTGGTACGGGTGTAAATTTTCCGCCCGAAGTACTCGACATGCTCTAGATTGGGACACTCCAAGCATAGTGGATATCCTTCTTGTACTGACGGAGGGATTATTTCGGACTAAATCCAGAATTCTTTCATCTAAGATTCTTGACTCATCAGAAACTGGCCTTTCGCTTCTTCGATGCTCCAGCACTCCATGATCTCTTAGACGTCGGTGGATTCTTGGAAACGTGCTATGATGGGGACACCTCCTATCGGGATATCTTTCAGCGTACAGTCTTTCGGCTTCACGACTTCGACCATTAGCTAAACCGTAGCAGAAATGCATGTCCGTTAATTCTTCTCGGGTGTATGAGCTTGACATCGTTACGTGTTAATGAGTTTATATTCAAATTTGAAATAATTACTAAGCAAAACTGCAATGCCTTTTATTTATCTTGCGTTGCAATTTTCTTTTTTTTTTTTCATTAAAAAAAATGCGGTTTTATTGTCCCTATTGTCCCCATAACAGGTAGAACCCATGGGCTGCGGGCAGGCCAAGGCAAAAATATTGACAGGTCAGTTTTCAGAAGTTATCAATGAAAATAATATTAATCCAGGGTTATTCCAATACTATTTAATTTTATTACGTTCTCATAAAACTCCAATTAAAAAAAAAGTAAAAAAACTAAGATTAATGCTAAATAAATAAATAAATTGCTTCGTTACAAAAAAAATAAATGTTTTTCTTAGAAAAAGGTGGTTTTGGTTTTTTTTTAATTTCTTGAGAACGACATAAAATTTTTGCATCCGGTTTTCTTATTTAGACTTAAAATTAATAACAGCATTGAGTTTTGAAATTAAAATTAGCACTTAATTACGTAAAATTTTGAAAAAAATGAATTTGAAATTTTTTTTTAAATTTTTTTTTTCAAAATTTTGACTTTGAAAATTAATATTTCAAAAACTATTTCTTAGAATAGATTTATTTAAACACAGAATGAAAGAAAAAGTTATTGGCTTTTCAAAAACGTATCGCACAGCATTGTGAATGAAGCCGTTGATTTGAAATAATTTTTTTCCCATTTTAAGTCAGTTTTTTCGAAAATTGCCCCTCCCGGCTAAACGGAGGGGAATAGACCCCCCCCTCCTATACGATTTTTTTCTTGTCTCAACGCAACCTACACACCCTAGCATTTTGTCGCATTGCTCATGACTCACCCTGTATATATAAACTATATATAATACAATAAACTTGTTAAGAGCTATATTGTCTTGTGTATAATCAATCAGAGAACGTTGTTCAATAGGAATATTATGTATGTACATAATCCCTATATACGTACCTAACTATTTGTTGTTTCTATAATATGGTAACGAATTTTCCAATTAAATTTATCAAGCTTAGATATTATAAGGTATATAAGGTATGACACTATAGTACCTTATTAGTTCTGTCACTGTTCCTTCAAAATAAAATTTATACCAATAACAAAAACTTAACTGCAATTAAAATAATTGCTTTAAAACAAAAACAAGAAAACAAATTGCTTTTACAATAATCATGTTTGAAGTTTTTCTCTAAAGACATCCAAAACAAAATAACTCCAATTATCCGAAAAAAAACTTTATAAACGCAATAAAAATTATCTATCGAATCCCCCTATCCCGAGCGCAATTATTATTGTTTATAATGATGACATGAAGAGCACCTTATTCACCCTCAGGCGTAGAATAACGCTGAACCCTTGAGTCTTTCTACCCATCAGTTCTATTCCGACGCCATAACTCTTGCAGTGCGAACATGAACAACATGCATTTTTACATGAAAAAAGAAGTGGATCGTGTTTCTATCGTTCGTTTATATACCTTCCTGCAATGAGTCCCAGTAAAGTACGTTGACCGGAATGATAAAATTTTACAAAACATTAATTTCCAGCACGTGTCCGAGAAAGATATGTTTTGAATTTAGCGTTTCCTGGAGCGTGAATACGATTTGGCCTATACGATTCTATGGCAACATGCATCACTTACCTATGCATATGTTTTACCCCAAAAAATATTCAGGCAAGGTACCCTGCTTTTCCTGGTTATCTGCATTAATTACGTCACCACTTTTTATTATTATTATAAAATAAAGTAGACCTACATAAAGAACACGTGGATATAGCGTTGAGGGGGGTTCTTGAGAAGTGAATGGTATATGAAGGCCTTGAGGGCATGAGTAATGCGTTACGCTTCGTGTTTAATGAGGGTTAGAGATTAGAATAAACAAAAAAAAATATAACGGGAAAGATGGTAGTAATTAGCCGTTCAACTCGCTTATTTGTTTTGTTGTCAAATAGGGCGATAGCAGGAGTAATTATTATTGTTCTTGACACACATGAACTGAGAATTCTTCGAATCAAGAAGTGACTTTATCTCGAATGGAGTGCGTGGATTGCCCTCTTGTGGTGCACTCTTTTCTTTATCGATGCGCATTGTTTGTTATATTGTACTTCATCGACGTCGTCGTCGTCTATTGACGACAAAAACATAATGGATTATTTTAAAAGAACCGCTATATGGCATGAGTCAAGCAGTCAAGAATGAGTTGATTGCATTTTAATTTGTTACATTAGCTTTGTTGACTGTAAATGGACAAAGGGATAAGAGACTATCCTATTGTAATGTGCGGGTGCGGCTTATGATATCTCAATTTTATTTATCATCAAACATATTACAATGTTTTGTAGAAGAAGAACAATACTTTTTGTTAAACATTACTTGTTTTTTCATATAATTACTGTATTTGTAGATAAGAATTATTTTGACAATGATTTTTTATAAATGGTAGTGATTGGCGATGGAAAAGTACATTTTCACATTTCCGCATTTAATTCCATTGTTTAACATTTAATTAAATACAGTCATTGGCATAATTATTTGCACAATGCATTTTTTATAATAAATTTCTTGAATTATGTGCTTTTGCTGTTATATAATTTAATATTTTAAATATGAATTATTAAAATTCAATATTTTCTTCAAACGATTACAACAACAAAAAAATATCAAAATTCAATACTTAGGTAAATGTTAAAAACATAGGAAAGAAAATGGCAATATTATTTGCACATCAAACAAAACATTTGCACAAGTGCAATTATACAGTAAACCTGGAAATTACCCGTGTTTTCTAAGCTCTCAGTGAAATTTCTGATTAAATCTTGCAGAGGGGTTCATCTTGAGTATACAATAATATTTTTTGGGTTGAAAGATCGTATAGTTAGGCAGCCTCTTTAAAAAAAAGTCTTAAAAGTCTTAAAGCTAATTATCTCGAAAACCGTTAGTCCTGTAGGACTAATCAGCCAAATACGAATTTGTAGAAAATTGAATTGTTTATCTTTTTTGAGTACACTTTTTTGATGTATCTTTAATATGCACATATCTTTAATATTTCAGGTTATGTTTTGGAAGTCGAAAATTGTTTCTGTTTTTAATTTTACATAAAAAAATGTTGAATACAGATTTATAGACAATTTCACAAAGCAAAAATTTTATTACTTTGAACGCCACAGTAGATGTACCAATGTATTTTAACAAATGCACGAATAAGTGGCAGTACCTGGGTGCAAGACCAACTGTGATTAAAAAATTAAAAATTAACTAAAATATGCTAAATTGAGGGCAGTAAACAATAATGGCCCAATTGTCAAATTACGTTCTCAAATTTAAAAGGATAATAAACAAAATATTTTCAGTGACATAACATTTTAAGTGCTTATTATTATTTTATAATAATAATACGGCATTCTTTGAATGTATTTTTAACCAAAAACCAGAAATTCAATTATGTTGTGACATGTTGGTTTGTTTGTGACACCCTTTTTTACCAATTTATTACAATTTACACTCAATCAATAATGAATCATTTGTTTGATTAATCATAATGTAAATTATGAAATAAAAAATCGTTTGTGACAATATAGTTTGTTTGTGACACCCAATTTTCCATAAAACTATTGCTTGAGCACAAAAATATTGAGCAGTTAATATTGTTTTTTTTTTTAATAGGGTGCCAGAAAGATACTAACTTGTCACAAACGATTTTATATTTGAATTTAGAACTTTCAAATAATGATTACCAAACGAATGAGTTCAAATATGATAAAGCAAAAATTGGTTGGTAGAAAGTGGCCAGTCACAAACATTTTCCATGGATGAATGGAATTTAAATGAGTTCCGATATGAGTTCTTTAGTTCATTTATGATTTTATGAAATTTAACGAATTGTAAATGGAACATGCTGTTATTCAAACACCATACGAATTCACCTCTGCATCATGAATCAATAACAAAGCTTGTTAGATCCACCCATATTGCCCCACCATCGCTATTTTAAATGTGATGAAATTGGTAAAAATATTTACGAAAATAACACAATAAATGCTAATACACTCGTGTCCATTAGACAGAATTGCCAGAGAACCACTATCTTCGATCCTTTTGCTTCCAATCATAAAATATGAAAGGTACCTTTTATGCACGTTGATATAGGTTTACAAGAATCAAATCCAGAACACCTATATTTTTTTTTAAACTGCATGTGGTAATGAAGTCAGTATCACGTCGTGTGCGTCTAATAGTAACTGTTTTCAGAACAATATATAACTACATAGAGTAATTTGTATATCTTTAAACGAAACGGTCTATTTTATTCCTAAAAAAAAGTATAAACAACATAAAAAAGTAGCGTCAGCTTACGATATAAAATTAAGGTGAACTACGAAACTATTAGTTAACACTCCATTATGTAAGATTTTAATATGCTTGCATTTTTGTATAAGACTGCAGACCCTACGCAGTTAATTATAATATATCTATTGCCTTCGCGTATATCCTACAACCAAAGAATTTCGAAAGATCATTTACAAATAAAATCACCTTTTTTTTTTTTTTTATAATAGGCACGCACTCAAGGGGTTTTTGTTCCCTTTTTATGCCAAAGCACAGTGCGAGCGTTAGGAAAAATGGGATAGACGGAGAGGGTTAAAGATGAGGTGTCGGTTAACATTAGTCTTGAATTCCTGAGCACTGCAATGACTGGGGAAGACAGAGTGTGGAAGAGAGTTCCACATTCGCGTAGTACGGCTAAAGAACGATTCTCTGAACATGACCGTACGTCCGAAGTTGGGCTCGAGGGTGAACTGATGGGCATTCCTGGAGACGCGGGTATTACGGTTGAATATCTTAAGGGGAGGAATGCAACTGGCTATTTCACTGGAGCATAAACCATTAAAGTAACGGTAAAAGAGGGTGAGGCATGAGACATTACGTCGATGTTCAAGTGACGTAAAAGTCTCAACGATGGTACGGTCACCAATCATCTTAAATGCTCTTCTCTGGGTACTGTCCAAAAGACTTAAGTACGTTACTGGAGCACCAGCCCAAATGTGGGAGTTGTACTCAAGCTTTGGACGTATGTAAGTTTTGTAGATGGTTGCCAGATCAGAAGGGGAAAAGAAGTTCTTGCATCGTCTTAAAAAACCTAGACATCTTGCGGCATTTTTGGCGACATCGCATATGTGATCATTCCACAAGAGGTGGTCGGTGATACACATACCGAGAATCTGGAGATGTTCGGTTTCACTGATGCAAGTGCCACACATGGACAGTGGCAAGGGGGGTATATCTCGCTTCAACGATACAAGACAGCATTGAGTTTTCGAAGCATTAAACTCTACGCGGTTTTTTATTCCCCATTGTACAATGCTGTTTAAGTCAGAGTTTAATGAGCTTATCATATTTCGCCGTTGCAGTTCCACACCCGAAAGGGAGGGATGTGAGTCTGGGAACGAATATGAAAAGCTAAGGGTACTATCGTCAGCGAAACAATGAAAAACCTCTTCATTACACTTGATTAAATAAAATAAAATGCACGACTGGGTCGCATGGACTTGCTCTTGTAGCAAAATATGGGACTACAAATCAAAATAAAATATTAAGTTATGTTGAAAGGCGAAAACTGTAAAAAAAATGGCCTAAACTTGAGATCAAGTTGTTTAGCCAAAAATTTTAAATGACATCTTGTGTTAAATTTCAAAATTAAGTCGTATACCAAATTTAAATGAAATCTGCTAAACAGTTTTCAAGTTGTGTCCAAATTTGTAAAAATCGTTAACACCAAATATCCGTTATGTGCATTTTTAGCCAAAAACCTGAAACGCAGTTATACTAACAGTGCTCCAAATATAACGTAAGTACAAACATTTTGTCAATGTCGTTTTTGAGCAAATTTACAAAATCTTAAACCGTTATATAACCGGGCTAAAACAAAAATTCAAATTCGTCCTCTAGGGAATCACCAAAAAGTGCTATAGACCAAGTTTGAAGTAAATCCATCAAACCGTTTAGGCTGTTGCTCGGTGAACAGACAACCTCACATCCGCACATCCGCACATGATGTTAGGTTTCTCTACCGTCGTAATGTCATGTTTGATTAAAATCACGAAATTTTTCTTACACGAAACCAATACATCCCCTATTGAGCAAGTAAAAATATTAAGTTCAGCACCTAACCCCAAATTGATCGAATTAATGTTATTCGAAAAAATCTATTTTTCCATTATCTGTATTTCTCTTAAGTTTGTTTATTTTATTATAGATTTTCCAAAAAGCCAACTAAATATCTGAGTTGAACCTCCCAATTTCAAAACAAATTTATTATAAAATAACTGAAATAAATCAGTAAAACATAATGATCTCACCTCTATCACAAAATTGTCGGTAAACGAGTGAACCATCCGGCCATAGGTCTCACAGGTCTCACTTTGTTCAATCATATCAGTGTATGCCACGCCGCTCGATGCTGTAGCTGACACAGTAACTAAATTGCTCAAAACTCGTGTAGCATCCTTTGATTTCGAATACAACGAATCATAAGACGGAGGCTCCACACTCAGACATTTGTTGAGACTAGGAATCGGTCCATAGTAAGGATAGCTAAATCGAAAGTTGTCGCACCGGTCTGTCTTGCGAAAGTAGTCGGCACCGATGGTGCTGCTGTTATTATTAATGCTGGTACCGCTATAGCTTAAGATATTATTGTTTATATTACTGTTGATATTATTATTATTTCTAACACTGTCATGATGATTAGATAAAGGCACAAAGGGTGTGATCGGGTCGTTAGACCCGAAATACGGCATTATGGCCGCTGGCGGTGCGAGTGTTAGTCCGCCATATTGGTAGTACTCGTGGCTGCTTTGGGATTTCCTCAATTTCCTGTTCAGCCGTTCGTCGTCATCGTCGGAGGAGCTGTCTGTTGGTGTCCGCTCGTAAGGGGTCCATAGCATAGAGGAGAGGGCCTCCTCAACGTCAGGTGGGCGCCGATGATGGCTGCTGCGTTGCTGTTGCTGCTGGTTTTGTGTCTCCCGCTGTCGATCCATCATTATCAGTTGTCAGTTGGCGGATATGCATTTCACACGAATAGGGGGCTGGTCCCATGACAGAGACTTGAAGTTGGTTCCTGTTTAACGATGGATGTGGTTGCACACTGGCACTTGTCATCATGGATTGGACCTCGCAGTCTGATGTTCCTCGCAGTCGAGGCTGCTGATGCGTTCAAATTCATTGTCGTGGCTAAATGATTCACTGTCAACTTCATTATCATCGTTCTATTATCTCTCCGCGGGAGGCCGTTGCATTTAACAGTTCAGTTTTCGTTTCAGGGATGAGGAAGCGGTGGTGACGGGATAGATGAAGCCAAAGTGAAATGTAGCTATTAATGGCACTATCGAAGATTTGTGTCGCCACAAAAGACAGCGCACATCTGCGGCTATGCTGTGTATGTGTGTGATATCCGTAAAAATACTTTCACCCCGATCGATGCTGTTGTTGCTGCTTTGCTCGCTGATGCTGCCGCGATGCGAAAAATTTAATTATGGTGGCCGTTTGATTGCATTATCCCACATGGCTGCAGAGTGATATGAAAATTATTATCTTCGCATGACGATTTATTTCCGTTTTGTCGAGTACAGCTACTTAAGTGCGGATGAAAGGAAAAACCAAGTCCAAGCTGGGGAAAATTGATATTTGTTTTCCTTTCTTTCTTTGTTGGCTTTTGTGCAGCCTGGAAGTAAACAAACGGAGAAAATGTTAATAATGGTGTTATGAAGTACTTAAGCTGAGTATAACAAAGTGTTGGCATAAGAAAGTAAAGTTTTATAGTGTATTGTACCTATATGAACGATGACATGAACCATGGAGTCGGTGAGGTCTTGGTTTGTTAACAAAGAGCTTACAAAAAGTTATCAGAAGTCATATGTATGTTTATAACGTTGACAAGCATGAATTATTATTTTAGTTTCATTGAAATTCGTAGAGCAATTTAAAGAGTGGGATTGCCTATTGATATATTTTCGGAGAGTGCGTAAAAGAAAAATAATATGTACCCATATTTTTTTTCGTTTTGACGAATGTACAAGTGTTCCAGTAGGTAAGAGTCGAAGATGATGTCAGTCTGTGGCGGATATGCAGCGGTCATATTGTTATACTCAATAGTCTAATATGCCGTCAGTGCAAAGATCAAACAAAGAATTACTCATGGGAAGCTATGTTTTTTTCATTATATTTTCGGTGTTTTTAGGGTTTCCCACTTAAAATCTATTCCGACATAGGTTCTCATACTCATATAAAAAATGAAACTCAAGAAACAACTAAATATAACGAGTTTTCTTAAAGTGTTCAAGAACTTGAGATAGTCAGGAACAGGTGCCACTACACTATAGTAATGCCAAGATTATCTACCAAGGAGGAGGAGAAGGAGATTTTTCGGTTGGTTTTTGATCTAGTGTATAACGAAGGTGGGGTGGGGAGGGAGAAGATTCAATGATTAAATTAACATCCTATACAGTTATGTCAACTTGGTAAAAAAAAATAAAAATACAGCCTCTAATGAGATAGTGTACGCAGAAGAGGAAGATCCAACCTGGCTGCGCTTTTAGAAAGTAAATAAGTAACTAATAATTCAGAAGTGCATTGAAAATAGAAGACACGACTGGGACGCACAAAATTGCTCTTGTGGAGAGTGAGCTAAGGCTTTACAGCAAAAGGGACTCCTCGGAGTCGAGCATTCTTATCTTGGATGTTGTAGTCCATTATTTTTTGTTAACGAAATATTTTTTTAAATTCACGAAATAAAGTCATTGAATAGCAATACCTAATTAAAAAAATTGATAAATAAAAACAAATAACTTTGAAAATTAATTCATAACATTTCAAGAGTTTTCCGTAAAAATCATGGTATTTAATTTTAAAATATTATAATATATGTTAGATTTTTTTTTTACCAAAACTGTAGGTAGGTACGTAAGTCCAGTTTTTGAAAAAAATCGATTTTCTTAAAACAACTTTTGTTTAAATATTTTTATGAAATTTTTTTGCAAACAAAAGCTCATCTAAATATTAAATTAAAAAAAAAAAAATTGTTTAAATAAAAATACTGCTTAATTTTTTAGAAAAGTGATTAAAAAATTAAGTACCTACCTGCGCCGTTATCTTTCGGCTACCTATAAAATACCGTTAAACTCATGTCAAGTTTAATCAAAATCGTTTTAGCCGTTTTCGAGAAAATCAAGATTTTCATAACCGTTGTATGGCAGGTACAGTGTTTTTTTAGGCCAGAGTATATACAAATTTATCCTAGGGTATCGATTCTCAGTATTTTTCTAAATATTACATAGCCAACGAGATAATTTTTTTTCCCCAGTATACGGGTAAAACCTACCCTATCATCCGGCACCTGCTTGACATTGAATTTCGGAACACCCTGTACATGTATAGTAACTATAACGGCAAGTAACAAATAGCTTTGCATCAGAAGATATGCACCTCTACTATATTCTTTCAAAGACAAATACCTAATTTCAATTAAATTATATTCATCTTAAATAATTTTACAAAGATGAATTTTCTAGCATAAATCCCATCACACAAAAGCTGACCTCATCCCAATTACAAAAATCCTGACCTATTTTCTTCTGTGTATTCTTCTTCAGTATATGTACAACATTTTCATCCACACTAGTCTTATGGGAGCCATCCATTTTGTAGACGGATACTTCTTTGCCGTCGGTGTGGGTTTTCTCGTGTAATTCAACCTTAAGTTCCAGCAATGACCTATTGAAACAACCAAGAAATCCCTATTGGGTTAACAAAAACTGCTCACTGCTCTGCTCATCTCAGCTTTTAGATAAAATGTCAAAACTAGAACATTAGCCACACAAAAACAAAGCAAAATACACACATAATAGCCCGGAAATACCAACCATAGAAAAAGATAAACAATTTCTTCTTTTCAATCCGTTTCTAACATCCGTACCGGATGGAAAATTCGCTTCGGTCATTCACGGCAAAAAAAATAGATACAATATGACGAAGCATATGATGGCATCAGCTGGATGACTCAGTCCAGCACATACATAAATCAAAACAGAAATAACATTCTGTCAAATAAGTCCCAATTGATGTGACCTAAATTCACATACTACCACCACACCGCACCTTTGCCTAATGGCCTTGCTTAGCTTCGCTGTCGGATGTCCTCCCAAGGGTTGACCGAGGACAGTTTTTCGTCCTGCTAATGACTTTGACGTCAGCATCATCAGCAATTGTATGACTTTGCAGAACATTCCTTTGTTCTCTAATTAGAAAGTGAGCGGTGGATGTGCCATTATTAACAATTATTATACTATTTAATCTTGGTTAATGCCATTAGCTATTATTCCTGCGGTAGCCTTGAAAACCACAAAGCACCATTACGGGAAATTCAATTTACCCTTGGCATTAGGAACTTTTGAATGCTTAACTTATTAACGTCCAAGCAAAACGAAATGTGTTTTTCCTGATTTCCCCTGAGGACATTTTCTTTTTGTCAAAAATTCCAAAAAGTAGCTGACTTACATTAACAGCTAGAGCTGAATAAAATAAGTAAAAAGGGACAAAATGGCGGTGCGGAATAATATTGTTGTCATCATCAACATAATAACGGTGAAATGAGGACATTGTTAGAAATGTGTGCCAAAATTAAACAAAAATATTTGTATATGCACACTACTTTCGCGCTCTTGGTTTTCTTTTGTAAGCAACCAAAAGCAAGCACAAGAAGGACGAATTTAATCTTCTTTGATCCCAAAGAGCTGCCTGAATCTATATACTCGTACAACGAGGCCACTTCAGGAATCCTTATACTATATTCTGAAACAGGCAAATTTGTTTGTTTTCTTGTGTTGAAAAGAAAAAACACGTAAAAGAGGAAACAGCGACGTAAGGTTTTTGAACCAATACTATAGTGCCATTTTAAAATGCAAGTGTGTATGCTCTCTTTCCGTTTATAATACAATATAGTGTAGGTAAGTTCGTTAACTTTTCATTAATTCAATTGAATTAGTTTGAATGACTGTCTGCTTGTCTGCCGGAAAAAATAAAGGAGCCATAACCTTCCATATCCGTTCTATCTGTGCCTATATATGAAATGAGGAAAGCAAGTTGGTAATAGTTGTTATAGTAGGAATACAAAGAAGAACGAGATTCAAGGAGAGTTGGAATGGAATTTTGCAAAAGAGAGATGCTTTTGGAATTAGGGACTGAAGTAGGTACTTTTCCACTCTATTTGAGTGAATGAATATTTATTTAATTTAAGATATTTGCTAAGAGGGTAAATTCTCGAAAGTTTCTTTGGTTGATTTTTTGGTTTATTTTTCGATGAAGGAATTCAAACAACACTAGGGAAGTTCAAAAGATTGAAGTTATTTAAGCATGGGTTGACTCTAAAAGGTAAATAGAAATAAATTAGAATTTTTTTTTCTATATATTCATACATATTTTGAAGGACCTTACTGAAGGAGGTATACTTTCTTGCTTATGATGCCCTTGATTGTCTTGTAGAAAATTGCATTCAAATCTGTGTTCATAATTATACTGTTATCAGAAGTACAACTGTTTAGATTTTATGTTTGAATACGCAAAATTTGAATAGACTTTGAAAATCATCTTTCATACAAATCTTGCTTTACAAAAAGGAATGGACTTGAAAATGCCCTTCTTTTCGTCCAGACCAGCTTATTAGCATATTACTACATAATACTTGATTTAGTTCAAAAACTACTTTATAATATAGGAAAACTAAAATTAGAACGACTGGATTGCAGAAATTGCCAGAAATCAGCTATTCAGTTTTTGTAAATTTCTTCACTCTTCATACAATCTTATGTTGATGTCAATATTCGATATCATTTTATTGGATTTACCATTGAAATTTGTAGCTCTAAATCAAAGAAAATTAAAGTAAATATAGAAAATCAATATTAGGTGACTTTTTTCCATTTCGCCAACAAAATAATACCGTAAATAAATTTCTTGCAAGGTGTGAAGGCTCCTTAACTTCATATATCTTCTGTGAATTAGCACAATGACGGACACCCACTATTTGTTTATTTTTGAATACAAAATTTATCATTATCATCAATGACGTAACTTTGATTGAGAAACAATTACTTCCACCATTGTCAACACGCGTTTGCCTTAATTAATTAATTCATTATTTATCTTGGACAAATATTAAAAGAATAACCAACACCCTCGATATTGCATTCTGTTTGTTGTGTTAATAATTTCTAAAGCTGTAACGGTGGGAAAGCAGGTGATTTTAAATAGCACCACACGAAATAACGCCAAATTGACCTTATTTCAAAAAAGAAATACAAGTTTTGAGTTTTGTCAAAATTCCAAACTGCAAGAACAAGATATTTCAGTATTTGGGGGCATGCCGCCCCCCTGAAACCCCCTACCAGGGACTTCCATAGGATTTGGGGTGGGTGCGAGTTTTCGTTTAATAATAATAATAGTAGCTAATATTTTAACTATTTGTCTGTAAGGCACATTGCCTTTTAAATGCAACAGGTGTTGCACGACAATAGTTAGAAGAAGTAAAAAGAAAGGAAGGAATGGTTTTGGTACAATGGATAGAGAGCTAGTTGATTTTTATTTTTCAATGCATATCCCATGGGCGACGTCCAGCATAAGCTGGGAGGTACGCTGAAAAAAACATTGTTTTGTACCCGAGTGAGTAATATAATATTCGCCGTAATTTGTAAAAAAAAAACTTTCTATATTTATTCGTTTTCTACTCTTCTGTTAAGGAATTCTTTTCCGTATCTTATTTTGCACAAAATCGGCAAAGAGAGCACAGATTTTTTAAGTAATTTTAATTATTTGCCTACGTAAAAATCATATTTGGAATTCCTTACTGAAATGATTTTTTTTTTGTCGTATGATGAATTCTTCCTTTTATTTTTGTACTTATTTTTATTTATTTTGTTAAATGTCTTAAAAATAATTTAATTTGTATGGTATTTTTTTTTAAACATTGTTTTGTGGTTTTTATTTCTCTTGGGCGGACAACTATTTCAGATGGACGAACGTGTTGTGTTGTAATTGTGACCGTCGCTGTCCGACTAGGGGAAGTTTCACCTTACTTGCAAAAAATAAAAGAGGAATTCTTTTTATAACTATTGGTAATCACAAAAAGCAATCTAGGAATAAAATTGAAATATCGAAATTTCTGAAACAAACCATTAAAGTGCGAAAATAGCGAAGGCAGACTACACAACTGCAACATTATTCGTTTCAAATCAAAAGTATTATTATATGATAGATTCTTATTTCCCCCACAAAAAATAGCAAACAAATCTGTCATTATTTAATTTAAAATTAATAAAGATTGAAGTCATCGTATGGTAATTATATATGCAATGCTATCAATCTAGGAATTCTGTCAAATTTTTTTCACATTAATATTCTCTGCACAAGATGTAATATAATAATTTATTTAATGTATAACCAGGAACCCTCATCAGTTACTTTACCACACTCATAAGTTGCATGCAGATTCCAGGAAGTGAACAAATTTCAACCAAAGACGTCTTTTGCAGCCACACTTATGGTTATGATGAAAATTATTTGTAAGATTGATAGTTTTGTGATCCTAAAACCAACAACCAGAAGAGTTTGCACATGATACGACGTTTTGTTGTTTTAATATTCACAAGATACATTTTTCAACTCAAAAAGATACACAGTCACATAAATATGGTATTAAACCTCAAGCAAGTGCCAGTAACCAGCTTTGGAGATATTAGCTTGGATTTATTCGTTGTGGCGGCAGCATTAATGTAATTCAGCTTAAGTTGCAGAAAGTTCATTACAGAAAGTGAAATCGCATCGGGTTTGCTGCCGACCCAACCAAACACAATTAAATTAGCAACTTCCTCTTTTCGATGCACTTGGTTGAGATTCGTTTGTTCAGAGTTCACGTTTTTAATTTTATTTACAATTACAATAAAAGTTAATGATATTATTGTTTGTATTTACATTACGAAGGTAAACTCCAAACTTGAAATTGTTGTTGTTTCGAATCTATTTGAATTATATTCTAGTCAGTTAAAAATTTAAACTTAGAAGCCAGGAGTTTGTCACGAATGAAATCACCTGACCACTTATACTTGTTATCATTTGAAATCACGTTGAAATCAGATGCAGTCACTATTTCAAGTGATGAAATTAAAAAAAAATGTTGGTTATCGATTTCAAATGATTTTTTGCAATCATTAAAAATATTTGAAATCACTTTAAGTTTTTTACAATCATGAAATCAAAAATGCCATAATGAAATCACGAATTGAAATCACTATGAAATCACTTGAATATGAAGTCATTTGAAATATTGCAATCATTGAACCACTAAACTGGCTAGTAACAAACCCCTCGCTTAAAAGTCAAGTAGAGAAGATTTTTTTTATGAGAAGGGTGTTTAATTTGTTATACTTGATGGTATACTCATTAAAGAGCTAAGACTTCAATTGCCTTTTTATTTTCCGGTTGTTATTTGCGATTACCGCAAACGCTGCGAGAGAACATACACTGCGGATTCCGCATATTGACTTTTAAATACATTTTTCTTTGATATTCCTAAAGAAAAACTGACTAAAATTTGATGTACCTACCTATCGTTTATCTTTAAGTGACTTTTAATGAACGTAATCCGGATGTGACTTTGCACTTTAATTTGTTGAAAACTCAACTTGAAATCACTAGCATGGTCAAAGATATTAATAAGTGACAATTTTTCAAACAATGAAAAAATGCTAGATCCAAATGTTTCGCATGACAGCAGCCAGCTGTCGAGTGTCGAAACTTGATCGAATTAGAGGTAAGAAGATCCGAGGATGCCAGAGCCCTTCAAGGATACCATCGTCAACTAAATACAGCAAAATCAACTGAGCATTTAAAAATTAAAGACGCTGAAAACCACTTCTAAAAATCGTGAACACTCGACGCGACGGACGTTCCGTTACAACCGCGAGGAAAGTGAAATAGGTAAAAAAAAACATCTAGAAAAAACTTAAACATAAACCGGGATTCAGTTCTCCTGAGACTCTACGTTTTCTGTGGTCAGCCCATCGAACCCAACAAGCAGATGTAAAACGCTGAATAAGCTTTGCTCCCATTTGAAATAATTAACATCAGCGAAAAAAAAGGAAGAAGAAAATTGAGGAAAAATTACAGTGGTAAAACAAAAAGTCTTACATGTAGTCTTTACGGAAAGTCATACCTAGATCCCACAAGTCACCTGGAGACTTTAAGAATAGAAAACTTTTTTAAGATAACTGTAACAAAGGTGTCAATAGGACCAGCGGGAGTAATGGGACTTACGCACGGTACGAAAAAATCACAATTGTAGAAGCAGGTTAGGTAAATAAATTATAGAAATTCAAAACTAACAAAGGGGTCAAGGTCTCGATTTCCACTAAATTTGTTGAAGCATCAGCTTTCTCTTCAATAGACAATGCAAAGAAAAGATAGACCCTGCGGTGACAGGTTATTCCATATTAACGAGCCTGGCGAGAAATTCCAATAAATATTATTTTCTTCTGTTTTTCAATCCAACTTGTTGATTCGCTGTCTGAATTTTCTTTGAATGTAACACAAGGTCTCTTTGATGTGTTATTCGCTGTCTGAATTTTCTTTATGGCTCTTCAAATGTCTTAATTCATAATCTTAAATAGTTCCCATAAGTAAATTAATATGCGATTGTACTTGGTTTACAAATATCTAAATGTAAACAACTATAAAACGGAAAACAAACTCTCACTTTTTTTTTTCATTTGTTCGTCCCAAATTTCTTTACGAACTTTCTTCACAGCACGACTAAAACTTTGAAGGACCGGGCTCCAGAAAATCAATAAATCAATAAATCTATATCTCTATATCTCGGTAGTTTGGTAGATTTGCTTTGAATTTTCACGCAAGAGTTTAACATTTCTGCTGTTTTTTTGATAATTAGTGGTTGAACAATGGGCAATCAAAGTTTTAATTTTTAATAATTAGCTATATCATGTTTGAACTCCAAACAAGAATCCATCAAATTGCATTTCAAAACATTGTGGTTTGACATCAGAAATAAAATAATATTCGAATATTTATCCCTCACTTTTACACAAAATCTATTCACACTTACGACTTACCTACATATTATTAATTAAAAAATTAAAAAAAATTAAGAGTCAATGCAAGATAGGTTCAAATTGACGATATGGATGGGAGCCCAATGCAAAATTAATCAACATAACAATGTCCTAAGTTTTAAGGACGAATATTTTTCACCAACTTATTTGCAACACTATATAACAAAGAAATAAAATTAATAATTATACAAATTCTATGGGAGACGGACATAATCCCGAAATCCAAAAGACCGAAAAGCCAAAAGACCGAAAATCCAAAATATCGAAAACCCATAAGACCGAAAAGCCAAAAGACCGAAAACCCAAAATACCGAAAACCCAAAAGACCGAAAATCCAAAAGACCGAAAACCCAAAAGATCGAAAACCCAAAAGACCGAATGGTCAAATGAACGAAATTAAGATTGATTTTTTTTTTCAAAATTTGAATTTTTATTAAATAGGTAATTTCATTGAACAAAAACAAAATATTTCTTTAAAATCATTAACAAAATTCTTTCTCACCTCAATTCAAAAAAAATTTTGTTATAAATACCAAAACAATAGCCCTACTTTAATTTCCGGTAGGATTACCCAATAGGTGCTGTTGAACATGGAAACATTGGACTCAGGAGCCTGCCAGACGACTGGACATACCCTAAGCAGATCAACGAAGTTGGGTGAGCGGGACTGACTACAGAAAGAGAGTTAAAATCCCTTGAACCCGCGAAGCGTGCCACCTAGGTGCTGTTGAACAGGGAAACATTTGGACTCAGGCGCCCTCCAGACGAATGGGCATACCCTAAGCGGATCAACGAAGTTGCGTGAGCGGGACTGACTACGGACAGAGAGTTAAAATCCCTTGAACCCGCGAAGCGTGCCACCCAGGTGCTGTTGAACATGGAAACATTGGACTCAGGCGCCTGCCAGACGACTGGACATACCCTAAGCGGATCAACGAAGTTGCATGAGCGGGACTGACTACAGAAAGGGAGTTTAAATCCATTGAACCCGTGAAGTGGGACACCAAGGTAAAGTAAGTAAAATACCCTCTTAAGGTATATATATGAAAAAGAAATTAAAAAAAAAACAAAAGCCCGAAAAATTATATAAAATGAAAAATTTGCGCAAATTTTTCATTTTAAATAGTTTTTCGGGCTTTCGGGGAAAACTTTTTGGGGCTTTTGGTTTTCGGTCTTTTGGCTTTTCGGTCCTTTGACTTTTCGGTCTTTAAGCTTTTCGGTCTTTTGGTTTTCGGGATTTTGACCTTAACCCAAATTCTATACATGTACAAATAATTAATAATTTAAAAAGTTTTTTTTTATATTAAAAATATTCAACCAAGTAGAAGACTTAGCATCAGTATATTTTAATTGGACTTTTCTGAATTATTATTCAAAATTAAAGCGTTATTGGTGTAGGCCGCTAAATGCTTTAATTTTGAATAAGAACTATATCAAACCTTAATAAACTTCTCGTTACTGACTTTTTATAAAAAAAAAAAACAAAAGAATGTGACTATTCTTATGGTTTTTTTTTTCTTGTAATTAATATGTAACATTTTGCTGAGCTCCCTTAACACCTTAAAGCTATAATTATTTCGCTTTTCTTATAATACTTTATATATACATAGTTACATAACCTTTTTTTGGATTTAAGTCGTCTTCTGTTATTGTCCTGCAATATCATACACGATTCTTATACAATCAAGAATTAGAAGGAGAAACAAACCCAACACTCATGGTATAAGATATTAAACCGTATAACGAAGACTTTAAAATAAATATTATCTAGGTCTGCGAACTACACGATGTTGTAAACTTGCAATGCAAGTAGTGATAAATGACAACATTTTTAAACAGAGGATAATGACGAACAAAACCCTACCTACATGCAAGAATGCTTCAAAGAAGATTATTCGACCTAAAATAGAAAAGTTATCCACTGCTCTATACAATTTTCTTAAGTTCCGTCCCAACTTAAACGCCATACTTCCTCATTTCGTCACGTTCTAAGCGATTCTTCTTCAATCGGAGTCCAACACAACCCACCACGCAAAAAAAAAGAGAAAGCTGCTCATAAAATATTCAATTGAAACTAAAACTGCTTTCATCTAAAATTTTCAGTTTCGTCCTGAACTTCATCACTTCTTTACTTTGCGAATTTTCACATCACCAGCAAAAAGTCAGGAAATTGAATAAAATAGGTACGCTCCATTTTATAAAACGAAGGACCTACATTTTTTCTATCGAAAGTTCACCAACCTATGGCTAAACAAATTTGCAAACCAATAAAAGGTCAAAGTTTATTTAACCACCCTTTTCAAAAACCGGATTTGGGGCAAAGCAGCAAAAGTTCTCTTCTTCCAGAAATTTGTTGTTATTGAATGAAAAAAAAAAAACCCGAAGCCAACAGAAAAAAAAAAATCTTAAATAAACTGAGCAAATCCAAAAGAATATAAAAAAGTCCATTTCTTAGTCCCATATTGTAGGTATACCTATCCCTAAGGGCAGTCAGGAAACTTACTCTATTTTCTGCAAAAAGGAAGTAAAAAGTCGTCCCGAATTATTATAGACTCCAACGTTACAAGGACAAGCAACGAATAAGGCACCCAAGACGAATAAAATTCAAAGTACCAATTTGTGATATCAACCAAATAAGCACACAAATTTTTTGAACAACGCTTCAGGCTAAGTGGATTCCCAACTCATACCACAGAGCATTCAAATTAGGAACAACATTTGAAGTGGGAGAAAATCAATGGAGCAAGTATGTGTACCACTCTGCGAACACACGTGTCAGTTTTAAAGATACTTAAAGTGAAACTCGCGCCAAAGACAAGGAAAAAATCAATTTTGCACTTCAAACACCACAAACAAGTTGCGGTGTATATACTTAATAACAACTATGCCACATCATGGTTATAAATTGTATCCTGTCAATTCAAAGAACGATGCATATATAAACATTAAGAACCATACGTCCTTCCGACTGCCATTTCTTTACAACTGTTCTGCTCATCATTTGCATCTCACTCACATCTAATTCAAGGATAAGCAAAAAGATACACACAACCCATCGGTACAACCAAAGCATGTCCTTGCGAAACTGAGAGCTAAAATTGAGTACTTCCCTCCCGCCCCCGTCGAGTTCTCCTTCGTTTACACTCGCTTCAATTCAAAATCACATGTTGTTTATGATGATGATTTTCCATGCACAACGCAAATACTAAAGCAGGAGATGAAAAATGGAAACATAGCCAGCAGCAAGGACGACTTTGTTTTCACCCTCAAGAGTTTTGTGGGTCGAGATGTGTTTGACATGAATGTCACATCCTTGTACTCGCATACCTTGTGATGATTATTCGGCGACCTCCGTCTATGGTGTTTGATTGATTGAGTGTTGTAAGCCTCAATCACAGGTGGAAAACTGCATACGTATCCTTTTCATTCTTATCACTAAAAAATACCACACAAATCAACACTTCATATATAGCACAAATATACTGTTGCAGTATTTTCGAATGACACTTTGTTGGCAGAATCGAATTCAATTGCCTTAAATTTGATTTATTTAGAAATATAGGATTCACTGTCACACAATGGTTTTGACTTAACGGTTTTGGGAGGCGATTTGGGGACTCAAAAATTGTTTTTATGCGCGCACAAAATTCAACGAACGTCACGTATCCTTTACTCGAGCGAAACTAAACTTCGACATCGCATCGAGATTCCTTAACGCAAAACTGTTGGTCCTTTTCCCCAAAAAGGATTTTAAATGCTCCGAAGGGTGGTGAGTCGGCGTGTTTTAATGTGGAAGCTAATGTGGATGATATTTAACGGCACTTTGATGCAAAACAAAAATTTCTTTTAGTTGAATTTAAGACTTTGGTAGAATTAGGTTGATGACGGATCGACTGTCATTAAGCCTGATTGAATTAGAACCAGAAGTCGTAACATACTTTCTCTTATCCTTTTTTATGGCGAACTTCACCAGAAAATAAGATTTTTAATAATGAAATGAAGGTGCCAAATTTAAAAAAAAAAATAATTGCATACTTTAGATTGGGTGTTGTAAATCCACTATGTCGGTGAATTTCACCAGTAGATAACATATAGTCATCATAATAAAAAACCACAGAATGTATTTTTAAGGGAATGAGACACTCGTCATTCATTACAAAAAAAAACACATTACAAACTGCGAAAGTTCACCATTGCTGCCTTGTTCTGGTAAGCCCTAGAGACTAAACAACGAGCCCTCTAAATGGCTAAAAAGTAGAATTTTCGATGGGCCCACTTTGCCCAACTCTCATGTTCGTAGAGCCATTGTTGGCTTGAGTAAGATTTGTTTACGATTTTTAGTATTTATACACACCAAGAATCACACCCACACATACACTTAAGTGGGAGTCATTAGTTTCAATTACTGTTGAAGCCGAAAACAACATGTGACCCATGCTGTTGTCGAGAGTGTGTGTGCTGAGTATATGAGTGTCAGGGACACTCCAGAATTTAAGTGGTGAGTTGTTTCTCCCACCAAAAAGTACAAAAATAATATAACTTTTGGGTTGCTTAAAGTTTTGAAGAGATGATATTTTAAGGATAAACGAAGAAATTGAGTTTCGAGAGTGGGAAGGGATAATTTAAAAGATCCTACCATTTAGGAGTTGATATACTTATTAATTAGAGAGGATTTATTGGAGTAGGTCTAGGTATCCTGTTAGGATTAATGTGATACTGAGAAGTGCTTAGCGAATACGAGGCGCGTGTTCACAGGAGTGAAGGGAATGACCTTTTTGTTGGAAGAGGGTTTAAGATAGAAGTTGGTTATTAAAGCATAATAGTATAGCTATGGTAAAAACTCAGATTTTCATATACATATATATGTAATTGATTGTATTGGTAGTTATAGGCAAAACTTTTTCGGAAATCTCAGTTTCAAGGTCGAACAAATTTGAGCTTTATATATGTTTTTCAAAGATGGATAAATTGTCTTGAGATTAAAGAACATCACTTCTTTCAGTTTATTATGTATTACGTGATTTGGTATTTTTGTAAAGGAGGCATGAAAATATTGAAATTTTTTTTTTATTTGCTCTAAAAATTTGTACGATATGTTATTGCGGTAAAACTGGTATGGCTACAATAGTGGATGTTCAAAACCTGCATTTTCGAAACAGTGTTGTGTCGTGGCGAAGTATAGAAGCATTTTAATAATCAATAGTCCAGTATTGTGTCTTAAACACACGAAGACGAACAATCTCATGTTATATACATATAAATCGTGCCAGTAGATTAGCTGCGCAAATCAAATGTACATTCTAATATGAGAACTTTTCAATGCTTTTTCAAGATATAAATCGTGCCAGTAGATTAGCTGCGCAAATCAAATGCCCATTCTAATATGAGAACTTTTCAATGCTTTTTCAAGATACTGACCGCCAAGAGCAAATCTAAAGGGCTGGTTGTATTGTTAGTATGTCTGAGTTGAAAAGGCCAAGAGAAGACACAAAAGTATGATGTGGATAAGTCATTTTTTGGTGAGCTCTTCACGAAAAACGTTGACAGAAAAGATGAAAAAAATTCTAAACGTATAAAAAGGGGAAACAAAAGGGGAGTTAGGCAGAATCCCAAAATCAAAAACCACAACAAAAAGATTAGCCGGACACACGAGATCCCCAAAACCGAATATTCCGAAAACTGAAAAATGTATTTTTAACATATCTATCAAAAAAAAAATTATATTTTTTCTGAACGAAAAAACAAAATAATCTGTCACATAATTTATAAAACAACCATCGAACTAAAAAAACTAGATAAATATTAGATTGCAATTAATTTTTCAATAAAAAAAATGTGTAAATAGCATTTGTTCAGAACTTTTTCACTTTATTGTATGTAAATAACATTTTGATTTTTTTAAAAATAAAAAATTGAAAAATAATCCTTTAGTTTCATAAAATTAATCAAAAGCCAGCATTGAATTTTGGAAATAAAAATCATACTTAATTTCATGAAATTTTGAAAAAAATTACTTTGAAAATTGAAAAAAAAAATCAAAATTTTGAGTTTGAAAATTATTTGTTTTAAGAAACTATTCACTAAACAGTTATAAGAGAATAGATTTCTGGCTTTCCAAAAACTTATAGCATGACATTGTAACAGGTGATTTTTGTAACTAGGTTGTACCTTTGTTTTTTATTTTAAGTCATTTTTTTTTTAGAAAATTGCCCTACCGGAGGAAGATAGACCCCCCTCCCATACGAATTTTTTCTTGTCTCGACCCAACTTACCTCTTTCAATCATTTTGGCACAGCTTATGTGAATCACCCTTTTTTTATAACATTGAACTCGAGAAGAAAAATACAATCCTGGTTCTGGAAGGGCTTTCCAAACAAAATTCAAAGTATAAGATGACCAGCCGGGAATATAAAACTTCTGAGGTTCGTTTCTTGTCTCTTTTATATTTTAAATTATTCTATACATGTAAGTTTTAAAATTGTATAACAATATTAACAATAAAGGAAATTTTCGGCATCCGAAACTTTTTAAGCATCTTCTTGTGCTTGTATTGTTTAGCTTGATTCATTTATTTATCCAAAGTACAAATTTAACACGTTCACTCTCTCCATAAATTTTTTTTTATTTTGATTAAAATTACTCTATAGCTTCACTGTCTAAAGTTATCTGAAGTTCAACAATTCATTCAATTTGTATCTGGTTTTCAGCGTCTAGTGTATCATTTTTGATACAAAATCACAAGCTATTGAAAACAAGTTTTTGACTACAATATTATACTATGTAGATGTAGGCATATATAAGTAGCATATATAAGCAACAAAATAAATCCTTCTTTTATCTACAAAAATAAATTTATATAAATCGCGAGGGGTTTGTCACTAGCCAGTTTAGTGGTTCAATGATTGCAATATTTCAAATGACTTCATATGATTTCAGGTGATTTCAAGCAGTATTTGAATTGATTTAAAAATTTTGTGATTGCATTGATTTTAAACAAATTTACTGATTTCAAATTAATTCAAGTGATTTCATTATGGCATTTTTGATTGCATTGATTGCAAAAAAACTTAAAGTGATTCCAAATATTTTTGATGATTGCAAGAAATCATTTGAAATCGATAACTAACATTTTTTTTTAATTTCATCACTTGAAATAGTGATTGCACCTGATTTCAACGTGATTTCAAATGATCACAAGTATAAGTGGTCAGGTGATTTCATTCGGGACCAACCCCTTGATAAATCGATAACTTTCCTCGGTTTCGGCGTCTAAGCACAGCTTTATTTAGTACATTTTTTAGGTACCTACATGTATTCGTATATACCTACCTATTTTATTTAGGAACGAATATCAGTATTTACACATAAAATTAAATTTTAGTTAAAAATAATAAATAAATAATATAATTACCTATGTAATTGAAATGCTTCGTTTTTTCACCCTTTGCTCAGTTACGTTAAAAATTAAAACAATTGGTCCAATAAAATCGTTGTTTATATTTAAGAAACAAATCATATCCTTTCTTTCGAAAATTGCTTTTCATTATATACTTCTTTTATTATGCGGAATCAAAAAGAAATATTTGTTGCATTTATTTACCCATAATAACCTCCATATCGATATCGACCATAGCCACCATTATAAAAAGCACGAGACAGTCCACCACCGGCATATCTTGGTCCATAACCGTATCCATATCTATAACCATATTGAGGCTTACATTCAGTGAACATTAAGAGAAAAGCCATAGCAAGTGACCAGGATAAAAGAACTTTCTTCCAAATAAAATAAACAAAAAAAAAAAAAAATAAGTAACACAAAAGGATTTTACATTATCTACAATATTATTATTACTTACAGAAAACAGATCCATTTTATTGCTGAGAGATTGAGAATTAAGAACAGCCAACGTTCAATGAAGCCAATTAATGAATGAAATGAAAATTAACAGAAAACATTATTATTAAAGTCGTACAATAATCTAAATAAATCTAGTTACAAAGAGAGATAGAGTTCAAAATCTATATCTATAACCTAGATAGTATTGCTTGAACGCGGATGTGATATTGTTAATACAATAAGTAAAGGTATGCAAAATATTATAACAAGTGCACACTTATTGTTTTTGCATAGGTAAAACAAATATTTATCAAAGTTTGTATAGGAACTATATTCTTAGAATAAAAACGATAAATACAATACAATAATCGATAATGACAATACAGACAAGGTCTGTATCCAGCATTACGCCTTAGTTTTTTTTTTCAACGGCCTTTGGGCTAGTTCAATAGTTTCAGTTGGGTGCGAATTCTCTAAAAAAATCGGGCTTTGCTTTGCAATATTTCCGACAAAAATGTATAAAGCTTAAAATGGGATGAGGTTGCACAACACGAAAACTATAATTATTTGTTGAGGAAATAAAAACGAAACAAGTTATGAGAAATAAAAAAATGTCGATTCCCACACAAATGGCTTATTTCCTTAAATCAACTCCAAGAAGTATGCTATTTTACAATATTCCAATTTGAATCTGTCGTAGTGTGGCCGAGCTCAAGCATATAAACGGTGACGAATTTTCTTCGCACTTCGTATGTAGTACTTTTTAGTGATTCACTATGAGCAACATTCTTTGTTTTAGCTACGCAATATGCTGGGTACCTCCATATACGGTTGTTCTTAAAAATGACTGTAACAATTTTGATAAAACTTTCTCAACGTTAAACTTGTTAATATTGTTTCAGGGTTTTGGCTTAAATATGCGCATAACAGAGATTTGGTGTTAAAGATTTTTTTTACCATTTTGGCCATAAATTAACTGCTTGTTGAATTTGATTCAAATTTAGGCTGGCGTAGGAATGGCGGCTATTCAACTAGAATAAAACCCAATTAGCTTAGGCTGGCGTTAATGTTAAACATTATCAACAAGATGTCTTTTAAACCTTTTGACAAAGTAAGGTAAACGTTTAATGATAGTAGCCAATCAGCCATACAAACATATCTAGTTTTGAATATACATATTTCGATTTTCAGCATAATCTTATATAGACCTGGTCCTGGGGTGCATTTACGAAAAATAAGTGAACTAGCAGCTTGTATCTACAAGTAGTAGTTTTGTCTCCTTGGAAGAAAGTTTGGTCATATTATTTTTTACATATATGTATATCATTTCTCATTCGTGAAATTCTCCTTTTAATACGCATCTTTAATTTTGGCTTATATCGAATATCTTGGTTCTTACATACATATATTAATCATAGATAAATAATTATATAATTTATTTTATTTTTTTCTAAAAAGAAAGACTTTGAAGAAAGTTTCCTGCACGCTTCGATTTTGGCGTATACATTTTGAATTAGATTAGCACTTTTTTCATTTAATTTGATCTCTTATGTCGAATTCCTTTCATTTTAATAGATTTGATCGAAAAAGTTGACTTTTTTCCATGCTATGGATCTTGAATAAAAAAGTTGCTTTTTTTCTTTGATTGTATTGTGTATATTTCTGTAGAAGCGATTTTTATCATTCACTATACTTTACTTTATTGACAAATTGCACAATTTACACCAAAATTCACGAACAATATATTGTTTTCAATAATTTTAATTCTGCAAATTCCTATTAAAATAAACCACACTACACAATTAAAATGCTCATTTGACAGAATGATAATAAAATCATTTAATGTCAACAAATTCCTTGGAAATAAAAAGTTGACTTTGTTCGGACTAAAGTCGTTTTTTTCGGACTAAAGTAGCTTTTTCCAAAAATCATGATCCATGGACAAGAAACAGTTGCTTTTTTTCCCCTCAGATCAATTTTTCTTGAATCTCGATTTGATATCAAGATTCACAAGTATTTGCACACATACTTAATAGATTTTATTTCTTCTGTCACATGAACCTTTTAATTTTGTAGTTTGGTTTATTTTAATATAAATTTCCCAAATAAAATAATTTTAAAATAATCTATTGGACGTGAATTTTGTTGTTAATAGTGTAATATGTTAATAAAGTAGTCAACTTTTCCGATCAAATCTGAAAAAATCCAAGGAATTAGACATAAGTATGTGTAAATCTAGTTACAAATCGAGATTCATATTGTCGAACTCCGAAAAGTTGATCTGAAGGGGAAAAAAAGCAACTTTTTGTCTATGGATCATGATTAATTGAGATATTTTCTCCTCAGATCAATCTTTTTCCAAAAAAAAAGCAACTTTTTATTTGAATGGACTTCGACATTAGTTAACTGGCTGCAAAAGCAAGTTTGTGAGTTCATGACCTTTATTTTTTGTATGCCAATAGTAAAAAATTGAAAATTATTATTTATGAATTGAGTACTTAATTTAAATTTTATTGAAGTCGTTGGAAAAACAAGTGAAGCAACTAATACCTAAATTTTGTAATTGCATTATATTAATTAAATTGTTATCACAATAGTTTTGTTCAATTTAACAGTGAAATACAGGAAGCATTGTTTTTTTTAAACTAATTTCGATGAAATTTCCCAAGTTGCAAATTAAACTATCATGTTGCATTAAATTAAATTAAACTTTTCTTCAACAATGACGCAATCTAAATTATTATGCTGAACGGGGATCGTTCGTTTACATTAAACACACTCAATATAGGGGGAGCAAGCAAGAGTATAACCTAATCAAATGCGGTTGCACGCATTGCACAAATTAATTCGCCGGGGAAAATTTCAATTGCATTCTCTTCAACCAATTTGTTGAAGTTTATGTCGACAATGATGTACATACGTAATTATACCATGATATGCTGATATAAAATAGCTCCAACCCAGGAAATGGTCATTTGGCAGAAGCAGAGGGCGGGCGGCATTTGTGGTTTGGGTTTGCTAAATAATTGTAATAGGATTAAATAAGATTATTAAGTATGAAACATTGTATTAACACCCCACAAAGTATTAGGTTTAAAAGTTATTTTTGGTAAAAGTTTTGATTTTATATTAACTCTTAGTGGAAATTGGCTATAAATGCAACAATTATTTTAAGTATACCTACGTAAAATTAAATGGTTAAGTGATAATATTCATAAGCTATAATAGTATCACTTCTTGACAATTTTTTTTACAGTGAAGGAAGCTTCTGGCTTTTACTATATGATAAACAAAATTACTATCTGGTGCTCTAATCTTCAAATTTGAGGAAGGACACATGTTCAAAAAACTAACCCTCAGATTGACACTGATCATTTAACCTTAAATTATATAGTTCAGTGCCTGTAAATTCTGTAGTTTAAACCAAAATTTTAGTTGAAAATCTCACTGTGAAACTGGGGGTAAATCTTCAAAGTTCAAATCACAACGATTAAGCCCAGCAGCTCCAGCTCATTGTAAAGAGTATACTCGTATAGTAGTTCATCATAGGCAGCGACAATTCCTATTGTCAGTCATTTTTAAAAGCTTGTACACTTTAAAAAATAATACATTTTATTGGACGCTGAAAATCAGGTATACAAATTGAATGAAGTGTATCACAAATAATACATTAGAGAGTCAAGCTATAGTCATTTTCTCTAGTGAGTTTTTGACCAAATGTGAATAATCGTGTAAGTTGAGAATATTGTGCTTATTCTTCTTCGGCTTTTTTGGTCATTTTTACTCTATAACCATCAAGTCTTGGATTCGTGCAGAAAAAAAAGTTTTGAGATAACAATCAAAAATTACATTATAGAGACCGATGATAGAGAAGACGAAAAAAGTAAGTCCGGCAATTCTATCTGTTTGTCTGTCTGTCTCGTCACCTACAGCGGGTGGTCCGATTTACTTCAAATTATAGGTAGGTATGGTTTTACGCACAGAGTTTTTTTTTGTAGGTCACTGTAAGTCTGAAAATAACGGTAGCATACAACGGTTATCGAAAATCTTATTTTTCTCGAAAACTGCTCTAACGATTTCAACCAAATTTTACATGTGTAATAAAGTGTAGAAGGTCTATCAAATTGTGAAAACCAAACATTTTTTTAACAGTACCTGCCATATAACGGATTTTTCAAATTTATGTTATCTCGATAACGGCTAAAGCAATTTGAACGATCTAGATATTTTAACTAAAATGGCATCAAACTTTTCTTCAAATTATCGTTTGTTAAGTTTTAAATAGTTTTTAAGAAACTGGTTTTGTGAATTCAATATTGACAGATTTTTTCGAAATTTAGTTTTAATGTATAATAAATTAAGTTCTTATTTTTCATTTATGAATTCAATTATATTCATTTATGAATTCAATCATAATCGGTACTTACATCGAAATCCATGACTTATAATAATTAATATTACTTACACAACTAATGCCTTATAATAGTCTAGGAATCCTTGATCACATCAGGGTTTTTACCCAAGGACATATATGTGTGCTTGTGAGCATTTGCAATACTGTCCTTTTCTGTAATACCAATCCCATTGTACATCTGCACCATAACATCCAATTTCGTCACCTGTACTAAGTATTGGACAGGTGATTTGAACTCACAGTTGTTTAACACTCTAAGGTGAAATTGTTCGTTAACTGAATGTTAATTATCTCGAGTAGAGTATCGCTATAGAGTGTTGCTGTTTTTATGTGTTGCTATATATACTTAATGTGCAGTTCATCAAAAACGTTCGAATTTCAGATGGAACCCAATATAAACGACCAGTACATTGTCATTTGTCAAGTTAACATACCTACTGTGCTGGATACGAGTGAAGTACGCGTCAACTATTTAAGCGTGATTAACGAATCGTGTTACCATGGCTATCTGACAGGTGTGACCTTGAGCTTACATTGCAGTTGAAGACTGAAGGTACCTATACTGCGTTTGGTTGCACATAATATGTGATGCTTTTTCAAGTATAGGTAGGTAGATCGGGGTTATTCGGTTGTGACATTCCAATAGGGAGAACCCATACTGCTTTAAACAGGCCAGCTGTATTGGCACTAAGTGAAACCCAAGTAGGTGAGGATTCCGATCCTACTGAATTCTTTATTCATGCGGGTATAACTTGGTGCCATTATTCTTTTCCCACCATGGTCTCGCCATATACATTAGGAATGATGTTGCTTATCAGTTTTTGCCACAATATGGTCTCTGCGCCAATTCTTTTTTCAATTTTATGTGGTTTAAATTTTCCGTGAATAAGCAAATCATTCACTATTGCTTCCTTTATCGAAGCCCCAATCTAGACAGAGTGTCAACTTCTCGTGAATTTGATGCTTTGTCTGATTCCATCCAAAGAATTGTTTCGTCCTATCCTCGCACTGAAATCGTTGTTACGGGCGATTTCAATGTACACAATTCTTCATGGCTTCAACATTCGGGCCAGGCAACACCAGAAGGAGTGTGTGCTGAGATCTTCGCTGAGTTTAACCACCTAACTCAGTTGGTCAACGAGCCCACTCGAATATCGGACGTGGTAGGTCGAGCAGAAAACACTCTTGACTTGTTTCTTACCTCTGACCCTGGTAAGTACACTATTAGTGTTCTATCTCCTCTAGGCACATCTGACCATTGTGTCATATCAGCAAATTTCTCGTGTAAAAACTCACCAGTTAAAGAAAGAGCTCCTAAGAGAACCGTTTGGCAATACGAGAAAGCCAACTGGGACGGTCTCAATAATTATTTTAGGATCTTTAACTGGTCACTATGCTTCCTCGATAGTGACGTTGACGCCAGCGCTGATATGATCACAAGTTTGATTCTCCTGGGAATGAGAACTTTTATCCCGAACAGGGTTAAAAGCATCAGACCTAAAGAGAACGCATGGTTCGATGCGAGCTGTAAAGAGGTTATTAGGGTCAAGAAGGTAAATTTCCGTTGTCTTAAAGCCAATCCAACTGAGGAAAACCGGAATAAGTTCAAGCAAGCCAGGAAGGCCTGCAACGCCCATATTCGACGGACCAAATTTTTACATGACCAAAAATTACGGCAAAAAATACTACAATGTCCCAAAGGCAGTAAAAATTTTTGGTCATTTGTAAAAAATATGAGGAATTCTTCCTCTTCCTCGGTTCCTACGCTCGTTGTGAATGACACTCCATTTGTTAGCTCTCTAGAGAAAGCTAATCTCTTTGCTAGGCAGTTCGCCGCCAATTCAACGCTGCCAGTGAGTGTTATGACTCCGCCTGTACTTGAGCGAGTTAGTGATTCTATGGGGCAAATCTTTTTTCGCACTCGTACTGTAGCGAGAGTCCTAAAAGATCTTAACACACATAAATCCGCTGGTCCGGATGGTATCCCCGCTATTGTTCTAAAGAGGTGTTCTTCAACACTGGCAAAACCACTGCGTAAGCTTTTTCATCTGTCCTACTCCTCAGGTCTCGTTCCGAGCGGATGGAAAACTGCATTTGTCCAGCCTATTCCCAAAAAAGGCGAATCTTCCTCACCGTCTAATTACCGACCGATTGCACTTACGTCCCTTCTTTCCAAGGTCATGGAAACGCTGATTAATTATCAGCTCAAGAAATATCTCGAAGATCGAAAGCTTCTTAATGACCGACAATACGGCTTTCGTAGCAATAGATCCACTGGTGATCTCATGGTTCATCTCATCGAACAGTGGAACAAATCTTTACATCGTTTTGGAGAAAGTAAGATTATTGCACTTGATATTTCAAAAGCATTTGATAGGGTTTGGCATCAGGCTCTCTTATCGAAAATGCGTGCTTTCGGGTTTCATGAATCCCTCCTTCATTGGATTAGTAATTACCTTTCGAATCGTTCAATACAAGTTGTATTGGATGGATTCAAGTCTGAAAACCACAAAATAAATGCTGGTGTGCCCCAGGGCTCTGTTCTATCTCCAACACTCTTTCTCATTTTTATTAATGATCTCCTGTCTGCAACTTCTAATCCAATACATTGTTTTGCTGACGATAGTACTCTTAGCTTCTCATATTCGTTTTCAGATTCACATCCCTCTTCTTCGGATGTGGAACTGCAACGAGAAAATATGATAAGTTCATTAAATTCCGACCTAAACAGCATTGTACAATGGGGATTAAAAAACCGCGTGGAATTTAATGCTTCGAAAACCCAATGCTGTCTTGTATCGTTAAAGCGAGATATACCCCCCTTGCCATTATCCATAGATGGCACTTGCATCGAGGAGACTGAACATCTCGATATTCTCGGTATGTGTATCACCAACCACCTTTTGTGGAACGATCACATACGCGATGTCGCCAAAAATGCCGCAAGATGTTTGGGTTTTCTAAGGCGATGCAAGAAGTTTTTCTCCCCCTCTGATCTGGCTATTATCTACAAGACTTATATACGTCCAAAGCTTGAGTATAACTCCCATATCTGGGCTGGTGCTCCTGTAACTTACTTAAGCCTCTTGGACAGTATTGAACGTAGAGCATTTAGATTGATTGGTGATATTACCATCATAAGATCATTTACGTCGCTTGAACATCGTCGAAATGTTTCTTGTCTCACCCTCTTTTACCGTTATTTTAATGGTTTTTGCTCTAGAGAAATAGCCAGTTGCATTCCTCCCCTTAAACAGTTCAACCGTAATACTCGCGCTTCTAGGAATGCTCATCAATATACCCTCGAGCCCAACTTCGGTCGTACTGTCAAGTACAGAGATTCGTTCTTTAGCCGAACTATGGGAATGTGGAATACCTTGCCACACTCTGTTTTTCCCAGCCATTGCAATATTCAGGAATTCAAAACTAATGTGCACCGACACCTCCTTTCAACCCCTCTCTCCCTTTCCTAGTGCTCACACTGTGTCTACATAATAAGGGTAGTATCATCCCTTTGAGTGTGCGCTCATTATAAAAAAAAAAAAAAAAAAAAAAAAAAAAATAAAGGCCAACTAAATATAATAATACCGTTTGTATAGAACATCATCAATGCGTTTTGTAATTCAATGATGAAAATTTGTCTTACGGAATGTAGAGGTATGTCCTGGAGGCCAAATATATGCTGGTTCAATTCAAGATGAAGGATTGTTTTAGGAGCGAGATTGTGTGTGTACGTCAATTTAATGCATTTATGTAATTTAATGTTGGTACCAGAATGAGAAATATATAGGTATATACATAGGTGAGTGCCTGCGGGTTGACACGTTAAACTTGACAAATATACCTATCATCAGAAATTTCAAAAAGCAAAAACCATTTTAGGGAGTAAATGGCCACAAAAACCTTTAAAATTGAATTTCATTTATAAGTATTCCACTTTTAGCAATTTAATAACTTTGCTATATTCTTAGCCTTTTTGTTGTTTAACTACTTACTTATTTTTCGAAATTCTGTGAGTCGAAAATTCTGTTTGTAACCGAATTCTATAAAGCTTAATTCGCTTACTTCATTAATTACCTTATTAAAGAATTAATATATTTTCAGAATTTAAGAATACAAAATGATGATAGTACATAAATACGTTTTTTTCCGAATTATGACTAACATATATAAAAAGTTTTGGAACGCATAAAAACGACCTCACTCCCAAAATGTTTGTGTTAAAATAAATATTATGTTCATTTTATTTGGTTAGGTAGGTGAATTCCTTTGATTTTTTTTACTGGTATAGTATCCTTCAAACTTTAGATAGAAATATGTAGGGGCATATGTATTCGACATCATTCGCATAATGTAGATTTTAAATGCAAAATTTAAGTTCGCCTTCAAAATACCTACTACACGAAATTTGAAGAAAATCCTTCATACCATTCAGTCTGTCGTTCTATATGAGGACAGACATCCGAACATTCGCTTTTTTTTTCATCGTAATATTAAGTTTGATTGTAACTTATTCAAATATTGTTTATATACGAAACCAATAAAGAGCAAGTAAAATTAACTATAGAAGCAATTTATTCGAACATTTTCTAAATTAAAGTTAATTTGAAATAGGTACCTTAACACGGTTCCATAGTTTATTTTAAGTTCAACTCTGCCCTTCAACTTCAATCTAAAATTGGGTAACAACTTCCGCATGCATAATATACGAACATAAACATAACTTATTTTAACTCCTCTGTAAAATTAACCTTCAATTACCCACATGGCGCATCATAATACACTCAGATATTTATTTCCGAGCCGTTAAGCAAAGCAACAAAACATTATTCACACTGACAACCGAACAAAATTAAGCGGTTCCCCGTTTGAAAAAAAAAACTCCGATTCTAATTCGATGCCTGCATGAACATGAAGTAAAGAATTCTTGAAAAGAACCCATCAAGCGAAACTTCATTAAAACTCATTCGTAGCCAAACATCTAAAAAAAAAAAGTAAAGATTTTTCCACGTTGCGGTGCATTACAGTTCTCTTTATCAAATACAATATCAAGATTCCTCCTCAGTAAAGTTCCAAGAGCGATTAGTTAGAATACTAAAAGTTCCGTTTTTGCGGCGACACAACGTGTTCATCCGCATCTTCATCTATATAGATACACGTATCTTTGTATGCCATAGAGCACCATTTCGTCTGAAGGATGCTGCAGTTGGTAGATAATGAGATTGTTTGGTGATGATTCTTGAAGTGGAACTGCAGTTACTGCTGCAGATGCTAATTTAACGCCGACTTGAGTATTCGTCAATTTGCCCCCATCAGATTCTTGGGATTGGAATGGGAATTCACGATGAGACGCGCATATAGTACATCACTTGATGGGTGCATTAATCACACGCTACTGATATGTTCACTCGTTGATATATTAAGTTCAACATGAGTAAGTATCTCTGAAGTTGTTTTGTAAGTTTTGACAATGGTTATGGGAATGATGATGCGAGAGCGAGATAAAATTAAGGCAGCGAACTTCCGCGGATCATGTGTGGATAATTAATTTGTTGATCATGGGGATTGTTTGCTCATTTGCGTGGAGCATCTGGTGAACATAACTTTTTTATAATATAATCTTCAAAATAAAAAAAAAAAAATAAAAAGGAATATGTGAGTGATGACATTTTGGAATATTATTTTTGAACATATTTTATCGGCTAAAATATGAAGTTGAGATACAAATTAATTTGAAATTTATTGTAATTGTAATCTCAATGCTAAGTTCAGATGGTACTTGGATCCAAGGGATTTGGCACGAATTAAATCCCTCTCACAACTTTTGTTTGCAAACATCTGAAATCTCGTTAAAATTTGGTGAAATTACCTAATTGAAATATCAAGAAATTTAAAAAAAAATTACTCATCGATTTAGAGAAAATTCTTGTTATCTTTAAAAATATTTAAAAAAAATTTAACCTTTTTGCACTCTTGCAATCAAAAATGTGTTTGAGTTATACATTAAATATTAGATGTATATATTCTTTTTATTAGATGCTTAAATAATTATTAATTTCATTAATATAATATACAATATTGCAAAATCACTCCAAATAATTTTTAATCATTCGAATTAATAAATTTATTTACAATTCAAGGCAATCAAAATATTTAAATCAATTTAGAAAAATTGTTTGAAATAATTAAAAGTCATTTTCAATATTGCAATCATTGAACTAAACTGGTTCGTGACGTGCGTCGTGAAAAACCCTCGCTTTGGATCTCGAAGATAATTGAATGAAGAATGAACAAAAAAACAATAAAAAGAATAAAAATAGTCGAATTAAATAATTGAATGATGTCAATGTTGCAAATTATATTGTTTTGTCTTAGATTGGAAGAAAATTCTTCTCAAAACGTTTGTAAAAGATTTTTTATAAGTTTTTTGTATTCTGATTTTGTAGTTAATAGTTCGAATATTTAAACATTATTTAATTATTAATAAAGAATTAAAAACAAAATTGGTAGATACGCCATTTTGTATAACTTAGCCGTTATCAAGAAATTTGAAATTTGGAAAAACCGTTGGTTGTCTATCATTATTAAATTTAATTTGGGATGCATTGTTTCGTTAAAATAACTATCCAAAGTAGACCTGAGTGGATCAGGAAATGGTCAGCATTTAAGGATTTTGTCTTTTGGACGCTTATTTCCAAATGTTTGCTTATCAAGTGTTCCTTGCAAGTATTTCGAATCTTTAGTTATGATGGCTTCATCGTGAGCAAAACAAATAACTCATTCACTTTCGGTTTGGTCGGTCACAACGCTTCCTAGGTGTATTGGAATTATGGGAATTGTGGCTCATTTTTACTTGCTCTATAGGTAGGTACCTACTGTAAGACAAGTTATGCATTCGTAAAAAAAAAAGTTTTGAGATAACAATCTAACATGACATCACGATGATAGAGAAGACGAAAAAAGTAGGTCCGACAATTCTGTCTGTCTGTCTGTCTGTCTGTCTGTCTGGATGTATCGTCAAATAATAGGCGTGTTCGGATTTAAAAATGTGTATAGAGTTGTTTTATATACAAGCTCTTCTATACCTATAAAACTTGATGAGAAGCGGATTTTTCTCAAATCTTATTAACAACTCCATCTATATCTATTACTACACATGTCAGTTTTTTAAACTTTCATATGTATAATTTCATTGAATTATTGACCCATATTCGAATGTAATCTAAAGCCCAAAATAATATAAACTTTATAAAACAATTCCAATAAAATATATTTTTTCCATGTTCTAAATATCAACTTAGGTATATGTTCTCTCGAATGACTGACGACACAAAAATGTAAACGAAATTGATTACCTCTATATTTTGTCTTAACAAAAGTATTCTCCTTTACGCAAAGTCTTTTCAACTATTCTCTGCATAGAATGAAAACCTAAGATAACATTCATTCAAGAAAACAATCTCATACATACCAAACATGAAAAATTGTCCTTCCAAAGAAATATTCTAATCCAAACAAAAAGAATGCAAGACAAGAATGTTTAAAAAATGTATGTCTCTCTTGTAACGTATTAATTCAACATGACAAAACGTCTGTGAAAATGGTTGTCCCCAATACTCGATCTTGCCGGAGTAGCCCTCCCCTCTGTGGGCCATCACAAGAAACAAATTGTTCCAAAGATTGTTCTGATTTACACCTTTGCCATTGAGTGCTGCAGCAACAAGAACAACAAATTTATATCCACTTTGTCTTCCTAGCTCTGCCATGAAAAGCAATCTAAATTGGATTATGACACAATGGCTCTTCATAAAAGGACCCAAATGCGATTGCATCTATCATCAATATCTCGTAGAGAAAAAGTGGTTCAGATGGGCTACGGTTTTTATCCCATTTCGCGTATAGATTCTTTAACGGGTGATATTGAGGACATACGCGCCTCGAAATTTATTCATGACTTTGATCAAAACCTAAATTCAAATCGAATGTCGCTCGTCCTGCAAGATTCAGGGAGCAATTTTGGCAGAGGGTTGATAAAAACGAATTTGTATCCTCTGTAATTGGATTGATAAAAGGACTCACCCTGATTTAGAGGATAAGTGTGAATTATTTACTGCAGTGTAGGTACCTATATACCTAAAGCTGGTGCTCATTGTATTCAGATATACCACGGTAAATGAGTGTCACCACACCACCGTGTCGTACGTCTCGACATGCGTCGCGTTGTCGTCGACTTAAATCCTTGTTGATTCTAATTTAATATCATTCTAGCGTGCTATAGCTAAAGGACACAAAATTTGATTACAGGACAGGAACGACAGATCCCTGCTGGTGAATGTGATTTGTATGTTCAACAATTGGATTAAATGAGTACGGAGCTATGCGGCGCTATTAGGATATTCCTTCATCCAATTACCCTAAGGACACGCGCAGGGAGTTCTGGAATGGCGACTAAAACTAAACTATTCAGGAAATTACTCTCAAAAGTTGTTGCATCGAAAGTACCTTTAGCGTTAAAAATGAACACACGAAATGAGTTTTTGTGGTGAAATTTTTTTCTACAGTGACATGAAAAACTGAATTTTTCCACCACCACAATAGATGGTATCCTCTAGGATGAGATTTTTTTTATAGATGTTTAAAGAAAAAGAAATGAATCGTGAATCCAACATAAAACCAAAGTTTTGCGTTTGCTTTTGGCTTATGTTCGTTGCGTTTCATTATTAAAATTTTACTTTAACTTTTTTTTATTCGTCGTATATTTTTTTACTTGCGATTATATTTACTATAAGCCAAGTTATGCAGTCGTGCAAAAAAATTTTTTTTTTGAGATAACAATCAAACATGAAATTACGATGATAGAGAAGATGAAAGATGTGGGTCCTTTATTTATTATAAAATGCGAAGTAAAGTTACACAATTTTTTTCCCGTTTTAAAAGGTTTCTCATTGTTTACTTTATATGGAATGAATAAGGGAACCAATTAGTTTTTTTTTTTAGTTCTATCTAACATTGCAATTTGTAAGCATCAGGGGTAACAAAAAACATCGTTCAAACCTTATCCTTTCAAACATTCTTAATAAATACAGAAAACTATCTTACTATGAAAACAAAAACGATTTTAACACACCCATGCATGACCCATAGATATAAGCAACGCAACCACTATACCTACTCCTCGCTCCCCTCCCGCACTACGAAAACCATAACCGAAAGTTAGTTTTTTTTTATCATCCACAAAACGGACTAAAAAATCCATTATCTCGCTGAGGCATTTGCGGAAGCCGCTTGCTGTTTTCGAACACACCCACCTTTCAACTGCACACATTAGAATTCATATTCTGAAATTTTATTAAAGTCATAACTTCCCTTGCATCCTAGTTTTGCCTTTACCCGCCCAAAGGACCATTATACATTGTTCTTGAATTTTATCAGCAACACACCTTCTGTGTGCCCCTTCACTCATCCTTTTTAGTCACGATGAGTCGTATTTCCATTGCCATAACTCCCGCGAATTAAAAACAGTCGGGCCGTGTGGTAGCCACAATGAATTATAGAAAAGAAAGAAATTTGTATTATGTATTCACATCCAAACACAGTATAAATTTATTTTAGCAAAAATAGTCATAACGCACGGAACGTATAGGTGAGCCTTTTGGTGGAATGGAAAGCTTAAAATAGTACAGGTCCTATACTTAAATTCACTTGTAGGAATGTGTGATGCTGATGAGTAACTATACGAACTGGAATTTACTTGGCGCGTTAGGAGTGAAAAACTAGGACAAGGACGATGTTTTTAGTTCTCATTCAGAATTTTCTTTATGATTTTTTTTGTACCCAAAGCTTAAAAAATGAGGAAACATTTATGATGCATAAAATAAGGAGAGTTTTCTCACTACAAATTTAATTAATTTTTACCCACTTATTTCACCAAGCAAGGAATCAGAATTATAACGATTTTTTTATATTGAATTTCCTTGTGAGTTGCGGTTGCGTTGCTCAAGTGGACGAAGAGCCTAACACACACAATAATCATATACAGGGTGATTGGTATAAAATGCACCAAAAAGCTTGAGCGTGTAGGTGGGGTTAAGACAAGAAAAAAATCGTATGGGAGGGGGGTCTATTTCCCCCCGTTTAGGCAGGAGGGGCAATTTTCTAAAAAATTGACTTAAATCAGAAAAAAAAATTATTTAAAAACAACGGTGAATGATACAAAGACTTGTTTTATCTTTTTGAAAAGCCAGAAAACTTTTATTTTATTTTTAAATTAAGTTTTAAAAATATTAATTTTCAAACTCAAAATTTTGAAAAAAAAATTTTTAAACAATTTTTTTAAAAAAATGTATGTTATTAACTATTATTTTTATTTTCAAAATTCAATGCTCTTATTAATTTTTAGTCAAAAACAGACAACCGGATGCCAAAATGTATCTTAGTTTTTGAGAAATTAAGAAAAACTAGAAGTATTTTTTTCCAAGAAAAACACTTTTTTTTTTGGTTTTCCCAAATTTGACCTGCTCAGGCCAATTATTGATTAGGGGACTATCCCTTTTTTTATTTTTTATTACATACCATCCGATTTTAATCAAATAATAAAAAAAAAAAGAATTAACTTTTTACTTTACTTACTAGTTTTACTTTTAATTTTTTTTAATTTCTCAAAAACTAAGATACATTTTGGCATCCGGTTTTCTGTTTTTGACTAAAAATTAATAAGAGCATTGAATTTTGAAAATAAAAATAATAGATAATTACATAAAATTTTGCAAAAAATTAGTTTAAAAAATGTTGTTTTTAATTTTTTTTTCAAAATTTTGAGTTTGAAAATTAATTTTTTTAAAACTGTTCACTCAAACAACTTAATTTAGGAACAAAAATTAAAAGAGTATTTTTCTGACTTTTCAAAGAGATATAACAAGTTTTTGTATTATTCACCGTTGTTTTTAAATAATTTTTTTCTGATTTAAGTCATTTTTTTAGAAAATTGCCCCTCCCGCCTAAACGGGGGGAAATAGACCCCCCAATCCTATACGATTTTTTTTTGTCTTAACCCCACCTACACGCTCAAGCTTTTTGGTGCATCTTATACCAATCACCCTGTTTGTATAATAATATCCTAATCTCTTGGGTTGGATGCAATCATTTTATTCATTAAAAAAAATTGTTAGGTATAGTTTCGGGGAAGCAATTTTACGCTGCAACTACACTACATAATATTATTTATTCTGTTTATATTACATTGCATATTATTATAAGATACCAAAACACTTAATAATGTCGTTTTTCAAAAGTTTCACCTCAAAAATCACTATAGCAATGGCTTTGATGTATCAATTCGAAGACAACTCGAAATTTTATCGCTTACTCGTGCGGGAGACAAAATCTCTAAAAAAATTAAATAAATTAAATGCTTCAATTCTTGTTTCAAATATACTAAATAAATATTGTCGTTGTATTGCTGATACCATTGAGTTTATACACATACAAACTCAATGCTGATACAAAACCGTAGCCGTAGGTATAATAATTCAAAAATCTATTGCATACTTTTATGAGGTTTAGAAATAGTATTCACGACTTCATGTTCCACAATATGTTCCACACATCTTTTAAAAAAATGTGAAACTTTCTTGCTCCTACAAATACACTACACATAAATTTGGGAACATATGTATGTAGTTGATCTTGCATTGCAGTTATAACAAAGTAAAGGAAATGTTGGAATTCGAAGAAAGATAGCACATTTTGAAATTAAATTTGTTAAAATGGGTTATTTGATAAATAGAGTGCTAATAGCAGGAAGATCTAGGTAAAGCCTCGTGCTGACAAGGGAATTGAAATTTAAATTGTTAGCAAACTAAAGAACATCATGTTCGCAAGAAAGAAGCCACAATTAGTCACATTTTCCTTGGCTCAACAAATATACAAGCAACCTAGTCATGTTACTTTTATTTTAATTTAGGTTAACATAAATTTACATACTCAGTTAAAGGCCACTTGAGCTGAACTGAAATGATTCATTTGAATTTCCTCACACTACATTTTCGCTTTTAACGTGAGGGTTTCGTTTCTGTTTCGATAAAATGCTCCTCTTTTGACACTGGAAATAAATTTACATTGTGTTGTTGCGCCACCTTCATAGATGTTGTTGACGTCTGGATAACGAAGGTTTGTTCTAGGCACGCGATTCAGCTGTCACATTTATAATTTACCAACTGATTCAAAAGGAGCTTCCTTAAAGGCGCGGGCTGTCTATATATCTTCATATGTATTAAAGCTGGATGGGAATTAGGGAAACACACAGAGTATATGTAGGTAACTAATGCTGTTCCGCATATATGGACAATTATCATTAAGAGCATTGAGGTCTTTGTTGCTGCTCAATAATTTATATGGCTGAGAACACAATTCAGCGGAAACCACCTTCACTCACCGTCTTTCCGATGTGCATTTGATTGAATTGGAATTGAGTGTATTATATAGAAATTGTTGTTGAGGGGGTGGTTTGGTCTATATGGACATGGACTTAAAGCAAGTATAGATTGTGTCATGACGTGTGGAATGGAATATTATATTCAGTTTAGTGTTCTGATAATAATAGGTAGATTGTCAAACATACTTAAGAAGGAACCTAGGTATCATTAAATTTTAATGCTTTTTGGAAAATTGTCTATTTGGTTTGATGATTCTAAGTTAATTTCGTAATTGAGGTACCTACCTTAAGTAGATTTAATTTCAAATTAAGCTCTAATGTCTTATGAAGACGCGATTTGGTTGATTTCTAAAAAAATAATGTATAAAATACGCTCCATGAAAGATTCTTCAACAATATTTAATAATCAGTCGAAAGTATTTTGTCATTCCTGAATTATTTTAAAAATATTGATTGATGAAAATATAAAATTTCAATGTTCGTGCTTTAAGTCACAAAAGTGTTGAGTTATATCTTAAAGTCTTCTCACATTCAAAACCTTGACTTTTTTTCCTTTAACTGAACTCTATCCCTTTTAAACTAAAACATACGAAAACAGAAAAATATTCACGACACATTTTTTACTTGCAATTATAGGTACTATAAGGCAAGTTAAGCATTCGTAAAAAAAAGTTTCGAGATAACAATCAAACATGACATTACCATGATAGAGAAGACGAAAATAGTAGGTCCGACAATTCTGTCGTTTTTTTATTTATGACCTAGGCATAAAAATAACGGTACCTACCATATAATCGTAACCGATAATTGTATTTTACTCGAAAAAATTACGATCAATTTCGATTTAATTGTATATATTTGATTTGTTGCCAACGGTGATGTCCATCATCTAAAATTTGTTTTCAGAATCAGCTTATTAACGGTACCGGCCATAGAAACGTTTTTTTATTACTCCGACTATCTTTTGAACCGCTTAACCGATTTTAACGAAATTTAATATTCGAAAACTACAGCTTAACTGAAATAAAAGTGCAAACATTTTTTTGAAAAAAGTGATTTTTGAAAAAGTTTTTTTATGGCAAAAACCGATAATTCCAATTTTCTCGAAAAAAATACGATTAATTTTGATAAAATTTTACATGAGTCATTTATTACCAATGGTGATGTCTTTCGTCTGAATTTTTTAATTTTTTTTTTCAGAATCAGCTTATTAATGGTACCTGCCATATAACGGTTTTTTTTATTACTCCGACTATATTTTGAACGGCTTAACCGATTTTAACGAAATTTAATATTCGAAAACTACAGCCTGACTTAAATAAAAGTGCAAAAATTTTTTGGAAAAAAAGTAATTTTTGAAATTATTTTTTTTTGCAAAAACCGATAATTAAAACTTTCTCGAAAAAAACGATCAATTTTGATAAAATTTTACGTGAGTCATTTTCAATGGTGATGTCTTTGGTCTGATTTATTTTTTCAAAATCAGCTTACTGCCGTAGAACCGGTTTTTATTACTCCGACTATCTTCTGAACGGCTAAACTGACTTTAACGAAATTTGATATGATCAAACAATTGTTAAGCGAAAGTAATACTTAAAAAGAAATTTTAAAAAATTAATTTTTGAAAAAGTTTTTGTTTCAAAAAACCGATAAATGAAATTTTCTCGAAAAAAACGATCAATTTTGATAAAATTTAATAGGAGTCATTTGTTGCTCAAGGTGATGTCTTTTATAGGATTTTTTTTCGAAATCAGCTTATTAACGGTATAACTGCCACAGAATCGTTTTTTTTACATTAACTAACTTAACGGCTGCACCGATGTTGAAGAAATTTGAAATTTGATCAAAGAACTGCTAAGCCAAAATAACACTGCAAAAAAAAATTAAAAAAAAGTTATTTCTGAAAGTTTTTTTTTTTTTTTGAAAAACCGATAATTCTAATTTTAAAAAAAATTATTAAATTTTAAGGTCGTAACTTGCTTCAAGAAAAATTTCATGCGACCCAGTCGAGCACCACAAGAGCAAGTTCGTGCGACCCAGTCGTGCACTTTATTTCACATCAGTTGTTGTTCAAAAGCAAATTTCAACATTTTTTATGCAGGAAAAGAGTTTTTAATTTGTTTCAATATTCCTATAGTATGAAGTGTCCAAAAATAAATTTTTCAATTTCCTTAAAACAAAACATAACATGAAGTTTCCACATAGAGATTTTTGAACTCGCCGGACATTTATGAAAACGACAACACATTCAACAGTTTTTCATTTAGTCTGGTATGCCCAGCCAAAAGTGCCTTCACTCTGCCCATATCAGCATACTAACAACGTTTATTGCTCTGCTACATAATTTGCAGTATGTTCACCGCCCCGGAAATAGCATCTCATCAAAATGGGTGTGCCTCAATTTCCTGGTCAGAATTGCAATAAACTTTCCACTTCTACATATTGACAGACTCAATTTTCATCCTTTTCCGAATTGAAAAGGACCACAAAAAGCAAAAAGAAGCGCAAAAACACTTTTGTGAAATCCTCCTCCTGCAGGACACAATATGGGTTCGAAAACATGGGATAGGAAATAAAAATACCAAGAAATTGACAAAATCAGGATGTTTGCCCTCTTACTGAAAAGAATTTCTTCAAACACACTCTTGCCTTGTCCCATACCTCCTTCTCTGGGTTGCTTAACACATGAATACAGCTTATTAAGGAAGGTATTTTTTTTGCGGAATTTGTTGTCCTTGCCTACTTCAACTCAGTTTTTTTTTTCATTTCAATTTTTATTCAATCCACTGTCATCACATCGTCGTCGTCAGTTGATGGAACAAACTCACAATTCACAAAACACAACAACATGAAGGAAAAAAAAACGTAATACCAGAGTGTGTTTTGGCCCAACCCCACTTGAGCTTAACCCCATTTGCGTGTTTATTCACAGGGGGAAGCTCGCCCTCACTCGGTATATGTTTGTGTAACATTTTTCCTCAAGTTGGGAAATTGGAAAGTACACAGACAAACACTTGATTGAAGGAAAATTCGACACTCGAAGTGATGGACAAACAAATGGGGAGTTGGGAAATGGAGCAAGCTTACTCATCATCATCATACAATAATATTTGGTCACAGGATGTCTTCATGATGGGCCTCCATCACCCACTTACAGCATGAAAGCCTCATATATACACACAGTTGTTGTCAGAAAATGGAACACAAATTTTCCACCTTTCTTCAAGGAGAACGACAAAGTGCAACAAAATTGTTCATTTCAGAAATTGGCCATTAAAAGAGAAGATAGCACTTCCATTAGCCATCCCCTCAATGTCACTAGTTTAATCGAAAGTTTTGCATTCAACTGTAGAGACTTCCTTGATTCCTTACAAAGTGCCACCCCCCCTCTCACGTTTTCATTTATTTATCATTATAAAGAGATGCAAATGTTGACTGAGGATGTACGTGATAAAAGCATCAAGCATCAAAGTTGATCAGTCAATATTTGACCCAGATCTCTGATGCAGTTTTTTCTTCTTTCAAACGGAGGAGGTAGAAGATTTAGTTTGTTTCTTGAAGAAGGATAATGCATTATAAAGCTTGGGGGAAAACAAATATGTAGTTTGCATCAGACTTGAAAAAATTAATTGAATAGAAAATGCATGAAGTGAGTGTCGTATCTTTACGGATGCTTTACCGCAAGACAACAAAACTTTGATGTTCGACCTAGTTGTTTCTTTTTAATGACCATCACATCAAGAAGAAAGCTATACAGTAGCAATTTTACAGATATTACCTATATCCTTTGTAATTACTTGCACTTATGGGAAAAACTTTTCTTTCTAGGTTGCATGTCCTTGTCGAGGCAGTAGTATCTAGGGTAATAGGTGTGGGGTATACCTTTCCTAAGCTTTGGACTAATTTCATAGTAACTTTGATGTGGTCCTTCAATTAAGAAGGCTCTTGAAGTTAATAATTAAATAGACCTGAAATTTTCTAAAATCCTTGATGCCATAGGTAGCTTATTTCACACAATTTAATATAAGGGCGACTGTGTGGAAACTTGAACAATAAGGACTTTTATTAGATAAACATTTTTCTTTTTGAAAAGACACCATTTTGGATTTAAAATAATTACGCCCATGTTATTGAGATTGTATAAAATTTGTTCTGAATCAAAACAAGTTCTATAAAATTCATATTTTCTAATTTTTCCAAAATCGGTATTGTTTTGACATCTAAAACTTGAAATTTTAAAACAAGTTTAGAATAAAACTAGAAATTTATAAAACTGAAAAAAGCTAGTTTTGTGATTTTCAAAATTTGTTTTGTAACATTTTCTTATTATTGATCAGCGCAAGATTTGTGAATAAGAATTAAAATAATAATATAAACGATACGGCGAGAAATGGAGTATTCCCTGAATGAAGAAATGTAATGTTGATGTGCATATCTCATTTAATTTAATTACATATAATAATATCGTCTTGAAGATTAGAATTAGAACATTTTATTGCAGAGAGCATAAAGAAAATTAAAGATCAGAAATAACGGGTGATTTTTTAGCTGGTTTGGTTTTGGCAACACTGGTTTTGACAGCTGACGTGTGTTTAGTACCTTGTGTCACTGTCAAACAGCTTCAATTTGGTTTGCAATTTAACCCTGTATCGTCTTACAAATGAACAACGCTTGCAAATTATTGAATTTTACTATCAAAATTCGTGCTCGGTTCGAAATGTTCATCGCGCGCTGCTTCCATTTTATGATCGGCATTCTCGACCTTCTGAGCAGTCTATTCGGAAGCAAAATTGCCGCATTTGGAGTGAAGATCAGCCAGAAGCATTGCAACAGCTACCAATGCATCCCAAAAATGCCACTGTTTGGTGCGGTTTATGGGCCGGCGGCATTATTGGGCCATATTTCTTCAAAGATGATGCGAATCGCAGCGTTACTGTCAATGGTGAACGCTACCGAGCGATGATAACAAACTTTTTTTTGCCCGAAATGGAAGTTCTTGACTTGCATGATATGTGGTTTCAACAAGACGGTGCCACATGCCACACAGCACGCGAAACAATGGCGCAATTGCGAGGCGAGTTTGGTGAACAGTTAATTTCACGTTTCGGGCCGGTCAATTGGCCGCCTAGATCGTGCGATTTGACACCATTAGACTATTTTTTGTGGGGGTATGTCAAGGCTAATGTCTATAGGGACAAGCCCGCTTCGATTGACGCACTGGAAGCCAACATCCATGCATTCATTCGTGAGATACCGGCCGATATGTGTGAAAGAGTATGCCGAAATTGGACTCAGCGGATGAGCTACCTGAGACGCAGCCGCGGTCAACATTTGCATGAAATTATCTTTAAACATTAAATTGCAAGGTTCAAAATATCGATTCAAATAAATATTTCATTCTTTTTTTTTTTGGCGTAGTTGGAGTTTGGACCTATGGATGAAGGTCAGACCAGTTATGGCCAACGATGAGCGAGATAAAATAAATAATTTATAAATATAGGTGGAGTGAAATAAGGGCCGCGGAATTAAGCCCCGCGGGTCTTAATTCCCACTTTCAAAGGAAAAAACACCCACGGGTATTAAATCCTTTTCAAATTGGCAATAAGACCATCCACGAAAAAGCATTAAGACCGGTGATACTTGCACCCACCCAAACTCGCACCCACCCCAAATACTATAGTTAGCGAAGCATTGTGTTACAGGCGGGCTGCTTATCCAATTAATGAGGAAGAACACAAAAAAGCATGAGAGACAGAACAAAGTCGAGAAATCTTCACAGTACACGCGTATCATGAAAACAGCTTGCATACTGTTCTGAAAGAACATTGTTATCAAATGCATATCTTTATTAATTTCTCCGCTGTTAACTGTCATGTTATTTTCGTATGCTCCATTTGGTCTTACCTGATGCATACAGCATGCATACATAATGCAAATAAAATTTAGTTTAAATGCTAAAAAATGCATGCGGGACATTATAATATGTTCGTTTTGTTAGCAAACATTGCTTAAATTAACTAATAAATTGCCGTATTTTAATCTTCATCACAAATAAAAGAATAACAAAAAAAATTTGTACTGAAAAGTGTCAAAATGTATTTAGCTTTCCAGAACATGAAATTAATTTGAAAATGTAAACTTGTTTTATTTTCAAAAGTCAAATATCAATTTATTATTAAAACAAGTTTTTAAATCATTTGACAGATTTGTAAACAAAACAAGTTCTAACGAAAACTTGTTTTGTTTCGAGTTTTATGAAATGTGAATAATATGGCTGTTAGAGAATCGAAAATTATAATAGTTACAATAAATTGTTTTAAATATTTTCTTCAAAGTAAATCTTTGTAAATGGGATGTGATCAACGTATAAGTATAAAAGGTAGAAGTAGAACTACATATAATGCACATGAGCTAGCATGACCTACTGTCAAAATTAAAGGAACTGTTTCGTCATGTTTATATACATGCATATCACACTAATATTACAATACTTAGTACAGTAAAACGAGGCAAAAAAAACAAAAACCGTGCATTTTGTGCTCTCAGTCGTTAGAGCGGTTTTTAAATAAATCGATGTTTAGTTAATATTTTTTATAAAAAAGTTTTTTTTTTACAAATTTGAAGAACTAAAATTTTAAATGCTTAATAGTTTTATGTGCTTATTAAAATAAAAAAAAAATTGTCAAGTCGTTTTCAAAATATTGAATTTTCAAAATAATAAATAAAAAAAAAAATAATTAAAACTAAAATTAAAATTAGGTAAGTATTGAAATTTGTTCAAGTCATCTAAAAAAATTTTTAGACAAATAGACAGACCCACTTTTTTCGACTTCGCTATCATCCTAATGTCATGTTTGATTGTTATCTCAATTTTTTTCTGCATGAATGCATAACTTCCCAGTACATATAATCCCAAGTAAATATAATTTAATTACGGCTGATATTCTTGTCAACGGCCGATCAAGGAAGTTATTATAGCGTGCATTATAGGAGTTTTCACTGTGATAATGTTTTAAACTAAAGCATAAAGCATATAGTCTGTGTGAAACTAATTCACTCCAAATTCGAAAAAAGGAAAAGAAAAAAAATTTTAAAATTTTAGAAAATAGAGTGTTTGTCGAAAAACAATAGTTGATGATTTTATAGAACAAAAAGTTCTGTGCACAAGTTTAACGATGTTGCAAAGAACATCTGCCACTTTTCGTTAATGTTCACACAAATTTTGGCTAATTTTCGTTCAGCCTTAGAAGATCTGTAATAGGTATGTGATAAAACTAATTTTTGTTCACATATTAGCGATCTTCTAAGGCTTATATCTCATAAACTAGTATAAAGATACGAAACAAAATTGTATACTTTTTTTTATAGTAAAATTTGCTTAATATTTTTGTTTGCAGGATCAAGGGTTTCTGAGTTATAAGCGATAAAAATGAAAAAAGGAAGATTTAAATGCCACCCCTGCGGCCAACCTATAGGATCGGGGAATTTAAGTATGTTTACCTCCTCGCTAGACCAAACAAAGCTTCATACATAGTTTTTATGCAATCGATTTTTCCACCTATAGACAGACCTAGAGAATCATTCTTTAACTCGACTAAAGACACCTCTCTTATTCGTAAGTGTGCCAAGTTTCAAATCGGTTGAATTTATTTCCAGGTTTTATTATAGAGAACTATCTACGGGTCAAATTGAACAAAATTTTAAATTCAACCAATTTCTGCTTTAAGCAAAACATCCATCCATTCATCCATTTCCCACATGAATATATAGTTATATGACATATTGATGGCAAATCAGGAGATTGTATACCTACTACTCGCTAATCCTCTGTTCCCTGATACCAATTTTCCAATTTTCTAACATTAAAAAAAAAATTCAAAGTCTATATTACCTGATATCTGTGCGAGACTTCTAACTTTAAGAAACTTCGAAATGATAATGAACTTGTTTAGGGAAAAGGCGCAAAATTGAAATCAAAATGTACCTTGACAATTTGACCCAATAATCTCTCATTCTGATATAATTCTGTATTAGATGTTTACCCTATCCTTTGTTAGTCCTTCGGGAATTTAAAGAAGATGTTTTTCTTTCAATCAAATCTGTTTCTTTATTTTTTTTTCCAAAAGACTGTTTTTTCAATCATGTAACAAGAGCATACGAAAAGACTAAAACTCCTTTGGGCCCATGGGGAGGTTTAAATAAAAAAAAGCTCAATTTCATTTTAATATTGTGTTTGAATTTGCTCTCTTCAGAAAACCTTTATTTACAGCAAACGGTTAATCTTATGCTCGAGGTGTTAAGGGTTGCCATATTTTGTGTACTTATAATAACTTTTAAAAACTTGATCTCAAAAATTAAATTTTAAGAAATGTAGGTACATAATATGCACATTTATATTATTACTTAGTTATTTAGTTAGATTTTAACCATATAGTTTATCATATATAGAAACTAACGGCTTTCTAAGTTCTAAAAATAAAAAATTATTAACCTTTTCTCCAGTTTTGAGGGATTTTCATTTTAAATACACCTTCATGGCATATATAATATACAATATACATATATATCCAGCTTTAAATCATTTTTTTGTTTAGTCTGTGCATGTTTAAATAAAATTTTAAACATTTTTTCAATTTTTTTTCCAAATTTAATTTTAAAAGTAAATCAGCGGCAACGGCAACTCTTCCACAAAAATATGTGTTCCCTTATAAAGCATACAATACCTAAATTTTCTAGTTTTATTGTATCTTTTGTACCTTTTATTTTATATTTTTTTCTTCCTTTAACAAACAATTTTTTAAGAATTACCAATTGTATCCTGAAAATAAATAAGATTCTTTATATAAGTGTGACACACATCGTACAATATAAAGTTGTGCCTTGAATTTGACATCTGTGATAGGAGTAAACATACGTTCATACAAGGATGTCGACCTGAAGAAAGACGAAAAAACCATCGTACCGTACATTCTGCCGAGGAAATTGTGTCAAATTGGTTTTGACTTACTCCCCAAGGATTCGAAGGGCTCAATGTCAATGAATTGCATTTTTTCATCCCACAAGGACTCCATCAGTCCTCAGGTTATGTGAGTAGTGTGATACTTATATTTCTCTTTTTTTGTATACTGTATATATTTTTTTTATGTTTTGCTTTACCCATTCCCCATTATGGGTAAAGTTTGTTTCACTTTTTGCGCTTCGTGAAGCATTTTTACCCCCCTTTTCATGTTGGGCTTGCAAGGGTGCATGCCAAAGTCAAACTCAATAACCGAGCATTTGATGTAGTATTATACCTATTGCAAGTTAAGCTCCCTTACGTGCTTCTCTTGGTCTCCCCTGTGATGGTCGTAAATTGCAATTTTATAAATTTGTTATGATGATGATGATGGAGTCGGGAGAAAGAGGAAGACAGCTCTGGAACAAGAGCAACAGAGAAAAAGTTTAATTTTTGAAAAACCATTTGGTTGATTTGATGGTAGGTATAGGACGTAGAAACGTTCGTAAGACGTGAACGGTAAAGTTGAGGAAACTGATATTTATATCCTGATGAGGCAAGTCTAGGGCAGCGGGTAAGATAAACATTGATGGATTGAAGGAGTTTAATAATTAATGAGGTTAGTATACCGTTAAACAACAAGGTATAAGCTTCCCCTGTCGGAAGTTCAATTTTCTTAATGGTTGGTCACATTTATTGAATGAAATTTTATGATCGTCAATTTTTGTGGTAGAACAATAATGTGGAATGGTTGTTATAGTAGTTATGGGGATTATTGCATTAATACGGGCACTTAGGGTGGGGTTTGATTTATTTCTTCTTAACAAGAAGTTGACACTTTTTCATAATTTAGTCTCGATATTGCAAGAGAAAAATATTGTAATGTAACGAAAAATTTAATGCCTGCATTGCAACATTAATCTGTCTTTAAAGTCTTAGATATTTGACAAGCCAATGTCTACGTAGTGGCCAACGTTCAGGTCCGTAACTACTCTGTTAGGAACATTTTATTCCGCAAAAGGGATCGGGCTACATGATCTGGTGGAAAATGTGGTTCCATTAGCACCATTTATTGGAGAAAACTTCCCGCTGATCCAGGAAACCGACTACTTACAAGAAGTAGACATCGGAGTGATTTGGCTTAAACTGCGTTGAGCTCGGATGTGAATCCCAATAAACGCGTCTAGGAGCTGCTGAAAGATAAGAAGAGGACAGTTGCACTTTCACAAACACTCAGTGGGTTGAGAACAGAAGTGGTCAAGAAATGGGATAGTTTGGAAGATGATATCGTAAAATATCTTATCCAAGCTATTCCCATGCGAATTAAAGCTTTATTAGATGTTCGGGAAGAAAATACCCATCAATATTGGGGGAACGTTAAAAAGAAAACAAGAATACAACTGTATAGAATTTCAAGTTATGAAGAAGTACTTCCTCATTTTGCTTAATATATGTTTTATTTAAAAAAAAACTCCATTTCTCATTGACGATAATGGCCATGTGGCACAAATCACGCAAACAACAAAAGTAACACAATAAATTGGAATACTCTAAGAATAACGGCAATATTGTTCCTGCCAACATTATGAACAGACAAAAACATCTACAAAATGATTGTCTCATGGGACATCCTAAAAGTTTCAAAAAACTCTGTGCATCCTTAAGGCTTTAATGAATCCATGATTTGGAAAATTCCAATTAAAATCAGCCCTGCGATTCCTTATAAAAGAAATGAGAGCTGCTTGGACACAGTTATTGTCCTTTAACTTCCTCTTGCCCTCAACACAACCCACACAATTTTTTGTTTACTCTCACAATTCCAACAGTCATATAAAGTTTAAACTTCATCATACTTTTTCTTGCATGTGACCCTTGGCCAAAGTTTTCCCATTATTCGTGTTCTTTTTATACTTTGGAAATGATGCACACTCTCTTGAGAGCTGCACACAAAAGTCAATGCAGTGCAATGGTGCAATGCAAACCAATGAAGCCTATTGTGGTATGCAAGTTCAAACTTTGTCCGGAATCATGATTCGTAGGAAGAAGTTTTGACTTGCTGGCTCATACATTTCACAATAATGATTCAAAAGTTCAATGAAAGGTAAATATCCCATATAGATAGATGTGCAAATGTCGAATGCGGCAAAAAGTTACGAGTATTTGCTTCGATATTAGGATTTCTCTGAATTGTGGGCTGGAAATGAACGAGTTTGACATTCAGTTATCTTTGTTCGGTTAAGTAACAAATTTAGTAGGTATTTAAGTTGTAGTTTCAGAGAAAGCTTTAAGTTTTAATAATATAACATAAATTAAAACAAAAATGTCGTGCAAATGTGATTTTCATCAAAAATTGAAAAATTTAAATACTTTGGTGACAACTTAATACCTAATATCGTTCAGCTGCAACTAATTCCCACAAAAATCGGGCTTGATTTGCTTAGTTTGTTGTTGCTACAATCTTGTTTTTGACTTACTTAATGAATTTCACGACAGCGGGTCACCATAAAATCAATAAGATTTCGGCGTTTTTAAATAGTGTCTTACTATAAAAAATTATCAATGGGGTTAATCCTATGATTTTATATCCTATCCTATTATTTTCTATATGTATTGGATACCATATAAAATAATAATTTCTCAAATTAATGTAATGAGATCATACTTAAGCTGAAAGAATTTAATACCATTAAATTAGAAGGATATATTATTAAATTAAGATGTACAGTGAAAATTTGTCCGCTTAAGAGAGGTGATACATTGGACAGTGAACATGTTAACTATATTTACTAATATATGCAATTCATTATTGTGTAAATAAATAATATAAAAATATAAATATTAAAAGAAGTTATGAAAAAATTATAATTATAATTGTCTGTACAATTCAGGGTAACAATATGTACCTAACCAGCATACACATATCATGATTCCTTTTCTTATTAAAAACGTAGGAACTGCATATGTACAGTAGAAACAATGATAAAAGCATTATCCAGAGAGAGAGAGAGTAATGTTATTGACGGTTATGAAAATTGGTGTCCACCGTCCGCGTCCAGTTGTGAGAGAGTCCGCCTATGGGAGCGATAATTATATGAAAAATCAGGTATATATGTTCGTTCTTTTAAATCTGTCCAGTTATGAGAGGTGTTCATAAGTAGAGAGTTCACTGTATAGGTACTATCAAAAAATCTGTTCTTTTAACAACGGAACATTTGATTCAATAGTATTTTTATTCAAAATAAATAATAAATATCGGCAAGACGAAACCTACTTTTTTAGGCTTCTCTATGACCGAAATTAAAAGCTCAAAATTTATTTTTTAAATGAAACGAAAAAGCCGTCTAGATATAAATGAACTAATGAAGACCATCTCGTTTGAAAATCTATAATTTGTTTTTAAATGCTGATCAACAATGTAAACGCTTTCAAGATGCATTTATTCATTCAATTGTTGCGTAAATTCTGGGACATCCTTTATACTTTTTGGAAATTTTGTTTTGAACTAATTAATCAAAATACATTTTCGAATATCAAAAAAGTACCTACACATTGTACTTTTCGGAATATTTAAAAAATTTCTTCAAAAATAGTTCAAAATATGAGAAAGTTTTTGTCATCAACACTATATTCATCGGAAACACTTTATAAGTTAAAAATCTATCGTCGAATTTACATAATGGTCTCTCTATATAATAGTTTGTCCCAATTTTCCTTCCGTTTCAAATAATATAATCTCCAAGTCGAATATTGAAAAGCACAACCGAGAACCTGAATGGAGCAAAATTGGAAAATACTAAAATCACTAGACAGAAACTCATTTCTCTATCGACAAGGACCTAATCTACTTTTATCACATAAACCCAATACTTCATGAGCTAGAAGAAATTGAAGAGGTTTATGAAAACGAAAATTATTTGGTGCGTAAGATGGAAAAACAAATGTATGCTGAAATAGATGTTCCTCCGTTTCAGATTCAACAGCATTGTAGTTCTGGTTGCAGGCTCTGGAAAACGTCACTAATCCTTTTTGGATACCTACATATATATTTGTTTTAATAAAGTGAATGCGTTCGATTGAGTAATCACACTTGGAGTAGCCTGAACACTGAACGCATTCAAAGCTCTGAGTACATTCAATTACACAGCACTTTGTGTGTTGTCGATTCTTCGTTTGATGATAAATTCAATTAAATAATTGCAGTTCAATGATTTTAATTATAAGCTCTCCGCCCTAAAGTTGAGGGCCATTGATTTCGAATACTGTATGCAGGATTTTCCTAAATCCCTTTATAGTCTGCCTTTTTTGAAACCACATTGATGAAACAAAAAGGGGAGATTCGTAGTAAGAGGTCGAATTACACAATTATTCTGTGTGTAACTGTCTGTTGCTTCTACAAAATAAAATGGTAATTAATTAAATTACAATGAGCTTAGGCTGTCATTTAAAATTAATGGTAGGGGTTGCCGCTGTTATACGATTTGTGCTTTGAGCGGCTTCTGCGGTTTGCGTTTAACTGAACTGTAAAAACACCCTACATCAAAAGGCTGTACGTAAGGTATCGCCTTACTTTGTGAAATTAAGCTGAAGAAGATTTCATTTAAATGAGGTATTATGTCAAAGATCATTAATAATTAATTATTGGTTGCGGTTGTTTGAATAAGATTGAATATCTTACTAGCATGTTAAGGAAAAGTAATATGAGCAATTACATTTTTCATAGATGTTTAAGTAAGTTAAGAAAATACTCCTCTAATCAAAATTTGTGATCTCCTCAGACAGCATCGGTTTCTGTGAAAGGAAATGTTCTACTCGTAGTAGCACTTCATAAATTTTCTATGGCGTTCTATTATCCCTTCGCATCCTTTATATAAAGAAAATGACAGTAACGACCACGCCAGCCCACTTGAGACACCCTCCAGCTTTCTTTTCCTTTTGAACGTTTTAATTACTGCAAGCTTTCCTTTGGGATCTTTGGATTTATATAAGATATTTGTCTTTCGTAAAAAAATATACATCCATATATAAAAACATTTTACAAATTTAAAGTGAAATTGTGTGCGACTTTCTAGAGGCAGATCTTTTGAGGAAACAAAATTCATCAACCCTGTGCATTTAACTTACTTACTGATGGAGATGGAGAATCTCCAAAAGTCTCGTTGAAACTTTTATCCAGGAAGTTGGTGGGACAATTTAAGTATATTTTTCTCTTGGTAACTTTTTATTTTTTTATAGCTAAACTTGTTCCGTGAACCATTTCTTCTATAGCTATGGGTTGGTCGTAGTCGCAGAAGCAAAAAAAAACTTTATTCAGCGTTGCTTTGCCTCGTTGAGTTGTCCTTGCATCTAGAAATGGCGCCCGAGTGCGGCGATGCCGCTATCACGATATCAATTATTCAGTAACCACTTTGGAAATTACAAGAAAAATCAATTAGTTGACAACTTGCCTCCACTGAATATTAATCAATTCAAAAGAATTTTTCATCACAATTTTGTTGTTGTTATTCGTATTTCTTAGCTGATGATAAAGCTAAAAATGCATAAATAAATATTTGGGTCTACGTGCATTATAAAAGATATTCGTCCTTGTAGTGCACGAAACACATTTAACAGCTTTAATAATGTCTTCTTACGAACAAAAAGGATATACCTACCTTTACTTTCGTCTAACAATGTGCACCTGCTCTAGTCAATAATTAAGTTCAAGTTTTTGGTGCAAGAATTGGGCGTGCCATAGAAAAGTTTGTACCAAAACAATGGAAAAGTTTTTAAACTCTCATGCACTTTTAGGATATTTCTTTTTTTCTGTAGCCTGATATCCTTTTAACTTAAAAGTTCACTACTACTATCTAGCCTTTGTCGCCGGTAGCAGGGTGTTTTAAGTTGTGTCTATATGAGCGTTTCTTGGGGTTGCTATATTTAAGGCTATTGAGTAAACTAACTTAAATTGTGTTTCAATTTTTTTGTGTGTAAAACTGTGTCCCGACATTGAAAATATACTTACATCTGGGTTTCGACAACACCAGCATGTGGAATGTAACTTGAATCCCGATGATACTTCTTTTAAAGAAAATTATTATGTGTGGTGATGATAAAATCCATTTAGGTAAGGAAAAGTTTTGTTCTTTATCACTATGGCCCCCCCCCCCCATAGTGATAAAGAATGATGCCCTAGAGATAATATGGACACTTTCACTTAAGCTGGTATAGGGTGCAAGTTCAATAATAAGAATTTTTTATTAATCTCTATATCTGTATTTGAAAATATTTGTTAACGTAGTTTTTAGTAGAAACATTGTTGAATTAATTTTTGTTGCAATTCTTATTTCAATTAAAAATTTAAAAATTCCACTCTAAAATGCATTACATTGAGAGAAGTTTATAAATTTGAAAAATCTGAGCAAAATTAAAAAAGAAGGACAGAATCCCGTATTAAAACGCATTATCCATAAATGAACTTCCAATTAAATATGGCAAGGAAGAAGGGACATGCGCAACGACACCAGCATTGAGTTGACCTATAAGACATGGAAAATATTTCAAGACCATGCTTGCTGGAGTTTTCTGATGTCAAGTGGGAAAGTGATGAAGTGATGGGAAAGTTGTGTACAAATTTAAATTTGTTATTCTAAAAAAAGCAACGTGTCTATCAACCAAATAAAAAAATTCCATATTTCTACCATCCCCTCCCCATACAATATTTATTTTTACTGGGTTGGCAGACTACGCGACTAAATATCACACGCGTTGGAGGATTATAGTGAAACTAATTCAAATGGAAAAGATTCGGGTATTTGAGACGCTGCCTTGGATTGCACAGAACACCAGAGTCGGAGTACATAAAACATTATTCCAACGAGGTTCTATACAACAGGGCTAACATAAACCGAATAGATAATTTTTTAATCAAGCTGATTCGGGGTCATATTGCAAGAGCGATGACTTCAACTAATGGCTTGATTTTCGGGGCTTACTACCCCAAAGATGAATACTACGAAAGTGTGTGTCTAAGCAGATTTATCCCACCCGACGCTTTCCTCTTTTTAGACAGTCGAGGGCTGATACAGGATAGTTCGGCGGTACCGCTGATCTACCACGTCGGCCGAAAAACTGTGGATAGGCGACTCCTTTATGGTCGTGACGTCGTCGCAGAAAGCGGAGCAGATAGCGCCTTCGGTTCAGTAGGGCTGTGTCCGAAAGGGACCAGATGGATAGATTGGACCAAAATCGCCAGTTCTGGTGGTTGAATGATGTGTAAAATAACTAATAAAATTTCAAAAAATAAATAATAATAAAAGTTGGCTAATTGAGTTTATTGCCTTGGTTTGACTTACGCAGGTTTAGGCGTGTTCTTGGCTTTAAAAGTAGGCTAGGTTAGTACAAAACAATTATGGTGGCACTAAAAAGAAAAAAAAAACCATTGCTGTGGCTGTTCTAGTCTTAAGTTATTTTAAGTAGTGATAAGTGTAGTTTTAAGTTTTATAAAAAATTAAAATATGATAGATATAATGAGTTTTTTCCTAATTTTCTTATTTTTAAGTAATAAATGAATTTCGATAATATTTAAGCTAGGTACGCCAAAAGGCAATAATTTTAAGTTGGTTACGGTATAATTTAGAGCGCTCGCATAGGGCCAGTAAGTTAGTTAAGTTAATATGTAAGCTAGTTGCTAAGGTTTTTGTCTAGCAAGTAAGTAGTTATAAGAAAATTGAAATATAAAAACTTAGTATACAAAAAAAAAAGTGAAACTAATAATTTTCATTATGATATTATGACGTACGTATACCTATATGCTCTCCGTAAATTAGATGAGAAATAAATACTGATTATTAGGCTATGGATAAAAGTACCCCTCAGATGTACCAATGTACCAATATTCCATTTCGTAATACAAAAATTAAAATGTTTTTTTGTGAATAAATGTCTTGAATTATTTTAATTTGTAACTACTGGCAGCATCATTGCCTTATATTTTTGGTCACAGAGAAAAATGTGTCAAATCACCCTTTTAAAAATAGGAATAAATAGCGAATGCATATTGACAAGCTTTTGACTTATAGACTGGTAAAAGATAGCTCGTCGTATCCAGAGTAAAACCAAAGTAGCTATTACTTCACTTTATTTATGGATTTATGGTATTCATATCTTTTTCTCATAGAATAAAATCGTTCATATCTATAAATACATATATTTATAGTATTTTTAGTTACACTTCGGTTTGTGTATTGTTAATTGTGTATGTTATTTTCATTTCTAAGTTGTAGAAACTCTATTTCGTGGTGAATTATAATTCATCGTTACAATATTTGTAATCAATACCTAATGAGTTGCAAAAAATACATTCCTCCGATTCGTTTGTATAATTTAGATTCACTGAAACTCGTTTTCAGCGCTTTCCTAATTATCGATGAAATCAAATGTTTTATCATTTTGAAAATAAAATACATAGTATATTTTCTGCAAAAATAAAATGAAATTAATTGCTATATAAAAACTTAAATGGATTTCTTACATTACCTACAGAAATTTTCAAAAACTTCCATCCAATATTTGAAGCTCAACTCAAATAGTGAAAGTTTCTCTACCAACAGATTTATTTGCAATTTTGAGGATAATTCATTTCTGAAGTTCGAATATATTGCTATCCATTTACTAAAACTTATGTCATATCCGGTCCCCAATCATCAGCGAATAATATATTTGTAAAACAAGTTCCAAAACTTCACCTTGAGTAGGAAATCCGTATGGCTAGTAATCCCACCATCAAAGTCCTTGATGGTTTGTTTTTGCCATTCCCAAAAATCAACACCAACATAATTCTCCCCTCCTCGCACTCGCTATAGCGTTTGCCACAATGCTACCTTCATCAGCAACTGCAAAACTTTTAATTGAATCCATAAATTTTCTACAATAAGCGGAAGGCATTGCTCTTCCTGCTCGCATACAAAAACGGAAGGCCAGCAAACCGGGGTCGAGTCACTGATAAAACACCACAAAAATGTACAAACACATACCACTTTGGAATATGTTCGCCAATTAGTAGTACCAGGTTGCTTCGTTGCGCGTTAGTATCACGGTGCGGTGGTATGGAGCTGACTGTGGTAAGGCAAGCATTAATTTTCCGCGCGAAAAGCAACGAACCGCTATGAGTTCCGTTTCAATTCGAGCGTTCATTCTGCTTAATTAAATCTCACCTTGGAACAATAATAATCCTGTGTGGTGGCAGCGACGCACGGTGACAGGATATGAGCACAGGACATAGGGCCTCCGACGACGGTATGGGCACATTCCCCATATATCACACTAATTATATTGACCATGTGGGGAGGATGAGAGTGAATCCACAAATCTCTTCTGGGGCTGGGGAGAATTGCTCGTTAGGGTGGTTATTTATGCGTAAGCTTTATAAGCATCATCCATATAAGAACGTATAAGTACCCCTCGTCGCCCATTGCGTTGTTTCGCTTTTGATAAAAGTATGAATAAATTTTTATTTCATCCCCAAGAGCAAACCGCACAAGAGGATGCTAAATAGCTGATTGCAGATACACAAGTACTCCCCCTTGTAAGGCGCTAAACGCGTTCAATTAGGTTGAGTAGTTCTATGATTAGATTTGTTTTGATTTGGACGGACTAATGCATGCGAAGGGCCAACATAGATCCTCTGCAGGATTTAACACCGGCCGCATCCCAGAAAAAATGTTGAAGGGGACAATGTTCAAACATTCACGCGCTAAGCAAAGCTGAACGCTGCGCCACCCTATAACAAGGGCGTTTGCCGTAGCTGTGAATGGCACTTATCCAACCCGTCCTTCATATAATTTTATTACGATAACTTGGTTATGTCACATACAGGCTCTATACGTTGAGTGTCCATTAAAAGTTCAATTTTGTGGGTGGGTTGGTTGGTGTTCTATATAGGCGGAGCGGAGTAATCCCTATGCGCTCTGTCATAACTAATATCTTATATTTTGGCTTTTTTTGAAAGAAGATCTTCAAACCCAGGGGTTGAATGAATTGTAGTCCCTTGTGCGTATTGTTATGCCTTATAAGGATATACTTGATGGGTGGAAGGAAATGGATTTTGTTTATCACTGATGGTTTGTAAGGATATGTTTTTTTTTTTTTTATTTTTTTTATAAATTCAAGAAAGGGTGAATTTATTGGAATATTTCATGCTTAATGATTTAGACTTTTACAGAATTGCTCTTTGTATGCAATGTAAAGATAAATCTAATTTTTATTGAAAAATATTAACGTCCGCGTGGCTCGGCTTGAAACTCGTATAGAGTATGGTATTAACTTTTTTAGTATCCTTAAGTAAATAAATACTACTGGAATTAAAATAAATAGCTACTATTGGAATTTTTGGTCAAAATGGAAGTAAAAAATGAAATGATAAATATAATCACATATATGTATGTATATGAAAAATCTTAATTTCTAGAGATGATTAAAAAAAATGTATCCGATGAGCAAAATTTGGAAATCATGGGTAGGTATATAGCATTATATAGCCCAGTGAAATTAGAATTTTATTTCGAAAAAATTCCCACAAAGATGGATTTTACTGGAGAAGTTTGATTTGGTGTCTTGAACAAATTCTTAAAAAATATACCCATGATTTGGCCCGGAGGAGGGAGGGAAGGCTTCGAAATTTATTTTTTTTGCGCACATTTATTGGAAACTATAAAAATTTTGCAAAAAGTGTTAAGGTAAAAATTGTGGCTTATACGATTCTATAAAAAAAAAGTTTACCACCCTTCATCATAGTATAGATACGATTAATAATAGTGAAAAAGTGCAGTGTTGTCAAAAAACAGTATTTATAACAATTTAAAACTTTTTTCTTGAAATTGTTTGATGGTACGATGAAAAGTGTAGAAAATCGTACAAGCTAAAATAATTACCTTAACACTATTTGCAAAAAGTTCATAGTTTTGGAGAAATTTGCAAAAACTGAATTTCGACCTCTGCCCTTCCCACAAAAAATTATCCGTGGACAAAAAATTATCATGTTTACTTTTGAGGATTTGCTCAATAAATCAAAACAAGAGTCTCAGAAAAATCCAGCCTTTTCGGAGTTATTACGTAATTTTGATTTTTTTTTCTAAATTTCCTAATAGGCGAATAGTTCTTTGAGAATTATAGATAGGAAAACTCTTGATCACACTGATGGTTATATCAACTACTATCCGAAATAATTCTATCCTTTCGCTATTCGCAAAATTCTTTGTCAAAAGTAAGTAGTACCTATAAGTAGTCGATAGTTAAGAAGTCAAAAATGATCCCTTATCTATATGTATCCATGCAGTTATTATTAATTGACAGTGTATAAAAAACGTTTTTTAAATGATTTCTATTGGTCTAAAAAATATTTCAGAAACATTTCAGTTATATTTCAGAAATGTTTATTTATTTTATGTTAGGTATGGACGCTTGAAGAAACATTTTTTTAAATATTTCTGAAATCTTTCTTTTTGGCATTCACGTCAGATTTTAAGATTTTCACAGCAACAAACACTTGACTTTTTTTCTTTGTCATTTGCTTAACATTGAATGTTTCCCATCGCGAACGGGAATTTCAGAAAAACTTCGGAAATGTTTACCCAGGCATATAAACCAAAAACACATTATAAACATTGTTGTTTTACTGGATGTTTCTGAAATGTGTCTTTGGTCTGGAAACACCTTTATATGTCATCAAGTGGGCACCATTTATACAGTTTATATGGTATATTCATCTGATTTTCCTGAAGCAATTATTCAGCTTTCAATTGTTAAAGTTGGCGGGAGTTGGCGGGGGAACTACTTATATCCGAAAATCACTTGAGCCCTATTCTGTCAATTGGGGGGGGGGGGGGTGGTTTGATTCGTCGAAAATAAACTTTCGAAGGGAAACATATACCCCGTCGGTAACTCAGTTCGCCATTCTAATAAACGAGCGAATCAATCAGCTCTATAGAAAACTTTCACTTTTAATCCGCAAATATATTTTGCGTTTGTCGAGCAAAATATAAATAAAAATTTAATTGACGTTTACCAAGTGACTTTCTTGGTGAATATTCACCAGTGAAATCACTAAGGAGGTGGAGTAGGTACACCACATTAAAAAAAAAAAAACCGTCTTGTGTTATTTTGCGTGTCTCACTTCAATTGTTGCACTCCCGAATTTAATTAAAAATCTCGAAAAAAGCCGCCATGGTATGCAAGAATGTAGACGACGAGCGAACGGGAATCTAAGAGGTGAATCGAACTTTCGATTCCCCGTTTAGCAGAATAGGCCTTGTATCAGTTGAAAACATGTTCTAAGCTACTCTATCTAAATGTAGATATTATTAAAAAATTAGTTAACCAAATAAAAGGCTTTGAAGTTATTCTTGATTTCAGGATTTTCCACTTAAACATAAAGATAAAAAAAAACGGAAAAGAATTCGCCGATCCTTACACCTTAATATCTCTTTTTAATTTTTTTAAATCATTAGTTTTTATCTATCGTTGACTACCTATATCTAAATAACTTATTCTTCAGCAGGTAGATTTCTTAAAAAAAGAAAACTTATTTTACCTCTACTTCATAAAGAGTAAATTATGTATCTAACGGAACACAGCGAAACCTCCAAAAATATTTGTTACGTTGTGCCTTTTGAGCACATGTTGGAAGAGTGGAAAGGAGTAAAGGACTCCACCCCAGCCAAAATCATTAATTTTTATCCATCAATCCTCTCCATCCAACTTATTTTATCATATGTCCGTTATACTTCTCATAACTTAATTTAGGTAGGTACAGGCAACCTGTTCTGGTCACATTCTGACTTTCATAAACAACACTTCACAAAAATTTTACGTTCAACTTATTTTTGCCCTGCAAAATTAAAAAAACTACAGTTCCGTCATGTGTAGGTATATAGCTATCACCCACTTTATCCTGAAAAATATCTGAAAACGAATAAACAAAAACCACAATTGTAACAAAACTTTCAAAAACCACTACGAGTTTAACGAGTTAAGTGAACTTGGTTCGTTTTCGCAACCAAAGCCTGCAAGCTTGGTAATTGTAAACAGAATAGACAAAACTTTTAAACCTGCAGTCAAAACAAAACATCCTTCCCAAAACTGCATTTAACTGTGCCTAATAGTTTTCAGAGCCTTAATTGAAAAACTTTTCCCGGATGATTTCGCCCTCCAACTACTCCCGCTCTTGATTTTTCTCGGTCGGGTTCAATTAAAATACAAATTTTGTTTCTTTCTGACCCACTAAATGGGAAAAATAGTTTCGCCAACGACACGATGACGACGAAGGTAGAAAGAACTTTACTACTATGGCACAAACATTTGACAAGGGAAACCACTGCTATACCGAAAACCAAAAACCGACCCGAACCCCAAATTACTTTCGTCAAAGTTGTGAGCGATTTGTTTTGAACTTTCTTGCCCGTTGAGTTTAAAAAAAAAAAGTAAAATACGCCGTGCACAGAATTGGAATAATGGAACTTTGTTTTCGTCCTAAAAACTCTGCAATTTAAATCATGAAACAATTGATGGATTTATTTGAAAAGTTTTTGTTAGCATATTGTCCTACCAGCCTTCAGTTTTGTCGTTGTCGTCAGCGTTCTTCTTGTCGCATCCCATAGTATATTGGCTCCATTTAAAATGATAGCAGACAAAAGTAATACGATTGTCTGAGTGTGCTGCTTTGATTTGACAAGGGTGTAGTGCGGAATTCGTTTCGAAAAATAGGGGAGCTATACAAAAAAGCCCGGCTAATCTGTTTTCTGTAGAATAACATATGTGTTAACACAGTGACATTTATCAGGATGGGTAGCGTCAAGGACGCACGGGGGAGTAACGAAAAAAGAAACAAAACAAAAAAAGACGACGACAAATACATTTAATCCCTCCCATATCCGTTTGGTGCTTCAGGCAGCAAACATCATGTCAAACGAGAGAATTGCTGCTGGCAAATTACGAAATATATATAGATAAAAACATAAATTCTCTTGGTCCTTGATCCTGGGAATCTCCTCTTCAATTGCTCAATGTCAGCAAAATATTTTACGCTTTTGGTCAGAATTGAAAGACAGGATACATAAGGATTTGCCTCAGACGATGATGGCAAAAATTCCATACACACGCCACAGCATCGTCCTAAAAGAAAGTTCAAAGTCTTCGTTCTGGGTTGTTGAAAAGTGGGGTTGCGTGCGATGGTGGATCCCTCAGGGGTTTGATTAATGAGCGCATTGCCAAACGGATTTCCATTTTACACCACCCCTTTTGTTACAAATTTTGTCCAACATCCGCTTCCGTTATTTGAAGCGGGCGGATTCATACATTTATATGTTCAACATGACTCCATTAATCTTTTTTTTGTGTGACATTTGGTTGGATCCATGAATCCATTGCTAACTTCTCTTTGTTTGAATTTCTTGTCGGGCTTGCTCCCGACTAGGATTACATTAATGATTGATTTTGGGTGGCAGTTTGTGGCTGTTTGACAACTGGAAAATCATTAATAACTGAATTGATTGGAAAATTGTTTTATTTTGTAGGATTGCCTTTTGTGAGAATAAACAATGTGCTTTTGTCGCCAAGAATAAATAATTTCAAAGATGGCGAATTAAGAGTTCGAACACACACACACAAAGTGACATAACGACTTCCGAACTTTTTATATGATTTTCTTTAGATATTGCGGTTCTCTGTTTAAGGACTAACCTAATGGCCATTAATTTGACAACTGACAGCAAAGAAGTGTTATAACGGAAACGTGAATGAATTTCTTTCCGGTTTGGTTTAGAAATGAATTATTCAATTTATTTAAATTTCAATGAGTAAGTTTGAGGGCTTGTTATACAAGAAAAAATAGTTCGCTTGATTTATTTAGGAGTTTTCGATCAAAAAGCTGTGTTCAAGATATTACGTAATTACATATATCTAGATTCTTAAATTCTTAGTAACGGCGCACAGTGTGAAATAATCAACATCTAGCTAAACTTTTTTCAAAAATAAAGTTGGTCTGTCATGTATAAAAACTTTTTATTTTAGCTTTTAATATGACATACCTTATGTTTTAGCTTTTATTTGCCGCATGTTTGCATAATTTACTGTGCAACAAGCGGTTAAAGTCAAGTTTTTCAGGCAAAAAAACGATTAATAGAATTTTTCGATTTATTGCAGAAATATTGACCATTCCTGTTTTAAATCCTTAGAGGTTGTTAAAATAATTTTACCAGTTTTTATTAAAACTTTACGAAAAAGTAAAAAGATAAAAAATAAAAAAAATCTGTATAGTTTTTTGATCAGTTTTTGCTACGGATAAAAAAATGGAAAACAAAATATTATTTTGGGCTTTGGATAGAGTTTTAAAATTGAAGACACGTGTCGACAAGCTAATTTTTGCATTTACTGCTTGTTTAGTGAACTGATAATCAAACAATTTTTGACTTTGGAAATTTTTCGTTTTTTTAGTTTTAGTTATTGGAGGTTAAAAAATGGTAAAATATTGTCTTTAATTGTGTCCTAAATGTAAGTGAAGATTTTAACTATTTGAATGCACCTACCTATTTGAATGCAATAAGTGTTTGTTTGCAATAAGTGACTAACGAAAGCATGTTATTTCCATATAAGGGTTCCATATAGAAAAATATATAATCCTGGAAAGCTTAAAAAAAACTTCGCAGGATTACATATTTTACATAATCTAACAAATTAACATAATAGAAAACTTATCAAACGCACTAGGAATAAAGATCCGCTAGAACTGCAAATTAACACTGTGCGGCGTGTTATAATAGTAACCCAATTTGCTTTCTGTTCATTTTGTGACCATTTGAAATCACAACAACATGTTGCTGAAAAACGCTCCCTCTCCAGGCAAACGATAGCAACACATCCATATTACCACCCTGACACCATTGATATGCCATACACGGACTTCTATAGTGACCAACTTCCACGTAAATGACACTCAAAGGGAAACATCCTGATGCCTGCTAGTCCTGCCACACATGACAAAACTGAAAAGGAACTTTCGAGAATCTACATATTGATGTTTCTAGATGTTACTTGACCGTTCGAGAGTCGATATTGAGTTGTAAAAATACACTATACATATAAACAAATTTCCTATGGAAATAATAAATTCTTTTTATCTTACCATCAATCAATTTTGATAAAAACGTTAAAAGCTAAAAATGGTAATATAATAAATAACGAAATTTATAAAGAAAGAAAATTAGAGAATCTTACTTTTTATATGGCAGACAATTCTTGTAAAATAATTATTTCTTGCTTAAAGCAATAAATTTGTGATAAACATCCTTATTTCTTCACATTATATTAGTTTTTTTAACTTTTCTAAATTAGGACATTAGGAGACTCTTATACATATTCTTTTACTTGCAAGTATTGGTTCTGTGTAAAATAAAAATATTTCCAGATTTTAATAAAACCTTACATTACGATGATAGAGAATCCTAAAAAAGTAGGTTTCGTCATGCCGTCCGTCGTTTCGATCTGTCTGTGCGTATGTGCTTGTATATGCGTATACTGCCCTGTATAAACTTGAAATGATCTCGTGGACTTTTTTTCTTACAAGGTGGTATCTGCATTTTAAATACCATTTCTACAAGTTGAGCCTCGAAAGATTTCTATTTTTTTTTTTTTTTTTGTTTAGCCAATAACTTTAAATGGCATCTTGTGTCAGTTGTCTAATTTAAGTGACATACAAGATTTAAATGATATTGCGTAAGCCGTTATTAATTTATGGCAAAATTTTTAAAAAATGCAGTTACATTAAGAGCAAATATAACGTTCACAAAATTTAATCAAAATTTTTAGAGCCGTTTCGGAGAAAATTTAAAAAAAACAAAAACCGTCATATGGGAGATACGCTTTATAGCCGGGCTAAAACAAAAATTAAAATTTTGCGTCTAGAGAATCACCAAAAAGTACTACACACGAAGTTTGAAGAAAATCCGTCCAGCCGTTTAGCCTGTAGCTTGGTGAACATAAAACCGAACATCCGAACATCCGCACATACGCACATCCGCACAGACAGACCGACGACGGACGGAATGACGAAACCTATACTTTTTTTGAGGTTTTCTATCATCGTAAATGTTTGATTAAAACCTCGAATTTTTTTTACACGAAACCAATACAGTCGAACTTCCATAACTCAAACTTCTTTAAGTCGAATTTCTATATTAATTGAACTTTTATTTAGAACTTTTCATATTCAACTTATTTCGTATATCGTTCTATAACTCGAAGTTTCTGTAACTCGAACATTTTTTCTCTCTTTTTAAGGATTTGACTTATGGAAGTTCCACAGTACTTGCCCTATTGAGCAAGTAAAACATTAAAGAACCAGAAATAAGACAACAACAACAAAATGTGAGTCACTATAATAAAAAAAACACTAACACAATTGAATTGAATTTATAACATTTTCATCATAGGTAGAGTTGCGTAGTCCGATTAACCATTATGTACATGTGTATAATAACGTATTTTAGGATAATTTTATGTTAAGTATAGTATCTGTATCACCCTATTGCATTCTATCTACTTTTCAAATAATATTACCTCTTATAATTTGAAACTATATCTTCAAATAAGTACCGGGAACGATTACCAGGTAGGTACATTTAACACTTATTTTAAACCAACGACATGAGGTAGAACAAAACCTGACAAAAAGAACAAGATCAGCTCAAAGCCATCATTTTGTCACTCAATTCCAATTCAATCAAATATCTTCTCAGATGCTTCTATTTAGAGACCAACCGATAAAAGACTCGTCTTTCCGCATCAGAGGACAAAAATCGCATTCGACTGCAAAAAGTTGGTTTACACAAAATACTAAAGGTAGGTACTGGAGCTACTGCTCCTACTTTTAAGCTCTGAGTCCTTTGGGATTCTTTCGACACACAAGCTAAATAAATGAACTCAAGAAAATGCACCTTTGTGGTTTTGTGAATTTGCACAAAATTTAATTTAGATAAAGTTTGAGTTGATAATCTTAAACTTACGATGGAAAACTAACATTTTCTATTAAGAACATTGATTTAGTACGATGTTCCGAATTTGATTTTGAAATTAAATTAAATCAAAGTGTAAAGGTAAACTTCATTTTATTATCTTTGCATTAATTCAAGAAGAATTTCTTCGTTTAGTATCTTTTTTACCACAATTCAGAAAAAAGTAATTTCTATTATGATGGAAAACCTATACGCTGCTGTGATTTCAAGGCTGCTTCGTAAACATAATATGTTTCCGAATATAGATTAGATATAAATATAAATATTTAACATAACTATCAAAATTCTTCTTTTTTTATGAGTGCAGTACCTGCATCAGAAAAGCAAATAACCGTATTTTCTATGCTCACTACTACGGTACAAATATTTGGAAGACACGTAGATACGTATTTAGTCTAAAAAGAAGATAAAAAACATAAGAAAAACGGGATTAAATCCTCAACAGAATTATTCAGCTGCTACAAGAGTAAACAAAGTGTTCCGATGTGTGCACATGCACAGATAGCTACGATTTCGTTACATAGATGCAATTTGCACAAATGAAGATATCAACTTTCTGCAGACAAATTCTGGAAAATTTGGTAGAGTTATTTTTTTTTTGTTTTTCATTTTTGTCCCGAAGCAGAGACACTCTTTCAGTGCAGCAGTCTTTTTACTTGCCTCTACAGCAATGTGCCACCGCAGAATTTGGTAGGTAAAAAGAAGGTAGGTTCCTTTTCTACGAGGTATAAGGATAGGTAGGTTCTTATATGCCAATATAACCACATCCCTACCTATTTTTGCGGTTGTCATGCCACAGACCCTTTGTTGGCTTTTGGTCAGCAATTGAGTGTGCAAAGTCCTTTGCAAATTGTATTTTTGTAAAGGGAGTGATGTTTTTTTTTCTGTTGCACTCATCCCCAAAAAGCGTGCAATGAAGTAAGCTTTTAACTAATTAGGTTTTACGTCTACGGAGAGGATGGTATATGTTGGGTCATGGGTGTAGAAAAAGAGTTTTCCCTAGTTGAAGACACCATACCATTGGTTACAACAACAGAAAGTGAAACCCAGCTTTGCCTCATAAATATTCATTTAACAAGGATAAAAAAGGACACACAAAAAAAGTTGAGATGTTTATTTCAGTCATATGTGTGAAATATAGTGATGTCAAGGCGAGAATTGGATTTGGGTGGTGGTGCTTTACAGATTTTATTTAACTTTCAAATTGTCTGGTGATATGAATTTCATTGAGCTTAGAAGATTGTCTGGCTCTTTAAATGAATAATAATTTAAACATTTTTGTGCATAAATGATTGGGAAAGTGTTGAGAATTAAGTTAAGATTGACATGCAACCAGAATTTAAATGATAAACGTGAAATTTAAATATTTTACTCACAAGGCTTAGTAATATATTGTTATATGTTCAGCGTTTCTTTATTTTCTTTGATAAACTGACTACTAATGAATACTACCAGTGTATGTTTCCAGACCCCTGACAACATTGACGACAGGACTAAAAAACGTAGTAAATGCCTCAAAGGATTTGATCACGTAACTGATGGCTGACTTGATTATCAAGATTCAAAGAAACTTTGTTATAAAATAAGATCGTAAACACACTTGAATATCAGACTTACTGAAAGGCATGCCTTAAATATGTTTAACTAATCATGTTCTTTCTTAGGCAGCTAACTAAGAAACAGGTTTCCTTTTCGGCAGCTGCTCCTGGCTTGATATAGTCTAACACACAATCCTGACCTGACCCAGTTTTAATGTGCTTTAACGTAAGGCTACCACAACAATCCTGACTTAGTTTTGATAAGGCTTTGTCCCTTGAATATCCTTATAAAAAAAAGCAGAGAGCTTTATAGGTCTTTAGAACTCGAGAGAGCCAATTCCCAAAATCCCGAATTTCCCAAATTTTCGGATTGTATTTGGGAAAATATTCATTATGATTTGGCAGTCGAACTTGAAGCAGTATAACTAGGTGGAAAGCGTTAATTTCCTTTTTTACCTGCCAGAGGATGAAGTGGTGTTTAGCTTACTCGAAATGAGAGCGGCTTTAGCAAAATGTAATGGACTGGGAATCGTCCCTGCTTTCAATTAAGTTCTGAAAGACTATAGACAAACGTTGGTGGTTTCATTTGAAGAAGGCTACCGGAAAGATTTAACCTGACCTCCTATTTGAAAAAGTGCAATTCCGATAATGTCGGCAAAGTTCAACTTCAAGCCTCAACTCAACTTGACGACTTATAGAAAAGTCGAGGAACCACAAGTCACTGTTAAGTGTGAGGCTGCTATAATTTCCATTAGAATTCAAATGTTGAATTTGGACGAAGTTTAAGTTTAAGCTCACGTTCATTTCTATGTTTATCTTTAAAACTCTCTCAAAATGTATAAGATTTGTATATTGTAAGATCGTTAATAAAAATTATTTTGCTAGGCCCTATGGTTAATGGTCTGCTTTAATATATTCCCAAATAAAAACAACAAATAATAATTTAACACCCAATATACCCACTCCGAACCAGTTTCTTGTTTACAGTTTTATTTAATGTACTCTCCTTCCAATAATAATGACCTCATCATGACACATTTCCCTTAAGCCACTCTGGATACTCCTCCCAGGAATATCCTGTCACTAAATTACCTCCATAACATCATCATAAGCTGCTGCTGGCATATAAAAGTTTATTACAGAAATATTTTCAAGTACCGACACACTCACAACAGCATCCAACCATGACAGCTCTTGAACGTGGACACTTCGTCCTACGCAATAAATTTATATCCTTGATCCGAAGAAAGCCAAAAAAGAAGAAAAAAAAATACGAAGTTATTACACTTCCCTTGCAATAAATTAAATAAATATTTTAATAATTTAGGTGCTTTGCCTTCCTGGGGGGGTATATGTTTGAATTTGGACATTTGGCAGTTGCAGGACATTATTATATCTGGAGAATAAGCAAAAAGTTTTTTTTTGAAACTGCTCCTTATTCAATGACAACTGAAAGTTGTTTTTTTTTTTTGTTGTCGTTGGAAAGATTGAGTATGACCCCATGCCATGTCCGTTCGTTTGGTGATTCTTAATGAAAGTTTTTTTTAGCTGTACACAGAAAAAGTTTTCTTATAAATAAAATGCTAGCTTTTCTATGAAGGTACTTAATATAAATCTTTCTTTTGCTACTAATATTCGTTTTTTCCCATTTTTGTTTTTTTGCTTTTCTTGTTTTTTTTAAGGGGAAATGGGATGAAATAAAAAGTCACCAAGTTTCGATGATAAAAATTTAATAAAAGTTTCAAACTTGGACGATCAGATAGATGATAATGACCATACTTGCGACAGTAAATTAATAAAATAAAATGTAAACAATAATAAAACATGACAGTCAAATGTGTTCAAAAGAATAAAGGAATTTTATAGGGACTAATGAAATATTAAGGCTTGTAGAACAATATTTATATATTTCAACGTTTTAAAAGTCAAACCGTTTGTATTACTTACATCACACTTTATCATTTGTTTTAATATTTATTACTTAGAATTTCCGAATTTAAACTGTCAAAACAAAATCCAAACGAATTGAAATTGATATTAAGAAAAACGAGCATTTAAAAACGATAGAATTTTGTTCTGGTTCTGTGAAAAATTGAAATGAAAATATTTTCCCAATTTTACAGTAATTTCGATTCTTGCTCTGCCAAAAGGTAAAACCAAACGTCAAAAATGTTCATATGAATAATTTGTTCATGCCCTCAATTGCAAGTGAAGGTACAAATGGAAGCATTGATCTCTTTAATACAGAGATCAGCGAGTGAAAGAGATCCACAATTTGTATACATTTATTCGATTCACTTTTGCACAGAACCAGAATTGGCACCCAGGAGTGTTAAATTTACTTCATAAATTATAATTGCATTTAGTAAAACTTGTTAATTATAGTTTATTAATTTATTGCCTTTAAAGTTTTTGATTTTCATATTTTAGCAGTTTTATTATGCCTGATTGTTTTCAATTTATACGTTATCTTTTAACTCACTGTTATAGTTAATGTTTAACATAGGTATAAATAAATGGATCAATTTTTACTTCTTATGCCGCTGAGAGCTCGCATTCATAACAGTAACTATGAAGTTTTGTTTCCCAAGCTTTTTCATTGTTTTATATTCAGGCAATTTAAGCAATTTTTTTTTTAAATATTTTAAATTTACCTTCCCATGTGATCCACAGTGAATCAGTGCATGGTAGGTTAGGTAAATCTAATCAAGGATTTAAAATCAATTTTTTTTAGTAAAAACATTGTTTTTTTTTTTAAATATTAATCAATATACTGTTTAAGGGCACAAGAAAAAAAACCAATACAAAAACACAAGGTTGTTCTCGACAACAACAACGTGAAGTCGTAGACTGATGGTTTGATGATTGGGTAATGTCGATTCCCATGGTACTTTTGAAATTGCTTGCATTTTTATGGTTGTCATGGAAATTGAAACGAGATTGCTTTGTTTTTGTCAGCGTTTGGGTTTTAAAATTTTCCAGCGGTCAATCGGCAATCGCAACAATCGCGCGGGAAACAAACTTCAAGCTGATATTTGTCAAATCTGTTTGAGTGTATGCATGTAATGGCTCGCATTTTTCGATGGAAAAATATCTGGATTTTTTAAAATGACTCGAAACAAAGAAAAAAGTGTGATATCGAAATTGAATCTTGCTCGAAAAAATGAAAACAAGTGCTTTTTTTGTTCTCTTCTCACTTTCAGATTCATTATAAAATAAGAAGAGCAAATCATTAACTGATGTGTACCCTGAAACCATGATACACTGTTGGCATTTTTACCCTACTTGTGGTACTTTATAGAATTTAAAAGAATACCTCTACTGGAAAATCGCATTTGCAATTGAGTGTAATTTTAGGTTTTTTGGTTGTCAAATCAATCCGCTTACTTGATCAATCCGCTTTACTTGAATTAAATCAATAATTTTGTTGAAGAATAAATAGAGATTTACTACTCAGAATTTGTTTACATTTTCTTATTTTTTTTTTATTTTATAACAAATATATTAAGAATCTTATTTATCTCTTTCATAATCATATATTAGTATAGGTATATTGATTTTGGAAAAAATCCGTTCATATTAGTAAACAAAAATGTCTTATATAAAGACATTCTCATTGAAAAATCAACTGAATCAATTTCCATAAGTTGCCAATTTTATTTTAGAATATTGTGAATATACATATATGATTAAAAAAAAAACAGTCAATCAGTCTACGAATATCTCTCCAAATAAAAAATAAAAATTCATTCACTATACAGTTTAACGACCTTTATTTAAATCAAATTCCATAATACGTCAACTTACCTTTATATCCGAAGCAAGCTTTTCAATTTCTTCTTTGTTCATGCAACATCCTTGCCTTTTAGCTTTCAAAATATTTTTAATATTATATTTCATTGCAAACATGAATGGAAACTTGAGGTAGTTTTTTTTTAATCCATCAAAAAAAAAAACATCTCCTTTCACTCAATACACATAACCTTAAACCAAACCAAGATTATCTGCATTTTTACCATATTCCTCAACTAGGTAAATAACGGAAATATGAGTACCAATCCGGCATGAGGACATGCAAACTAAAAATCAATTTCAGAAGATATGAGAAGGAAAAGGAATTTCCTGATTCTTGTGATACTCAAAATCTTCCTCTTTTTTGTTGGGCTATCCCAACCCATGTTATAACCTCGTGTCTTGTTTGTTGTTGCAAGTATGACAGGCAAAACGCTTCACAAAGCTTCATCTCTATAAAGCTAATAAAAAAATGTCCTTGCTGAAGAATGGTGTCTCAGCTTGACGGTTCGTTGGTTCTTGGACCGAAATTCACTTTCTCCATTTAGACAGAATTTGTAAGTGCGGCGCAGTCGGTGGTGGGTCTGGGCGATCTTATAGGGTAGGTTATATTATCTTTCAGGATTTCTTGGATAGACTCCAAATTCACTAGGATGTATTTGTAAGGTTATGAGCTTTGCCTTCTTGTTAAGAGGAATTATTATTATATTGTTGGAGCAAATGGATGAACACAAGTTTAGTAGAGTCCTTATGGAAAGGACCAAGGAGTAGATTTTCAATTCTGAATGGATTATTATTTCTCAAGAGGTCAATTAGTTTTAGTCAAGTAGAAGCAATTACGTCCGTGGTAACAAAATATCAGTCTTTATTCGAATATTGGCTAAGTTAATAAATTAATTATATGTTTGTTCATTGAAAGTTTTTATATGATGTCCTCCTTCATGGCCAGAATCATTTGTTCGATTCTTCGCTTGTTGGTGATTTTCCAAGTCACGTAGGATACCGAAGTAATGAAGAATCCCATTCCTTATTGAAAACAATAAACAGATTTATTAAAGAGAATGATAAAGTTTATCGAATGGAAATATTGGGAACATACCAACCAGCAGAACAGCTTCTGAAACTTCATTATTTAAGGTTTTTGATACCACACACAGAAGCACAAAACCACATAGCAAAGAAAATGATCCTATTATAGCGGCAAATGTGATAATAATTAAAATGGGGTCCTTGAAGGTCTGACCAGTAGTTCGGCACCAGGAATTATCTTGCATTCTGAAAACAAAGAATAATTTTATTGTATCTATTTTCATGTAGGTACGTTATCCATTAAGTTGGATGGATTTCATCTCATATTATTATTTTAGTTTTTATTTTAAATCTTTTTATTATTTTCATCATTATACATAGTAATTTGTTTGAGCTTTACAGCAAACAGAAAACTAATTATTGTGTAACTAAGTAACCAAGTTTATTAAAATGTTTTAAATAAAAAACGTAGGTATGTTGCTTGAAAGTTGATTCCACTTCAATAAAAGATACTTTAGTAAATAAATATACCTTTTAAATAATAATATTGGACGTTGAAGATTTATTTGTAATTAGTAAAATAGATTTTAGCAATTTAAGCCTTAGAGTATAGTATTTTCTTTATTTATTAAATTATTGTAAAAGCCGTTTTGATAAAAAATTATTCTTAGTCCAGTAGAATTGAAGTTATAATTTTATAACTCTGTCAACGAATCAGCCGTAAATATTATAATATTTTTATTATTTAAGCCAAAAGCTGTTAGATTAAAGTATGAAAAACTCGAAGGTTGAATTTTTTGAAACATTTTAAGAACATTAAGTATAAAACTATATTTTTTATAACACTTAATTTGGCTTGTCTAAAATGAAACGTGACCCTATCGACCATATCAAGTTTTAATTAATAATCATCAACGATGCTTACTTATATAGCTTTTCATTGATCGCAATAGTGTTTTTTTTTCATCTAGATATATTTTTTCACAACTTTTTTAGTTTTTGCTTTTCATTGGTCAAAAAGATCATAATATTGATTTGATGTTAAATTGTTCGATCTATTACATTCACACACACACCAATGTTTGACATTGTCAACTTGTCAAGTTTGTGCTGACTTGAGTCTGTCTCCTTCAAACCAATTTTAAAGTGAACGAACATAAAATGGTACATGCAATTACAAAACAAAAAAAATTTTATGCGTTTTATTCGACAACAAAAATCTAAAGTCACTGAGATATATGTCTCAAGTTTCCAAACAAAAACCGCAATAGTACCTACCGAATAGACAATTTTGTTGTAAATGAGTTTTTATTGCTAATAAATAATTATTTTACGAAATGGTGCGAAAAATTTCTCAATTTTTAATTCCTAATAACAAGCAAATTGTGCTCAAAATCCCCTAAATAAAACTTTTTGCTAATTATTAACAATATTAAAAATATTATTTTACTACAAAAAAATGTACAAAAAAATGTCTCACTTAGAAACGCAGAAAATATAATTTTCTATAAATTTGGTTATAACTATTATTAACGATAATGCAAATCGACAAAACACAAAATTCAAAGTTTCGGCCCATGTCATATCAAATATCAAATGTTGATGTAAAACGGTGATTTCAAATTCGACTTCATTCATTTAACTGGGACATTACTCGTATTTATTGAAATTTTATATGTAGCAGTAGCATTATCGGGCTAATTCTAGATTGTGGTTGACATCTGGTAAACCAACCATTATTTTTGGGTGTCACAAAAATATCAAACTATCACTTGACCTTGAATTTGGTCATATTCCTTCGGGCACCAACCAGACTTATGAAATTTTAGAAGAAACTTTTCTGCAGAATTCGGGTAGTGAATTGATAACTCATCAGAGCTGAGCAAATCATGTTATACCTGGTGCATAAGTATAGGGTACACTCCTATCATTCGATAAAAAGGTGTTCCATAGTCGGATTTTGTTTGATTTCGGTGTGCTATTCAGAAATTAAATCTTATTAAACATCAATTTAAAAGCTTCGATTCAATTTCGCCTATGTTTAAGGTATATGCAATTAAGTTTACTTGGACTGTAATGAATTATATGGGAAACAAACAGACTGTTGTCATTCATTGATTCAAAGAACAGTTATAAATACATATATTGATACACTCACACACAAAAGAATTTTTTTTTCTATTTTAATAGATATTTAGGTTATTTTTTGTTTTTTTTTCTTTTCTAAAAATCACTTTCACATTGTTTTACTGTTTTCCTAATATCTGTAATACCAATATTTTTGAAACTAAACTGAATGTTTTTTTCACATTGCGCTTTATAACTCTTTGTCTAATATTTAATTAGAAAAGTATCTCTAAATTCAGTTCTTAGAATATGCAGGAAAAAACTAAAAATAATTGAAAATTAAAACAAGATTACAACAACAAATTTCGTTATCAAAACACTTTTCATCATAGCATAACTATAATAACACACCGCATTGCACAGTATTGCCAAATTCACCTTTAACAATATTGGGTCACTAAAACTCGTTCAAGGCGTACCTTAGCGAAATTTCACTTTGCTTACCTAAAACCTCGAAATGCTCTTCACCAACTGACACTAAAATCTAAACTGCTTTCCAGGAGATCCGCAGCCCCATCACGTTCGGGATAGTTTCTTAATTTAGCTCTGATTGGAAGTCACACTTCGCTCATTCAAAAATAGATGAACGCGGTCGTGCGCCAACCACCAAAAACAAAAACCTCAACCAAATTCAGCCACCATCGCACCAGAAAATAACGGTACCAGACACAATTGCTGGGTTGTTTTTTTTATTTTCGTAATTGAGCTTGCTTCCTGAACCATACACCAATGCAGTTTCCCTTTCCGTTTTTGATTTTGTTTGTAAAGAAAGAGCAGCACCGCATAAGGGTGAAGGGGTGCTGATGTACAGCAATGCAACTCAGAATAGATGCTGTTAAAAAGTGATGGGACTTTAGGAAAATGGGGGGAAACTTTGATAAGTCTGTTGTGGTATTTTTAGAGATGCCCGTTAAGTTGAAGGGAAGCCTATATTAATGCAGAGGAAGTGAGGATAAGGAGGTACGTACTATATCTAGTTGATTCACTATCGCTATGCGCATTGCATTAGGCAGTTGGAGGAACGTATTTTATGCGAAGATAAAACAGCAGACGTTTTAATATACAAAAAGGGAAGTTTTAATTATAAATATAAACAGACGTGGCGTGATTGATTGTATGTTAGGGAGGATGACAACGGTATATGATTCACAGAAATTCTATTTTAGATCGACGTGGGATTATTGTAACCTACAAAAATCTATAAATATGAAGTAGTCTGAATATAAATTGCTAACTTATAAGTTATAAGTAAAAGAAAAAAAAAAGAAAACAAATACTGAAAACTAATTCAGTAATTTAGGGCCAAAAAAAATAGTCTACTTGAAAAATTTTGGAGGAGTTCTAAAAAAAAGTTATTTTTATAGATTTTGAGGTGCTTTTTCAGATTTTAACTTTGCCACTTCGTTAATTTGCCGCCATTTTGAAAGATGGTGACCAAAAACAGTTTTTTAGCAATACACTCTGATGGAAACACGTTTTTCAGTCATGTTTTTGAGATCACGAGTTAACTAAGTGTTAACTCACCAATTTAGCTATGTTGACTCAGGATCTCAAATTGACTGAAAAATGTGTTTCCCTGAGAGAGAACTTGAGGTTAATCTAAACCTGGAATAATCTTGCACTGAAAAAAGAGGCTTACAGGTCAAAAAAAGGTTCAAATTATACATTAGAAAATTTCCTGCAAGTACCTGCGGAACATCGATGATTCTAATATAATAATACCTATTTCGCTTGAAACGTCATTTGACGAGTCTACAAGCTATTTTTTTGGACCAAAGCCGCTTAACGCTTCATTTTTTTTACAATAATTCAGGAAGTTCACTTTAAATCTTGTTTAATTCTTTTTTAACGAATTTTGACATTAGAATATATATACCTATGTATGTAGAATTTGTATCATTAATAAATAATTTTTTTTGAAATAGTTTCTAATATTTCTACACTATCGTAACTGCACCGAGGATCTAAACGGAAACGTGTTTGATTTTTATGAGGATCATACCAAAGTAATAGAACATCTTCAGAAATCTATAATTCACGTATGAAACAAACAAAAATTTTGGACACATGAAACATGAAAGAACATGCAACATTACTTGCGAGAACGTTACCTTCACAAATTATTATACAGAAGTTTAAGAAAATGCCGCAGACGCCCCGTAAAATAGCAAAAGTGGAGATATGTAGGTATTAGTACCTTTATTATGGCCTTAATCCGTACCCTAAAATAACGACAGCAGAAAACGTTGATCGTGTTTTCAAACACTTGATGACAGATACCGCAACTTTATTCACTGGAGAAATTCCATCGCACATTACTCATCTTACCATACATATTTAAAATTGACAATTATTTGTTTCATTTATTCATATTTATAGGACTACAAAACATACCGATATAATTATAAATGAACGCCACAGTAAAACTCCTTTAAATTTCTGTTGAAACAAACCTTTTAAAAATAAACATCTTATATAAATTATGCCACTTTTTCTAGGAATCCTGAAAGGGCGGGTTCATTCCTCAAATAATTTAATTTATACAAATTTCTAAATATTCTTGTTTTAAATACAAAATTGTAAAAAAAAAAATTAAACAGTATCATTGAAGATTTTCTCGTCCTCTTAGAATATTGAAATGTAAAATACTTCATGAAGATGGCTCTTATTTGCCTTCAAACCATTATACCAACGAGTATTCTTTTGAGGAATTTAAATAGGTATTCCCTTGTTTCGGGCAAGATAAATATCATTCTTCCATTTCTTGCCTTTTTATGTCCTGAAGGCGAACCGATTTTTGAAAGACGTCAATGAAAATGTTTAAAGAACCATTTTTTCTACTGCCTGTCAAGCAGAAACGAGAAATATTGTTAAACCAAGTGAAATGAATTTCTAATCATGTTACACATGAATAAAATTTCCCATTAACTGTTTTCAAAGAATGAACTTAAATTGGTAGAATTCTGTCTTAAATCGGTGCTATTTGTGTAAAATACATCGTAACCCACCCATCAGAGGAAGGAACATAATTCTAGCATGGAAGTAACAGCTACATCATCACGACACGACATCCTGGTAATGCCAGATATCAATAAGTGACGAAGTCTAGTAGGAAATCTTTACCTAAATTTCTGTTCCATATTTTCATAATTTATGGAGCACAGACAAGGAAAACTTACATATGTGTGTTTTTAGTTGGTATATACAGTGTACTTTCAATCCGCGCCAGAACATATTTAAACAACTCAGGGAAATAATTCCGCTTGAGAAAGGATAATTTGTTTATCTCCATAGTTTTCGGTTCTGGCTTAAGTTGGGTGTATTTTCTTTTATGAAGAAGGTGAGGTGATGCTACTATGCTTTGCAATAATTTATCGTCCTCACTTCTAAACTTGCACCCTACGATGCTGTCAGAGGACACCATCATCAGTATACAATTGTATCTTGCATCTGAAGCAAGCTTTCATTGTATATCCTGGGGGGCGGATGCTGCAGCTGAAATATTGTATTCCTTGTGTGTGCTGTTCAAAATGCCTTTTCGAGGAATTTTGCAAATCTGGTTAATGGAGGAAAATATTTGTGCAACACACACAGACAATAGTCTTGTCGAGAGAGATATGTGAATCCATCAGGAATGATGCGAGAAATTCTACGAATTGGAAAAGTTAGTGTGAAGTGCTTTGAGGAGTTTATAATGGGATTCTGAGTTTCCGAGATATGTGTGTCAATGTTTGGCCTAGAATGTAATTTTACTTTATTTCTTTGGGGAAATTTAGCACAGTAGTGTGTTGTATAGAAGCAAAAGAAAATTCTTTCATAACTTTGAAAACAAATATACACAATATAATCTGAATATAATTTCTATATGCATAGGTATACCTATTGCTAACTTTTGGGTAACTTTTTTTTTTATATTGTTTCGTATTGTGAAAGTTGCAATAATTATATTTAGTTACGGACAAAAATATTGTATACTTTATATATTTTGACCTTTTTCATTAGAGAGGAGCTTTCCTCATTTTCCACATTTTAAAATGTTGTCATTCATGGACAAAGTTTCAGAAGCAAACTGAATGTATCTTATAAGTAGGCAACTAAAAAGTTCCTTTACAAATAAGTTTAATTAACTTTACTTAAAAATATAAAGGAAAGGTACCTTCAGTTTGTTCATATACTCTAATTTGCAAAACGTAAAAATGAAAAAAAAATCTCTTTCGTTTCAGCGGAAATGTTGCAGTTGAGAGAAGGTTCCTCATATTCTATATTCGTAGTCAACAGAGAGATCATTATGTAAAAGTATCTTGTGTGCTATTTTGAATATAAAATAAAAACTTCTTGGTAAAACATGTTATAAAAAAGAATGAACAGAAAAAGTTAGCAGAGTTGCATGATTTTTATAATTAGCAATTTATAAGAATTTGGTAAGGTTTTACTCACCATGTTTTCGTTGGAATTGGAAACCTATAGAATTTTGTAGCAGGTATTATTGTCTACGTATATCAAGTGCAAAATTATATCAAAGATTTTTCGAGAATTGTATGATTTGAACTTTGCAGCAAAGTTTGTTGAAAATTGTTAGCGCGATTCGCATTGAAAAAAGTTTAAATTTAAATAGATATACAAATTAAAGAAAAATAAAGGGCCAAGATTGGGTCTCACAAACTTGCTCTTGGAAAAAAGTTTTGATTTAAATAGATATGTACATAACCTAGGTCCTAGCAAACTGATTCGTGAAAAAAATGCTGTCTGTGTGTCTGTCTGTCAGTCAGTCTTTTATTAACACCTGCAGCCTAAACGGTTGGATCCGTTTAGTTTTTTATATATAAGTTTATTATACTGACCGTCACTGGGGTTTCTGGAATTATTGTTCTAGGCCTAAAACTAACGGTACCTGCCATAAAACGGTTATGAAACAGCTTGTTTTTTTTTCGAAAACGACTTTTTAACGATTTTGATAAAATTTGGCATATGAAGTGATATGGCATTATTAAACACCTTTCAAATTGTTTGAACCGTATTTTCTGAGGTATAGATTTCATTCGTATATACTCGAATTAATAAATTTTAATTTGGCTGTACTAGATACTTGTCATAAAACGGTTTTTTAATGTTGAATTTCTCGTAAAAGACTCAGCAAATCTTCAATTTAATTTTTTTTTATAACTTTTCTAAGTATAGTTATTTATATCAATTAAATAATTTTTTATTTAATATAATATTTTGAAAACCAATTAACAATTTTTTTAAATTTAGTTTTCGCATGAAAATTATTAATTTTCCAAATAACCATATTCAAAATTTTACTTAAAAATATTTTCAAAAAGTTGTTAAAAAAAATCGAATTGTGAAAAATATTTTAATAGGTACATATATCAAAATTAACAGCTTTCCACGATTTTCTAGGAAAACTCTGGGTTGTTAGAACTTAATTTCCAAAGTTATTTTTTGTATTTATTTCTTTTTTTTAATGGTAGCATATTAGGTAAATTAAGTAAGGAATTTAAGAAATTGTTTCAAAAAATTTCGTGAAATTCTTTTTTCAGCTCAAAGGTAAATTCCCACAAGAGCAATTTTGTGCGACCCAGTTGTGGGTTTTGTTTTCTTTGCCAATGGCAATTATTCTTAACTTTTTGGATATCCTGTACGCCTGAAAAGCTAATATTGTTATTTCGATTTTAATGAACTTAATACCAAAACCATACAAAATATGCAAACCCCCCCTTCCTATTAACAATTCTTGGGCGCGGGCCTTATTAAAACTGATTATAACCTTGATAAAACATTTCAGGGTATTTCTATAAAAGGAAGATTGTAATTTCAGCTTTTGCCGTTTACATTAAAAAAAATTCCAAAAACAACCTACTTTTTTTTCTCACCATATAAAATTCCAAACATTATTTAATTCATTCAATTTAAAAGTTCTAGATTAAAGGCTAAACCAAAAATGAATTTTGCCTTTTTTTTCAGAAAAAAGTTGATCCGAGAGGAAGAATCAAGATCCACGTACAAAAAAAAGTTAATTTTTTTTCCTAAAGTCAACAAAACAGATTTGATTCCCTGTCAGACGAGTCTTTTAATTGTGCATTGTGGTTTATTTTAATAGGGATTTCCAAAATACAGTTATAGCTAGTGCAATTTGTAAATAAAGTGAATAACAGAGTGAAATGTTTAGATCACATTTACAAAATATATCTACGAACAAAACAATCACACAAAAAAACATTTTTGTTGGGAAGGAAAAAAGTCAACTTTTCCGATCAAATCTGACAAAATCCAAGGAATTGGAAATAAATCTCCTTGCAAGTAATGTGAACAAACTATTTGCAATTGTGTCTTTTTTTTAATTCCAGAAAGATTTTAATTGAATTTTGTGAAATCAAATGTATTATAACAGTGAAAAGTGATGTTGCTTTAACCGAAATGGGGATGTATTTTGGAATTTGCATTCTGTTTGAATCTTTTACTAATCTTCTGGCCCGGTGATAACACAACTTAATCATAATCTGCCGAAACAGATATTTATTAGCACGTTATAACGTACCTACACAGCCTTTAATACAAGAATGTACATACTTACTTGTATATATGTAGGTACTTATTGTACCTTAAAATTGATGCTGAAGTAAGTTAAATGAACCAAAAAAGAATAAAGTGACGTGGTCTATTTTAAAAGACTCACAATTTTACGATTTGTCTATTTTCCACCACATGGAAAATATAAAACGTAACGAATGCAGAGGATTCTTTGCGCAAATTTTTTTACGTTTCTAATGGTGTCGTTAAAAGAAATCCCCAAGGAATACTTGTATATTTTTGGTTGTTTAAGAGTTTCCTCGATTTAATGTGATTGTAAAAAATCCTACACATATCTTCTTTATCTGTGGTTAAACGTAAGCTTACACCATCTATGTGTCGGTATGCCATTAGGTAGTTCAATAAAATGATTTGCAACATTCTTGTGAAGCTTTTACAGCAAAAGATGACGCAAGTGTCCTTAAAAAATCTCGTCGCTTTCCTTCTACAAATTTACGATGCTTCCCATGGAAGAATATCAAAAAAGGGTAGACGTTGCAAAAGCAAATGCTTTAATTATCCCATTTTACGTTAATGGAGTCACGATGTTCTAGGAAAATAACTCTCTTATCCATGGATGCGACCTACGCGCATGTAAGCGTTTTGTTGCCGTTCATGTTTAACTAATTAAAGTTTACTGCAAGGGGTTTAACTATAGGGTTCTATATTTAGCCTTGGATCAATTAATGCAAAATGGAGGACGTTTTGTTTAAATAGTGAACTCTCTCTTTCTCTATATATATGGTCCTTGTTTATATACATAGCTATCTCGATCTGGATGGAACTAAATCAGAGGATTGAATCTGTAAATTTGCATGCTGGAAACAAGCTTCATTGAGTTTTGCTCGCAATGCATACTACAAAACATGTACCTATACAGAAGCTAACTCCAATGTCTCCTTCATATTGTAATGATTTATTCATCAATCTCATTTGAATTTGGTACAATAAATATTAATGTATAAATGAATGTTATCCTGGCATCTGTATACAATAATATATGAAACATGCCCCGGTGCGTTTCATATTTCATATAAGGGTATTCTAAAAATGTTTCTTATCACAATTTCTCATATTATTCAGGTGCTTGTTTCTGAATTTACAGGACAAACATACACACATTTTATCCTTGTCAAAAATTTTGAAGACTCCGATTGAGATATCACGAATTTTCTCGTCACTCAACTCCAGAGGACTCAAGCCGTATATAGTCAGGCCGAAAAGTTATGACTGCAAACAAATTTAATTTGCATAACAAACATGATTCCCGCACCACAATGGCAAATGAAATCCTTTGAATTTAGGAATGAGAAGTGAAGTTGTTGTTTCTGTTTTGGCTGCCAGAAAACGACTCGACTGATATTGAAGGTTGGTTCTTTCATCTGATGCTGTCGACTGGCTTTTTTGGTACTTCGGTCTTCGTAGGGGGTAATAACTTTACCATCCATCGTCTGTCGCTATACTGAATGGATGTATGAAACGAAAATTCAGCCTGCCTGCAAAGCGAAAAACTCATAAAACCTCAAAGGGATGTGGCTAATTTTGCATATTGAAACCAAGCACTTGGGTTTTGCATGAGTCTATATGAGAGCAATGGAAGTATGTGAGGCCAACAATATATGTATATTGAAATATATTTAAAACGTTATGTTTATAATTTATATGTAAGAATATGCTGTCTGCATATGATTTCATTTAGAAAAATACGAATAGTGCAATTATTTGAAAAGAACAGTTTTCTCCAAAAAATAAACTATGAATTTGTTAATTAATTATAGTGCATACCGTGTAGTCATTATGCAAAATAATGTTTTGCTTTAATTTTGTAGTTATAATTTCTAATACTATAAAATCGTGCCGATAGAACTATAGGCACATTATATTTGGGTATAGGTACCTACATGTCGGTTGCGATTGAGAAGAATGAATATTCCTTCATATGATCGACTTTCGAAAACATAAAACTATGCCAATATCTGGCCACAGAAAAGGTAAATAAAGTGTTTTTCTTGCGAATATTGGTATCTAGTAGATGGCAATCATAGTAGTGTTCATTAGTATAAAAAAAAGTTTTAAGATTCGGACCGTATTTTTTCTTACCGTAATTTTGTATACTTCTGCACCGATTTTGACAAAATTAAACATTCCTAAAGTTCTCTAAGACTGATTAATATGTACCTACTTTGTAGGTACATAAACAAAGTAGGTACTGCAAACAAAAATTTTAAAGATAAATATTATAATAAATAAAAATTGCTTTATTTTATTTTTCATCGTAATTTTTTTTTTTTTTTTTTTTCAGAAAAAGCTTAGTGAACCGTATTTTTATACCAAACTATTTTTTAAGCGGCTGCACTAAATTTGACAAAATTGTATATTCTTTTTTTTTTGTGCTAACCCTTTTTCATTTTACAAAAAAACATTTGAATTTTTAAACTAAAATACCAAAAACCAGTTTTCAAAAATCCATAGATAGGTAGAACTGCCGACTTTTCAGAGGAAGACTAGCTCAACAAAACTTCAATCAGCACTTTATGGTGCGCGCGTTTAGATTTACTTTACAGCGTTTCAATGGTTTTGAAACCATTTTGTCGCGTTGATAAAACCCTATAATTATATTAATTTTATATTGAAAGTTAATAAGTTTGCTAACTTATGGCTGAAGAATTCGAATCTTGGGCTGACTAGTTGGCAACCATGCAACCATATAGCGTCAAACATTTCTTTTTTAGGGCCCTGTTGTGGCCACGTTTTTTTTTTAATTAAATATTTCTGCGTTGCTTGGGATCATTTCTTTAATAAATATAGCTCGTCAAAATTCAATCATATAAGTTCGAACCTTGTTTTAGGTGATTTTAAAATTCATGAGGGAAGTGGTGATTTATAGTTTTTCAAATATACGTCAAAATTGAACAATGAACATATTTTTGTATATTCAAATCACATCAATTGAATAATCAAAAACATATTGATTGTTAATCTTAGTAGGATGTGCTAATAATTGCAATAAAAATGATTAGATTTCATATCATTGGTTCACGCCAATCATTAGTAAGAGATCCCAAGCTTTGGGCTGATTGGCACTATGTCAATCATTGGGATAATTTTCAAATTACTTTTTTTATACATCTTTGAGTTTTTCTGAATAAATAATAGGGTAAATATGTTTTTTGGAACTTGTAAAAACACATAAATTTATATTCGTTTATTTTAATATTTAGTTATTTAATTGATGAAATACGTTTTTTTAAATAAAAATATAATTATATTTCAAAAAAGTACATTAAGCTATAATTCCTTTATTTTACTGTTTTTTTATGAAAAATTTTATGACGCCTTTAGGCCATGCTCTAAAATTTTATTATGTAACTATGAATTGTGTAAAACTTAAAGAAAAATAAAGCATTTAGTTATTCTAAATCTAAAGAAATATTATAAAAAATTTGGGCTGTATTCTTAAAGTGCAAATGATTGCGTTAGTTAACCCTATATTATACCATAATTTAAAAAATATTACTTTTTTATATTAGGTGACCACTGTTTCGGCTCTCGCTGAACTTTTTGGCTATACAGTCCAATCATTGAATTTTGTGAAATTTTAAGTTATGAATGTTTCATTAAACTTCAAATGAGGTCTTTATATTCTTATTGAGTGGAATAATTCACATTTTCAGAAAAACACAACATTAAATTCAAAACCAAGCAATAATAAATAATAATTTCAAAAAGAAAATTTATTTTAAAAAATTAAAAGTCAAAAAAAAAAAAAAATTTTAATGAGAGCTACGAAAACTTATTGGTCTATTGTTTTTTCTGTAAATACGCGTTCATTACGTTTTGACTATAAGGTAAGAAAATAATTTGGATTCCTCGTTCGGACTTCAGACCTTACGGCTTAATAGTTACTAATTTCTTTGGTCTCAACAATAATTGGAAGTGTAAGCAATCCATAAATAAAAGCCCAAAATAAAAATGTAAGTTATACTAAAACTTTTACCTATTATGAGTAACTTTCTGGGCAATCTGACCTTATAAAGTTGGTCTTTAAAATTTAATTTATTTTTTTAATCTCAAAGGATTGTTTTTATATTAAATTTGCTCTTCTTTATCTATCTATTCAATCTACTATTTTTGTCAGACTTATTTTCATTACATAATTTTTGGTAGAATATTCTTTCAAGGACAAAATATTTTTGCTTTAATGAAAATGCACATCAAAGGATAAAACCTCAATAAATTTCAATTGTTATTTGTGTTGTAGTTTTAAAAAGAACTCATCTCCAGTGCGGAAGGAAATCGGTGCTGTTTACACAGAACAAAGTGAACTGCATCAGGTAGGGACTTTCCACAACATTGTCACCCGAGGGATGTAATAAAGCTTTAAATATTTGTTTGTTCTTTTTTGTGGTGAATTAAGTTGATATATTCGGTCGGTTTTTGTTTACCTTCTAGCTATCCCTACTGGGAATCTGGATACTTTATGATATTTAACAAAGACATTTTTGTTAAGTTGATTCACAATCCAAACATCATACATATGTACATATCTTTATGTAAGAATATGTCACTTTTATAAATGTTTTCTCATGGCTTAAACAAATGTACATATGTATTTAGATGTTGGTTAAGCAAAATGTTTTAAAAATATCCATCTATATATTCTAAGATACGTCTGTGGAAAAATATACTTCAACAGAGTTACTATAGGTTTCTCGCCAGTTCTATATGCTGCGGAGTAATTGAAGAGAACCACAGTGTAGTGCTCTGCAAAAAAAAAAAACAAAAGCAAAGTAAAGCCATGGAGATTTAGATTTATTTGAACAAGAAAAAGGTATAAACTTTAAAAAAAATGTGAAAATTCTGAACCACTCACAAAAATTGCCCTGGAGTCTGCAAAAAAAGCAAAGGCAACACTGTATATGTATACAAAAAATCAATACAAGTGTTTTTTGGAAAAGCTATCCGTAGTGAAGTAAGATTTTTCATTAAAAAAATTCACTGCGGATCACTACAGATAAAAAGAGAAGTCAAATCTCGCTGCCGATAAATTTTCCATCCTTTTTCGAGTACCTATCGATCAAAATTTTTTTTATTGTTGGTACGAATGATAAATTCATGTATCTCGATAGGGGGATGTTCGCAAAGTAGCCCATAGACAACACAGCGGTGTGCGCACCGGTGTTGGTGCACTGAAATGTGTTCCGTCTGTGGGCTGGCGTGCGCACCGATTTCGGTGTCAAGCACGGTACGAGCAAAATCAAAATGTTTTGAACTGTTGGTGTCTGATGTGTCTCGTTCGGTGTCATGTATATCATGTATATGGGGCTGTGCGCGCACATTGATTGCAAATTTTTGTTGTAATGAATCGTTGTTCGGTGTCATCAAACCGTTGCGTGCACCGAAACCTCAAAAAAAATTATCAATTTTTTTTAAGGAAAATTAAAGTTTTTTGAAAAATTTATATATAGGAAGACATTAAATCTGACATTTCCATCCATAAATGTGATCTTGTTGCAAATAAAGAAAACAGTATCTGGACAAGAACGGAAAGAGGTACCTACAAAAAAACTAAAGGCAGATTTGTAGAGGTACAAAATAGGTACAATAAATTTTGTTATTAAAAAAATTTTAAAAAAAATGTGTTTACTGGCTTGACAAGGCAAACACACTTGTATCTTAAGAACGGAAAGAGGTACAAGAAACTAAAGGCAAAGGCAAATTTTTCGAAGTACAAAAAAGGTACAAAAATGTTATTATAAAAAAAAAAATTATTTTGATTTTTTTTTTTTTGTATCTCGAGAACTGAAAGAGGTACAAAAAAAACTAATTCCAAATTTGCAGAGGCACAAAATAGGTACAATAAATTTTATCAAGAAGAAAAATATTATTTTTTTTTTAAATGTGTTTGCTGGCTCGACAGTCAAGCTAGCAAACACACCTGTATTTCGAAACCTGCAAGAGGTATAAATATTATAACTAAAACTTTACTACGATTGTTCAGGCCTTTACAAATCCAATTTGGACATTTGCAGGGCATTTAGTGCTAACTGTTATCAGAGGCAATATATTTGACATTTTGTAGTTTGAAAGATCTGAAATCTTGAGATTTGCAAATAAGTGCGAACCGTAACAAACCCCATTTGCTCTTGTGTTTATTTTTGTGGCTGCAAAATTGCAATTACTTCTGTAAGAATGTCAATATGTCATGAAATATAACAAAATTTATGTTATAAATTTCAACTATTTCGATTTGTTATTACCACATTTTCTTTTACATTTTCCGTTTTAGATTAATATGTGTTTTTGTCTTTAAAAATACTTCTTTTATGAATTTATTTATGACTTTTTAATAGTACCATATTTCCAATACAAAAACGCGGCTGCCGATGCGGTTGCGGATGGTTTTTTTTTTGGGAATTTCCCACTTCACTTTTTATAGATTGTCAAAAAAAAAACACGGGTAATTTTAGCATTAAAATAATTTTGACAAACGTTTATAGCTCCCGAAGCATTTTTGATGCACTTAAATGTCAAATAAAAGTCATAGGGTGAACACCTTGGTTTTAACTGCACCTACATATTATATCCTATTGTCCTATACCCGAAACTAAACACACTTATGGACAAAATGAAATATTCAATAACTGATAAAAAAAACCGAAATGTAGTACTTTGTAACTTTTTATTTCGCCTGAGTGAAAATGAAACCCCAAATATTGCGAATAGTGGACTTTATACACACAAAAAGCCACCACAACCACTCAGGTACCTAGGCGAATAACATGAACTTCCGTTGAACTTTTGGGCTTCTGTGGTCATGACCAAAAGGGGTCCGTTACGAATGCATAAATCATTAAAACTATTTCATTACCCCCACCGGGAACCGCGATTTTGTAACTGACTGCATCATGGTTAAGGCTAAAATTGACAATACGCATAAATTTAAATTATGAAATCTCACGCAGCATGCCTCCTGCATGCAGCCCCATGTTGTAGCAATTTAGATTAAATCCGTTTTGATTGCAATTGAAGGAACAAGGGATGAGAATAATGCAATGACGATGGTTCTTTTCATTCAACGAGAGGATTTTTCGTTTTTCCGGTTGGCGGTCGATTCGGATTACCAAGTCCGGTTATATTTTTTTGCACGTGCCACTGCCATCATCCCATATACACCTTCGTTGCTGCCAATTTCCGGTTTAACATTTTATTTAACATGACGTCAGTTTTATGGCAAAATATGGCATCACCAAATGGAAATGGGAAAAAATAGGATATGAAACAGTAGGTTTATAGCCATTGGCGCGAACATTGAAATTGACCAAATGGCTGAATGAATTTGCAATTGGATTTAATTATAAACCAAAATTGCACATTATCCAGTGGAGATCGACTGGAAATAATCGATTTTGATAGAAAATTTGTCGACTCGCAATTTGATATTGGATATGCGTAATAATAATAACCAAAACTATATACACCTGCGATGTGTAACGGTAGCGATTTTGTAGTTATAATTCCCATTGGTTTTGATGGTTTTGGAAAAGTGCATCCGCAAAGAATGGCATTTGCTGAGGTTGGCTCTGTGTGCGGTTAAAGTGGTTAAGTATTAATTAGATTTTTGGGTTTTATTTTTTTTTGCTTGTTGAGACAAACATTGGTGGAAAACCGTAATTAGTATTAATTGGAAACGATTTTGGAATGAGATCATTCACTTTGATTTTATGAAATAACGAGGTGCAGCTGGATGCAAATGTAAAATTGATTTCAACTAATAATTTATTAAACAGGATAAACTTAGAAATATGCAAACAGATTAAATATGATGATGTTTGAAACCATATAGTACCTTGCATATCATTTGAATTTTCAACTCGAATATAATTTCAAAGAGATATTTTCGTTGTTATAGTAAATCAAGTTTTACCCAAAGAGAAAATATATGAGATGTGTAAGCAAAAAAAAAAAATGATTGTACACAAACTAACACGGGCTGCCAGGTATAGGTATCCCTTTATTATATTTGTACCCATGTTATAATTTGTTTAAATGGATAAGTATCTTTGCTTTATTTTATTATGTATGTATTCGCTGAGACACTCTGTGTTCATCGAATAACACGAAAGAAGAGTCATTCATCTACCTCGCTAGTATAAAGACGTGTTCCGCTGTTGTTATAAATAAAGATATACCTAATTATTGAATATTCAAATCGAGTGTTCATTTATTTTGAATCCAAAAGATAAGACTCCGCCATCTTAAAGATGTGTTTAATTTTCTTAGCTATAGTAAGCTGGGTTACATTATTTGACTCCGGACTAATTTGACTTTTCCGCAAAGTCTCAATCCATGTCTCTATCGGTTAAATGATCGACGGTTGACTTGCTTGGCTTAAAACCACACTGATACGGGCCAATGAGATCGTTGCACACAATAAGCCGACAAGATTTTATACGTGACCTTTGGAAGACGAATACTCTGTAGTACAGCAAATTTAAATGCGTCTCCTAATGTCGTTCCATTCCGCGCATATATAGCTATACTCGAGATACTACCAAGTAGTGGTCCGAGGATGTGTTTGCCTCACGGAATAATCGGACATCGAAGAAACTGGAGGGATGTCTGGCGTCTGTGAAGTATATCGCAATGTAATAAATTCGCTTGATAGTTCTTCGATTACAAGACCGCAAAGTTACAACGTGTGGAGAATGGGTTCTCGATATGATGACATTTTATCCCACCTTGAAGTTTTTTTTTCGAATCTGGCATTGAAGGTTCATTTGTAGAAGAATAATACACCAGCTGAAAATAATATTTTAAAATTATTTTTATTCATCCAATCTATACTGCATTTACCTTTCATATATCGAACTCTATTTAACTACTTGAACAATGTCCATCCAATAGTAAGGTAAAGAAACTTGAATCCTTTGGAAATCCAATAAGGAACTTTTCCAATTTAAATTTGAAGCTTAATTGACCAAAACCTTGTTAAGTTCATTATAACTCCGACGACAACATTTCACTTTATTTCCTATTTCTAATGGAGTTTCATAACGCACAATAAATCGACTACAAAACTTCTTAATAATCTCTTCTCGAAACGTCCAAGACTATGTCTATTGTGTCATCATCATCACGCCCATTTTCACATCTTTGGCTTGTAGCAAAATAGGTTTATTTCATCATCCCTTCTTCTTATTTATTTTGTTCTACTGGTTGACTTCTTAGAAAGTTGAAGAGTGCTAGAAAATATTGACAACAAAAGCTGCCAGAAAACAATTAGCTTTTGCCCATCAACTCCAGACAACAAATTTTATTCCAGTGGATAACCCACTTAACAGAAAACTTTTTAAGAACATTTAATTCGTATTCAACGTTTAATGGCTTGCATTTGCATTCAACTCCAATTCTTTGTGAGATCTGGAAGTGTCTCCACAAAATTGTCTTTTTGTCCCTAAATGCATTATAAAATGTTAGAATTCATCTCATCTGGGATAAGAAGTTGCTTCTTCTATTTCTTCCTACCCCTAGAGAGTGACCATAACAATTTCGCAACGTAAAATATATCAAACCATAAGGTACTTATAAATTGTCCTTAAACCATGGTACAAGGAACCCGACAATGTACTCCATATCCCACTCAAAGCCCATCATGGTGTTTATACTGCAGCTAAAAGTATACTCTATAAAAATAACACTCCTATAATACCTCATATCCGAATCCGAAGTAGTTGTTCTGCAGCATCCCCTCACTCAAGAGGCGCGTATGTTTCGTGTTCATTGTACCCTTAGAACACACGTATGACAATGTAACAGATGCCAGGAACTGGGCACGTATCGTCTAATAAACAAGGCTATATTGTAAACATTGGATTGAGAGCTATGTTTGTAATGTATATACAGAGGCTTTGTGTCAAGTGGAATTATGTGCTAATCGATTTTGGGCGTTCCTTGGGCTCAGAACAGCGCAACATGTTTGGGGAGCTTACTTTTGTTTTATTATAGCCAATAATGTTAGAACAGGAAGCGGATGTAAAATGGAAATCTGCTTCACAAATATGCAACGAGACTCATTTTACCAGTGTTTTATGTGTTTGTGTCCTTTTTTTATATTTTGTATGTGAAAAGCATTCGAAAATAGAAATTATTCATTGTTTAACGAATTTAACGAATTTGAAGTACCCAAGAACAACTTGGAACGTCTTTATATTTATAAATTGGAGGATAAGACTTCAAGTTAAAATGTAGGTTTTTTTTTTTTTCATTCAAAATGTTTTGAATCACCAACATATATGCGATATGTATAGCGATAAGAGTGTTGAACGCTATGAATCTTGTTACGAATCTATAGTTATAAATCTCGTCATGAAAGCGCGTAATATGGCCTGTCCGTGGTGCACTTTTGTGTCGTGAAAATAATGTTAATTCAAAACAATAAGCCAATTGGTTTTATTGTGACATTTGCACGGGCACAGCACTTTTTGCTAAACAAAATATTTTTGGCATAAATTACATTTAACGGAAAGGTTAAATTTAAAATGACAATTTTCACCGGAAGTTAAGCCTTTTTGTTTAATGATTATAACGACCAATCTTAATTTGTCTGTGTTTTAGCAATCACTTAACCGATTTACACGTTTCATATGCTGTTGGGTAGAAGAAATGTCAAACTAGGTGCTGGGTAATGAATTTCTGTCCACGGTTTGACTAAAAAACTAAACCAAAAACTTAAAATATTATAAAATACTTTAAATATTTTTTTTCAAAATACTTGTAAAAGAAAAATGCAAATTTGAAAAACAAGTATTGATTAATAGCTTTAAAGTAAATTTCATAAGAATCCATCCACCAGGTTTTCAAAATATTGAATTAAAAAAAATATAAATTACACAAGATTTATCATTAATTTATTTCCTTCGGACACTTTAAAGTTTTGGTACATATCTGAAAATCGCAATTATTTTATTCAATTTATAAAAAGTGTTACAGACATATATAAAAAAGTCAAAAAATCAAAAGAATTTCTTTCTTATATCCTGTGCTTTCTTAAAGAATTATTAGGTAATTTATAAGAAAGAATATGCATGGTGTTTTGAAATGTCTGTCTTATAAGGGTGTTTCTCTTATATGAGACTTTCTAATATCCGTCATCTACTGTATTTTGTTACCCTCTTTGGTTCAGAATTCATTATTTCCGCCTGCTTGGTAGTAGAGGTGATACAATTTGACGTTTGAAATTAATACTTTATCGACTTTTGATTATAAAGAACACCATATACTTGCCAGTATTTTAATTCCAATATATTTCAAGCGTTGAAATTATTGACTGTCAAATTACAGAACCGCATTGAAGCGATAAATGAGTTTCGTTCCACTTTTCATCGTTTCTAGATAAATTATATCGATGCGATAGTTACAGAACAGGAAAACAGGTTTACGTATAGTTTCAAATTTTAGAACAATAAATTCAAACTAGTTGAATAAAATAATTAGAGTTAGGAAACAAAAAACATCAAAATGGTTAGAGAGAGGGTTTTTAAATAAATCGATTTTTATTAAATAATTAAAAGAAAACAAATTGGAGGTACTTAAAATTTTTTTTTGTTACGTAACTGTAATTATTTTCTTCAACAAATTTTCCTGTGTACCGACTTTGATTTTGGCTTTACTACAAAAAAAAAACCAAAAACTGCCAAATTAGTGAAGAAGTGCAGTGTTTTGAAAAAAAAACTGATTTTGCATAACAATTAAATACGTTTTTTTTTTTTAATTAAATGATGGTATACATGGTTTAATTAAATGATGGTATACAAGAGTTTTATAATATAATTTTTATATAATAGGTAGGTACATTGAAAATAAAATGCATGACTGGATCGCACGAACTTGCTCTTGCAGCAAACTACGGGACTACAAAAATTTTAATACATTAAATTCTGATAAAAGTGTGAAAAATATTAAAAAAGACCTAAACGTAAAAATGAGATCAAGTTGTATGGTAGCTATCATTAAACGGTTGTTTATCAAACACCTGTGAATTCCATCTTGTGTTAAATGGCTCAGCCGTTATCAATTTATTGCCAAATCTGTAAAAACCTTTAACACCAAATCTCCGTTATGTAAATTTTTAGCCAAAAACCTAAAATGCAGTTTTATTAAGATTTATACCCATTCAACGCTCTTCATGATAAGTGGCATCACAACCTTTAACTATGGAAATTTCGCATACCTATCACCTTCTTTTCCTCTTAGATATATATATGATATAGTTAACTCTGATTTAATTCGAGATCTCAAACTGACTGGAAAACGTATGTCCATCAGAGGTAACTCAAAGGTTAATGTAAGATTAGAATAATGTCGACCTGAAAAACTAAGCCTTAGTGAATAATTGAAGATACCAACAATTTAAAGCAAATTATCTTATCTTTCATTAAGTTGTTGCATGTAGCATATAAATTCTGAAGAACAAACTAGATCCTTAACCCATCTATTGTTTCAAATAAGGTTTACATATTCATCTCTCTTCAATCCTTTTGTAACAAACACATATAGATAATTCACTGTAACTGAATCTGTGACCTTAATCATGGGTTTTATTTTTCCTCTCCTATATAAAAAGGAAATAACGAAGCAATGTTGAAATAAAGGATCTAGGTTTCGGGGTAAAAATATAATCCACCCAACCGTTTCCCATGCACATGACCCGATTCCCTCGATACAAAATCTCTTTTTTTCCCATACCAAACTACTGTACTTTACCTACTGAGTACTGACTATTAAAAATTGTAGCTATCTATATGTATATTCACCATTAAAGCAGAAAGGAAGCAAAAATTGAAAAATATAAAAAAATTAAAAAAAAAAACGAAAGCTAGGAAAAAAGGAAAATATATCTAACAACAATGAAAGGATGAAATTTCATTCTAAAAAGCAGCCCTCAGACATTAAGTCGAAGCTCCGGTTGCTTTGCGCGCTCATACATATACCGATAGCGGTATCTATAGCTAACGACCTATATTACTAAGAGCCATGTATATTCTCTTCACGTTATGACACACAGACGCAGACTCTAAAATTCCAACTTAACTAATATTAGAAGCTGATGTCCTCAAGGCATAACCTTAAGAATATTCTCAGGGAATATAACAAAAAAAAAATAAAAGGCAACGACAAAACCAAAGAGGAAAATGACGACAACGAGAACGACAACGACGACGATGACGAAACTCATTACACACATTGAAGGAAGTGGAATTATTAAATAGAAGAACGCGCTTATATGATCCTCTAATGGATGCTGAATTCTGAAGGACCTTTTCCTCTTCATACACCCCCTCCCACATATCTTATGGAGTAACTTTATAAATTTATAACACACATCCACATGGAACCTTTGCAAACATTGTCAACTTTTACAATGGAACCGGGAAACTTAAATGTTCACTCTGATGTCGGTATAATGAGCCAGGCTTTATATTTCGTATATCAAGACGATGTTTTGTATTTGGCATATTAAAGAACTAGACCGAAAAAATGGGAAGGAACAGATTACTCCTTCCATATGAAGAAAATCGAGGCTAATTTAATATAAAAGATATAGACGGATATACCTCAACTGTACTAATTACACACAGCGGTACAGTTAAGTGGTGATAAAAATGCTAATGACTGCCACACGATGTTACGTGTAACCAAATACATTAATCTCTCCCATCACGTTTACTTCCAGCAAAGGATGAATTATATACCGAAAAGAAAAAAAGGATTCACGTTAATTCGCTAAGCTAAGGTCAGAAAGGATATGTAATAAAATCGAAGTAAAAGTGTCCCTAGGGGTATAGTAGCTGTGTAATCGATGTGTTGTGAATGGAATTTATCATTAGCAAAATTAAAGTATGATGGGCAAGACGTAAGGACTTATGCTTGTACATATATGAAAACTTTCTAATGCTTCACTTGTGTTTCTACTTTTGTTTGTTTGCTTATATATATATTTTAAGAGCTATCGACGAATTTTCAGATTATGATGGCTACCGGAAATTTCCAGAGAATCCTCGTCTTTTCGTAATGAAATCATTGATATATCAATAACGGCATTCTTGAACCCTTTCATTGATAATACATGTTTTAAATTCTGCTATCAGATCGTTATTGTATGCGACATTTTAATGCCTCAGCATAAACTTTTTATTTTGACTCATCTTCTTCAAGAGATGTTATGTAGGGAAAATAATCCAGTTCAGGTTTTCAGGTGTTTTCAGATTTTTTCCCAAACATACAGGTATAAAAGTTTAAATAGAAAACATTTCTAATTTTAAATTTTTATTACATGCTTCTTGTTTTAGGCCCGTTTGCTCATACTCTTAATAAATCTACAACTTAACTAGGTAAAACTTAATTCTTATGTTCGACATAAATTATATTCTACTTTGTTACAAAACAATAATATGTTCTACTTAGCTATGATTTTAGTTTTATAATAGAAATCTCAGTCGAAATGTCTATTTTATTCTCGAACAGTCAAATTTATTTTAATATTTTCCATTTTTTCCTCTATTTATTTGAAGTTGAACAAATATTTTTATTGTTAATTTTTTTCTTTTTTTGGAGTGATAAAACCATTTTGTTCTTCTGAATTCTATGTATATCTAAATTCATCCAAAAGTGATGTTTTATTGTTTTGTTTTTGTATCTCCGATTGTTATTGTGTGTGTTTAGTTTTTTTTTAAATGTGAATAAAATGGTGAGACACCTACAAAATATTTTTCTATATGTTTTTGACCATGGAAATCAACAAAATATAGTTGTTTTTGGTTTTTGGCTTTATTCAATGCAAATATTTAAATTTTATGTAGTTTTGATAACAATTTTCTGATAGAATTAATTTTTTTTAAGTTGTATTTAAGGTTTTATGTCAAGTATCAGCAAACGGGTTTTAATATACTTCTTTTTGCATCCGTATACGCTTATAAGCATTTCTTCAAAACGTTTCTGAAATGTTTGTCTAATATCTATTTGCAAAAACAGAAAGAAAGTTAAGTGTTTATTGTTACATAAGAATCTGAAAATTTTACATGAGTGATATATTTTTTTTCTTCAAAGCTTCCACACCAAAATTAACATTTCTGTATATTTTTTCAAATGGAAAACATTATCAAATCAATTCATAGGTAGTTTTTTTTTACAATGTGAAATATTTCTATGGGGTCAGCAAACACGTCAGTTAAAAAAAATTGTTGATATTTCTATCAATTCTTGCACTACAACATAAGAATTTAAGCTAATTTTCATGTAGATATCCATTTTACATTGTTAAAACGAAATTCGTTTCCGAATACCATACTTGGCCCAAATAATAAACATTTATAAAGTCTATAATAATTTTCATATCCCATACCCCGAGAGAGTTAAAAAAAAACATCAGAAATTGACTTATAAACAAAAAGTTTTTTCCATCAACCAAATGAGGGTTGTCATAGAAGTAAATCGATCACGGGAAACATTGCAAGCTGATGGCTATTATCGCACCCGCAGCAAGCTATCAACAGTTTTGGGGAACTTTAAGCTTTTTATTTCCAAGGATTCGCAGTCGAATGGAAGGAGTCAATGAAGTGAAAACGGATTTTAATGCCAGATTGCTGCCTCAACACCGCTGCTAAAGATGACGTGGGCGTTGTTATTGATTGGGATTGGGAATGATAGGACCAACAATTGTTGAAGCGGATGGAATTGATAATTGAGAGGAAACTGTGGGATAAAAAGAAATAATTTTGTTTTGTTTGTGAATGGTAAACATACATTTCCAGCGTAAAGTTGTATTAGTTTTATTTATTAAAATTTAAAATTGAATATAGTATAATATGAATTTCTAAAGTAAGCTAGGAATATACATAGGTGTAGTATTTGAATACAAGTTTTTATAGCTAGAAGATTTTATCTAAAATTTTGATAATCGAACAAAAAAAAAAACACGACGTAGTGGACGTATACTCACTTATGCTTACCTCGTTTCAATTCTATAAAGTGTGCAAGTATAAAAATAATTCTCTTCCTGGTAACCGTCTCTAAAACTTAGCTGACATTGAACTCAAGACACCCAAAAATAATGAAAATGTTTTAAAGGAAATGGCTACACAACAGCTTATCTTATTTCTAGTTGGGTTTTTTCTATTTTAACTTACTCATGAATAAAATAGACAAACAACCAGGTCTACCTCAGATCGATAAGCGATCCCTTCTACATTTGCTCGTCCTTACGTCCTTATACCAGAGACGTCCTCAATGGAATCATGGACCATCAAAGGTTTCACTTCACAATGGTATTTTCAAAAACTTTAACGAAAACAAGTCAATCCTTATAAAAGCATTTTCAAAAAAATCTCCCCATTCACTGGCATTTTTTTTTTTTTTTGGAAATGAACTTCTCTAGCCGTGTGTCAATTACCACGAAGTAAAATAGAGACGTCACATGAAAAAAAAAAAACTTTCTTCATCATCATCATCCAACTGCCAACTGGACTGTTTGGACACACAGCCAAATTCAAAGGATATAATGTTAGGTACCTATATATACAACCCATGTCAAAATGTATATCTCATCCGCCTCCCTGAATGTATAGCATTTTTCAAACTGTGAAAAGAAGACGTATAGCTTTCAATCTCAATAAATAAGCCAACTTTGACATTTGGAAGAATAAAGCAGAACTGAAAATGAACGCAAACACAAATCCGGCGCGGAAGCTGCAGGATTTCTTCCTTTGGGTGATGTATTTGAGCTGAGCCACTATTCGTGTGGGAAACTCAAGGGATCAATAACAATAAATCCTAACACTTTTGTGGTTTATATTTTTGTATATTTTTGCAGAAAAACAAAAGCGGTGAGGAGATACATTTTCATAGATTGCTATCTTTGGAATTTAATGCTGGCTCTGTTTTCTTCCACCAAGGGCCGTGGTGTATTTTTTTTGCGATAAAGATATTATAAGGGCTAAGTTATACAAAAGTAAAAAAATATAAAATATCGGAGGTTTTGTTTAAACATAAAATAATAGCGATTGTTTAAAAAGTGGGAATCTCAGTATACATTATGTCAGATGTTCTTGAAACTTAATGAGAAGGATTTTAGTAAGTTGTAAGTTGAAATCTCCTGCCATGAGATAATAATTTTCGTCCAAGTGCAGTCTTTAGCATTCGAAAAGTTTTTCGATTTCTGCGATAAAATTATCAGGCTGAGGTGCTTCAGGTGCGTAAATAAAAGAATTGAGGTTGGTTGTTTCCAACTTGCGAGTTTATTACTAACTAAAATAATGGAAAATCTTAAAACTAAAATGCAGTCGCCGATTCATTCACATATCCATACCTTTGATAAAGACATGGATACCGAGAATTTAGCGTAGGCGTATTGCACAGTGCACTAGAGAATCTCGAAGTGCATTGTGAAATATGCCAATATGCAGATCTTACATTTACATTCTTAGAATTAAATTTAATATGATACTTCTAAATGGAGTATCCAAATGCATATAATTTATTTCTTAGAACTAGTAATCAAATAATGCTTATCCATAACTCGTACACCACGATCACGTACATTCGTTTCCCCTGAAGGAGCGGAATGCAAATGATGCAGGCTTCTAGCAGCCCAAATCTTCGCACTTCACTTTTGTATGAAGATTGAGACCCCACCCCCTTGAGAGGAGTTGGGCCGATCCCTTCGCACGATATTGTAATTTTTATTAGTCAGTTTGTGTTTCTGGGTAAGCTTAGTTCGCTAGCCATAAACACATCAGGACTTTGGCCTTGCAGCAAATGAAAGTCCTCCCCCTCTCTACACATTCCCGAAAAAATTGGAAGTACACGAATTTTTTTGGTAAATTTTTATTAGTTTGACTGGACTATGAGGCAGTGCTAGGAAATCATGGAAAAATATACGAATCCTTAACCTGCCTTAGTCATCGCAAGTACAAAATATATGCCCCATAAATGAAATTATGTATAATATGGAATAACTGTACTCTATAGAGAAACAAACTGATGAGGAATGGAAGGGGATCTGTTTTCTTTAAACTTAAGCTGTTCCCGAAGGGTTCCCTGAAAACAAAAATTTGAACTAAAGAGGTTTTTGAGATTTCTTTTAGTTTAATTCTTCATGTGGGATGGGAATAGTTAAATTAAAAATTGAGAAAGTGGATAAAAACTGAGAAAACAACAACTTTCTGTAATCTTCATTGTACTTGTTTGACCTTTTAGTATTTATTAATGGATTGCATTAACAGCCTAAAGGATACTATATGGTATCGCTTATCGCTTTTTTTTATTTTTTTTATTTATTTATTTACTGTCGATCTGTTTACATTTATATTATATAGGATAATTACAATATAGAGATGAGAATAATATTAATTCTTTGCAACTATAAATGTTTAATAAAGGGAGAGATAATTTTTAATTTAAATGTATTTGTTTTGAGAAAATTTTACAAAAAACTCATAAGCAATTTTACTTAAACTTAACTAAACTAGAACTACTTAAAACTAGATAAAAAAAAAGATACCAATCAAGGAGCAATATTTTTTAATATAACGTTTTCTTTGCTTGAACAATTGAACATAAATCTTTCGTATATATTTAAGCAGTTTACTTTTATTTTAGGTATATAAGCAATCTCATGCAAACTGACAGTTGAAAAATGCCAAGGAAGGTTAAGAATTGTTTTTAATATCTTATTTTGACAAATTTGAATTTTTTTGTAATGACACTCGGCACAATGATACCAACATGGAGACGCATATAACATAGCAGGTAAGAAGACAACTTTATAAATTAGTAACTTGTTTTCAATACTAAGATGGGAGTTTCTGTTTAAAAGTGGAAATAAGATTTTCATAAGGAATTTTCCTTTTTTCGGAGATTTGTGTTGAGTATGTTAAGCTTTTGTCTAAGGAAACGCCCAGATATTTGATATTTTGTTCCCATTGGATTGGGGCATTGCACAATTGAAGGTTTGTTTGGGGCAAGTTTGTTCGCTTACGTTTCTTTGTAAAGAAACAAGCTTGTGATTTTATTTATATTTCATTTAACATACAACAAAATATAATATAATCTTTTTAAGTTTATTTGCATTTTGGTAATAAATCCGGAAGTCTATCATTCACCCAGTGATTGGTGAAGTCATTAATTAAAGAACAAAAAACGATAACAAAAACATCTTTTTTAGTCAGTACAGGATTCAAATATGTCATCATCATTTTGTTGTACTTAAAACCCCTTTCAAACTTCACTTAAAAACGATTTTTCACACTTAAAATATCACAGTAAGTTTATTGCGTCTTATATCTCATTTCATAGGACCTTAAAGTATATTACTATAGTTAAGCTCATTTTTATTATATTGTGTGGTACTTAGCATCAAAAAGCACAATCGCCCTAAATTCTCTTGTAATAAAACTACATAATAAGAAACAAAAATAGAAATCTTAGAAAACCTTTTTTCTCATGGTAACAAAGCTAAAGTATCCTCAAGCGTTTTCTTGGAAAAAGCGAAAATTAGTTCATCTTATGGTTTTCGCTAGCAAAAAAAAGTCCAACAAAAAAAAAAAAATATAAAGTGGGTAATTTCTGGAACAAAAAAGAATGCAAAAAAAAAACAAGGAAATGGAAAATTTTAGATGAAGAAAAGACCCGACAAGTAGAGCTAGAGAAAAACATTAAACGAGCATCTCTTTGGGAGTTAACACCGCTAAAGGATTAATCCTCGCCTCCACTTGAGTGATTCTTTTTAAGTTTCACATCGTCTTGTGTAACTCTTGTCAAATAAAACTTTTCACTTTTGTTATTTACCGTTGCGTCGCGACCAAAAGGGGTTCGGCAATGGACGTACATATCACATTAATATTCCCCAGATTTTATGTTCAGCTTTAACTTCTTGGCTCGTTCTGGGTGCAACTTTATAGAAGCGACAAACTTTTACCAAAGAATCTCCATTGAATTGCGACAGGATATGATTTTCTTATTCTTATTCTCATACCAAAGGAAGGACTCCCCGACTCAATGATATCCTTTTTTTGTGCCCCGGGCATAATAAATGTTCTCTTGTGCTTTTGGCTTTTACAAGTTCGTGTTTGACACTTTCATTTGTTGCTTTGGGGAAAAGGGAGAAAATGGAGTTTTCATGTTGCACTCCTTGTGATTAGATTGTGGGGGTCGAGTCCGAGGGTTGTCGTTTTATGCAAATATGTTTAAAGATAAATTGAAGAGCTTGTTATAAACTGAGTTGCTCTGCAAATTGATTTTTTAAATTCATTTTAACTGCCTTAAGCCCGTTGCTGGGCTATAGTGATTGATGGTGATGGTATAGTGGTGTTTGCGACAAGTAAGCCATTAAAACTCGCGTCTGGCGAAATGAATTGGAAAACCTTACGTCCACATCAATTTGAACAGGAACGTGTCATCCGCTGTGTACAAAAAGCACACTGTCAAAACTGTGAGAGAGCAACGCGCGTGCCAGTAACACGCGGATGATTTCATCCAAACGCATCATCCTGACAAAAAAATGGTTTCCCAATGCAAATGCAGCACTAATGGATGATGGATCCCATCGAATAGATACACGTATAGCGACACAACTGGAGGATTTTCTGCACAAATTATGTAAACGCTGTGCGACCAAATTTTCCGCCACCGCGCCGAGCAGCCAATTTACCGCTAAATCCACCTCAAATCCATGGCAAAAGACCAGCACAGGCAGCACAGCACTATCTCATACCCAATTTTCGATTTTCTGCTTGTGCTCTCGCAAACTAAAAGCATCACACATTCGTCGCGTCCTTCTTTTAGAGCAGTTCAATTCAAATTTGATTTTCCACTGCACTAATCCCAAAAGAGGTAAACAACTCTTTAGCTATAGAGAGGGTATCCATGTTAGTGTTTTGATGGGAGTTATTTGCGATATCCTTGCTGGAGGCAGTGCAAACATTCTGCCCAAACTTTTACCCATGCTCTGTCGAGAATGAATCAAAATATTCTGCTGAGTTTGGTGAAATTCCGTTCGGTTGTCGGAAAATACATTTCTATGTTTGCCTTTCAATTAGAAAAGAGTAAAAGATAAGAAACAGAGTGGCAAAGTTTTTTTGAACTAGTTTTGGACAAAATAAAATTTATGAAAAATTACGCTAGTCGCAGGTTTTTTTTTTCTCGTCATGAATCCTTGAATTATTTTTAACGTCGTTTTGGTTCCCATAGGTTCAAAAAAATAAGTTATAAATTTACGAACCAAGTTCTATAAGGTAAACTGGTCAACAGTGAATCCTCATATTTTTGAATTTCTTTTTAAATGTTTTTATAAAAAAGAAATGTAGATAAAGGGTTGACTCCAAAGGTAGATGCAGGATTTCGAAAAATTCTTTTACTTAACATATTTTTTGAAAGCCCTGTTTCACCAACTAAGAGTATGTTTTTCCGGTTTCAAGGCGCCATAAAATCATATTTTCTTTGCGTTAACCTCGAAAAAAGAAGTTTATATTGATTTTGTAAGTATACATAGGTTAGAAACACCCATTCTTTTAAAAAATTATGCGCTTACATTTATAAAGCACGAGTCAAAATACTGACATATTACGACAAATTCTTACCACTGCATAATTTTTATACTTGCGGTTGCAATTATTAGGTACCAACTATAAGCCAAGTTATGCATTCGTGCAAAAAAAATTACAGATAGTTTTTTATCTGATTGTCTTTCGTTAAGTTACAAAAAAATGTTTTTGGCAAGCCTTTTTACGGTACCGTCATAACAGTTAAAACAGTTATTCTTTTATTTAAGCTATGCTAAAATTTGACCGAATTTTTAATTTTCAAACCACAAGTCGATCTTTCTTTTTTTTCGCTACGAGGTTGCTCTTTTTCATAGTGTCCCGTGGCAGTGGTTAGTGTGTTGGATTATCAAGCCAGAGGTCTGGGTTCGAGCCACTTATGTTTTTTAATGAGCACTGGCTTTTGCGAGCAATTATTGAAGAATACTTCCAGAGTTCCATTATCATGAAAAGTGTATAACACTTTAGTAGTTCGGATTTGACGGAAAATTCTGCTGAAATAACAACGCACACAAAAGGATTGGTTCAGAGGCCTTGGTTGTTCGGTGCTATCGGTGCCACAAAATTTAATTTTTTGCTCCTTTTTCCTGACCATTCAAAAACCTAATTATTAAAAAGCTGCTGCATCTTCTAGTGTCGAACGGGATGTGCTTATCCCAAAATTTAAAATTTCAAATGCATTCGCCAAGTTTACATTAATAATGTTTTAACTTAAGGAACGCTTTCTTCTTCTGTTGTTTTGTTTTCTTGACTAGTTCACAGTATTGTTGTATTCTACTTGTGAGGAATATGCTTATTTAAACTCGAGTTATTTTTTCAAACACTTGTTACTATTTTCGACAAATTTAAATATGGATAGGCGAGCTAATAGCGTAATAAGCCTATTTCACTTTTGCAAATCGCAATGCAAAGTGAAATAAGGCCAAATTTACAAATATGGCCTGTTTTCGCACGGCCTTTATTCACGGCACCAAGATATTTATTCTACGAAAAAAATTCCATTTGCTTTTGTGTTAATTTTGGTATAACTGCAAAATAATAATTATGTGTGTAAAATGCCATTAATTATAACGTGAATTATTTCATAAAGTATTTCCATTTGTTACTACCATATTTTCTTCTAAATTTTCCATTTTAATTTAATATGTGTAAAAACCTTTTTCCATGGATGGTTTTTTTTTTTAAATTTTTTATGCGGCCAATATACACATAAAACATGTTTTAAAATATATTGAAGTTTATATCAATGTTTTACGTGTATGGCTATGTTTTCAAACCGATTTTTGGTTTTAAAACATATTTTAAAAAATTGAAAAGTTTTTGATTTTTTGGGTTGGTTTGAAAACATGTTTCATGTGTATGCCAATGTTTTAAAATTTTGTAATCAATAAACAACTAATGTTTTCAAATTTGATTTCATGCAGTGTATGGCAACCGAAAACTTTGAGGTTTTAAAACATATTTAATGTGTGGCCAGTTTTGGAAATTTCTCAGTATATTATAGTAATATTGATTGCCAAAAAACAGGTATAGCTGCAAATTCATATTGCCAACGTATATCATTCCTCCTCTGCTTCTTGGTGTTACAATGATTCACTGTTGACCAGTTTACCCTATCGCTTTATCATTTTATTTGAATCATTATTAGCCAGCGTTGCTTATAATCTTATTAATTGATATTATAACTGTCGTAATATCTATGAATTGAGGTACGTTTTGGTCACGTTATCTAATGACGCCATCTTCAATTAAATAATATGAATCCTAGCACCTACCATATGATAATTATGTATACAAGTTTAAAACTTAATTCATCTCACAGACCTTTACGACGTAGTATTCTCGTCGTTAAATCCTTTTAAACTAAAATTGTGGTTGATATAACCCCCTGCACATAATAGAACATAGTTCCGGCTAGATCATAGAAATCCCCTTTATCATGGACACTGCAGAGATTCATCAAATTGAACATGTTGATGTCCAAGAGGATATAACCAAGTACCTGTTTAAACCCAGCTTCTCTCTTCTTGCTGGGACTTGTTCATATCGAATTAATTTATTTAATTAAAATTGTACATAGTCATGTGCAGTTGAAGGCCCTTGCGATAGTAAAGCAACATGGTCGTACATTTTATCATCTCTTGAGCAATGAAGAATCGTCCTTATGCTCTAACGTACGGACGTATCATCTAAAATCCTAACTAAGGATATCTATATATATAGAACGCACTCATATGATGTCACAAAAAGTTTTTGTGTGTCCAGTTAGTTGAGTGTGAAGTTGAATAATTTTCATTCTGATGGACGACTAAACTATAGTAATGAGTTTGGACGAGGATATGGTAGACATATGGACACTGGCCGTGGTCATGATTCTGTCACATTTCTTTAATGAGAGGGTTATGTTTTAGTGTCGTCTAATGCTCAAACACACATAATTCATTTGATTACCTGCATTTTATTTTGTAGTAAAAGAGTATTTTATAGTAAAAGAGTATAGTGGCTTTAATTTGCTAATGTATCTTTTTTGATGAAACTGAGGGAAAATCTGATAGAAAATTTTATAAACTTTATGTCTTGTTCATAGAGTACCTACCTACATAGAAAGTTTAATATCTAAAGTTAATTATAACAAAAATTCGTGGAACAGCTCAAAACTTTAAGCTTATAATTAGCTTTCCCATTTTTGAAATAGATAAGCAAAAAACAGTGAGTTTTTTTTTCTATTTGACATCACTAAATTTAATTTTCAAACTTTTCCTTAAACTGGGTTAGTTTGAAAATTAATTTTTACATGAAATAGACAAATTAAAATATTTTTATATTGCATTAGTGTTCCATAATCAGTTAACCCATTATAATTTTATTATATTTTTTTTTATATTTCATCTTTATGTGTGTAAAAATCAAAAAAAACTTTTCAAAACTATTTTCTTATAAAATGTTTTTTATTAGTTTAAAAAACGTTTTAACTGTCTCGCAATAGATGTTTGAAAAATTTCTTTTTGGCAAATGGATCTCTTTGCAAAAGCTTTTTCTATTTTTTTTGTATTGATGGAAATATGTCGTGAACTCGGTCAATTGGCCAAATGTTTTTGGCAGATTTTTATTATGCCAATTTTTCATTTTGTTGTTTAGAAAGTTTTTGTTTAGTTTATTTTACTAAAATATAACTTTGATGAAACATTAATATTCGTCTCGCCAATTTCGCCAATTGTTCGCTTAATGTTATTTAGTTGAATCCAACGGTTAACGGTACCTACCGGTTATTCTTTTCTTCAGCTGTCTCGTGAAGGCGTTAGTCGATTTTAACCCAAACAAATTTCTTAAAAAGACCTTATTTTTTTTGTTAATTAAATATTTTGATAACGGCTTGACTAAAATTTTTATATTTTGTTGTGAGATTGTTTAGCAAAAATTCATCACGAATTTTCTTACCTCGCAATTTTTATCTGGCGTTTTTTTGTTTTTTTTCTTACTTTGCATTTTTACTTGCGATTATAGGTACTATAAGGCAAGTCTTGGATTCGTGCAAAAAAACAAAAGTTTTGAGATAACAATCAAAAATGACATTACGATGATAGAGAAGACGAAAAAAAAATATTCGTTTAACGGTACCTGTCATATAACGGTATTTTTAAATTTCGGTTATCTCGAAAACGGCTGAGGCGATTTAAACGAAATTAAATACTGATTTTGTCGTAGCTATTCTAAATAGCATGGCATCAAATTTTTTTTCAATTTTTTATTTGTTAAGTTTTAAATAATTTTTAAAAACTGTTATTCAATATTTCAAAAACCCTTGGACGGATTTGATGAAATTTAGTTTTAAGGTGTAATAAATTAAGTTTAAAAGACCTGCAATATAAATTTTTTTAAGAAAAAAGTTTTCGAAAAAACATTTTGAAAAAATCGATTTTTTCGAAAACCGGTCCGACGATTTTGAAAAAAAAAAATTTCATAAACTCACATTTATAAAAGAAAATTTTTTGCATACTTTGATTTTGGTTTGAATCTTTGTAAGATATGGTGTCAAAATTTTAAAAAAAATGCATACGATTTTTTCGTATTATTCCGTTTGTACTGTAAACTCTCAAATAATTTGCCACGAGAGCAAGTTTGTGCGACCCAGTCGTGTCCTTTATTTTATATAGCTTTTTTAGAAGTCGAGATGAAAAAAAATATTTAGCTTTCATAATAAATATCTGCACCATATTTTGCACGAATAATCATCTTCTGACATTAATGGTAATCTAGCAGCATCGTTATAATTCTTGATTGAGTCTTAACTTAGAAATTATTGAAACTGTTTTTTCTGGCGCCGTTATAGTTTAATATCGAAAACATTTTTCCTCTGGGGCTTTCATATAAATCTGCCCCCAAATCATTATTCATCCCCTTGTCAAATTAGCTAGTTTTGAATAATTAATGAATTAATTTGTGTATGCACATTTTAATTAAATACCTTACATCTCAAAGTGAATTAAAGTTTTATAAGATGTAATTATGCGTATTTTAAGATTTTTCTCCATTAAGTTCTTAATTTTACTGTTTTTCTGATAATTTTCATTCACAATGAGAAATAAAAATTAAGATGCCCAGTTACTGCACTAACCTCTCTCCAGGATGCGAAACAGTATCCGGGGATTGAAAAATTAATATTCGAAAAAAAACTTATTTAAACAACTCAACAGCGAAAGCACTTATATAAATACAGTTATTTTATTTTAAATCACCTCGCTGACAGGAAGAAAGCAAAGAGGATGATCAAAAAAACATTTCGCTTAATATTAAAAAAAAATGTTTACTTTAGCTAATGAAAGTTTGCACTCCGACAAATGGATTTGTAGTCAGTAACCAGGAAGTAACTAAGTAAGTATTAATGATTCACTTAAGGATTGAGATAATTGAAAGAAAATTGAGTAAACACGACATTGGTAAAATTTCAAATACAAGTTCCAGTACCAGTACCGGGACTGGTAATTGTACTTCAGTACCCTGGTACTGGTACTTAAAAGGGCAAGTACCAGTATTTTTCAAGTATTTGGGTACTTAAGTACTTGGGCAGTACTTAAGTACTTGAGCAGTTCTTCAAGTACTTTTAAATACTTATTGTTGTTATAAGACGCTTAAAAAATGTTGAAGCTCCAAATGCGTTTGAAAAACAAACATAACATCTCGACCTGTGACGTCAGTGGTAATAAGCGGTGGAATGCGTAGTGCATACGACTTCGAAGACTGAGCAAATCTGATAATGCGTGGGTTCGAGTTTCATGATGTGCATGTGAAAAAAATTTTCATAATAAAATTGGATTAAAGCTCGACACAACTAATAAGGGGACTGATGATAGGAATTGGCACTCCTTGAAATAGCTATATCTCCAGCCAATATGGAAAAAAGGAATAATAAAATTCGTAAAAACGAGTAAATAAAATTCTTTTAAAAATTGGTGGTAGTTGTTGTTGTTGTTCAAACATTCAATGAATTTTTTCAAGTACTTTCAAGTACTTTCAAGTACTTTCAAGTACTTTCAAGTACTTTCAAGCACTTTTAAGTACTTTACAGCCCATTGAGTTTTAATTTCATTTCAACTTCATATAATACCATGTTCCGACCGACCTGATTTGAGTAAATCCACTTGATTTAGCTAAATCATGTAATTAATTATGTGATTTATCATACATTTTCATGATTTACATTTACGTGATTTATACTCGTTTTATTTTAAATTACGTATCTGTCATCGTCAATCTTTATTAAAACAGACTATAACATATCTGCTTTTTACTCAGCGCTTTATTCAGCAACAAAAAACAAAAACAAAACTTTGAAACTGTCAAATCAAATTAATTTTTAATGTTTAAGAAAAAAACAAAAATATTGTTCTCGGTAAGTTTTCTTGTGTTTTTATTAATTATTTATGTCTCAAGACAAAACCAAAAAAAAGAACGATTTGAAAGGAGTCAAGATTGACAAAAATGTCAGACTAAAATAGGAAATAATTCGGTGGGAACGCCTTTCATGATTTATAAATAATTTAGTTAAATCAGATCGGTGGGAACATGGTACAAGGAAAAATTACTTAGTATTACATCAGAAAAAAGTGTTTCTTTGATTAACGACCAAAAACTGTTAGTTCTGTATGTGTCCACGGGGCACCACTTTTAAGGAAAACAAATATTGGTTTTTTAGTATTACATTTTAATAATTAAAGTTTATATTTTTATCCGTTAGCTTACATTAAAATATTATGTTTTAATCCGTTCAATTGCATTTTAATCTTTTTTGTATAACAAACAAACATTTTAATACAAACATTTTATAACGAACAAATTACAAAAAATCTTTAATATTTATGAAAGAATAAAATGTAATTTTTAGTGTTGCACGGTTGTAATACCGTGTTTAAAAGTACCCTAAAATATTTTACGGTGTAGGTAAGGCATGTACATTGTACATATAAGCCCATTGATATTTGTTTTACATATTCTACTTAATTGCAAACTGCCATATCAAGTAATAAGTGTGCCATTGCACCTTGCTACAAAACACGCGCAATTTTTAACAAATTCCCCTTTAAAAATATTCGGTGAGGCTCACACTATTACACTGTGTTTCAGAGCGTCATGACTCAAATTTTATAATCCTCTTATTTTTATTTTTTTTCTACCAATAGCGCAGAAGAACATTTTGTTGGAAAATTATTTTAATGAGCGTTGAAAAAATATCCTATTTTAAAAAAATTGGCGCAAGTTTTTAAACGATTTAGCATCATACTAGAACATATTTAGCATCATACTAGGTTACAAAAAAATAGTTTTTTAACCTAGTATGGTGCTAAATATATTATAGTATGATGCTATCGTTTAAAAACTTGCGCCATTGGTGCAAACTTATAGTCAAGTTAACTCGAAACTAAAGCAAATTTAGTTTGACACTAGGCTGAAATTCAATTTTTGGCAATTATAGACAAGTTACACTTTATGTTTAAAGACTTGCATCAAAATTAAAATCATGAAACCCCTATTTTAATTTTGTTAGTGTCATATTTTCTTTATGAATTCTGTCAATCTGTCATATTCTATAAAATAATATAAATCTAAGTCTGAACGACGATGAATTTTATCTAATATGATTTGAAAAGTCTACAGTTCTCTTCTTGATGGGAAACATTGAAGTAGCAGAACCGGCAACAAATTGCCCAAGTGAAAAAAAATTTGTCTGATGATTCCGAAATTTTGTTTAAAAGAAAATCAACTAAATAAAAACTGATCGAACTGATACTTTATTATAATTCGTGAAATGATTCTGTTTTTCAACACTAATAGTGAACAGACACATTTGCTGGGCTACATTTTGTAGCTAAAATTTTTGTATTTATTTTTATGTTTACCCGGTATTATATTGATTTCATTTATTGACATTCCCGTTGATGACATTTTGCGAAAGGTGCAAAGGTGTGTTTGCTTTGTTTTCTGGACGATCTGGTGTGTTCAGCAAAAAATTCTTAAAGAACTGGTTTAAGTGTGGCATTAGTTATCAGTACTTCAGAAAGTGTGTATAATTGCGTAAAAGTTAGAGATCTGGTGTAAAGTTAAAATTAAGTTAAGAAGTGTCACGTTAAATCCTTAAATATAGGCTGACTATAATTTTGCGCCATTGTCTTTAAAGTTGAATACCCCGCTAACTTCGTCAGCGCCTGTTGAACGACTTTTCTCATTCGCCGGCCTGGTTAATTCACCAAGACCTCATGTCGCGAGTCCAATAGATACAAATAAAAAGTATTAAATAAAAATTTAAAAAATTGAAACAGTATATTTCGTCAAAAAATATTTCCTTCTATCTGTAAAATTGTACAAAAAAAATTAAAAAATTAACTTTGATTCGATGAACTGATTAATTATACAAGTATACTGTGCAAGTACTGTACAAGTACTTGATAGTACTTGAAAGTTTTACAAAGTACTTAAAAGTACTTGAAAGTTTTTCAAAGTACTTGAAAGGACTTGGAAGTACTTGAAAGTACTTAAAAGTACTTGAAAGTACTTAAAAGTACTTGAAAGTACTTAAAAGTACTTGAAAGTACTTGAAAGTACTTGAAAGTACTTGAAAGTATTTGAAAGTACTTGAAAGTACTTGAAAGTACTTTAAGTACTTGAAAAATACTGGTACTTGCCTTTATTCAAGTACCAGTACCAGGTACTGAAGCACAAGTACCAGTACCTAGTACTTGTACTTGAAAGGAATTAAGTACTGAGATAGAAGAAAATTAAAAGATACAAAAGAAAAAAAAAAATAAAACAGAATGAAGAACAAAATCAAAAGGAAAACAAAATTAACAAATAGAGGGGTATGTATGAACAATATAATGACTATACCTTAAAATCCCTATATAAATATCAAAAACTAATAAAATAAATAAACAATTTACTGAAATTAAAGTTCAGAAACAATGAACAAATATTTAAAATGTTACTTTAGAAGTTATAAATGGAAAAACAATAGTAATAATAAAAAAAAAATAATAATATAATTTATAAAGAATAAAAAATAATAGAAAAATAAAAACAGTTTGAGAACAACTGATTGCTGATGAAGGAGTAAATGATATATAAGTACCTTACCTATAGTTGAGTTCCAAGATTTAAACAGGAACCAGGACAAGACACGTTTTACTATAATATGTTATTGGTTTTCCATTTCAATAGCTCTCCAAATACTTCAGATAACTTCATCAAAATTACTTGACCCGCACTTTTCAATTTGCTCTATTAACAAATTTCATTTTAATTAAGTAATCTCAGCACAAAAGGAAATGGTTGCTATTCCATACATAATAAATACAATCATACATTTTTAAACATTAAAATTCAGCCTGTCTCACGTTCTCAATGAGAAAGCATTAAATGATTCGATTTATAGGTTATAGGATCACAAAAAGTTGTTCCTACATTTCGTGGAAGTAATTCATGGAAGATGGTGGCTATACTGGCTATAGACAATTAATGGTTCAGCTGACCAAAGCGATTTTTTCTTCATATTTACATATTAAAGGATTAATCCCTTACAAAAAAAATTCTTTAGAAGGGGAAAAATTTTTAGAAGGGGATAATAATTATTTGGAGCTAAATTAAATGTGGAAAAAGTTATGAGCAATTCGAATTTTCGTATTCCCATACGGATTGATTGTTTTTAATGAACTCCTATAAGTATGCTATTATTTCACCAAATGTTCAAAATTGAAATAAAAATGTTCCATTATACCATTGAGTTTATACCATTGAGTATATACACATAGAGAAATCATGTGTAAGTTTCAAACTTTGCTCATAGGATGTCGTTACCATCGACTTGTTTTTTTACCTTGGAGCAATTATTCTTGAGTTAAAAGGCAAGAGAAATTAAGAAAAACAAATACAAATGTTTGCAGAAGAATTATTCTCTAGTTCTCTGTTACGAAAAATACTTGAGCCGAACCGAACAATTTTCTGCACACTTTTGTATTTGTTTTTCTTTATTTCTCTTGCCTTTAAACTCAAGAATAATTGTTACAAGAGTAAAAAAAAAAAAAAAAAAAACAAGTCGATGGTAACGACACATCTTACGAGCAAAGTTTGAAACTTACACATGATTTCTAAACTCAATGATTATACTCAAAATCGAACCAATAATATTATGTACATAAATACAAATGTATAGCACTTAAATTTTTGACCGATTTGTATCTACATTAAAAAATAAAAAAAAGTCAAAAGCTTTTAGTTTTGCAAATTTTATGGCAAAACCAACCGACCAGTGCTAATTTTTTTAAAAGCCTTGATGAAAGCTGAAACATGTAAGTACTCTTATGATATCCACCCCTTCTGTACTATTATAATGCTTCTTAGTCTGTTTTCACACAATGAAATTCGTTGAGAACTGATTTGATTAGTTTCATCATCTATACGTAGATTTAATATAGGTAAGTCGTATTTATATAAATTAATTTAGAAAACTTCGCAGATACTTATAAACTTCTGTTAAAAACGTTTACGATTGAAAAAAAAAACAGCAAATCCATTTTTATGTAAAAAAAATATTCTTTTCATGACAAAAGACAAACTTGACGTGCATAATATGTGCGCGACTTGCATTCGACATGAGCAGCTATCTGAATATTTCAACTAGGTCTTCCAATGTCTAGTTATCGAATCAACATCCTTTTCTGTGTAAGCAAATATTCATCTATTCTCTGAATTGATTTTTTTTTTTTTTTTGAATTTCATGTCTCTGGGTGGCAGTCACTCACTAAACCGCTCCATCATTGCACTGAATTGTGTTTCTCCAGGCACGGAACACTGAATGCAGAATGAACTCTTTTCTATAGCAGCATCGCAAATAGTGCCAGCATCTATCCTGCTGTTCTTTCCTGTTCCTAACTATTTTACATGTTCCCACGTTCGTATATAGGATTTTTTTGTGTGTCTTCCTTAAATGCGATTTACCCAGAACCGTTTACGACAGGTCCAAACCATGCCATTCCAGTGTACAATTTTTCGAATCCGTACTTCAGTCAGCCAGAAGCAGAAGCAGTGTCTGGTGTTCCATATATTTTTTTTCCTGCATCGCTTTTTCACAGTATTACGGCAGCGGGGGGTGGATGTTTTAGAGGTATTCCCTCACGTACCATCCTGGAAACAACAATTGTAATGATAACTGACACAGTTGGTGAGGGAAATGATTTAAAAGGCATGTGCACGTGATGTTGAAGCATCTTGCGAATATTGATCAATTCCGGATGTGAAAACCGTTCCTGCTGCTCGTGCTGCTTAACTCGCTTTGTGGTCGGATGAGATGTGGTTCAAGCAGATGGAAGGTAAGATGAGGAGAAGGATGTAGTGCAAATGATATCGTTTCGTTTGAATTTCAATGATTTGTTAAGTGAATTCTAAATTCTGAGATGAAAAAAAAACAAGTTAAGGGCTTTAAAGCTATGCAATGACAAACAGATGTGCCGATAAAATACTTTGTTGTACCAAGAAGAGTATATTTTTGTATAACAATGGTTGGTGAAAGACAGACAAAAGTAAATGTTTCAATTTTAATCCCAAACGTAAATGATTTGGCATTTTTGTAGTTTTTGTATAGTCCTTCATGGTGTATTGGTGATTGTATTGGACACTTAAATCGAGGTTAAAATTTTAAATTTTATTGCACATAATATTTACAATGTACATTGTACATACCTGTGGTTTAAAATGCACATTTGTTCATTTCACTTAAAAATTCTGAATTCAATCCAATTTTTCAAGTAGATTTTTGTTCATGCAAAATCCAAAACGTCTGACAACAAGTAAAACATTTGTAGATAAATACATATAAATGCTGAGACTATATACAAAATGACTAATTACTGACCTCTTATGAGCTCCTTCTTTTGTCTTCAAGTATAGATACATCTAATATACCGATGAACATATTATAATATATACAAAATCACAAAACCATACAAAAACTAATTGGATCTCCAAAATGGAGTTCAGAATTTGAATGAGTATAGGAATCGGAATAGGTACCTCACCTCCTCTCTGGCATTTAGGTAGCTTGCTAGAAGCGAAGCCTTGCAACTAAATTGCTTTTAATTTTCTCCTCCAATAGCTTCTCTCCCTTGTTCTCAATCTCATGCCTTCTTACTAATGCACGACAAGATAATACTCCATTAAATCTTATCATTCTGTGGAAAATCTGCCCATCACCTACTTCGTGTGCAAATATTGAAATTTGTGAAAATTCAATTCAAGCGCACAAATACAAATAGACTCAAACTTAAGTCTTTATTCTTGTTCTTCTTATTCTTGGAAAGCAAATAGTGAACGCCGAGCTCTTAAGTCCTATAAAGAAAGAAAAATAAACTTCCATTTCTTCCTTTAAAAAGCGAATGAGAGGTCGGGCAGCTAGATAAGAGAAAAGATGAGTAATTCATTGCGAAGACAAAGAAACGTGTTGATAAATTCAATTATTTTCACCCTCCAAACCCCCTGCACTGTTCCAGCCTCTTCGGGACATTGATAACGACGACAATGAAGAATTGTTAAAGAACAGGAACAAGAATAAAAATAAAAGATTTTTATTCTGCTTCTGAGACAATATAATTCCATTCCCAACACAGCCAGCGCATTAAAGTCGGTGAAAAGCGAAAAGTTAACACAAGATTCTGGAAACGCAAAACCCGCAACAGACCTAGGCGTTGAGATGGTGAGATATAAGGACGATCTGGATGAAGAATATTGTTCCGTTTCTGGAGAGAGATTCCATAACGACGCGAAGCACGGACAATAGATTGAAGTAAAGTTTATTTAAATAATCATCCTGCTCTCTCCCACGGCCCGCCCCATTCCGCATTCATCCCAATCGCTATAGCAAACCCTTAGGGTAAAGGGGTATTCGTGTAGAAGAAAATGGTGATTTTATGTTTGTGGATTGGTATATGGAGGTGGAGGAGGGATTTCCTGTCACGGATTGGAAGATTTTAATTTGTTTTCCTTGAAAATTGGTTTGCTTAAAACACGTCCCGGAAATCGGGATGGTTTCATAGAAAAGGTGTTAGCCTGTGAAACACATGACTTGGTTTGGTTTCTAATTTTTACTTGGAATGAACTTGGATAATAATTAACGATAATGGAAATCAGTCCCGTGAGCAGTAATTGCTCATAGGGGGTTTTTTGCATTTTGTTCATGGTTATAAAGTTCTTTAAACACGACAAGAAATTTTTAATTTTTCATAAATAAAAGTTTAATTTTACATGAAGCACGCATTTATAAGTAGGTAGGCGTACAGTTTCCCAAAAAATATGGATAATTGCTATTTTAATAAATAAAAAAACATCTTTACTTTGATCGATTTTAACATCACGATTAACACCGATTTACACCCTATAACTATTTCCCCAGTCAAACAAAAAGTCGACGTGAGTGTCGACAAAAGAAATAGAAATTAGTGTGAGCGTGTAGGCCTATTCAATACTATTAGCGCTATTGGACGTCATCCATTTTAGATAGCCATTTTAACGTCGATGTCAAAAAAAGAAATTCAAATACACCCTGTAACTGTTTTTCCAGTCAAGGACTAAAATCGAGTTTATTATCAGCCTGTAGGACTGTGGCTATAATCGTTAATATGGTTCTCTAAAATCGGATGATGTCCGGCAATTTGCCCGAGATATGTTACAGCGAATAGCTAGGCCTTCAATAGGCCTACATTCTGACTTTAACCCCGATTTTATTGATTGACTGAAAAAATTAACCTGATGGTTTCGGTGTGCATCGCTTTTTCTCACATTGGCTTAATCGTTCGAATGGCTCTCAAAAATCAGGGTGATGTATTTCGAATGGGTCTTAAATAGGTATGCCTACACACTGGAAATTACTTCTATTTCTTTGACACCTACGTTGATTTGTTGGTGCACTAACGTGGAGTTACAGGTAGTTAGTATGTGCATTAATTTTTGCAAATTCCTCAAGTTGACCTTCAGTTAGTTAGAAATAATTTTTAATAAGGAACACAAAACACCAAAGAGTAAGTTAAAATTACAGCCTATTATAACACGCTTAGAACCTTCAACCGCAATTTTTAATTGGATTTTTTGAGGTGCTCCCATGGTCGAACTTTGTCTGCTTTTGCAAAAGTTGTTTAGAATGAATAAATTTCAATTTAAAAACCTTCTCTGTGCATTTTGCCCACATTCATTCAAACATCGCCTGGTTTCTATACAAACATGAATTGAAAACACCGTTCGTTTTTTTCTGTTTTTCACAGGCAAAATTGACAGAACATTAAGTATTTGATTGAAATTTTAAAAATGGAAACCCTTCTTCGTTGCAAATGTCGAGTGCTCGGAGTGCATTTTTAGGCGTCGACGCCAAAGTTGAACTTCGTTTATCCAGATGTCACGAGAATCATCATGCATAATTGAAGAGCATGGTACAAATAGTTCATTTTTATTGAAAATTTTCATTCTGTTGAGGAAAGTTATATACTTCAATATGCTTATTATTCCCATGGAGGGGGTTAGAACCCCAACCCCCCTGCGCACGGGACTGATGGAAATATTTCTATACCTGCGTTGCATAATTTTTAAAATAAGACTTATTAAAAGCATATATTGGTATTATGTGCCTTATGGTTTTTATTTTATGCAAAATATCGAAACAGTACCGTTTCATTTCCGTTCACTTTTCCATTGAAATTTGAGCACTATAGCCGAAAGAAATATGTACCGCAAAGTTATGTTGACACCATCAACGTTTTGATTCTTACAACTTACAACTTACAAAAATAAATTTTACTATCAAGAAAAATATCGGAAGGCTTGAAGTCAAATAACAAGAAACAACAACAGTTTTGTTTGATTCCGTTACTTTATCAGTGGACAATGGGAAACGTACCAAACCATTGACGATAACTGTGTTAAAATATAAGAATTTGATAAACAAAGTGATAATCTCTTCTAAAACAAAATTTCGAATCGGAAGATTTTAGCTTGAATAAAAAAGGATAACGGAAGAAAACGTCACTTTCTTTGTCGTAAATACGTCATGCAACTGAAAAATTCTCCTCGCAATTTTTCTTATAACCCCAAAATACAGATTTGTCTGTCAAGTAAATCCTACACCGCATTAGTAAAAGAATCGAGACAGCAAACAACAAACTCACGTGACAAATTTTTAAGTTACATACACAGGTATATGCTTTTTTATTTTGGATTGAACATTTTTCTGGTGTGATAGGGTTTAATTGATTGCCGTTTGCGACAAATTTTTTTTATTGCATGACAGTTCATCGAATAGCTAACAATTTTTGTTTAGCTTAAGTATACATCAAAAACAAACTAGATGCACCTCCTCATTTCAATATTTTCTTTAGTTTACCTCCTATAATATCTTCGAATTCACTTTTTCTGACTTGATTCGGTTCAGCATCGAGCGTCCGTGAAAAAGTTTAATTTTTAACGTTAAATAGTTACCTTTCTCTACAATATAAATGTTTTATAATACTTACATTAATTATTCCTTAATTTAAATTGTATTCTTCATTTTAACATAATCACTTCCTCAAAAAAAAAATAATATCAATAACCAAAAACATTTCGGAATCCCTGGTAATTAAATAAATAAGTTTGATTGTCGGTCTTCGCCTTTAGGGCTTAAGGACCAGAGCTTCGATTGAAAGACCTGACTTAGTTCTTATATTAAGGGGTAAGCTTTCAAGCGTTAATAGTTTCTTACTAGAATTTAAATAGAAACAGTCTTTGGAAGATGTGGGTTATTTATATCTTAAGACACAAGCATGTTTTTAAATCAATGAGAACTTTTCTATTTTCTATTGCATGTCTGATTCACCCTACAAAACCAAAAGAAAAAGACATATCTATCTTTATATATTCTTAACCTCAATATGTTGAATTGCTTTGAACTGAATTTCAGTTTTTCTTGGAACCTAAAAATTGATATGCAATCAATTTGAAATATTTGATCTTCTTCTGAAAGTTACACCATATCCGCTATATATCCTTATTGCAACATCTCCACCTATATCCATCATAAAAGTAAACCACTATTAAAATCAATATCCCTTTTGGAACTACTTACTAGAAATGGAAATACGAACATCCTGATGATAGTAATTTATCGAAAAGCTTATATTTTGATGCTCACATTTATATCGAAACATTCCAAAAGAAATTGGCATCGTTGAACACACAGGTTTAATGAACACATAAATGTGGATATATGAAAGGTATGCCCACTGTGGGTCGGTTCCGTTCCGGTACTGACATAAAGAGCCTTACTACCATGTATCATCATGTATGCGCATTATGACATGGAAGTCAATTTGTTTTCAGGACAAAAGTCGATCGATATCATGTTTCAGGAATAAACCATACATACCACCGCACCGCTTTCCCCAATTTTGTGAACCCGAAAATTATCCTGAATCTTTTGGTATAGAAATCCATGAGCTCATCGAGAAATTCGATTTCAGAATTTTCAACCTCATTCACAATGCTGCCTCGGCAAAGCTTGACGGAAACATAGGACCTACATTTTCTACAATTCTCCTAAAAAGGAAGAACAATATTCTGATGGGGGAATGTGGAGCAATAGAAAATAGAGACAGAGCTCCTCTCAGTCAGTCTCTGTGTGTTGACAGTATACTTTTTGTGCGTTTTTTGCAGGATGGTTTGGTTATAATGGTTGCACACTTTAGAACATAAGAGTGAATTTTAAACAATAGGACCGCAGTAACAGTGGGGGATACATGAACCCCAAAATGCCCCTAAGCAATGTTTCAAGCAATTCAATGGAAAATATCAAACGTGTGTTGAATTTTCAAAATTTAATTGACATACGATGCTTTTGTTTTATAAAAGAGCGATGAATTGCCGAATGGGCTTCCTTCAAAGCCAGAGGATGAAATTGATTTCAAGAGCCAATAAAAAACTGAAGGCAACATCGTTATTATTTTTATTGTGACCGACTGAAAGTCATGGGTCGTTGCTAAGTGCTTTTTATAATATAAGTAACTCTTTTTTAATATGCTGAAAGGATATTAAGAAATAGTCAAACACAAACAAAAAGAAATGGAGCATGATAAATTAAACCTTTATGATTGAGTAACGGATCATATTTTGGTGAAAAATAATTCGAAATCTTGCAAAAAATCACTGGAATAAAGGAACCACATTTCTCAAACCGAGATTAGCTGCTTTTCAGAAGACCCGTTCAAAGCCAAATTAATTTAGTTCTGCCGGACGCCGCGCCGCAGCGCGCCGATAGATTGTTTTTGTGATTCTTTAGTTTAATGAAAGGTCAATCATTTTTCATTTGTAATCAAATTTCGTTTACGTGTAGATTGACGATTCCCTTTCACACTCAATCATTTTTACATAAAATTTAATTCGTTCATTTTGTTCATTGAAACGAGAAAGAATAACAGCCTATAATTATAAATCTACAGTCTCTTTCTCTTCTATTGGAAATGTTTGAATAATGCCCTCAATCTGTTTGATCAATCATCATGCATTCTTCATGCATAAAAAAAGCGTTTTGGTATATTGGAATCAAACATTTTTGATCTTGCAATGGTCGCTTAACATTAGTACGAACACATTATTTGTTGACGTACATATGTAGGTACCTTCATATATATTATGTAAATATTGTAATTTATTGGCACCGCCACTTCAGACATTACAGAGCGAAAGATAATGTCTTTGGATTTTCGGTAGGCAACGAACAGTGAGATTGCGGTTGAGATTTCCTGATCCCATCTTTTGTTTGATTAGTTGATTGAACAAATAGCTACTCAAAGCGATGTTGTTGATTTTAGTTGCCAAATGGTAAATTTTAAGCTTACATTAAATGTATTTGAAGTTAAATGTAAATTGTAGACGAAGAAGCCGATGAAACAAAATAATTTTTTTTTATTGAACATACTTTAATTGAAATGTAAGGTGACCTTTAACCCGAAATGCATTTCACCCAGGTGAAGCATATAACTTATTAGCCCATTGTCGTTCCTCTTCTTAAACTAAAAGAGACAAAGAGCCACAAAATTTTATTTGTCTTTTACAACATTTTAACAGAAAAAAAAACAAAATTTTGACATTACAACATTTTGAGATACAAAATTTTGAAAAACTGAATTTTGACTTACAAATTATACTTTTTGAATTAAAAAATAAATTTGAAACAAAAAATATTAACATTATTTTTTTTGTACGACGTCAAAAAAATTTGTAGAACCATCTAGTTTTCAGTTGTAGATTTGAAATAAATAAAAGCATTTAGTTTGCATCCAAAAAAAATGCATTTAGTTTGCCAAAGTAAAAAAATTTCATAATGTATTATTTTTGCAATAATTTTTGAGTTTGGGCTTTTATTAAAAAAAAAATTGGTAGTGGTACAAAAAAAAAATTATGTTAATAGTTTTTGTTTGAAATCTTATTTACAATTCAAAAAGTATAATTTGATCTGTATCAAACTGACCTTTAAGTAGACGGAACAGCAAAAAAAATAAAAAAACCTTTTTTTACTTAAAAAAAAAAACCTTATTTTCGTAATTTGTTAATAAACTTTTATGCTTGCAAAAAAATGAGGTAGACTTTTTTTTCCCTATTTTGACTCACTAAAAAAAAATTTTAAAAAGTTGTTTCAACTTGTAATTAATTTGTGATAGGTTAAATTTTAAGGTGACTGGACTAATAAATGTTTCTTTGGTTTGAACACAGCTCAGTATGAACCCGGTCATCATATCATTTTTTTGGTACCATTAATGATTAAAATTCATAAATAGAAGTATTATTTTTAGCAAACGCTTCTGTTCTTCAACATAATAATCAGTGATAAAATTTATATTAAAAACAGAATTATATACTTTAATTTTCTTATGTTCCTGAAGACATTTCATCAATGTTGAAAGTCTAGTCTATAGTATCTGTACATTCAAATTAACATAAAATTATAGTAGGAAATGTATATATTAAATGTTTATCTAATATTTATAAAAAATAGTTGGCATTATGGTTGCTTGAATATCTAATATTTACAATTCAATTATCAATTCTAGATTGTTAACGAACAATTTACATTTTTTCCCTCGCACTTAATAATAAATAAAATACAACGATTAAAAATTACAATATCAATATAAAAATATTATCCTAATTCTAAGATTAAATATCTAAATGTATACAATTATTTGGATATCAGTCATGTACACAAAAGCATATATTTATAGGTATAAAGTGCTGAGTCAAATGATAGCCTCTCTCCATGAGCATACAATACAAGTTCATTGAGTTCAGTCTAATTCTAAGTATGTCATCTCCTTTGGCACAGGATTTTCAAACACATTCAGGGACACATTGGCATTAGCCACAGCATTGCCTGCGGTTGGTTGTGAATTACCAAAGCTTGCTGTTCCTATTTGACTGTTGACTGGCACAAAGACACTGAAGAGCACACAACAATAAAGGTTAATTCGATATGTTATTAAGGACACAAATGCAGTTAAACCTTACCTCAATGAATTTGTCGATCTGTACAATGGTGGAGGAGTATTGATTCTAAACTGTGTATGCTGGTCCAGGGTATTGGTCATGTCTCGATGGAAAAGTAATCTGGAAATAGAATTTATTATTTTTAGAAAATGTATTTAATGAGTTTCTTTTGTGGAAAGTTATTGAATCCTTACCCAACGGCACACTCATTCAAACTGGTCAAATAGGATGGTGGTGGTGGTCGATGCTGAAACTCTGGATACATGTGGTAGCCTCCGGGTAGAATTCGATTATTGCAGAAGGGACTATTACAATTGCGACAGGTTTCTATGTGCCTAAAGCAGGGACATTCGTCGGCCTCGTCCGGTATACTCAGTCTCCAAATTGCACCCGATATCACCAACAAGGACACCCCGATTCCAATCATGAGTAGAGCTGCACTTAAATAGTGTGTTGAATGTTCGATTAGACCGGTGGAGCCCAAAACAATGCCACCCAGGGTGCAAGCAACACCACCCAATGCTAGGATCCCAATGACGAAAGGAAGGGATGGCCTAGAAAACAATTTGCGAAAACATCCACGTTGCACAGGAGTTGCCTCGGGTGTTGATCTATTGTGAAAAGAATAAAAGATTTTTTTTATACAAAATTAAAAAAAAAAAACACAACTCAAAGAAATGTTACAAAGTCCTTTGTCCTCTCAGAACCTCTGTTACACATATGTTGTCCAGTTTTTCCAAAAGAAATTTTTTTTTTTAAATCAAAGATAAAGAAAATAAGGAAATAACAGAATGATATTTGTGTGGGTTTTATATATACCTATTTAAAGTAGATAAAGAAAATTAAATAAGTGTGTGAGAAAGCAGGTGTTGAGATTCTTATGGGACACTTTTAGAATTTATTGGGATGCCAAATCTATTATTGTCTCGGATAACTTTTATAGGAAATTCAACAGCGGTGTTATTTTTCCTTATGAACCTATACCTACCTCCATACCTATTAAATGTATGTGTGTTTATGTGTTTGTTTCTTTGTTTGGTTGATTTTCAAAGATCCCATTTTCCTTGAATTATCTGCGGGTATGTTTATAGACACGAATACGAACATGAACACTGTTGAGTGTAATAATAGGGCATTTTAAGGATCCCATTACTTTTTCTTTCTGCTTCATTGCACACTCCGAGGGTTCTTATTTCTTGAGGTCCTTTTTTTTCTTAAACAAATCTTTCGGTTACCATTTTGGGTGTTCTTTTGTTGTACCTATCGGTATAACAGGTATGCGCAGTTTTATAACGCAGTAAGTGCAATAACATGTTTTATTTGAGGAAAAGGTCGAAATGCATGATTGCGTCTATGAATCTTGTACATCCAAACAAAGCCGTATTTTAAATTTAATAGACAGGAAAAAAAAAGTAGCTTAGGTAATTTTATAACGATGTATTATAGGCATTCAGTTGTTCCCCTTAATTTCACTTAGAATTGTTCAGGAAAAAATCGTATTTAAAAAAAAAGGTGAATCTTTGAAATAATTTAATATCTGCCTTACTCACTCAGAGAATTTTGACTTTGTAGTTCAGCCCCTATAGAATTTGACCTGTCACAAATTAGTAACAAGTTGAAAACACTTGTAAAAAATTCTTTTTGGTGTTAATTGGACATTTTTTTTTGACAATTTTGTTTGAATTGTTAAAAATTTAAATATTGTTTTTCGCTTCCTATTTGCATGCATTTAAAACTTCATTTGGAAATTTTTTCATCTGCTATACTATTTCAAAAAATTATCAAATGCATCTGCAGTAGATAATGATCAAGATTTAAAATTTAATTAGAAAAAAATTAAGAAGTTTTTTAAAATAATTTAAAAAATCTTGCTTAGATTATTTAAATTATTTCTGGTAAAATGATTTGAATTGCAAATCAACTTGGAAGACGTAAAACTATATGCCGTGTAGAATTTCTTAAAAAAAATTGATTTGAAATTTGACACCATTATTATTTTAAGAAATTGATAAAAAGGTAACTTGAGAATTTAGGATTTAATAAGAAAATGTATCGGGTTTTCCAGTGTAGGAAAGAGAGCCAAAAATTATGTGTTTGAATTTAAATCCAAACGTTCGTTCATGAAATAATTGCATATAATTCGCTTTGTTTTTATGAAAACTCCCTATAGCTAGCCCAAAAAAGGGAGTTTTTCTGCGACAAAAGTAGATATTTTTGTTTTGAAGTTAGTTTTATATGGTTCATGGCGTTTTTTTTATTCTTAAAAACTAAAACTCTTATAAGCTCATTTTTGTTAATTGACTAAAAATTAAAAAAAATTCAATTTGAAGAAAAAAACAATAATATTATAATTGTATTTATCTAAAGGATTCACCTGAACACTTGATTCAAACATCTAGTAAAAGAGTGGAATAATGGCTTCCGTTAAAAAAACGCTATCACATTATATGTAAGTACCTATGTGTTTTCGTTGATTTTTAATATATTTTTGTTTTTCTGTTTTAATCAGTTTTTTTTTTTTAGAAAATTTCATCTCCCCATAACGATTAATTTCATGTTTTGACTTAACGTACTCGCTCTAGTCTCTTTCTGCATCTTATTTAAAGCACCATGATGTAGGCATATGTATAATTACTGCAAAAAAAACTAATTGCATTTGCGATTCTCTAAATTTTTTCTTTGTGTTTGCAAAACCCCAGGAATGTTTAATTGAGCTTCCTTTTTTTGAACTTTCTATCTTAAATATTATAGTGTTCATTTGGCTTAGCAACAAAGACTGAAATCAAAATCACTTTCATCCCCACCGATTTTGTTGCTTGAGTCTTTCTTCACAATGTTTCAAAATTACACCGATTGAAAACTCCTTTTGTGCAATGGCAAATGACCCCACGTGTATTTTTGGTTTCAAATACAAATGTCTTAAATGGTTAAAATGGACTAAAGGGTTTTCATTTGAGACGATTTGTTAAAAATTAGTAGGGATTTTGTGAGTCAGTGGTTATTGTAACCAAAATAAGCTTCATAGCTAAGGACGCTTTTCCGATAAAAATTAAGATTTTCTTAAAACTTAAAGTTGCAACCCCATAGATAAAAATTTTCCAAACGTTATGCTCATCGTAAACTTCAACGCCGTTTTGACATTGAAAGTTCATACAAAAAGTTTTAGTGTGCATTTGAAAATTATATTGCATTGTTCTTGTTTATATTGAAAAAAAAACATATTAAATTGTAAAAAATGGGTTTTAGAATATTTTCAAGGGAAAATGAATATCTACCTATGAAATAAATAAATTTATAAGTACTATAGCGGGCTTGAGAAAGATCTTACCTACTTTGTTTTACAAACGATCAACAAGTAGTTTAATCTACGACGAATTGATATCACTAATTCTTCAACCCTTACCTTAACCTCTCATTTAGAACTAATCCCGGATAACACTGCATAATCTTAGTAGTAGAAAAGCCTTTAATCCTTTAAGGCCATAGATGCTGAAATCATTATTGAATTACACTCACAATCATATGCTACTTGCCACGGAATGCATTCAAGAAGTTAATTATATTTAATGAGAGCAAATGGAAACCCCCATTTGCACTGTCAAGGGTGTCAATGCTGCAAATCACACACAAATTAATCATTTAGCAGCTGCCAATATAATTATTATGCGTTAATTTGATATATTGAAGCAGTATCACTGAAATCTTAAACTTGCTTCTGGTCATCATCAGCAATTAAATGAGAACCTAACGATGAATGTTAATGATACCATCGAAAAGCTTCCGTTTTCAAGCCATCATATCATAATCATGATTTTCATAGTATGACGAAATCAGGTGCAAAAAGCATAATTTATTTTCCGTACACTCATCTTATGTTTTTAAAACCTGATGTTATATTTTATAATGGTGTGTAATGTTTATAATAAATCATTTATTTCAATTATTTTTTCATTTAAAAGCGACACTTTTATCAGAAAAGAATTTTCATCTTATCCCTAAATTCAAAAAGCAGCTGTGAACGTTCATTTGAAAAAAGCAACAAAATAAGGCAAACACTCAAACACACCATTTTTTTTTTATATTTTTATTTTATTCAAAAATAGTCTTCTTTGCCTTTGTAACCCAAGAACCATTATTTTCTAAAGTGATGATTAAGTGTTTTCCCTTTAAATTCAAAGGCCAATAAATTTTTTTCCCGAAGGCAGAAGGAGCTAACAAATTGATGCTCGAAGTCATCCAGAATCGAAGAGGAGACGATCAAAATTCAGCTGCTTTGGCTATTATATACACTCCCACTTGTATAAACGAACAAGATGCAGGCCATCGGAAAAGGTCGCACTTCATATCAACGCCCCAGGGTGCAATCGATGATTGTCAGATCAACTTAATTGAATTTCAGAACTGAGACAAAATGTCTGTTTTTGGATTTAGGATGATATTTTTTGTTTTTATTATTATGCTTACATAACACTGAGATGTGGTATTTGTAGGGTGCTGATAGAGGCAAATGACTATTTTTTTGGGGGAGAGATAGCACGTTTCATTTATAAAGTATAGTAACCTAGATTTGTTTATGTTTTACGAGCTCTAGAGTAATAAACACACACTCCTTTTGTGTGTTCGTTTTAATGTCATTTTATTTTAACAGAGAACAAAAAAAGTGAATCTTTTTTTCTTGTTAGATCTTAAAAATAATTTTTAATGACTTTTCCACCATTAAGTTAAAAAAAATAACAACGGTTTTTGGAACATTCAGTGCATTTCAAATACGATTATCTACTGGAACAATTGAAATAAATAAATAGGGTGTCTCAATTATTATTTTATAATTATTCTTAATGTTTGCATTGGTTGTCTCATATTTTATATTTTCTGTTATCAAAGAAAAGCGATACAAAGTTCTTAATTGCATACAAAATTAAATTTTACAATTTGAAATCACTTTTTTATCTATTCTTTATAATAAAAATTTATTATCTATTAATTCACAATTAATACCTAATTTAATAATATAGTATTTTAAATAATTCTTTAAAAAAACTAGAATGAAATCGAATATTTCAGAAAACAGCTTACTGAATGTTATTAATTCAAACACTATGCGATAGTTAAAAATCCCACCACCAGACCACTTCTCTGATCTCCCGGTTAAAAATTGATAGAAATTTGTAATACCTACACAGTTAAGTAATTTCATATAGAATTAAACATTGCGACCACTCAGAAATATTGGGAAATGTTTTTGATAAAAACTTAGTTTACTAATGTTCTGCATTTCAGTTTTTGTGAATTGAAATCGACAGTGTCCAGCATTTTGAAATAAATCAATTTCTCAAATTTATTCATGTTTTATCATAACACTTTTTTTTTCAGAAAATCAGAATAGGAGGGTAATGGTTGATGTGAATAGGAGGGTAATGGTTGATGTGAACTATTGTTCAATTTCAAATGCAAATTATGGTAAAAATTCACTTTCAAATATGAACGAAAACCATCACTGAAATGTGGATTAACTCCATAAGGTGGTAGTTCAGATTCAAATGTGAACTAATGCTATGTACCTGAAGTCCAAAGGAAACTCTTCATATGGTGCCTTCAAATAACTTCAAGTGAAATAAAGCCAATTTTCAACAGTTGGGTTTATTTCACTTTACAAAAGTGAAATAGTGTTTCACTTTACAAAAATGAAATACCCGCAAGTTGGTATCATTGCGCTTTCAAGTGACTTCAAAAGCTCAATAATTTTTTAACAAACGGAGAAAAACATCAATCTTTAGTTTCCCGATATGCGAAGAACTTGTTCTTAAAATATGAATTTCGTATTTTAAAGAAAACAAAACAATTTTCAAATAAATGAAATAAAGTCCAGTCAAAGAACGGCTTAGAAGGGGCTGTAGAGCATGATCAGGGACCTAATCCATTCCTTCGGAATCTTGTTCAGGCTATACTTAAATAGTCAACATTATAAAAGTCCTGTCGTCAGGGAGATGCGCTGGTGTATAAAGTTCCACTTTTGACTTGTACCACGTAAGTAGTCCATCATAGGCAAAAATTCTGTGAGTTCAAAGTAAAGCCCATCAACTTTTCTATAATTTGTTTCATAATTAGAGTTAAACGCACACACAAAAGTGAAAAATTCTTTACCCATATTTTTCATTAAAATTTTCATCATATCGTCTAAGCTGTTAATCTGAAAAAAAATTTCTACAAGTAAGTTCGAGAAAATTGAATTTCTTTTCAGAAACAAAACCAACTCTAAAAATTGGGTTGTTGAATAGATAAGACCGAAATCAGTTCATTTGAAAAATAAAAAGTCATAATTTTACAAGTGCCTATCTCATTTTGAATCACCCTGTATCCAATTACGGTGTGAAAGATATAAACAACGCAAGTATAAATATACAACAACTGTATGCTATAAACCTTTAGTGATGATGATGATGGTCATCCTCATCATCAAACAAGGGTCAGAGATGCATTTTATTTTAATGATTTCCTTTAAAAGACCAGGGCGTGGTTGGTGGTCACTGATGCAGATGATGGCATGAGATATGATGCTGGACGTGGACGTCCGTCTGACGCACGGCGGCGGTGTATTATGGAATTGAAATATTGTACCCTTATATATGAAATAATGGTCTACATCTATGCGCACCGTTAGTTGTGGGCATAGGAAATATAAATTATTTTCACACCACTTTGGAAAAAAAGAGTAAATCTCTTTTCTACTTTGAGAACATAGAAATATGAACGCAGAAACCGGAAGTTTTAACCAAATAAATCGCAGGAAAGGGATTTTTGTCTCACACCTACAGAAATGATTTATTCAACTGAGATTGGGGTTTTCCATATCTACTGATGCTGTGGGTACACCCTTGGGAGCAATAAATATCACTCTTGCTAGGTTATGAACTGATTGTAGTAGTTCAGCGTTGTTCTTTGGTTATGGTATAATCATTTTGAATGTAAACTTGGATATAATATTTTATTTCGAAAATAAGATTTAAAGCTTATAAGTTATTTCGGAACTAATGGGCGATCATCCCTTGAAAATATACCTAGGTTTGATACCTAAAACTTGAGTAAGCATTTATGCAGATATCTTCCGCTTCAAAGAATAAAAAGAAAATATTCACAATAAATTATTGAATTACATATTTTTCAGAATAACTGTACTCGTTGTGTTTTCTCTTGTATATAAATTTTGCAAAGAAGTAACAAATTAATAAAAAAAATCTAGAATATTAAATATCGTTCTATAGTCTAAGAGCTAGCGACAAAAATACGTACGTCATTTGATAACGAAAATAATTAGTCGTATTATCATCTCCCAGCACGTTTGATAAATAATCCGGAAGTCTGCCAAGCATCCAGTGGTGGGTGTGGCCACCACGCACCCGTAAATGTGTTAAAAATTTTATGGGGCTTGCAAACTAATAATGGGATCTTCTAAAGCGACAAAATACAAGCATATTTTAATGTGGAGAGAAGGGTTCTATCTCCCCCCGTTTAGCCAGTAGGTGCGATTTTGTAAACATAAAATAAATTTAATTTTTTAGAAAATTGCCCCTCCCGGCGAAATGAGGGGAGATAAACCTTCCCATCCTATAGTAAAATATGCTTGTATTTTGTTCCTATACAAGATCCCATTATTAGTTTGCAGCAAAAAAAATGTGCCCATACATTTAAAATTTTAACAGTGCATGGTGGCCACACCCACCACTGAAGGGTTGGCAGACTTCCGGATTACATATCACAATTGTTGGTAGATGATATTAGGGCTAATTATTTTCATTATCAAATAACGTAAGTATTTTTGTCGCTGGCTCTCTGTCTACTATATGATCAATATGAAATCACATGCCCTTTCCTATGTTTAAAAGTTAAATTACGGGACCAAAAATTTATCACTCTTTCTAGGACAAAATAACATAAAAAATATGTCAGCTCGTAAATTATAGAAAATCCCGTAAATCACAAGTTCGTAAGCAACTGGTGGTTAGCACCTTTTAGTTGTTGTTGTTCAAAAATTCAACACAAATTGTAAAGTTATCAGGATCTACGAAATTATCTAAGCACAACTTCGTCTGGAGTTGCGTCGTCTCAAATTCCCAAGTAGTCCCATGTATTGTAATTTATAAAGTTATCAGGATCTACGAAATTATCTCAGCACCACTTCGTCTGGAGTTTCGTCGTCTCAAATTCCCAAGTAGTCCCATGTATTCCCAAGAGTTGCGATGTTTTCTACAATATTTTTGACATTATTGTGGAACATATGGGCTTATTTAGAATTACTAAAATTTCTAAACTATATGTTTCAGATTTACGATGTTTTGCAGTATTCCTTAGAGAACTTGATCTTTGGCTTATGAACTTGTGGGATACGAGGTTTTTAAAACCGATGCGACTTTTTTATTTGAAATTAATGCTTAATAAAAACTAGAGTGAACAATTTAACGAAATGACTTTATGTTTTAGAAATATATTCGTAAACGCAATAATCTGCGAAATCGATATAGAACTAAAATTTTCTCTCCACCCAGTATGACTTTTAATTTCTGATACTTTCGTGTAGACTTCATTTAAATATTTGCTTATGAACAATAAACTCCAGACATTAAATACCTTTGTAAAAAAATCAATCATATTCAAATTTCTTATATCGAAAACCAATCATAAAAAATTAAATCACTGTTAAGGCCCGTTTGCTCATTCTCTTGTTTTTATCGTTTTTACCAACAATTATTGTTGTTTTGTATTTCTCAATAAATTTAAATATTTCAAACAAAAGAAGTATTAAGATAAACTAGGAAAGTTGTTTGTTGAAATTATGTTGCTGGGAGGCGATGTTTGTTTGCTGTTATATTATCTACTGGCATAGTAAGATAGAAATTCCTAATTTATAGAGGTGCCTTCTCGACCAATTTGAACCAGTGACCGCATTCGCAGCGTTTTTGTGTACCCTTCTGCAGCCACATCCATTGGACAAATGTTTGATCTTCATTGCAAATACAACCAACAATACGGGCATCAAAGGCAGATGGAATAAGATTTGGTGTATCTTTAGTACCAGCTCCACGTTTGAAAACTTTCATATCGAAGGGATCGTCGTTGCCGGCAGCTTTGGCCAAAAGTTCACGCTTTTCAATACCGGTAGCATGTTCCATTGGATTGTTCATCATCTTGCAGAATCGAACTGGAGTGTAGTTGACATTTTTGCGGACAGCTGAACGAAGGGCAATACGAGCAGAAAGCGATGCCATTTTTATTTATATTTCGTATTTTGTTTAAAAAATAAACTTGCAACAAGACGAGAGGAATACGAATTTTACACTCGAATACACTCGAGAGGAATACGAATTTTACACTCTTCATAAATCTACAAAATAACTAGGTTAAACTTAATTCTTATGTTTGACATAAACTATTCTACGTTGCTACAAAAAAAATATGTTCTACCTAGCTATTATTTAGTTTCATGATAGAAATCTCTGTCAAAATGTCAATTTTGCACGAACAGTCAAATTTGTTTTATTAGTTTTCATTTGTTTCTCTATTATTTGAAGTTTAACAAATATTTTTGGTGTTCTTTTTTCTTATTTTAGTAAAATTTACCTTCTGGATGTAATAAAAGCAATTTTTTTATCTGAATTCTTAATCTAAATTCATCCAAAAAGTGACGTTTCATTATTTTGTTTTTGTGTTTCCGATTGTATGACTTTTTTTTGAGTTTGTTAAGTTTTTTGTTTAGTGTGAATAAAATGGCGAGAAACCTGCAAAATATTTGTAAATTCGTTTTTGCATATGGAAATTAAAAAAATATAGTTATTTTGAGTTTATTCAATGCAAAAATATAAAGTTTATGTAGTTATTGTGATATTTGATACACATTTTCTAGAATTAAACTTTTTTTAAGGAAAAAATGTTTCTCAAAAAATTCTTAAATAGAATTTAAGTCGTTATGAACTACTTTTTCTTCCCCTTACATTAAGTTCAACTTTAGAAGATTTATGATTAATTTTGAAGCTCGTGCAAACGATTAAGTGGAACTTAAAAATTTAAGTTAAGGCTTATGTCGAGAATGAGCAAACGGGCTTTAGCACTAGTTTAATTAATTAATTCATAAAAAATGATCTTGCTTCATACTATTAAAACAAATCTTTGTTAAAGATAATATGTGTATTTATGTTATTATATCTTCTCCTAAACATATATAAATTGTAAAAACGACTGCTTTCAATACACGAATTCTTAATTTGTGTAAAAAGCAAGACAATCTAATATATTTCGTCGAGTCAACCTACTTCGAATTAATTTATTGATAAGAAATGTCTCATTTTCCCAAACATCTTTTTCGTTTGCGACAAATGTTCACCATTAAATCAGTACACACTTCACCTTTCTTCTTGAATAGAAATCTTAACATGCATAAGTATCACCATCCAGATATATCATCATATTGTAAACCTAATCATCTGTCAAATCAATGATGAAATGAAAACTGAGAAATCATATGTCGATCTCATTAACTGTGTCCAAGAGTGCTTCATGAACCATCAGTTGTGCACAAAGAAAAGAGATTTGAATTTAAGTCGTTTATATGACAGAATCATTTTCTTTTGAAGCTTAAAAGTTGCTTGAATAAGCAGCTTACCAGCGGATTTCGAAAGCTAGACAATGAAATAGTCATTATGGGCGGCAATTGATGTGAAAATTTGAACCCTTTGAAGGTGTTTGAATGCTCTTAATTCAAAAATTAGTTGGAATATTTTTTTTTTGTATTTAATAGGTAGTTCTTTCGTCATTAGCTAAGATAAAACAGAAAAAGTCGCCTTGTCTTTCATCTTTATTTTCTATCAGCTTTTAGCTTTTTATTATTTCTTGTCTTGTATGATATGCGGTGGACATGCTATTAGAAGGAACATTATAAGCAACGCACTTCCGGTCAATTCAGTATAATTATTACAGTTTGTATTTCATTAAAATATCCCCCACATTCTCAAGTATGTTGTTGTCTTTGATTCAATTCTATCAAATGAGCCAAACTACAACTTGAAATGGAAATGTATCTGAGCACTTATGGTACATTTTGTACGGGTATCTAATAGAGGCCTGCATGAATGCATTCAATTGCTCTCTCTAAACTTGTGCAGTGCTTCAGTGTATCCATATTCATTGCATTTTCAATAAAGTGTACAGTGAAATAGAATACCCCATCACAGACAGTTACTGTACAATGCTTGATCACCTGATGTCAAAATGAGTGCACTGTTTTCTTTCTCTCCCACGCTTGGGTATTTGAAATGGTTTGATGCGAGCAAATCGTGTGCAACGTTAACTGTTATAACTGTTAAAAATACTCTGAGTACACTGAGTTCACTGAATATACTGAGTTGACCAAATAATTCGATTACATATTTTAGTTGGTTTCTCGCTTTAGTTTGGTTATGTTGATAAAGTAAAGTTACAGAAAAATAATAAAATGGAAATTACTGATGTAAGTTAATGTTTTTAATGTTTTTATAGTAAGTTTCTATTTGTATTAAAGTTTAATATTTAACTAGGATTTAACAAACGACTCCGATGTCTCAATGCCCAGTGTTAGTGGTTTGTTGAACAATTCCGTCATAAAATCAAAAATTATCAATGGTGAATTCAATATAAATAATAAAAGAGGCCGCAGTAAGGTATGGGATGTATTCGGAACAATAAAAAATGAAAACGGCGTTGACATTGAAAACTTAGTGGCGTGTAAAAATTGTTTTTCGGTGTACAAATTTAACTCTAAAAGTACATCCAACTTAGTAAAACACAAATGTTACATTTTGAAAAAATTGAAAACTGATAACAAAACAGAAAAAACACAAGTAGACTCTGAAGATAAAAAAAAAAGTGTATTGTTGATAACGGAATGGACAATAGAAAACTGCCGACCGTTTAATATTGTAACGGATTGTGGTTTAAAAAATTTCTCTGAGTTTTTAATTTCTATTGGTGCAAAATATGGACAAAATGTTGACATCGACAAATTATTACCACACCCTACAACAGTTTCACGCAATATTCAAAATGTATACAATAAATACTTTAAAGTTGTAAGGTCTGATATAATGAGTGTAAAAAATATTGGATATGGACTTACGTCGGACGTTTGGACAGATAATTACTTAAGAACTGCATACTTATCATTGACAATTCACTATGTCAATGAAGGAAAATTGATTTCCAGACTGTTGGGTTTAAAATCTATGAGGGGCATATCATGTACAGGTAATTATTTCTAAAATTATCTAAAGTGCAACCGAACATTTCATTGAAATTTCAGGTCAAAACATTTATTCAAAAATCACAACACTTTTAAGTGAATTTGAATTAAATTTAAACCACAAGGCCATATTGGTGACTGACAGGGGGTCAAATATGATTGCTGCATTCCGTACATTTGATCATATTTTTTGCATTAATCATTTACTACACAATATTATAGAAAAAAGTATAAAAGAAATCCCTGAAATAGCTGAGATATGTAACATTTGCACTAAACTTGTAAAATATTTTAAAAAATCGGGTGTAAATTGTTCGCTTCAAACATCCTTAAAAAGTTATGTTTGTACTAGATTTAATACAATTTATTATTTATTGCTTTCCATAGAAAAAAATTGGGTCGAAATCACAAATATTTTGCGGGAAAAAAATGAATTACAAAAAATTAGTAATATTAATTTAAGTCACATAAGTGGCTTAGTTAAAATTTTAAGGTCCTTTGAGGAAACGTCAAAAGTGTTAGAAGGTGAAAACTATCCGACTCTTCATCTAACAATCGTTCATATCCATCGTTTAAAAAAAATATGTACCGTTAATTCTGAAGATTTAGATGTAATAAAAAATTTCAAATCAAAATTAATCACCTTTTTGGATACCACTGTTTTACAAAATTTGACAAAAATTCATAAAATTGCTCTTTTTCTTTTCCCTCCCACTAACAAGTTGATCCAATTTGATGAGGCCGAAAAAAAGATTATTAAGGATGAATGCAAAAAATGTATGCAAGATTATGCAAATGAAATTTCTGAACCGGATCCTCAAATCATTGAACGATTGTTAAATGAAGAGTTGGATTACCTATTAGATGGTAATAATTTGTTTACAGACTTTATTCAACCAGTAGAAACTGTCAATTCTAATGATAAAATTAACAATGAACTACTGGCATATGAAAGAGTGAACGTAATTTTTCACGAAGAATTTGATGTTTTGCAGTGGTGGCATTTACACAAAATTGAATTTCCACTTTTGTTTAAAGTCAGCTGCAAAATATTAGCTACACCGGCAAGTAGTGCTGCCTCTGAACGAATATTTTCTTCAGCTAGAATGCTTATTTCGGAAAAACGAAGTCAAATTGGATCCGACCCAATTTTAGTAAACCAAATAATGTTTTTACATTCTAACATAAATAAAATTGAAATGTGTAATTACCTAAAAGATCTTTTTCAAGAAACTGAATAAAAAATGAAGTTTATTTTTTTTTGTTTCATTCATAAATTTCTAAAATTATAAATTGTGTCTTATTCCGTTGCCTTTCTTAATAGCCATTTCTCACAAATCTATCATTTAAGAACTTGACTTTGACTTGAAACGAAAGTAAGTAAACGAATATTTGGTGTACTCAGTGTCCTCAGTGTACTCAGTGTAGTGTATACTTTTTTTATGAATACCTATTTGTGAATACCCGTTCTCTATGGGTGCACTGCACTAAGTGTTTGGTTTAGCATGGGTGCAATATTCATATAGTCATCCCAAATCAGGTGATATATTCATTCTACTTTTCAAGATGTAAGGACAGTAATGCAGTGTACTTGAATTAAAACGAATGTCTTGAAACTGGTTTCAAGACATTCATTGCAGAACTCTAGTATCTAAGTGGAAGACGTCATTTCAATGCCTTTGGAGCACGAATGTCAATAACACAGACAATTATTGTGTTTGTTCATGTCCATTAACGTCTTGATTCCCTTCGATGTTGTGTTCGGTTGTGTGGTTTGTAAGCATGGAAATAAGAAACTACATAGGTATATCTTCAAATTTTGGTGATGTGAACGTGGAAAACATACATAGCAGTGAAATTCAGGTGGCATCAATGTTTTGTTGTTGACTTTGATTTGTTTGTTTTTCAGAGTGGATAGATACTTATTCTAAATTATTATCGGTAGCATTAAAAGTAAGTGCGGACCTTCTTCACTATCAAAACAGTTTGTTTTTATGCTTGGAGAATTTCAAATAAAATACAACTTGTCCGTTATAGAAGAAAATTATAGTTATGGGTTCAAAGAATTCCGTAGTTTATGATTTTAAGTCGATAAAGGATAGGTAGTGCAGGTTACGGTTATGAGACAAGAAGAAGTCATTTTTATAAATAAGACAACATCGACAGTATCGATACTTTCAACTCTTAATAAGTAAACATCCTAGTACCTATTATTTAGTTTTCAGTTTTGTGCCAGTAATTCCAAAATTTGGAAATGTAAAAAATGTTTGTTATATTTTCCTTTAAAAAAAAATTGTCAAAAAATATTTTTTTCAAAAACATTTGATTTCAACAAATTGAAGAGAAGAAAATAAAGAACACGATTGAATAAAGGCTATTCGGATATGAAATTTCTTGAAAATAAATAAGGACATTAACCACATAGTACAATCGTCGTTACTTATATAGCTTTTTCTAATTTTTTTTGTTCATAAAAAGCTTCATCATTAGTAAGGTAACCAATATCACTTTTATATGAGTTTACGCTTACGTCAACGGTTATAAATAAAACAGCCACCTTTATTTTTAAGCAATAAGACCATTTTAATTTGTCTTCTAAGGAATGTTCTACAAACTCTAGGTATGTATCGAGTTTGAATAAAATTGGTTTAGACGTTTTTAGGCGTAGTATATAAACCAGACAGACAGAATTTCAGGTGCCTATATTTGTTCGTTTTCTCTATCATCGTAATGTCATGTTGGATTGTACATTCGGAAGATTCTTAATGTTTTTCACTTTTTAACTCATGTTTCAAATAGATGCGTATAATTATTAGCAACATTTAGTTAAAATTCAAGATCTTTTTTTTACTAAATTTCTTATAAGAATCTTTAACCATATAGACGACGAGAGCTTGATATCCGTTTAGCAGAATAGGGATGAATGTTCTTAATTATTAATCAAAATGTGTGATCATAGACTTATTTCTCTAAAAAATGGAAATATTCATATACATTTTAATGCAACTTCCATATTATATTGAAAATATAATAATAGGGAATCTGGACATATTATTAATTAATTAATAAGTTCGGGAAGCCAAATGTTTAATTCTTAAACGATAATAAGAAAATCTACTTTATGGAATTTAAACATTAAATAACATAAATAATATGAAAATACCTACTACCCATACATAATACTTTAATGTATGAAGCCGTAAAAAATCATATATCCTTTTACCAGCATGGTTTTGTCCACGGGCGATCTACTGCGACTAATTTAACTCTCTTTGTAAATTTTTGTTCAAAAAACATGGAAAACAGGTGTCAAACCGATGTAGTTTTCATGGATTTTTCAAAGGCATTCGATATGGTAAGCCACCAAATTTAATTGAAAAAACTATCTTTTTTGGGTTTTCACTCAACACTCCTTAAATGGATAAGCAATTATTTATGCAATCGCTCACAGCTTGTAAAAATTAGGTCGAGATTATCTTCTGAAATTCGGAACTACTCTGGCGTTCCACAAGGCAGTCACCTTGGACCTTTGTTGTTTCTCCTTTTCATTAATGATCTGCCCACAGTTATTAATTTCTCAAAATGTCTGATGTTCGCTGATGATGTAAAAATTTCGAAATCTATTAAGTCAATTTCTGATAGTTTAGAATTACAAAAAGATATTGATAAATTGAATGAATGGTGCTGTAAAAACTCCTTAAGATTGAACGTAAGTAAATAATCAATTATGTCTTTTTCAAGGTCCTTGATGTCTTTATCGTTTGAGTATAGGACTGTAAATGTTATATTACAAAGAGTTATAAACAAAAAGGATTTAGGAGTCATCTTTGATTCACATCTTTCTTTTAATATACATATTGATTATATTATATCAAGAGCTAACGCTCTGTCTGGATTTATATTTAGGAACTCCCAAGATTTTCGGGATCCTTATACATTCTACACGAACTAAAGCTACAAATCCCTATTTGTAGCTTTAGTTCGTCCCATTCTGGAATACTGTTGTGTCGTATGGTCTCCTCTTTTCAAAAAAGACTTGATACGTATTGAAAAAAATCAAAAACGATTTACTAAATATGCACTTCGAAAACTGAACTCGTGTAATTCCATGCCGTCTTATAATAGTAGATGTTTATTAATTGATTTAAAGCCTCTATCTTGTAGAAGAACTTACTATTCTGTTACATTTGCAAGAGATGTCATAACGGGACATACTGACTGTCCCCCTCTTTTAGCTTTGTTCGGTATATATGCGCCATCTAGAACTTTAAGACCTAGATTTAATAATTTTTTGTATATTCCTCCGCATGCCACAAACTACGGCCAAAATGAGCCAATTACTAATGCTTGTGTAAATTTCAATCAGTATGCAAATGTTTTCGATCTTGATCAAAATAGAATTTTTTTCAAATCGGTTGTTATGGAAAATATTATTTAAAGTTATGTCCTTTTTCCTATTACATATCAACCTATAATTTTTATTTAAATTTGTATTAAAATTGTACTTAGTCTAAGAGAGTCTTAAAACTTATAGACGTAAATAAATAAATAAATAAATAAATAAATTTTCTGTTGTTGAACTTAATAATTCGGATAGATTTCGTCTTTAAAGTAAAGCTCTTTTACATTTTGGGGATGAGGTGTTGCGTTAATCTTTGAATTTTGTCTTTATTGCCTCTTATTTTATATTAAATAATGTTTGTTATTTGATTTTTAAAAGAATCTTAAATTTCAAACTGAGAGAACATGATGCAATTTAGAAAAAATACGCATATTTACGAAATTCGATAATTATTGAACTAATGCGTGTTTTCCTAACCGATTTCTAGCAATTTTACAGAGTAGTTTAAAGGTCGCAGAATTATTGAAAGAAATCAGTAAAAAAAAATTAATATCACAAAATTTTAATAAAAATTCAAACCAAAAAATTAATATCACAATGTCAATGAAATGATTTCAGCCTTATTTTCTTCATTTATTAATTAAGAATAAATCATTTAAAGCACCAGGAACCTTAAAGGGGTAGTAAAATAGTCTAATTAGTTATATTAAACGCTTATTTTCATTTTTCGGTTAAGAGTATCAAAATCGATAACTATGTTACCTATATATATACAAATATGTAGGTATATATTGACGTTTGATTTTTAATTTTGTTAAAGTACTAAAAATACTAAATGTGTTTTTAAATGTACTCCGTGGTTAGCATTGAACTCTCATATACCTACTTTGTTTCCAACCGCATGTAGGTACCTACATGAAACTGAACAGCACTCAACACCTCCATAGCATTATCCTGATTACCCATTCAACTTTATGGTTCACGCATGTTTCATGTATTGTATAATATGCCATTGTGCGAAGGACATTTTAACCGATTGAAATCTGTCTTCCATCCAGATTCAAACTGATAAATTTGTCGAATTGAAAATTTCAATTTCCCAAAATATAAAAGGTAAAGTGATAAAGGTGTATACAGGATACAAAAAAAAATAGACCGAGCGGCGACGACCTGAAAATTCGATCCATTTCACATGATATGCGATGTTCCTTGACATGCCCCAGTAGCCCACAGAAATCCGTATGGCGACACGAATTTGGAATGCGTGTCTGCTAATGCGATTTACATTTACTTTTACGAAACGTTGTGTTTTTTTTTTGTCAGCTTTATTTTTCCATTGTCGTGGTTCATTCAATTCAGCGGGACCGGGCGGCTTCAGAGTGTGTATCGTTTTTTTTTTACTTTGTTACACCTTGAGTAAATTTTTACGATCTGACTTTCGCCATTAGACACTGACAAGATTACATATCGCAGAGGGAAAAAACATCAAGTGAATTTTATTCGGGACCTTAACGAGCATTTCTGTTATTGGTAGCAGGTAAGTAGAAAGACAGGTAGATTTTTTATGGTATACCTACCTACCTACACCGCTTGTATGTTGTGATAAATTTTATTTGATTATGTCTGATTCGAGATACTTATATATTGTTTATATCCAATTCAACATAACCAAAGCGACATTTATAGCTTGAAGTATGTTCCGGCATACCTGCCTTTTTCGGTCGGATTAAGGTTTAGCTTGGTTGCTAAAGAAAAACCCTATACCTACCATACAAACATTTTTAATAAATAATTCATGAAGTTGATTTTTAGGTAATTAATCATTAAAAGTTTCTTGTAGTTTTTGTTCACTATCTATCTACTTAATATGAAGGTTTTAATAGCTTATAGAGTTACAGGTGTGAAAATCAATAACAACAAATTGAAAGTTAATTATACTAACTAGAAAAAGAAATGCTTTTAAGAACCTGTGAATGTTTATTTTGTTTTATTACAGTGAAATCCCTCAAGAACAATTAAGAGAATTTGTCAATACATTGGATCAACAACCAACATTTAATATTGAACATGGTGTCCATAGGTATCTAAGTTAAACAATTTAATTAAATTTCGTGTGGTGACAACGTGGGGTTTGTCAGAAATGAAATCACCTGACCACTTATACTTGCAATCATTTAAAATCAAGCTGAAATCAGGTGCAATCACTATTTCAAGTGATGAAATAAAAAAAACATTTGGTTATCGATTTCAACTGATTTCTTGTTGCAATAATTAAAAATATTTGAAATCACTTTAAGTTTTTTGCAATTATGAAATCAAAAATGCCATAATGAAATCACGAATTGAAATCATAATGAAATCACTTGAATTAATTTGCAATCATTTGAAATTAGTAAATTTATTTAAAATCAATGCAATCACAAACTTTTTAAGTCAATTTAAATACTGCTTGAAATCACCTGAAATCATATGAAGTCATTTGAAATATTGCAATCATTGAACCACTAAACTGGCTAGTGACAAACCCCTCGGGTGACAAGATATTTGAGATTCTATTTACCTACCTATGTAACAGGACAGAAAAATGTATCTATGTGTGTCGCTTGGGTTTGGGTCGAAATTCTGAATGGTCATAATTCCATTTATTCTGTTTTTCATGATGACGAAAATCTGCATAACCGAAATTCTAAATAAATTAATTAGGATTTAATTTTTAATAAATAAATTCTGTATTGAAAATTCGGTATCTTAAAGTTCTGTATGTCAAAATTATGTTTTTGTTTATTACCTACCTATACAGGGTGATTGGTTTAAGGTGCACCAAAAAGCTTGAGCATGTAGGTGGATTTAAGACAAGAAAAAAATCGTATAGGAGGGGACTCTATTTTCCCCCTCTTAGGAGGGAGGGGCAATTTTCTAAAAAATTGACTCAAATCAGAAAAAAAAAATTATTAAAAAACAACGGCGAATGATACAAAGCCTTGTTATATCTTTTTGGAAAGCCAGAAAACTACTCTTTTATTTTATTTTCAAATTAAGTTGTTTAAGTGAACAGTTTCAAAAAAATTAATTTTTAAACTCAAAATTTTGAAAAAAAACATAAAAAAAAAAATTTTTAAACTAATTTTTTTCAAAATTTGATGTATTTAACTGTTATTTTTTGTTGTGTTTTAAGAAGTGAAACTCAGTGCTCTTATTATACAATATTCAAGAATTCAATTTTATTAATAATTATAACTTCATTAGACAAATATCGTGTAACAACGTTGTAGTTAAAAGTGACAAGTCAAAAGTCAGTAGGTTATTCCGGAAAATACTTTTATAGTGACAGATCGATATCTCATACTTTAAGATCTACTACAAAAGATTCTTATACTAAACGTAATGTTATTAGAGGTTTGTTTACATCATTTTTATTTTCAAAATTCAATGCTCTTATTAATTTTAAGTCAAAAACCGTATGTCAAAATGTATCTTAGTTTTTGAGAAATTAAGAAAATCGGTTTTCTGTTTTTGACTAAAAATTAATAAGAGCATTGAATTTTGAAAATAAAAATAATAGTTAAATACATAAAATTTTGAAAAAAATTAGTTTAAACATTTTTTTAATGTTTTTTTTTCAAAATTTTGAGTTTAAAAATTATTTTTTTTAAAACTGTTCTCTTAAACAACTTAATTGAAAAATAAAATAAAAGTGTAGTTTTCTGGCTTTCTAAAAAGATATAACAAGGCTTTGTATCATTCACCGTTGTTTTTAAATATTTTTTTTTCTGATTTAAGTCAATTTTTTAGAAAATTGCCCTTCCCGCCTAAACGGGGGGAAGTAGACCCCCCTCCCGTACGATTTTTTTCTTGTCTTAACCCCACCTACACGCTCAAGCTTTTTGGTTCACCTTAAACCAATCACCCTGTATAAATATGTTGTAAAAGAAAAATCGTTTTCGAAAAACAATTTTTACTTTGCAACATATTTACAGAATTAAAAAAAAAAAAAACAGAATTAAAAAAAAATCAATTTTTTTAGAAGTTATGGTTATTTTTTAAAACAAAATTTCAGTGTTCGTAGGCAGAATTTAAAAATACTGAATTTCAGATACAGAATTTTGGGCATCGGTACAGAATAAAAAAAAAAAAAAAAACAGAATGTTTGGTCTAAACAGAATTTTCGACTTGTTGCCGTTTTGCAATGGTTTCCTATGAATTGTTAAATATTATATGGGATTGAGCGTCATAATTATAGCTCAAGTAAATTAGGTATACTTTATCAAAATATGTATAGAAACGCACTGTTTTCCAAATAAATTCTTGTAAGTATTTGATTGATTTCTTCAAAGTTGTAAAGCATATTATCTAAATAGTAGCATGATTAATCGAACGAACGACTATATCCTTTGTGATTTATTATGTGGGGTATAGCTATACAAATATTATCATAACGAATCTTTCATTTTAAGTGTAAAATTTATACTCGATCTTTTCTTTTTTTTAACGAAACATCAAAAATAAAATTAAAATTAACTCTTCACTTTTAGATAGAGGGAATGTAAGTTATCTTCAAGCAAAAGGTCTCCCTTTCCAAAAGAACTAATATGAACTTTGTTGACCTCACTCTCTGATCTAAAAAATCGCTGACCCAATCAGTTTCACGTTCTTTAAACATCAATCCATCCTTCAACTTTGGTTTGACAAAAGCAATTAGTATTAATTTTTTTTTAAACAAGTATAGGCATCCGTATCATACCTACAACACTAAACATATATTACATCCATATGAGCAAAGTGTCGTAAATGTAGAATTTAAAACAAAATTTTAATGCTGCTTGATGTATACACAACTCGAATCAAAATATTTTTATGATTAAACCATCAACAGTATTGCTTACATTTGCACAACATAAAGAAACAGTTTATAAAAACATTTTTTTAATTCCTTTATTATACCTAAACCATTTTTGGAAGCTAAAAGACTATACAAACAACATGGTTGTCATAAAAAAATAAATGGTTCCAGAAAACACATGTTATCAATATTCCATCATCAACATGTGAACTAAACATCATGTGTGTCCAATCTTGTCGAAAAGTCACACAAACTGGTCAAACTGTCTTTACAAATAAAAGTTAGAAAAAAATACAAAACCGAAATGTTTTTTTTTCTTTTTAACCTCAAAGTAGGTATTGTCATTTGAAACCAAATAAAAAATAAAAGAAGGAAGTCCACTCAACTAAATATTTTCTTGGTACTCCAAGGAAGGCAAAGAGTTCAATGTCCAAGGTGACATAATGGTTGGTTTTAATTAATTCACTGGACCATTCATAAAATTGATGATAGATGAATGAAGTTGGTTGTGTTTTCTTTTGAGTTTTTTTTTTTTTTTTGTTGGAAAGTTAAGGATCAGATTTCATGAGCTGATGTGTACATATATGGTTTACAGAAGGACAAAGAACCTCTTTATCACGCACGTGTATATGAAGAGACAATGATATGAACTCAGTATAGATATGGTAATGGATTACATAAATTTAGAGAATTGATTGAACATGGATTAATGTTTACGTAAATTTGGATCTCACTTTTGTTACGTAGGACTAAGAATAAGTAATATTAATACAATACCTTTAAATCTTTTGAAATTGGAAATCGAGAGATTTTGCAATTTTTGTTCAATGTTTGCAACGATTTTGTGCAAAGAAAATAAATTTCTGTCAAATTGAAACTTAAGATGATCAATAAAACAAATGTACTAATGTTCACCTATAGTTACTTATTCCCACCAAAACAAAAACTGAAATTTTGATAATTTCAGAAATGTTTTTATAGATATCCAAATACTAAATGATTTTTCAAGGGTCATAGAAACAGTTGTACAGGCAAATCTACTCCAATAATTAACCAGCTGATATCGGACGGTTAACTATTTTCAAATAGATTTAGGTACTCAAACTTTCCAACTTTCTAAAATTAAACTAATAGTGCAACTGGCCGACGGATTAGACAATACTGTTTCGAGTTTCACCATAATGATTAATAAGATTTGGATTGCCATTAGCTTAAGGAAATCAAAATATTTTTTTCATGGACTCTCGAATTTCAAAATGGTGTAAGGCCACAAATAAAATATTGAAAGTTTGACAAGATTCTTCTGATAGATTTTCTGTTAGGGAGAAAATTACTGGCGATCGTTATCTCAGACATTGGCCTGTATCTAATATAACTCGGTAACAGAAGATTCCTTAGTGGGAATTAATCAGAGGTTTGATCAGTTTAACTAAAAGTAATACTCCAACCATAGTAATAGGTCTATTCCGATACCGGTCACTGAACTTATTAAAGCTTCTAATTAAGCAAATGGCACCGATAACGTCTATACGTTTATCAGAGCACACAGATCATTTGATCTCATCTAGAGTTTTATCATTGTATATACATTTCTATAGTATTTTCATGCTGAATAATCACCGCCTGGCCATCTTAAGAAACTTGTGAATAACACATTTTTAGGTTCGTGTATTTACTAGTTGTCTATTCTGTAACCCTGACAACAGTCGTAAACATATATGATTTTTGTTTTGTTTACGACTCTTGTCAAGGAAATATGGATTTTAGAGCCAATAAAATACATTAAATATTGTTAATTTATTTTGTTGACGACTATTGTTAGGGTAACAGAATAGACACTTAGTAAATGTAAGAACCTCAAAATATGCGGTTCACAACTTTCTTTAGATGGCGCTGCTCCATGGTTGTACTATAGAAATGTATATACAATGGTTTTATCTATAAGTATATGCAGTTTCTGTAAAAGTCGAAAATCCAAAAAAAAAAAACCAATCTTAAAGCATTTAAAAAGCAACATATATTTTTTTGGGAGCTAATATGCGTACTGTTGAAGTGTTTCCCGAGTTCAGCTAAGGAAAGATCTTCTTCGTCACATATCATACTATAGAATTGCTCCCATGGCAATTGGACTGCCCGAATCATCCTAGGGAGTAAAGAGAAACACTGTAAGTAGTTCTATGACAAGTTCATCAGCCCGCAACCATTTTTCTCGGAGATGATCAGCAATTAAGTACCTACTATAACAACCAAATAGTTTTTCAATTTTCATGACAAATTAACTATATAATCCGAAAATCATACGGAATCTACTTGTCATATTAAAATGCAAAGACCTAATTTACTAAATCAAAGAATTTATATTTATATCTCAGTAATTTCGAAGTATTAATATTTAAAAACTTTTCCTATGTGGACAATTGTAATTATGAGTATATATGTATAATTAACAAAATTGTTTAAATTGACAGTTTTTGTATAAGTTATCTGATGTTTAATATTTCTCCTCGTCATGATTACTTTTTCCTTAAAGAAAAAAAGTACAGAAACCAAAATAAACAAATCTAATTAGTAAATTCCAAAGTTTGAAAAATATAACAGAAATGGTTTCCTTCCCCATCGTCTAACAAAAGCCCTCTCCCCAAGAAACCAATTTTCTAATACTAAAAGTATCTCAAAAGAACCCGATTCTTCGTAATTTATAATTTTCCCTTGAAAATAGTCCCTTGCCCCATCATCATGTCCAAAAAGAATCAAACAAAATGTAACAACACTAAGAATACAAAATGAATAAAGGAAAGAAACCATAAAACTAAAATGCTTCACATTCTATACCGATTTATGGTTCAAAGGAAAAACGAGGCAACCACTTTGGAGAACATGGGTTGTGTTGTGATTGTGATAGGAGGATACACTTCTCAAGTATGCGGGAGAAGACCGATTATGATTATTGGTATCATTACCTGTGACCGCTTACAGGAACAGCCGACATCATTTGATGATGATGATGTCTATCGACAAACGGACTTGCCGCTGCCGCTGCGGCAATTTGTTCGATGGGATTGCTGGAGAGGTGGAGCCCTGCGGAATTAGCACTTGGGTCTATGAAGATTGCTGTGTATTGTGGTGGAAATGCGTTGGCGAAAGCTTCAGCATTCCGTAGAGAATTGCACTTCTTTGACCTTCTACGCGATTTCTTGCTTTGGCGAGAATCTCTGGAGCAGGTACTTGTATTGAGAATATCACTGGGTTGTGACTGTGGAGATGGCAGTTGGAGTTCACTATAAATGCTACTCTCTAGGATGTTACTATCACTCCCGGAATGATTTAGAACCGAATCCGTATTCACTGAATGTTCTTCGAGCAGAGCTGTACTTTCATTTAACACTTCCTCCTCAATTGATTTATCACAGTTGTTGTCGTCATTTGAGGTAACCACTATTTCAGGCATCATGACCACTGATACACATGACAACGGTCGCGTTAAAGATATCATACTATTCCGTGCAGCCCCTAAGTGGCCTGCACTGTGGATTGCACCTTCAAGGGTGCCATTTTCTATCACTATAACCGAATCTGCCGTATCCTTTGTGTTGCGTTCGATACTTGCAACTGCACCAAGTTTCTTCTTTGGTGTTGTCAACATTGTTACCGTAAAAATTAAAGTTATCAAATGAACGAATTTCTACAAATTAGCTTTATAAATAAATAAATCCCAAAAATATACCACGAACGAAAAACGAAAAACGACGTTGCACGCACTTCCATATAATATTTATTCTTTACCACATGAAGCACCGCCAAAAACTAAATTCAAATCTGAGAATTCTGTTTGGAATCTTTGGTAGGTTTCGTCGGACGTTCCGTCCGTCTGTGTGTGTTGTTGTACTAGATGCAATCGATTGCTGCTTCTCCTCTATCTTCCTTGTGTGTCTGCTGCTTCGTCTTTTTTTTTTACAGTTTTTCACCCTCGGTATTGTATTTTCTATGGCTTCAGATTATTTTTTTTTCTATTTTATTATCCACCATGTTCTAATGGGTCAAAATGTGCGTTTGTTTTTATTGCTTTTCCTTGCTACACTGGGGGAGTGTGAGTGCGATGCCTGAAGATACAAATACACACACTTTATATGCAATCGGGATGAGAATAAATCAATGGAAGACGCATTTTTTTTTTGTATAGATTTAGGAGATGCCCTTATGATTATTTTGGGTTTTAACATAGTTTAAGTTAACGGTCACATATTGACTCCGAGTAAAAATAAATAATATTACTTGATTTAGTTAAGCAATTTTTTTTTTTTACTATAGATGAAGGTGGTGAACGGTCAGTGATAATCAATGACGGTCAGGGTAGCTTCAGCCTAACCTAAGCGAAGTCAACTCCTCGGGACATAAATTCGATTTTGGACTTATGTCCCACCAAAGTGGAACATTAGTCGGAAAAAAAGAATTTTGGACTTAAGTCCCGTGGAGTTATGTCCCTGTGTCGTTTAATTCATAGCGCAGAATTGTACGAAAAAATACACGATTGTATAACATATGCGTGAACTAAGAACGGGAAATATTGCAGAAAATTTCGTTTGTTCAAAAAATCTCGTTTGTTCAAAAAATCTCATTCCTCCAAAGAATGGACTTTCCAAGATTTTTTAGGGAAAGATTTTAGTGATCCATTCCTCAGTTTTATTTTGTCATTGAACAGCTGAATTTAGAAAAAGTCATTTATGTACTTTGCGCTGTCAAAAATGAAGTAATTTTGCCTCAACCCCAAAACCCTGTATAGATATATATTGATGCCTGATGATGGTGAACATCTGGGCGGATAGATCTTTTTCGCAATTGAAAATAAAATAAAAAAAAAAAAACAAGATGAAAATTCTTCGCATGACAGCAGGAGAGTAAAAGCTTAGTCGAATTAGAAGAAAGAAATTCTGGTTTCAAAATTTTGCTTTAAAAAAAATTCTGCTTCTTCTGATTTCTTGCAACCATATAGAAAGGAACAAAACAATTGTTAATTCTTTCTTTTCTGTTAAACTCTTAAGCTCTGATTATCGCGAAATAATAAAGAAAAAATAGGTTTAGAAAATGTTTTAAACTCGATTTCGCCTGTCAAGTTTCAATACCTGCTTTGGAATTAGACATAAAAGGTGTTGATTTTGTTACCTGTAGGTATTGAAGATTATTATCATGTCATTACATTACATACCCTGCCTTGCCTCTTTTATATGGATACTTTTCCTAATCCTCTCACCATATCTGAGTTTCTTTTCAGTTCTGCTGGTTCACAAACGAACTGTGTACTTTTATTATCATTTTCATGATAAAGTGCATCTCACCTTAATATTTCGAAGTCAACGAAAAACTGTAATTTTAACGCACACCAAAGATTAAAAGTGTATGTCGATATCTATTAAAGTGACAGAAAGGCCTGCCTGAAAATTTTGTTTTTTCTTCTCTGTTGTTGTAATGTTATGATTGATCTTATAACAACCTTATAATTTGTTTATACGGTATACCTTTGCAAATAAAAACTATAGTAAGATAAGTGCTTACTCAAATCTTGAAATTTTCAAGAAGACTTATTATATGATTATTTGATGTCGAAATTTCGATATAAGTAAATATTGAAGAAGATACAAATTTAAAAATTAAATTCCTTCAAATATTAAAATTTTTCGCTCACCTTTGCTTTTTTCAAACGCATTTGTTAAAAGTATATAATGGTGAGCGACAGCTTACGACCTCCTCTTACTCTTTTATTTTTCATGCATTTCTTTTATAGCACTTCAATTTGGTAGTAGAATTGCCAGACAGATGAAAGTAATAGTGCTGCAGTTCTCAAAAAAAAAGTATTAAATACAAATCGAGATAGATATCCAATAATTTTTGATAAAATTATTAAAAATCGAAAAAAAACTCCAATTTCAAAAAAAATATTTTTAACAGATAGCCAAAGACCAGATCTATAAAATAAAATAAATTTTGATTTGTTCGTAGTATAATTATAAATAAATATATATAAAAACATATTGAATATCTAATCGAATATTAAGAAATTAATATTAAGTACGTTCAATACATTTTGTAAGCCAGTTACCATTCTCCTGTAGAGTATTGCAGTAACCTTTGCAGTTTATATGCAGACATGATAATTGGAAATAATAAGAACAAAATTAATAATAAATATCTACAATTTGCATTCTTATAATGGTCTTTCTTTAGTGTTAATAATTTGTGTCGGTCTTGTCGTTTACATAACCAACAAATTTTCTTTATTCGACGATATTTTTCGCATTGATAAATCTCCACACAGAAAGAATTTTCCATTTAAATACTCCACACTTCGCCATCAACTATCAAGTGCTCTCAATGCCCAATAGAATGTTAAATTTCAATTTGAAGTTTTGTCATCTGGCAACTCCCTTTGAACAGAATTTAAGTTAAATCCCTTACTACAACGTAAACAAATAGATATGCTCTTTTGATGAGTTGCTTGTTCAGTTTCTTACTCTATTGACGCCACAGCATTACTATCACTATATCCATACGTACACACATCATTCTAAAGATACTTAAACAAAATGTTCGTCTGATGCAGCGATGCCAACTGAGGCATAATGAAGCATAATTTCATTGGCTGAGGCTCTGAGGCTTAATTTTTAACAAAAAGGCTTAATTTTTTCGAGTGAAATTATTCTTGATTTTAAAAATTTATTTTTTTAACTTTATGAAAATAGAATATAAATAATAATTAATCTTAATACTTTTACTTAAAGAATTTGTTTGCAACTTCAAACTACTTATTTACAACTTTCGGTCACTAAACATTTAGATACAAAATCTTTCAAACTAATATTTATCTATTTACTGATGGTGGGTTATTTCAGAGTCGTTTGTCGTTCTTGGTTCGTGTTCGCTTCTTAAACGACACTTTGAAATTTTTTTCGTGCATTCAATTTTAGAAAACAAAGTTCAAGAAAAATCTTAAAATAGAAACATGAAATATGCCCGTTTTTTTAAAATTGAAACTGCTATAAATTGCAATTTAAAAAAAAACTGAGATTACATTTTGTTTCCTTTCAAATAAAAAGTTGACTTTTTTCGCACTAAAGTTGCTTATTTTCGGAAAAAGATTGATCTGAGGTAAAAAATCTCAAATAATCATGATCCATAGACAAAAAAGTTGCTTTTTTCACATTCAGATCAACTTTTCGGAGTTCGACATGAATCTCGATTTGTAGCAAGATTTACACATACTTAAAAAAATGTATTTTCATTCTGTCAGATGAGCATTTTAATTGTGTAGTGTTGTTTATTTTAATAGGAATTTGCAGAATTAAAATGATTGAATACAATATATTGTGCTTGAATTTTGTTGTAAATTGTGCTATTTGGCAATAAATTTAAGTATAGTTAATTATTAAAATCGCTTCTACAGAAATATACACAATACAATCAAAGAAAAAAAAAGCAACTTTTTTATTCAAGGTCCATAGAAAGGAAAAAAGTCAACTTTTCCGATCAAATTTGGCAAAATTAAAGGAATTCGACATAAGATTATGTAGGTATTGTGAATGTGTAACTTTAAAAGACAGTAATTTATGTTTATATTATTAATATCTTAATTGTTATTAGGTGTTTAATAAATAAAAGATAATATCTAATCTATATAGTACTTAGATTTTTTGTTTATTTTAACTTTGAATAGGAATGTGTTAAATTTTTGGTTTTTTAACAAGAATATATAGAAAATAAGGCATAATTCCGCGGCAAAAGGCATAATTTTTTTTCCAAGTGAGGCATAATTTTGCCGAAAGTAAATGGCAACGCTGGTCTGATGGTTGATCTTCCTTCCCTTTTCATTTCGTTTATTTTTTGTGTTCCTTTGATTGTACCACATCCATATATTGATTGGTATAATCACTAGCATCATCAGCGCTACCAACCGTATGATAATCATGCTACATGTATGATAATCATAGGGCTGGTATGATGTATGATTGTAAACCATTATCATACGCAAAATGTATGATAATTTTCGTATTTGACAAAAAGCACTTAAATTTCCAATCTCCTAAAAATAATCTATTAGAAACGAAAAAAGTATTAATTTTATTAAAATACTGAAACTTATCAATCTATTACTTAAAACAGTTCGATAATGTCAGCATTTCAGCACTTCAACAAACTTCTTTAAAACTGGAAATGCACCCATACTCACAGCACTATGAAATTAAATGAGTAGGTGTAGTGTACACACCAACGCACTGCACACAAACAAATACTTCAATTCTTGCTCAGACGTTCTACATCTACATCTATTTCAACTCTTTGCATAAACTCCATAGCGTTGCCAAATACAGGACAAAATCATGCCTTACATGAAAAACAGAATATATGCGTTTTATTCAGTAAAATTATGCCTTACATATTTTTATTTAAATTCTTGTGAAAAAAATCAAAATTTAAATACATTAATAGTGAAAATGTATAGGTATATCACAAAAAAAAACCTCACATCATATGTGGATGCCTAGGATCATTGATAGTTATTTCAATTACAATTAAAATTACAAAACAATAAAAGGTAATTTACGAAGCAGTTGAGAATGCAATACAAAAATGTAATATTCCCATGGAAAATATAGTTGGGTTCGGTTCGGATGGTTGCAATAGTATGATGGGTGATAATAATTCTGTTAAATCAAGATTTGAAATAAGTTGTAAAGGAATTTATGTAGCTAAGTGTATATATGCCATTCATGTGCGATTTGAGCAAGTGAAGCTGCCAAAATGTTGCCGCGTAGATGCGAGGATCTCCCTCGTGATATATATAGCTTTTTTAAAAAAAGTGCTTAGAGGAAAGCAATTTTAATTAAATTTCAAAAGTTTCTGGACTTAGATCCACATTCCAAACTAAGACCCGCACAAACGCGCTGGCTCTCATTGCACAGGATTTTGGAGCAGTGGGAAGCACTTGTACTTTTTTTTAATGAAATCACAGAGGAAAATCTTTTAAGTGCTGATAGAGTCTTACAAAATTTGCAGGATCCACAAGTAAAACTTTTTTTTCTATTTTTAGACTGGGTTCTACACAAATTCAATGCGCTTAATGCTTTTTTCCAGTCGGAAAAATGCATTATAACCACTGCTCATGAAAATATGTGTTCAGTATATAAACAACTTCTTTCCTCCTTTCTGGAAAGCCGTTACATCAACAGTTGCAACTTGAGCGACATTGATCCGAATTTGTCCTCATATCAACTATCTGACAGCCAGATTTATTTAGGTTCATTAGTCTTAGAGGAAATACAGACAATTTTAAGTAAGCACATTAGTCCTCAATCAGAACTTAAAAGAAGATACCTACAAATGATTTCCGATTTTAAAGACTGCTGCCGCAAATTTTTACAAGTTGCTTGTTATCAACTTCGGCAAAGATACGATTTTTCAGACAAAGTCTTGGAAAGCTTGCACATTTTACCCCAAAAAACGCCATTGATTGTTCAACAAGAACCAATTATCCATCATTATTGTTTTATATAAAACTACTGCCTCGATGCGCAGAAATTGGAATAAGCAACCAAGTTTTAGACGACGAATGGCGTATTTTACCTTATTGCAAACTACCAGAGAATATATTAATAGAAACTGAAGCAGATGTGTTTTGGAGTAACCTTCGGGAGTACACAAACGAAAACGACGAAAACCCTTTTCAAAATTTATCCAAATTCGTGCTTAACATACTGTGCTTGCCCCATGCTAATGCTGATTGTGAGCGAATTTTAATTCATGTGGGCTTAATAAAAACCAAGCTCAGAAATGCTTTAAATAATAATTATGTCACGCATATTCTTCTCGCAAGAACATATGAAATCTTGTGGCGGTTGCACACAATTTACTCCTAGTTCCTCAATGATTCGAAAGCTAAACATTACTATGTACGATCAGGAAAAAGATTTTCAAAATGATGACATTGTTAATTCTACTAATTTAATGTAAAAAGCATTCAAATGTACTTCAGCCTTATTAGGGAATCCGACGAATGAGTTGCGGAGGGAGTCTTACTCACTTTCGGTAGATTTGCTATTAGCGAATCCGCAAGCCATTCGCGGGAATAAATGTCGGTAACGTTGTTCTTAAAATTGATATTACTGAAAACGAAAGGCATCCGCACCACATTCGCACTACATACAAATGTTGGAAAAGCAAATCCGCAGTAAAATTGGTGCGGATGAAAGTAATTTTTATGAAAAAAAGCAGATAGTTAACAAATCTGAATTTTTTGAAACAGAAATAAAAATTTTTGGATCGCCGAAATGTATAAAGTTTTTTTTGCAGTATATCTAGTAATTTATTGACAATGGCCGTTTTCGAAAACGTCATCTGCGTTTTTTAGGAAGTGCAACTTTGGTGTCGTTTTTTAGCCAAACCGTGGACATCGTCCTAGAAATATATTCCCTACGACCTAGTTTGACATTTCCTCTATCCAACAGCAAATGAACCTTGAAAATCGGTTCAGTGATTGCTGAAACACAGACGGATTAAGATTGGTCGTTAAAATCAATAAAAATGGCTTATTTTGCGGTACAAAAATTATTTTAGTCAAAATAATTATTTTTTGTCCTATTATTTAGAGTTCCGGAAGTACAACTTTGGTGTTGTTTTTTGGCCAAACCGTGGAAATCTGTCAAAAAATAGAGTCCCCATGACCAATTTTGACATTTCCTCCATTCAACAGCATATTTAACTTGTAAATCGGTCCATTGATTGCTGAAACACTGACGGACTAAGATCGGTCGTTAAAATCATTAAAAAAGGTTTAATTTGCGATATTAGATATTTTACGATACTAAAGTATCTTAGATTGCTTTTCTCGTGTGTACTTGCACGCTCCCAATGTCAACTTTTGACATCCACGATAATGCAGTTTCAAAAATGGAAAAGTAGTTCGCGGATCGATAATGCAGCTTATTCATCGGATTCAATAATAGAATGCGGATCCACTGCGGATCCAACCGACTCCCGGGGAGTGAAATTCTGCGGATTCAGTAATAGGCATGATTATTTTTATAATTTTGTGTGTTTAAAAATAACTCAAATGTATAAGCTTTTTAATGCACACATAGTTTATAAAATATTTTAAAGAAATATTGTATTCCTATTAAATAATATGTATCTAATCCATAAACATAAAAAAATAAAATAAAAAAAAAAACTTGCAAAAATTTTGTATTTCTTCTTATTTGTGAAACTGAAGTACGATGCAGTACGCGTCAAACATAAAATTATTAAGAATTCATAGAGTAAAAAGAAAATTGAACAACAAATATAAGAAAAATTAGTTATAATGTTTTGTTTTCTTAGTAACCAAATAGTAAAAATTAACAAAAAGTGAACACTAAAAAATAAAACAAGTTAGATGAAATGACGCGCAGTGCCGTGACGATTCAAACTTTTCTAGCAGCAGTGAAACTGCACTTAAGCGGCACTAAACGCGGTAAAGTTGTCAGATTATTCAGATTATCAACTTTGTCGCTTCCACTGCCGCCAGTGCTGTTTACATCATACGATTGCATTCAAAGAATATTTTATGTTGTCGCGCAGTGTAGTGTAGTTTTGCTGATGTAGTTAAGTGCCGCTAGGTGCCGCCTTACCTTCAAAACAAGAATATTGGTTGCGTATGATAATTTTCACTCTGGTATGATAGAAACGAGCAAATTGTATGATTACTCGTTCACAAGAATATGGTAGCACTGAGCATCATCCTCATCATTATAATCGTGCTTATGATATGCAACAATGGACCGCTGCTGTGCTTGATGGGCAACTACAGCAAGGCAAATAATAGTTGATTGTATTTTTCATTTTTCAATTTTCTATGAAATTCAAGTCAAAATTGCGGTCTCAATCACGGCAACATGCAATCATTAACACGCAATCTCAATCCAACCAAAAATCCATGGAAGAAATGGCCAAAAAGGGGATAATGACTTCGACCTTTGCCAAAACGCCACTCCATCCTAAGGTTTCATTTCAATGATGGATCAAAATTCTTTGAAACTTAATAATATAGCCCCTGAAGGGGTTCAGTATTATGAAATTGTAGTTTTGCGAGCCAAATTCTCTTCCAGCAAAGGTTCCTGAATGGAGAGAAATCTTATAATATAATCTTGTGGTTAAAATGATTATCGGAGGTGATTGAGGATGAATCGAAGAAAACTCTGATAGATAAGGAAAAAAAGCTCGAAAACATGTTCCTTTCGAATTTGACGTGTCACAAGTTCTTTTTTGTAAGTACATACATATGTATGTATATAGGAATGAATGGTAGGAAATTGACTTAAAATGGGCCCTTTAAATGAATGGTTTTTATATCAATTAAATAAAAAAAATACATTATAGAACGATTCATTTTCAATACAAGAAAAATTGTGAGTGGGTAGATTTTCGTGCGGCTGCCACATTTTTGCTTTATGTAAATATATGTTTGCCAATTTAAAATGTCATTAAAATTCCAATACAAAATCCAATGTTGTCTTACGAAGAAAAGAACCCAATGAAAGCTTTAATCGAAAAATCGAATAACTTTATATAATAATGGTTGATGGGGAATAAATTCATCATTTCACGAAACAACCATCGATTTCAGCGGACTCCCACTCGCGTAACTTTAAAGAGCTGGAACATTGCATGACCCAACTTACTTTATCCGCACATACAGGACTGTAAATCAATTGAAGGGGTTTTACGCGCAAAAGCGACCAAGCACTTCCATATCATGGGATCTTGAAAATGTCCACGTCTTCGAAAAATAGAGAACTATTTTGGGATGATCAGGGTCATTCTACTGGAACTGAACGAGTTTGCTAGTGATGCTACGGGATTGCAACTGACATATTCCTGTAGAGCTCATTTCTAGAAATATTACTGTTCTTCTGTTTTTGAATCGTAGATATATGTATTATATATTACATTTTCCATTCGTATCACTGAACTAAATGTCCTAGTTTAATAAGATCGTAAAAAACGAAAAACTGAATAAATATCAAAATATTAAAGCTATTAAAACGAAGATTTACTTTGGAGAAGGCAATCACTCTCTTATATAATTATGTACATGATAAGAAAACATAGAAAGTTCCAAAGAGGTCATGATTAAATGATCCGTCTAAAAATTGACGAACCGAAACCACTTTCTGGAACCACCATACTAACCTATGATTAGATTTCTCATCATTTCCGATTTTCGACCACAACTTAAGATATTTATTTAATTGCCTTCACTTTAAAGTCGCGCCAAATCGTTAGAACTCAAGAATTATTGTTGAACACCACACCTCCATGCCTAATTATAAAGTATTTTTGGGAACACATTCCGCCACCCGTGAAATTACAATTATGTCGTCCGACTGTGGAAAAAAAAAATTCTTTCAACTCCATTCGTATTCAATGTGCCGCTGATT